>JASJET010000070.1:11440000-12055000 GCA_034092305.1 Diaprepes abbreviatus | reverse complement strand
CAGAGTATTGATGGAGGGAAAGCATGTAGTGATAATCTTCTTTGATCTCTCTATTGCTTTTGATACGGTAAATAAGGCCTTTTTGGCCGATAAACTGTATATCATGGATGTAAGAGGAACCATTTTGGAATGGATTGATTCCTACTTGAATGGCAGGAGAATAGTGGTAAAATGCGGTGGTGCACTTTCTGCGGTAAGACGAGTAGAGCTTGGTGTACTCTAGGAAGCGATTAATCTTGTTTCTATTATATGTTAATGATCTACTTTATAATATTATGCAGGGGCATGTTACTAGGTACGCGGATGACACGATTGTGGGTGTCGCTGATACGAGTCGACGAGTTTCGAACCATTACAACAAATATTTGTTATGATATAAAAGTGTGGTGTTACTACTGAATATTGACAAAACTATGTATAAGAATATGTTTAATCGAAAGCCTGTTCATGACAATTTTGAAGAAAAGCTCAACATTAAGCTTTCTAGTAAGGTTAAGTTTTTGGTTACATATTTAGATCCTCAACTGTCCTTTGACGAACATATAAACCATGTCTACTCTAAAATGAACTTTGCTTATTTCGTTGTTCTGAGTCTAAAGGATTCTTTCGATACTGGTGAATTTCTAACATTGGCTTATTGTTACATGTCAAATAATGTTGTTTGATGGAGTAGTGGTAGTATGAGGGATAACCGTATTTTTATAATACAAAAAAGAATATTGCAAATTAATTTGAATCATAATTTTTGCGACAGTTGGAAAAAAACTTTGTCATCAAGAAAATATTAACATTGGTCAATATATACGTACTCAGATATTTAGTGTAGGTGAACAATAACCGACGACGCGGAAATTATCTTCTAGTGATACCTCAACACAAAACAGCATTATAAGACACTCGCATATATATATATATATATATATATATATATATATATATATATATATATATACTAGCGATCCGTCCCGGCTTCGCACGGGTGCAATGCTGATACTAAATACACTACAGAAAAACTGTGACTATTTATTTTATTTTTACAACAATTATTACATCGGCCTATTTATAGGCACGCTGCCGCCGCCCCGGTTGGCCAGTACCGCCGCAAGCGCTACTTCCCGCAATTTTAAATCTGTAATATCTTCGAAAATATTCATTTAAATCTTGTGCTGTAAAAGACCATATAGATCTATATTAAATCAACAATGTATTTAAGCTATTTAATTGGATAAGGATTAATGCTGTATTGGTTAAAATCGCTTCAAAATTTGCCATTATTTGTCGTAAAAAGTAAATGACAAAAAAATGTTATTGTGGGATATCCATGAGAGATAGACATATACCATCGCGGAGTTTTCTGTAGACCTTTTCAATGTGTACAAATAATTAGTACATTATTTTGATAAATCTCGTAGGGTTCAGCCTGCGTTTGCAATGTAAGCGGAAAAAAATATGATAATTAACGACATCACATTAGAAACCTCAAAAATAACAGTATTTCTCCACTATTTAATGGATGTTATTATACATATAAACCTTCCTCTTGAATCACTCTATCTATTGAAAAAAACCGCATCAAAATCCGGTGCGTAGTTTTAAAGATTTAAGCATACAAAGGGACATAGGGACAGAGAAAGCGACTTTGTTTTATACTATGAAGTGATATATATATATATATATATATATATATATATATATATATATATATATATATATATGCGAACAGTAATTGCAGAGGTTGCACAGTTTGGATGAATTGCTACAGAACACAATTCATCCTATTACACCACCGTCGAGATGATGGCCTACCTGTACCACCATACCGAGAAGAAAGTCAAAACAGGATACCGATATGCACCTGTTTGTGCAAAGAACATATCGGAAGGAAGTATGCAACACTGAACGCGACCTCCCGCAGGATGGCGTATATATGTTTATGAGGCTTTTACGGATTCTTCCGTGAGAGATGCAATAGCAGTGGATATATCCACATTATGCCGTGGTAGTGCTGAAATCACATTCAGCAAACGTACAACTATATGCAACTCCGTGAATAGATGAAGTAAAATGCGAACAGTAATTGCAGTCTGTTATATATTCTATATTTAACGTTTCGGTAATTTATTTTACCTTCGTCAGAATATATAGTGTGTAGCTAAAACAATAAAGTATTTTGTTGATATAACTATCAATTTCCATACTATATATTTACCTTGAAACAATAATTCATGAACAAACACTGCACTCATTGTGTGTGTAAATCAATTTAATATTATATTATATTGGAAATGTAGATTCCGTAAAATAACAGAATAAAGATGATCACGTGTGTCATCATAAATTTAGGGTAGTACTAAAAAGACCAGATGGGATTTTTTTTGTAAAGTAATAAAGATTCACATTCTAAGCGGCGGGTACTAACACTTGCTTCTTCTTCATATCTTTCCAAAATTGTCTTTTCTTTTTCGACAGTTTGAGTTGTTCAGATATGACCTCTACCTTTAAATTTTTTCTCAAAGCTGTCCATTTCTTGGAGATGACGCTCAATAATGGCAAATGTTTGATAGTTTGATATTCGGCACTTAGAAAATCTCTCCACGTGAACCCTAACACTTCGACGTCCATACACCTGGAGCATGGCAATCTTCTCAGAGTGCGTGTAGTTGTACATGTTTAATGGTAAAATAAACCCAGAAATTTAGAATGTTGATCTTACTTTAGTCGACTTCTTAGACAGTGATGGCATAATGTTAATAAAAAATAAATTGGTCTGTCAAATAGCACCTTCTACCGACCACTGTTAAACATGCATAAACATAATTTATAACGGGAAAAATAAAGCAACAAAAGCCCTTTTTTAATGAGCCTAAGTTTAGACCAAATCATTACTTTCAACCACCACTTTATTTTAAAGGATAGAGTAACATGTATGAAACAGAGACAGTTTAAAATTCTTTCAATACAACTTCCTTAGGCAAATTGCGGAAAAATCCCTTTGCCTAATTGACCATCGTTCTTAAGCTCCCCTAGTGACCGTCGTATGAACTTAATAATACTTTCCAACGATTTTTAAAGATAACTTTTACTACCAATATTTTTTCCCGAAGATCGCTATTAAAGATTTCTGAGTTATTTGGCGACCCAGTATATTAACATGGACTTTAAGGACTTATAACGTCATAGGTGATAATTGCTAGATCATTAAAAAAAAACAAGTTTTAAATGAAAAATAAATCCACCTCTTTTAACTTAATGAACCGGTGTAGGAGTATTTTTATAAGAAAATAACCATAAAATATTTCCAAAATATTAAAATCGCATTATTGTTTATCCGTTTAATGAATATTAAACATAATTTAGTAACACACCTAAAATTATTGCGTAGCATAGAAATATACATATATACGCTAGGGTTATGTAAATAGCGGCATTTCTATTCTTATCAGGCATGATCTCCTCTGGCGGGCTACTCTTATTCGATACATATTTCCTAATAACTTTAAACAAGCAATAAATTCTGACGTCTGAATTGGCATTCATAATTTTATCATATTGTAAAGGTGTAAATTCTAATTATAGTCTTCTTACATTCTATTAATAGATTCGATGGCCAATTTTAGATTTATTAATACTTAAATAGATATACGTCACTAGAAAGTTGCGTCAGAAAATTAGCTTGATATCAATATCGAAATGTTTGACCATTTCTGTTTAGGCGATAAAAAAAATGCTTATCATCTTTTGGTGATTTAAATAATAATAACATTTTTATTGTCTTTTGTGTTGTTCGAGGACCACCGACGTTCGAACAATTTTTGAGACATATATGTACGTATTTGTATATCATTTTAACAAGGAAAAATTGTTACGAAAAAGACGCTTTAGTATTTTTCAAAGATATTCTAAATTAAGGGTATATTTCTCAAGGTGACATGCGTGATATTAAGCTATTATTTTGAGCGAAATTTTGGCATTTTTCAACACTTAGACTCAAAAAGGAAAAACGATTCTTACCTAAAACTTTTAAAAGATGTGTACAAAATGCATACCAAAAACAAGAGTTACATAATATGCCCAGAAAAAAAAACTAAAAAATAGCATTTTTGACCAGTTTAGAGCACACAAGTTCTATTCGTCGGAAAATGGGATAACTTTTAAAACCATATAAAATCGAGTCAACATTTCACCAATTTAATTTAAGTGAATGTAGCCTTGAATTTTTACAAATATTGTCCCATCTAAAAAAATACTACGAACAGACATTTATATTTCAAGTCTAACGAGGAGAACTTAAGGGACTACATACACCGATTCCTCTGAAACTTTGGGACTCAGGTACTTTGAGCCCAAGTTTTATCGGAAGGTAGTCGTTTCTACCAACAGTTAATAAAAAAGTAGGGTTAGAGATTGCTCGACAAATTCCACTGTTTTTCTCTTGTAGAATAAAGGAATGTCATCTACTTGTTCCCTCACTTTTCTGCATCTTGTTGGTCTTGGATCTGTTGAAAATTCATAAATGAATAACATAAATCGCAATAATTAACATAAACTGCTTGCCGTCACCCCTGACCCTACGTTTTAATTAGGGCCTGTTGACAGGAACGCCCATCCGTCAGATAAATCTCGAGCCCCAAGAAACTAAGCCCCAAAGTTTCACGAGAATGAGCTCCCCTTGTAAGAGTATTAAAAAAACAAGTAAAATTAAACATAACTTATTCCCGGATCGGACAGTGGTCTAATCATACACTCTTTTTACTTGCACCCAACAAAAAAAAAAGGGTTTTGACAATTAGTTAATGACCGGAGTAATTCGTCTCTTTTATAATACAAAAAATCAATTTACCTGCGCTTCTTTCACACAGAAGGTACTGCTAAATTATGAATGGATAATTGCTTTAATAATAAACTCATTCATACTTGAAATTAGAGTAATTCCTCTAATCAAATATTTGATTTTTTAGTTGAACCGTATCTTAGAATCATCTTCTTCTTCAAGTGCCATATCAGGTCCCCCTGACCTTGGCAATTACGTTGGCAAGTCTTTCACGGTCCTGCGCTAGCTGGAACAGTTCCCCCGCGCTACGTATACCTGTCCATACACGAATATTCCTCAACCAGGAAGCCTGTCTCCTTCCTACCCCTCTACGTCCCTCTACTTTACCCATCATGATTAATTGAAGAATTGCTCCCCTCTGAATATATGTCCAAGATATGAGATTTTTCTACACTTCACAGTGTTTAATAGTAGACGAGTTGTGTCGGCCCTATTGAGTACCATTTCGTTGGTCTGCCTAGCTGTCCAAGGTATTCTCAGCATTCGCCGGTGTAACCACATTTCGGGAGCCTCCAACCGATTAATCGTGACAGACTTAATTGTCCAGATCTCTGCCCCATATAGTAACACTGGCCAGACGTATGATCTTATCATTCTCTGTCGTAATTTTAGGTTGAGGTTATCATTGCAGAAAAGTGGTTTCATTTTTTGAAAAGTTGCTCTAGCAGTCTCTATTCTACACCTTATCTCTTTATCTGGGTCTAGATTTTCGGTGATAGGTACTGCTAAATTATGAATGGAAAATTGTTTTGTTAATAAACTCATTCATACTTGAAATTAGAGTAATTCCTCCAATTAAATGTTTGATTATTAAGTTGAACCGTTTTCCAAAATCATCAAACTAATTAATTATTAACGTATAGAAATACAAACAGACATTCCTCAATCAGTTAATGATCGGAGTAAAAGATCTCTGTTATGATTCAAGTCAATTTAGTTGGAGCTTTTTAATGCACAGGGTATTGCTGAATTATGAATGGAATATTGTTTTATGATAAACTCATTCATACTTGAAATTTGATTAATTAGTCTTGTCAAATATTTGATTTTTTAGTTGAACCGTATCTCAAAATCATCAAGCTAATTAATTATTGACGTTTAGAAATACAAACAGACTTTCCTCTGTCTGTTAATGATGGAGTAATACGTCTCTTTTATAATCCGAAAAGTCGATTTAGTTGGACCTCTTTGACGCAGAAGGTACTGCTAAATTATGAATGGAAAATTGTTTTGTTAATAAACTCATTCATACTTGAAATTAGAGTAATTCCTCCAATTAAATGTTTGATTATTAAGTTGAACAGTTTTCCAAAATCATCAAACTAATTAATTATTAACGTATAGAAATACAAACAGACATTCTTCTATCAGTTAATGATCGGAGTAACAGGTCTCTGTTATGATTCAAGTCGATTTAATTGGACCTTTTTGATGCACAGGGTATTGCTGAATTATGAATGGAATATTGCTGTATTAATAAACTCATTCATACTTGAAATTGGATTAATTCGTCTAGTCAAATATTTAATTTTTTTAAATGAACCGTTTTCCAAAATCAACAAACTTATTAATTATTAACGTATAGAAACACGTGTATAATTATTCTATAGTGTGGTCACGGGAGGAAAAATCAAATATTCTACAATGACTAATTTGAATAAAAAAATTCTACCACCACAAATTTGCTGTTTTGCCACGTGTTTATTAACGTGTTTAAAAAGTATAAAATAATTTGTTACGTTATTCTAAAAATTTGTGATTGTAAATTTTTTAGAGCTATGAAAATACTTGGAAGATTTAAAACGAAAAACGTGGGGTACAATAGATAATAACTCTTGTGTGAGTTGTTTCAACGACAGCAACTCTCTACTTTCCTTACTATTACACTGTGTTGATTCTGCACTTGGTTCCTTATGAAACATTTTTTATATATTTATAAATAAAGCACTGTTTGTTTTTTAATGTTTCAGTAATTTAATAGAGGTAAACTCTATATAGATTCCGCCTTGTGATGGCTTTTTCAAAGTATATTTAATATTAAAGTTAAAGATTTGAAGAAGTAGATATATGTTGGACTTCCATTGTCTTTATTTTTCCTTGAATATCACGACGTTTCGGCTAGTAGTTATCTCTAGCCATTTTCAAGTGAAACCAAATAAATTCCTAAGCTACACAGCTGTTTATACTAAAAGTAAATGCAGTGGAGTATGACTGAGATTGGTGTAGTCATGCGTGCTACACCAAGGTTATGCTGCATTTAGCATGTAAAATTATTATTCTTTTACTGCGGTTTGACGGCGCACGTGTCACACACTTACCGCTAGAATCGTCCCATCCACTGGTTGGGGTATCATTGGTATCAATCCATGTTTCATCTAAATAAATTATTGGTCTTTTTTGTGTTCTGTAGTCACTGATTCTCTCAAATACTTTCACCGCCATTTTTGAAGACGCCTGGATTCCAATAAAATTTGTCTTTTATTAATCTTTTTGAACTTAAATCCCATTCCTTGGATGTACTTCCACAAAGTCGTTCTTGAGCATTTAATTTCGGTTTCATCTCTTTCAAGTATTTTCATTAAATTGTCCAGCATCACTTCTTTTTTTGCGTTCTAAAATGGGCCTTTGCGTAATTTTCCACACCGTGGAAAAAGTTTTCCTTGTAAGTAAAACTGTTTCCTCTACAGCTTTCTTAAGGCACAAATTACCGCGCTCCATTAAGGTTAGAAACACGTTCTTAATAATTTCTTTAGCATCTGTTGATAGATGCACTTTTCGATTTGTTTCACTTTCACAAATGTCACTAGAGCTCCAAGGACGCCACATTTCTAAATAATTATTAGGTTTACGGTAGCAAATTAAATACGAAATAACCACGTGTACTATGACTAAAGACACAATTTAAACGGGCTATTTTGGTTTAGATTCAATTATATTATACATAATAAATGTAAATAATACCTACAATTTTACCTGCATTTGCAAATTATTCCGGGCCTGTGCAGCTGTAAATTTATACCTACCCTATGTTTACTCGACTTTTTAGTCGGTTTCTAATAATTCTGAATACACTATATCTGATACACACAGTTCTTCATGTCCCTTTGAGTTTTTGGTTTGACCCTAGAGAGCCGACTTCTCAGAGAGTTATTTCAATTGAAAACAACGTTAATTCTATATCGTTTTCCTGTTCTTCTAGCTTTTTCCGAAATGCCTTTAACATAGAGGAAGTTCAATACTGGTTTTCGTTCTTCGTTCGTTGTCTTATTTCTGTGTTGTTCCAGAATTTTATCCACGAGATATACTGGGTATCCGTTGACTATTAGGTACTCGTTGGAGTTGCTGAGAGTTTAGGCTCTATCTACGAGATTTCTTATAATCAGTTGTTTGGTGTTATGGGAGTGATTGGATGAGTAGTTAAGGTATTATCTTGTGTGTGTGTGGCTTTTCTTTAAACTGAAGTTCGAATTTACCTGCCATTCCTTTCAACCAAAACATGTAACAAGGGTAATTTATTTTGTACTTTTTTCTCCACGGTGAGTTTAATGGTTAGGCTGATATTGTTGAGATGAGAAAGGACGTTTTGAAGTTCTCCGTCGTTTCCCTTCCAGATTATAAAGGTATTGTGTACATATCTAAGCCATAAACTTGATTTCTTAGTTGCGGATTCAATTGCAAACGTCTCGAACCATTCCCTGAAAATATTTGCGACTACCGGTGAGAGTGAGGGATCCCATCGGTAGTCCATAATCCTGGATGTAGAGTTATTCCTTTTCCTGAAAATAGGAATTTTTCAAGCAACTTTCCAACAAGTCCATGACCGCATGAGGTGGTAAAGATGTTCTTTCTGCTAAGGTCTGGTCTTCGTCAAGTTTCTTTCTTATGATTTTTAATGACTCCTTAACTGGAACGTTGATGTATAAGCTTTCCACGTCAAAGCTAATGGTATTCCGGTTGTACTTCTATTTCGCGTATAATTGCTACGAAATGTCGCGAGTTTTTGACCAGGGACGATGTATTTCCTTGTAATGATCTCAGGGTTGGAAGAAGGAACTTGGCTAACTCAGAAATCGGAGAGTTCCGCGAACTCGTGATAGGTCGTAAAGGCATGTCTAGTACATGTATCTTCGGGAGTCCATAAAGATGTGGAGTTTTGCTATGATGTGGCGTCAACTTAGTTCTCTCAGGAATATACCGTTCATATTTCTAAAGAACGCGATAAATTCTTCCTTCAAATGTAGATGTGGGATCTTTAGCAAGAGATGTATAATTTCCTTTCCTTAAGACTTCGTCAATTTTTCGATTGTATGATCCAGCATTTATTACGATTGTGATATTTCCTTTATCCGCTGGTAGAATTTTAATACTGGAATCCTTCTGTAGGTTAGCTAGGGCAGTTTTCTCGTCTTTGCTGAAGTTTGGTCTCGTTTTTCCAGATTTTTGTAGAGTCTCTCTTACTTTTCACTTCAGCAAACACCGAAGATCTTTTACAGATGAGTTCAGGTTAAACAGTATTAAAAATAGTTTTGATAACATATTAGGACGACCAAGACACCGCATGAAATGGACTGTGTCCATGAACGAGACAATAATGCGCATTTTTTATAGGGTGACTCAACTAGGAAGAGAGATGATCGGCTAAAGACAACAACTACATGCCGAATTTTGCAAGGAATACCCACGCATGCAAGTGTCCCAGCAAAGAATAGCTGACCAATATAGAGTTATTCTCAGAAACAGCCTAATTCCTGAAGCCCAGCCTAATAGCATCAAAGCGAAAATTGAACGTGAGATCAGAGGAACTGACAATAACAACAATCCGATTGCTGAACCTGAGCCACAACCGGAACCTGAGGTCCAAAAACAACAGGAACAGCTGAATAACGATGCCCAACAGGACAACACTGAACTCTTTTATCAGAAATTGTCAACGGAAATGAATGCTGCGGTGTTGGAGTATGATGGAAGCAATCCGTTAAGAAGACCGGCACTGCCAAAAATTAATTCATCCAAAAAACTGGATGCCATGTTAGACATCAGGAACAATCGGATCTTACCATCTACTGTGCCAGCCAGAGCTTTAGAAATTAAAGTTACAACAGAGTGCCGATCAGCAAGAACAGAACCCAACACACCACCATGGGAAGAACGTCTAAATAAGAAAATTGAAAATCTTCGAATAGATATAGGACAGCTGACGGAGTACATCAGGGGCCCAGGAACACGTAGACTGCAAAGGAGAGTTGAAGAAATCATGAATCGTGTCCGATATCATTCGCAACAAGATCCAGCGAATGTTACTGCTCAGCAATGCCTTGATACGCTGAAACAAAAGCTCTCTGTTATTGCAGGACAGCTAAAGAGGTTCAAGACCAGCAATAACATATTTAGACTTACAAGCCAAACGCCTTCGCACTCCCTCCAGGGATTATTCACTCATACCAGGTATGCAAAGACACCAAAAGTATGAAGCTCTGTGGGGACCCTTTCCATGTTATCGGGTCCTAGGTGGCGTGGTCTTCTGCACTTCCTACAAACTTTTGGACGGTTCGCGCGGTTGCAAGGAGAACCGCTTTCTGAATCGGTTTATACAGATGTTCACTAAGGCCCAGTCCCTTGATGTTCTGCAGGAGGTTCTTTGGTATCACTCAATAACATATTGTTATTATTATTATTATTATTATTGATTTAATACGATTTAGGAATAGTGAGTAGGAAATCCCATGAAATTATTGAATCAATAAGTAATATCTTAAATAAAATGTAAGTCTAAAATGAACTTTATAAAATTTCTGTTCAAATTATCTTAAAAAAAATTATGTTATCATGGTCACAGCGTAATGAGAGGAAACAATTCAAAATGCTACTACGTTAGTTTGTTTTAACTCACTTTAATACACTATGAATCATTTTAAAGGGGCTTTTATTCTAATTTCATCTTGCTATGAAAAAAATTCAATTTTAGTTGGTACGGTAACGAAAGGGAGAGCTATTCAAAAAAGGCAGATTAGTTTCGGCAAAGATTATAATAGCTACCGCTCAGCTATAATAATCTTTGGTTTTGGTTTCTACCAAAATTTAAATGCAGCAATCAAATTGTTTCACTCCATTGCAAAATAAATTTACAGCTAACTCTGTAAGTGAAAAATAAAGGCGAATTCCCTAACAATGCCTTATTCTTTTTACAATAAATTATCAACGAAAAAAATATAGTAATATCTAATTTTCACAGTTATTTTCATAACTAATTCGCAAGATAATGGCTAGACGAAAACCTGGAGAAAAGCTAATTTCCCAGCTAAAAAAATTTAAGGGAATAGTATGGCCAAATGACAGCAGAATTATTTAGAACTGCTGCCAACAAGGATGAAAATCGTCAACACGATCGCCAACATTCGTAAGACGAATATGGCATTACAAGAAAAGGAATCTTTTATCAGGGTGAAATTGTTGTTTGCAGCCTTGATATAAGCAGGTACACTAATATGCAAGTTGATTTCAATAACTTCACATTTTGACTTTTTTTCTGGTTAAATTATATTTTGTTATAATGCTCTTAAAATGGCATACGAATAAAGTTAATGAATAGATTGAAATCAGTATTATAAATAATTTTAAATATGATTATGTCCAAAAGTGATTAATATACAAATAAGACACATTTTCAAAATAAAAATTAATGATTCATACTACCTGCAATAATTTAAATATTGTTTACTGATTAACACAGAACTACAATAGATCACTGACGTTAATACCTTAATTTAAATAATGAATAAATTGTTACAAACAATTCGGACGATATTTTTTCGTTAATTTATGAAGCATGTATGAATATTTACGTGAACTAAAATTACTGCTTTAATTACTAGGTGCCCTTTCCTAATAAAAAAATTAGGCAGTGTTAATTAATTACCATTTCAAAAAGTGTGATCGTTTATCTGAGCTATGTCAAAAACACCATGCTGAACAAGACAACATATCCTACAGGGTGTCCGGTAAATATCTCCTAATTTCTCGGGAGCATACAGGGGAGGTCTAAAAACACTACTTTGTCATAGAAAAAAAATTCTAAAATGCCCCTTAACGAAGATACAGAGCCCTAAATGGGTACCCAGCGAGTTACCTTAACAGCATTAAGTTTTGAACAGACTTGTATAGTTTAATGAAATTTTAATATTTTATAGAGGCCATAACGACTCATTAAACCATACTAAAGTAGATGTTTTGGATTATCAGAAAAGTCAGGAACGGACTTACAGCCACACTCGTTGGGCCTAATTTTTGACAAATGTCATTTTACAGAGCTGAAAACTTTTTAAATACTTCGGTCATGTCTCTACTCTTAATTTATTTGGATGAAACCGGCAATTTTCGAGATAAATCGAGTTTTATGTGAAAAACTCATAAACTAATGCTTAACACAAACAGGTCAAGCTTTTAGCATAAAGTCTTCTTACCTTCGAAGAATTTGACAGCGCTTCACCATAAATTAAATGCATATCAGCATATTGTGTTTAAGAATATTCATCCATTTTTTAAAATTATTTTTACTTGGAGGCGGTTTTGACAAGTTCCGTCAGTAGTAATTCATTATGTAGGTATTAACAATAACAACCTGTTTTTAATCTGTTTGATTGATCCTCTCACCCAAATCACGCTATGTAGCACGGCGTACATCTTAAAAATTAATAAGTGAAAAATAAAATAATATTTTTTTTTAAAGGAAAACAGCTTTATTTTTATGAAAGTCATGCACGAAACGGAATAAAATAACTTTCTAATTACAAGTTGATTGAAAAGTTTTGAAAGCGACACCTATTAACCAGTACAGGAATAAAAATTTATACGTCATTTTAATATTTCATCTTCAATATAAACACAGACAAAAGTTTATTTCTATCTCTCACTTCATTCTTTGTTTACAAGCCATTTGAAGTTGACGTGTCAGTGAATTTTTATAGAATGGATAAAACCGAATATCGTGCAGTGATAAAATTCTTTGCTTTGGAACGTTGATCAGCAACAGAAATTCATATAAAAATGGCGAAAGTGTTAAAGGAATCTGCTCCTTCATTTCCAACTCTGCATCGATGGGTTTTAGAGTTTAAACGTGGTAGTACAAGCGTTGAAGATGAACCACGTAGTGGACGTCGAAAAAGTGCAACAACACCAGAAATCATTGAGCAAGTCTATGATATTGTTTGTAAAGATCCAAGTGCGACTAAGCATGAAATTGCTGATACCATAGGCATCTCGGACGAACGAGTATTCTATATTTTACACGAAGAATTACATATGAAAAAGCTATTAGGAAAGATAGTGTCGCATTCGTTAACAATTCAACAAAAACTGAATTGAAAACAAATTTGTAAGCGTAATTTGGAGGGTTTTAAGCAGAATAAAACCGATTTTGTGCGTCGTTTTGTAACTGTGGATGGGACTTGGATTTACCATCATGATTCTAAACTGCAATAAGAGCGTTTACAGTGGACTGAAGCTGGTTGTTCAGCTTCAAAACAGGTCAAGTCAGAACGATCGGCAAAAAAGGTTATGGCATCAGTTTTTTGGGATTCAAACGGGATTTTTTTGATTGATTATCTTGAAAAAGGTAAAACAATTAACTCTGAGTATTACTGCAATATTTTGGACCAGCTGGATAAAAAAGTTCGTGAAAAAAGACCCGGCTTACAGAAGAAAAAAATCATTTTTCATCAAGACAATGCACATCCGCACACAAGTGGTTTAACGATGGCTAAATTGAAAGAATTAAAGTACGAATTGCTTGAACACCCACCGTATTCACCAGATTTGACTCCCTCCGACTACTACCTCTTCAGGAATTTGAAGCAATTGCTTCATGGAAAGCGTTTTTCGTCGAATGAAGAAGCTATTGCAGCCGTGAAACATTATTTTGCAAAGCTCCCGGAAAATCATTACAAAGATGGTATAAAATTATTGTTGTATCGTTGGAATAAGTGTGTTTAAGTTAAAGAAGATTATATTGAATAAAAAACTAATTTTATTAAAAAATACACATTCTTTCATTTTCGTTTTCAAAACTTTTCAACCGACCTATATTTCACACTGCATTATCATATGATAAGCAACGCCTATAATAGCGGAAATATTATCATAAATAGTCTCGACGATGGTCCGCTGACCTAAAGACTAAATTTCCACTTCTTGAATAACTTGCCGTTTCTTTTACATCTAGACACGCAATTTACTGAATTGAAGCCATTGATGAAAACTTTAAGATTTAGGAGAAACGTTTGCAAGATGTTATGCACTTACAAACATATAATACTCGAAGCAGTGTATATTTCGATTGAATTAATGCTTTTTGATTTCAGTTACCAACTTCCATTGAGAAGATCTGTATGTTCCGTCATCGAAAGAATTTCATAACACCTTTTACGTTTATGGCTATCAAATCCCTAAAATATATTTCTTTTAAAAGTTTATACATAACGAAAGGACTCCTCATACACCTTATGGAAATTGTAAGAAAAAAAAATTTATTAGAAATAGTTGTAAGAATGAAAGAAATGTTTATCTACACTTGTCAGGTGGCTCTTGAGTCGTCTCTACCTTTTAAGGCTCATCCGGCTAGATCCCAAGGAAACGGAGAGTAGTCTAGGTAAACTGTGCCACCTGTTTTGGTGTCCTAAAGGTTAAGGCAGAGACCGATCAAAAAAAAAACAGGAAATCTAATTCAATTCCAAGAAAACACCCAAAAAATTTAAAAACAAGTATCTATATTTACGTGTTATGGTGTAAATGTGACCACCGACAGTGGCTCAGCGCTTCTCTGTTTGAAGGAATAAACCTGGGACAGTCAGCTGGTTTTTGACAATTCAAAACTAAATAATTAGTCTAATAAAATGAAAAATTTTAATTTAATCAGTGTTTTGGCTATACTAGCGATTTAATATAAATGGCAACTATATATATATATATATATATATATATATATATATATATATATATATATATATATATATAAAAAAAAAAATGATAGTATTAAGCGCACTCTACCCGCGTAAATAGGCCTGTTTACCTGAGTTAACAAATGTGCCCTTTTATATATGTGAAAGATATCAACTGCATACGGTTGCAAGATTTGATTAATTGTCCCATATGAGGAAACATAATAGATCTTACCAAGGTAAGTACACTAATTATTCATTAATTTTATATCCAAAATGAAAAGAAACATACAACGGCTTTAAATTTTACAGGTGATGCCGAAGGCATTAAAGTCTATGATACCCTGAAAACGACACAGACACATAAAACCTGATTAACGGCGGCTTCTTGATGTGCTGATGTTGAGGCTCTGATCACTCGGTGTGGTGGTATGTAGCATGCAAGGCAGGTGCCGTAAAGATATCCGCAAGAAGGCCCGAGTGGTCTGGTATGTACAGTAGCAAAGGCAGGTACCGTAGAGAAGTCAGCAAGAGGGCAACGAAAGGAAAAGAGAAAGGAAAAAGAAAAAAGGGGAAAAAAGGCCTAAAACAAAAGATGGACTTAGAAAGAACTCAATCTTTTATGTTACGAGTGAGGTAGGTTACTCATTCCTTTTCTTCTTAAACATACCCACAATTATTAACACTTGAGAATTAAAACAAAAATTAAAACAAAGACTTACCAGTGAGGTTATGTGGTCTTTTCGTGGTGGAACAGAAAAAATAGCGAAATTTGATGTCGGGTTTGTCTCCCGAACTGACCAAACCAAATCAGCATACAGCTTTTAACAACACAGTTACTATAAATTTGGTCAGCGACCCGAAACTTTCAATTCAAAACTAGCAAAATTGCCAGGTGACCTTTCCGGTACAACTCTGCAAGGAAAGTGTTCTTATCACTCTATGATTTTTTTCTTGTCCCCAGAAAAACGTCCACGGAAACGGCGGGAAAAGATACAGGGATCTGTATATCGACTGACAACTGACAAGCTTCAAAACAATGAAAAATAAAAATATGAAATTTTAAAATTATTACAAGTACTTTTATTAGCAATTAACTAAGACAATTGTGGTACGTTCAAAAATTTATATCAGTATATTGGCTTTGTTGAAGTAAAGCTGTCTCGCAAGAAATGTCGAGTAGATTCTAACCTTAAATTTATTTTTTTTTATTTGACACATATATAAGGTAGTTTTTCCGTTTTTAGCTTAATAGAATCTCTCATAGTCGCACGATAACTGACACAATGGGAAAATTAAACTGCCTAGAAGACATAGAAGATCCAACAGGATCCAGAGAGCTTCCACTCAGAAATCTGTCGATCCTGCAGCCAAATGATTGCTCACTCGAGGTCTCTCGATGAAGGTAACAATAACCGCAAAAGACAATTTAAATTAAGAATTTCTAACTAAATATTCTATACCCAGCCACTCTGTACAAGACTAATACCTTTCTATATTTTAGGTACAAAGGAGAGAATCCTTAGGAACTCAACAAGGACTATCGAACAATGACCATCAATTATAATACCATAATTGTGAACTCAATTCTACTAAAAAAGATATACTGCCAACGTTTTCTTTCATTTGTGTTCATGTTCCCAAAACAAAAAAACAAAACACATAAATGATGAAGAAGGTAAGCGTAAAAATTACTATATTTTAGATAGAAAATTAGACAGGAAAATTAAAACCGTAACAAAATGCAGGTCGAGGTAATTTTTTCAAATGGGGACACACAATTTTTGATCACGAAAATAGAAAGAACGGAAAAGATTACGATCGAATCTGACTTATAAAGAAAACCTCAAGATCAAAAAATCTAAAATGATAGAGGTGCTTGTATTAATATTAGGTTATGTTAAGTTAGGTTGGATTATGTTATTTTATTTTAGGCTATGTTTTAAATGCTGAATTTAAAAATTCCATTTTTAAAGTAATAAGTAACAAAAAACCGCGTTATATCAAGTCCAATGAGAACTGAATTAAAAAAAATCTTTTGGTTGTAAAGGTTATTGAAGTAACTGTGCCTTTTATCTCCATCATCATTCTCTACCAAAGCTACAAAGTCGCTTTTTTCCAGATCTCCAGTTGTTGTCCTTATTCTTAATGTTATTTTAATAAGCAAATAAGCTTTTCCTGATCGTTTTTTTAATATGGAAGACTGAATTTGGTCATCTCAATACAGAGGTCTTGACTAAAAATTCTGTGAATTTTTCGTGGGTACAGTTTAAATGTTAAAAATCTGAAAAAATCCACAATTGTTTGTTATGTTGAAATATATATTAATGAATATATATCAGACGTAAAGATTTTCTGCGCCAGGTGTAGAATGGTACAGAAAAAACGACAAAAACAATTATTTAATCTGTAGTATCGCAAGTACATATTTCAATATATTAAGTAAACAGATTTTTTATTTACCAATCTTATTCGAATAGATTTTATATATGGATCAAAATGGTAATATTTCGCAACTGCTGATCCAGTGTCGTTTCACAAAATTCAGATATAATTGTAGTAGCATAATGCAGATGTGTTTTTATACATTTTTGTGTTTAAAAAGGGTACAGTAGTGAAATGAAATGAAATAAAATAATTTATTAGCCATAAGACTGATAGTTCAGCATCGGTTTCTTCAACAGTATACAATTAAATAAAAAATATATATACATAACATACCTTAAAGCTAGAAAAAACAACAAACAGTTATATTAGTTAGTATCATAAGATACTTGTTATAATATGGAAAATGTAAAATAACTTAATCTAATATTAAATAATAAAAACCACAGATTAAAATCCTAAAACAACTAACAGGAAAGAAAAAAATAAAACCATAAAAACACAATCCGTCGCACTGGTCAGCGAAGGACGCAACGAAATAATCACTCAGTACACAGTAAAAGAGTCAGTACATCCTACAGGCTTAAGTATTCGTTAAAAGAATAAAATGATCCCTGAACAAGAAATTTTTTTATTTCTGTTTTCAATTTATTACTGTTTGGTATGTTTTTTAATTTTGCAGGCAATTTGTTAAATAGAATAATGAAATTATAAATTGAGGATCTCTCAAAGAATGCCGTTCTATGTTTAGGTATACTAAGAATGTCACTATTTCGTGTATCATATCTGTGACCCTAGCCAAGAGTTTTAAACTCTGAGTAATTTTGTTTTACATATAAAAAAATGCTGTTTTCCTTAAAATTGGGTCTACACGAATCCGTCGGCTTAAGACCAAATATCAATCTCAGTATTATTTTATGAGCCAAAAACACTCTATTCACCTCACATTTACTTTTTTGGTATTTGAATTTTTGGTATTGAACAAACATACTCCTATCAGACATATACGAGTCGATGAGTTTCAGAATATTTCCTCTTATACCCGAAGCAAAGATCTTTCTCAATAAGAACTCTCTACTCACAGTATCAAACGCACTTGTTAAGTCAAACATTAGACACATCACATACTTGCCCCTGTCGAGCTCTGAATATACAAAATTAAGTAAATCACAGCATGCTGTCACGATGGATTTATTCTGTCTGAAACCATGTTTGCAAGGAGTAATAATTGAATTCTGGTTAAAAAAATTTGTCAAATTTTCGTATATTATTTTTTCAAAAACTTTAGAAAATACACTCAGTATAGAAATTTGCCTGTAATTGGCAGGGGTTGTGAGGATCATCCTTTTTATATATTGGCGTAACTGCCGCCTGCTTTAGTATTTGAGGAAAAATGTCCTCTGAAAGTGATCTGTTTATCAAATATGTCAAGGGAAGTGCGACAGATTCTGAAATTAATTTCAAAATTTGAGGACTTATACTATCGGAACCTGAGAAGCTTTTGGTCTTTAACGAATTAATAGTCGATACTATCCTTTCTTGAACCACTGCAAAATCTGCTATTGTTTGAAGAATCGATTCTATAGTTGTTGCTGATAAGGACATGTTTCGACCGTAGGCCTCAAACAACTTCAACTTGGTAACAGAGCTGAAATATTCAGCGAAGTGGTTAGAAACCTCTTGAGAGTTATCGCTTATACCGTCGGTGAAGCGCAAAGCGATGTAATAGTTCGTTACCCTTTTCTGTCTATTAAGATTTTAAGAAATTGACAGACTTTGTATTTCAGTGTATATTTGAATTATTACAATCGGCCAAGCGCTTTCGGTCTCTATCGGACCATCCTCAGGGCTCAGACCCTAAAAACGAGAGAATATGGTCAGCAAATAAGTTTACTCAGTACTCACCAACCACACTCACTCGTCAAAGGGCACACCTCAACCCTGCCAGTTTGAGAAAAGTCTCGAGCTTAGCCTCCACACAGGACAAGATGTATACAATTTAAAAAATTTTCAGAAACATTTAAAATTAAAATTAAAACCAGAACATTCAATACACAGTACACGTTGACATGATTAAAACAATAAACATTATCAATAACAACCCAAAAGGGTGAGGTTATGCCACACACAGTCATAGTATAACACGGCAATAAAACTTTCCAAAAATCAAAACTACATACAAGTGTGTGAAAGCCTGAGTAGGGATTTTCTGTATGAATTTCCATTCTTGAATTCCCTGTCCGTTGTATTTAAAATCAGTAAATTATTGGCAATGAGCAAAAAAAGGGGGAAAAAGGCAGAAAGAAAGGGCATTAAAGTTTATTAATCTATAGCGTTACTGATATCAGCCATTCTGTGATCTATTTCGAACACTTGGGTTCAGTGGCGTGAAATAATTTCCATTTTTGTAAAAAAGCAACAAATTACACGAACATAGACGTAGTTAAAATTTGCTGAAATGTGTAAACTATTGATATATTTAGAATGAAGTGTCTGAAACTGAAAAAGATGATCAAAATTATAATAAGATTGCACCCCACGCAATCACAGCTCCCAGACATTTAAATTGTTTAATGATTTAAGGAAAAAGTTTGAAAATGGGGTTGCGGTCATTTACGTTGTTCATTCTTACATTGAGGCAATGATCGGGGTTTCTCTTTATCTCCCTGCATATTTCAAGATCCTCTCTGTAATCCAAGGTTTTAGAGTTATTACCCCTGGAGTGGTATAAGATTTTACTATTATGAGTAGGAGAGAAACTGTGTTTGGTAAAACTAATATGGTGACCAAACACAGAGGCCCGAGGTTTGTTAATATGTTCTCTAATTCGGACTGCTAATGGTCTAATAGTTTTTCCTATATACGTCGAAGGACAGTCTGGGCAAGAAAGTTGATAGACCCCACTTTTTTGAATATGAGATATCAATTGTTTGTTATTGACCAGATGGGAACTGAGTTGATTTACACTCTTAAATGAAATCTTCACATTTTGAGTGAGGTTTGTTAGAGTCCGTGCTATTTTATTAGAGAAGTGACCTAGGTACGAGAGTGAGAAAAATTTTCCTTGCTGACTTTCATTGTAAGGAGTCGAGCTGTAAGCCTCTTGGGATTCTTTCTTGCTTTTAATTTTTTCTATATATTTGTCGATGACTGTATGCTCATACCCATTGTTTACGACAATCTGCTTCAGAATATTGACCTCGTTGTTGTAATCCTCTGCTGACATGGGAATGTTGAGCAATCTATTAACATAGCAGTTTATTGAGGCCATTTTATGTTGTAAGGGGTGGTTAGAATTAGAAGGAATTATGTGGTCTGTTTGAGTAGGTTTTCGAAAGATTTTGAAACTGAGAGAATTATTGGTTTTTTTGATAGTTAAATCTAAAAAATTAAGTTTGTTTTCGGTTTCTATTTCTAAGGTAAATTTCAGGGCAGGATGCAGAGAATTAAGACTATTTAGGACATCAATAGCCCGCTGTTCATTGCCCAGAATAATTGTAAAACAGTCATCCACATAACGAAGCCAGTTAATTATCTTGCTCTCAGAAATCAATCTCGGAATTAGTGCATTTTCCAAGTTGTCCAGGAAGATGTCCGCTAAAAGAGGAGATAGAGGATTCCCCATTGCCAACCCCGAGGGTTGTTCGTAATATTTGTTATTGAAAGCAAAAAAGTCCTGAGATAAACAGAACTTAAGAAGGGTCATTATACTAAGTTGGTCATCACTAGAGATGTTGTTCGCTGTCAACAGATTTGATATAATCGGAAGAGTTTCCATCCTCGGAATCGACGTAAACAGATTGCATACATCGAAGGAAACAAGCAAAGAGTCGTCTGGCATGGTTACAGAGTTCAGTCTTTTGACCAAATCTGTGGAGTTCTTGAGGCAAAACTTAGGCTTATCTTTGATAAGTTTAATCAGGATTGAGTTCAAAAAAGAAGACAGTCTCGAAACGGGAGTATTGGTAAAACTTACAACAGGTCGAATTGGTACTCCTAGCTTATGAATTTTTGGTAACCCATATAAACGGGGTAAACACGGGTTAGAAATTAGAAGATATTTATTTCCATTACATTTTGTTATAAAATCTGAGCATAAGTTGAAGTAGGTTTTTGTTTTTATAATAAAACTAGAAAGTGGATTGTTCGGAATTTCTTTAAAATTGTTTTCGTCTAGGAAGCTCCCGACTTTTAACAGATAATCATCTTCATTCATAATGACCAAATAATTACCTTTATCTGCCTTTGACAGTATCAGTCCATTGGACCGAATCTTAGTCTTAATGTTTTCAACAATACTAGTGAAAGTTTTGTGTTCAATGCATTTACTTGCTTTACCATCTCTTAGGGTTCTCCTCAAGATTTGATAGACTTGTAGTTTAAGGGATGTTCTAGAATCAATGTTGTCTGTCAAGAAGTCTATCAACGCATCAATTTCGGTAGAGTAGTTTTCCAGTCGTGTTCTGCTTGACGAGCTCTTCAAAGAGAAACCCAAACCCAAGCCCAATAGTTTCAGCTCATCCTCAGAGAACTGACAATCAGACAAATTAGCAACCCTGTCATGAAATTTGTAATCCGAGAAAAAGTGTCGATCTGAATTTGGTTCTTTCTGCCCCTTGAGATTTTCAAGTTTTTTATGAAGTTTCTTAAATTTAAGGTCTTTTTGATGAAACACGAAATCGTATACAGAATTTAATAAATTAGAAAGAATAGAGTGTGGCATCACCTCGGACATGTGGTCATAACAAATTTTCATTTGGATATTAATTCTATTTTTCTTGGAATAATGTTTGCAGATTTCATTCTTTATCATTTTCCTTTCTAGGCTTGATCTAAGTTGTATTGGAATATTCTTTGAGGTTTTGCTTATCAAAGATAAGCCTAAGTTTTGCCTCAAGAACTCCACAGATTTGGTCAAAAGACTGAACTCTGTAACCATGCCAGACGACTCTTTGCTTGTTTCCTTCGATGTATGCAATCTGTTTACGTCGATTCCGAGGATGGAAACTCTTCCGATTATATCAAATCTGTTGACAGCGAACAACATCTCTAGTGATGACCAACTTAGTATAATGACCCTTCTTAAGTTCTGTTTATCTCAGGACTTTTTTGCTTTCAATAACAAATATTACGAACAACCCTCGGGGTTGGCAATGGGGAATCCTCTCTGTTGACAGCGAACAACATCTCTAGTGATGACCAACTTAGTATAATGACCCTTCTTAAGTTCTGTTTATCTCAGGACTTTTTTGCTTTCAATAACAAATATTACGAACAACCCTCGGGGTTGGCAATGGGGAATCCTCTATCTCCTCTTTTAGCGGACATCTTCCTGGACAACTTGGAAAATGCACTAATTCCGAGATTGATTTCTGAGAGCAAGATAATTAACTGGCTTCGTTATGTGGATGACTGTTTTACAATTATTCTGGGCAATGAACAGCGGGCTATTGATGTCCTAAATAGTCTTAATTCTCTGCATCCTGCCCTGAAATTTACCTTAGAAATAGAAACCGAAAACAAACTTAATTTTTTAGATTTAACTATCAAAAAAACCAATAATTCTCTCAGTTTCAAAATCTTTCGAAAACCTACTCAAACAGACCACATAATTCCTTCTAATTCTAACCACCCCTTACAACATAAAATGGCCTCAATAAACTGCTATGTTAATAGATTGCTCAACATTCCCATGTCAGCAGAGGATTACAACAACGAGGTCAATATTCTGAAGCAGATTGTCGTAAACAATGGGTATGAGCATACAGTCATCGACAAATATATAGAAAAAATTAAAAGCAAGAAAGAATCCCAAGAGGCTTACAGCTCGACTCCTTACAATGAAAGTCAGCAAGGAAAATTTTTCTCACTCTCGTACCTAGGTCACTTCTCTAATAAAATAGCACGGACTCTAACAAACCTCACTCAAAATGTGAAGATTTCATTTAAGAGTGTAAATCAACTCAGTTCCCATCTGGTCAATAACAAACAATTGATATCTCATATTCAAAAAAGTGGGGTCTATCAACTTTCTTGCCCAGACTGTCCTTCGACGTATATAGGAAAAACTATTAGACCATTAGCAGTCCGAATTAGAGAACATATTAACAAACCTCGGGCCTCTGTGTTTGGTCACCATATTAGTTTTACCAAACACAGTTTCTCTCCTACTCATAATAGTAAAATCTTATACCACTCCAGGGGTAATAACTCTAAAACCTTGGATTACAGAGAGGATCTTGAAATATGCAGGGAGATAAAGAGAAACCCCGATCATTGCCTCAATGTAAGAATGAACAACGTAAATGACCGCAACCCCATTTTCAAACTTTTTCCTTAAATCATTAAACAATTTAAATGTCTGGGAGCTGTGATTGCGTGGGGTGCAATCTTATAATAATTTTGATCATCTTTTTCAGTTTCAGACACTTCATTCTAAATATATCAATAGTTTACACATTTCAGCAAATTTTAACTACGTCTATGTTCGTGTAATTTGTTGCTTTTTTACAAAAATGGAAATTATTTCACGCCACTGAACCCAAGTGTTCGAAATAGATCACAGAATGGCTGATATCAGTAACGCTATAGATTAATAAACTTTAATGCCCTTTCTTTCTGCCTTTTTCCCCCTTTTTTGCTCATTGCCAATAATTTACTGATTTTAAATACAACGGACAGGGAATTCAAGAATGGAAATTCATACAGAAAATCCCTACTCAGGCTTTCACACACTTGTATGTAGTTTTGATTTTTGGAAAGTTTTATTGCCGTGTTATACTATGACTGTGTGTGGCATAACCTCACCCTTTTGGGTTGTTATTGAAAATGTTTATTGTTTTAATCATGTCAACGTGTACTGTGTATTGAATGTTCTGGTTTTAATTTTAATTTTAAATGTTTCTGAAAATTTTTTAAATTGTATACATCTTGTCCTGTGTGGAGGCTAAGCTCGAGACTTTTCTCAAACTGGCAGGGTTGAGGTGTGCCCTTTGACGAGTGAGTGTGGTTGGTGAGTACTGAGTAAACTTATTTGCTGACCATATTCTCTCGTTTTTAGGGTCTGAGCCCTGAGGATGGTCCGATAGAGACCGAAAGCGCTTGGCCGATTGTAATAATTCAAATATACACTGAAATACAAAGTCTGTCAATTTCTTGATTTCTTCGGTGTACAACCTGTTAATAACTTATTAAGATTTTGGTTAATACATTTCCATATTTCTTTCGTTTTGTTGGTTGCATTATTTATTTTCTCTCTATAATAAGTTTTTCTTTTGCGTTTTGTATACTCCGCCTATAATCCTTTTTTTTTTTTTTTGTTGCGATAAAGCATCCTATGTTCAGTACTGGCTATATATCTTTGTAAGAAATAAAAATTAGCCAGTTCCTTTCTTTGTCTTGCCAAAAAAGGACCATACCACGCATTAGTTTTTATCATCGATTTTTTGTAACTTCGTCTCACTCCCAACGGACAACTCAAATCCAAGTAATGACCCACAGTAGATGAAAACTCCGACCAGGCAATATCCGCGCTTGGAAGTTCCAATAGAAAAGACCAATCAATCCGCTCTAAAAGATCTGAAAAGTGTGATAAGTTAGCCGGGCTTAAATTTCTGCTCACCCTATCTTCCGCTGTGCGATGATTGGTTACATCAAGATCATAAGAAACACTAATTATATGAGCGAAGTGGTCTGCCAAGTGAGGATTTATTAACTTGCAACTATAATTAGACCTTGGCAGGTTGGTGCAAACATAATCAATAACACTCCCACACAGATCACCAAATCGATTTAATGCAATTCTAGTAGGCAAGTATGTAGTTGAAATTAGTCTAAAAACATTGGTGTACATACATAAAGTAATTAAAAAGTAGAGCAAAATAAACTTCCTGCAATTTCTTCATTTTCAACAAAATCAAAATGTGCTTCCTATAATCTGTCCTTTTTTTTTTAAGTTGCGCTCTATCATATTATTTTTAATAATTTCGATTTTTTTTTCGGAAAGATTCCAGAAAAAAACCGACATAAACCTTAGGAAGAAACAGCTTTTGTCAATGTAGCTCATGTTACAACATGTTATTCTAAACATCACATTATCGAAGTTCGTAACTTGAAAAAAATAACTCTGACCCTAAGACCTTTAAGATCAAATTCAAGGTCCAAATCAAGGTTATCTTCACATGGCGAGGGAAAAACTAAACCTCTAGCCAGTGGCGTAACTAAGAGAATGTGCGCCCCCTCCCCCCCGCAAATTTTTTTATGTGCCCTACTATTTTGCACTCGTCTTGATTCTTCTCGTTTATCCATTTTCATCAAGGAACTTGACGGCGCATCTCGATTGGCTGCCCCCCCCCCCCCCCGTATGGCGGAAGCTGAGGGGTTTTTATTTACGCTACCACCCTAGCACCTTTTTTTTGGTTGCATCTTGAATTTTTGTATTTTGAGATTTCCTTCACAGATAAGACTTGATCATAATATTTTCCGCTCTTTGAATTTCCGGGATTGAAAATATGTGTTCCCACTAGAAGGCCAGGGAAAAATGCGAAACCCCTTGTACTTTGGTGACCTTTTTTCACTCAAGATTTTCGAGTTATCCAGGCTTACCTGGGCTTTTGGAACACATCAATACATGATCACATTCCATTAATGTTCTGTATCGAGTCTTATTTCTATAAGATGTGTGGGAGGTTCTTTGTGAATAAACCGGCGAAATTTTTGTTTAATGAATTGAGATAATTTAATTTTAAAATTTTCTTACCTACACTAGAATTTAAATTTAGAACTACTTATTTCCCGACAACTGCCTTACCAACTAAGCTACGGAGGAGTATTAATTTAATTTACCAACAAATCCCAAATATTGCGCAGCAGTTGAGTAAATTGACCTTTCTGCAGCTTCTTGGCGTCATGTCCGATTATTTCAAAAATTGTTTCTAATATTTTGCGCGGTCTGACTTAACTTTTAATAAAATTTGTTGATCATTATTACTATATTAATTATACGATATTAACATATATCTTGCTCAAATGCAATTATCTATCAAATTAATCTATCAAATTACAAACTATGTTTTGACAGGGTAAGGGTCATTTTATTCGCAATAATAAAACATTTGTAATTCCTAAAATTATTATTTGTCTCTAATGTTATGACAGGTATTATTTATTTTCAAAAACAATAATTAGTAGTACATTTACAAGCCATGTTAAATTATTAACATGGTCCGTTGGTAACAAGATAACTGATTATTAAAATACGCCATAAAATATCGCTGATTATACATATGTTAGAAATTAAAATTTAAAATAGTCCTGACCTTTCTTACTTAACAATATGTTGAATTTTTATATACAATAATATAATAAATTTGAAATTATGTATGAGTGAAAATAACATAATGGGATAAATTAAATTAACAAAATTCAAAGGAATTTCTTTGTGAAATTGAACTTTATACAGGGTGTCCGGTAAGTACCTCCTAATGTCTCGGAAGCATACGGGGGAGGTCAAAATAACCGTACTTTGTCATAGAAAAAAATCCTTAAATGCCCCTTAATGGAGATGCAGAGCCCTAAAGGGTTAACCAACGATTCATCTTATCGGTTCTAAGTTGACTGTATAATTTAATGAAATTTTAATCTTTTAGAGAAACCGTAAAGACTTATTAAACCATATACACTAGATATTTTAGATCATTAGAGAAGTCAGAAACGGACTTGCAGTCACACTCGTTGGGCTTAGTTTTTGATAGGTGTCATTTTACAGAGCTGAAAACTAATTTTTTAAATACTTTAATTATTTCTCTTCACAAAAGGTCCTCTTAATTCATTTCGATAAAACTGGCGGTTTTAGAGATGAATCGGTTTTTATGTGAAAAACTCAAAAGTTATTAAGGGGGCAAATACATGTAACTGCTCAAAAAAATCTATTTTTTTTATTATGTTAAAATGTTCTAAATGCTCTGCAGAATACGCCAAAAAAAGTTTTAAACCGATATTCGTATTAATTCTCGAGTTACAGTTAGTTATAGGCAGCGCGGCGTTCCCTAGCCGGTCGAGCACACCTGCCGCGCGTCCCTGCCTACTTTCTCTTTAGCGCTATGGGTAATTTTCAAAACTTCATGTTGTATAAAACCCGGATGGCGCGACGGTAAATTAAAACAGAATTATATCCAAACTCGATATACGAAACATGCTGTCCAAAGGATAAATATCGTATCACTCGGCATCTACAACCAAACTAACCAAGAGGTTCCGCAGTTCAAACCAAATGTCACACCAACGATCTCCCCATGAGACCCGCCGCGTGTTTTTAAAGCCATTAAATATAAAAAAGAGTTTTCGTCAGTGTAATTTTAAAATAAAATAGAAAATTCTCGGTTGTGCAGATATCAGATTGTTGATAGACATTACTCTTGTGTTAAAAAGTGCGGGGAACTCAAAGACAATGGAGAAGCTCCGGGTCATCACATCGCAATTGCGTCCTATAAACTCTTCTTGGTGCGACACATTAATTGAACTGTGAAAACTTGTGTTCAATGCAAAAATGAAATATACAACATCACACATATTTGGCTAAAAGTAACAGAATAATTTCAATTTTTCACTAAAATTATTATGTTTTGCCATATATAAATTTTTTAACGATGCAGACGCCAGATGCGGCGTTATGTAAAAATTTATATCTCCGTTCGGGCCACGCTGCGCGGCGACTGAGAGCTCCGTGCGATATTTGGACAGCTGCTGCCAAGGCTTTTGGACCGCTATTGTGATGGCAGTACAAGTCTGAACTGAACTACCATGAAGTAATTGAACTACTTATGACAATAATCTACTTTTCTCTGTAATGCAAGTAATCGGTAATTTACTTTTGAGTTATTTTGCGACAGCTCTGCCTAAATATCTATTTAGTATTTGTGTGGCCATTGAAAGTATTTGATAAGTAGTCTAGTGTAGTAAGATTTCTTTTAGAATCCTTAATTGACCAGCTGAAATAAATAAAGTGTTAGATAAAATATTAGTTTGTCGTGTCTACCATCTTGAGAAGCTCTACCTACCTTTAGTAGTATGCGTACCAGTGGCGCTACGCGTACCAGGGTTTGGGAAGAGCCGAGTTAAGCGAAAATCAAATGACGAAGTTTAATTGGCTGAACCTGAGAAAAAAAGGACAGCAAATATTTCAACAGAGAACTCGGCTTTTTAAAGTAACATTTTTGGTGAGATTCTTTTTAAGGGTTTTGAAACGTTCTAATTTAGTAATAAATTTCAATTTATTAAAACAAAACCAAGTTATTACGAATAAACATACCGTTGATAATATTATATCTCTTCAAAAATTTAAGGTGGTTCTTGTTTAGGTTTGATACTCTCATATAAAGTATATCATAGAAACCGATATTTTTTACATAATTCATAGAACCATCAATATTAATTGGTAGAATATACATAAATATCGGATTTGTAAAGTTAATTAAGTCACCTTTTATCTGATTATGTTAATCTAACCACATACATGTATATCCATTATCCGTAATATGACCTTAGCACAACCGATGATTGTTCACGGTTTTATAACATTTGCGTACTTGTATTCGTAGCTGTTAATTGGAATTAATTTACTCTTTGTATTAGAAAAGAATCGAGTGTGCGGTGGAACGACACCTCCAACACACCTACGAAAATCGACTTATTTTTGCGATTATCTGATCACAGTAGAGTAACGGATGCGGTTTTAGGGGGGGCGTGGCGCGTATTACGACGATAAAGGTAGTTATTAAATATTACTTATGTAAAAAAGAGATCAAATGCACATGTGACTCGACTCGCGCAATAAGGGTTCCGTACCATCATACATATTATTTGCCTTTGACCACCAGTTCTACAACAGGCCAACCGACATTTAAAGGGGAAATTTTAGCAGGCCCCTTCTAATTAAATGAAAGTTGATTTTCTAGTTTAACATATATATATATATATATATATATATATATATATATATATATATATATATATATATATATATATATATATATTAAAGTTAAGTTTTTTTTATAATAGGTTTTCTTTATAGAAGTAAAAAAAATAACTGGTTAACTGTTTTTTAATATATATATATATATATATATATATATATATATATATATATATATATATATATACAGGGTGATTCAAAAATCGATCACGAAACTTAAGGGGGTGATTCTACTTGACAAAATAAGGGTAGAGCTTCATATAATTTTTTTTCAAAATGTCATTCGTTTTCGAGTTACAAGCCGTCCAAGTTCAAGTTTTTATTTTTTGTTTTTTGAATTACTCGCTTACAGGAAAACCGATTTGACTAATATTTGAAAGATAGGTTAAGTCTTCTGCGCTTCATCATTTTAGTAACAATTCACATTGATTGTTTGCCGCTAGAGGGCACTTTACCTACATTGAAAATTGTTTTTTTGTCATAATTTTTTAGTGTTGACAGCTACAGTAGTTTTTGGCATAATTTCTGAAAGACTGATGCCAGGCCTTTAAAAAAGGTGCTCTTTATTTACATCGCTAAACCCAACGGTTTAGACGTAAATCACCCTTAAAAATTAAGTGGTAAATTTACTTTTCTCATTTCATTACCACCAGCTACCAGGTAAATAGCTATCAAAGTATACTAGAGCTGTCAGTTTAACATCAAATAAATTCGCTTTTTAAACTATTTAATTTATAATCTTAAAATAACTAATAATGGCTAATCAGTAAATATTCATATTATGGATTATTGCGATATACATTTAATTGATAAAAATTAATGAAACAGTACTAAACAAACTAAAAAAGATTCTCAAAATGTCCCCCATTTTCTTCTATACATTTCCTAACACTCTTCAAAAAATGTCGCCTAACTCGATGAAAAATTTCTGGTGTTTCTTTAATAATTTGGCACTTTTCGATTATCCTGAAGCGAAGATCCTCGACGTTGATTACTGGAATATCGTACACCAATTGTTTCAAATGACCCCAAAAGAAAAAATCCATAGGATTAAGGTCTGGTGACCTCGCTGCCCATGCCAATGGTCCACTTCGTCCTATCCATCGCTCAGGATACGTTGCATTCAAATACTGTCGGACACGTATACTAAAGTGGGGCGGAGCTCCGTCTTGGAGGATCCACATGTTGGCCCTTACTTCCAATGGCACATCTTCCAGATACAATGGGAGACGATTTTGGATAAAATTTAAGTATACGTCACCAGTTAATGGGCCATCAAAGAAATGAGGACCAATAAGGTAATCTCCTATTATCCCTGCCCACACATTTAGTGAAATTCTACGCTGATGTTTCGTTTCTACCACATTGTTTGGGTTCTCGTAAGCATATGTGTGGATGTTGTGTAGATTTGTTATGCCATCACGAGTGAAACCAGCTTCGTCAGTGAATAATATGACGCCAATTAATCGATTATCGTGTTCATACTTAGCTAGGATCTGATTGCACATTTCCAACCGTCTCCGCCGATCATCGTCATAAAAAGCCTGCACCTTTTTTGAATGAAACCGGTAGAGTTGTTCTTCTCTTAGTATCCTCCATGAACTAGCCTGACAGAGCCGCACTTCATTCCCAATTTTTCTAGTACTAATACCTGGATTATCTTCAATAATTTCAAGCACTCTTTCTTCTTGTTGCACGTTTCTAGCAGTTCTAGGTCTTCCCCTATTTCCATTATAACTTTTAAAGGAACCACATTCCGCAAGCCTCCTGTGCACACTGGAAAATGTTTGAGCATGAGTGATTTTTCTTTCCGGATAACTCTCCATATAATATCTTCTTGCTAACTCTGCATTACCATTTACTTTTCCACAACAAAAATGGATATCACAATATTCGATATTTGAATATTGGTGATTAGCCATTATTAGTTATTTTAAGATTATAAATTAAATAGTTTAAAAAGCGAATTTATTTGATGTTAAACTGACAGCTCTAGTATACTTTGATAGCTATTTACCTGGTAGCTGGTGGTAATGAAATGAGAAAAGTAAATTTACCACTTAATTTTTAAGGGTGATTTACGTCTAAACCGTTCGGTTTAGCGATGTAAATAAAGAGCACCTTTTTTAAAGGCCTGGCATCAGTCTTTCAGAAATTATGCCAAAAACTACTGTAGCTGTCAACACTAAAAAATTATGACAAAAAAACAATTTTCAATGTAGGTAAAGTGCCCTCTAGCGGCAAACAATTAATGTGAATTGTTACTAAAATAATGAAGCGCAGAAGACTTAGCCTATCTTTCAAATATTAGTCAAATCGGTTTTCCTGTAAGCGAGTAATTCAAAAAACAAAAATAAAAACTTGAACTTGGACGGCTTGTAACTCGAAAACGAATGACATTTTGAAAAAAAAATTATATGAAGCTCTACCCTTATTTTGTCAAGTAGAATCACCCCCTTAAGTTTCGTGATCGATTTTTGAATCACCCTGTATATATATATATATATATATATATATATATATATATATATATATATATATATATATATACAACATACATATATAGGTGTGGAAAATCCAAAACAGAACCTCTAAAAAAAGGGAATCTAACAGACACCCCGTTTAGCCATGTTGAAGAAGGGAAATAAAGCATACTGTTGTATAGTAGCTTGCTTTCTGGTTGGCGGGGTCGTCAAAACACAGTGGGTTGAAAGCACGGATTTAATATTTAAAATAAAAATCGGATCCAACAAAGCAGACTTAATCTTTTAAATCATGAAAATAAAAACGTCTAATGTGGTTCAATAGCTGTTAAATATGCAGTTTACAAACAAAATAAAAAGAATAATTGTATTTCCATGAATGAAATATTCCACTTGAGTCCAAGGTGCATTTTAAAAATAATACTATAATAATAAATTCGTGGATACCGATAATCGTTAAAAAGGCAAAAGTACTTTTTCCTCTACGCTTAGGACTTCTTAACAAATACCAATGCAAATAATTTGTAAGTAATATAATATTTATTGATTTATACAAATAAATAAATAATACGACCGTAATAAAAATAATAAAAAGAACTTTTTAATCATTGCCTTCTTTGTTAACAGCTCTTTTCTCATTCTCCTATACGTACGAGTTGTTGTCCGAATCTTTACGATGTCAAAAAACAGTGTAAGGATCCATCGACGCCAAAAGTTTTGGAACACATCCTCCATATTTTTCTCGAGAAGATTTTCGGGCACAGTCTAGGCGATAGTTTCTTATTAACTTGTCCGTTGATTTTTGTGCATCTTTTCGATAGTTTACTTATCGGTAATATTGCAAATGCTATGATGTCTGGCAATGGAGTAAGTAATTTGTGGATTCCTGTTGGCTTGTTATACCAAGAATATCCTTTGAAGAATAATCTTGCTGTTTGAAGTTTGTATTCCCAAATCTTCTCTATTGCAGTTTAATGTTCGCTTCCAATAGTTTGCAAAATGACTGAAAACCGGAGGATCAGTTGTCGCTTTACTCTTGTTATAATGGCTGTAGCTTGAAATACTCTGTATTTACTGGGACACAGTAACAATGTTGTTGAACTGAGATATTTGGCAGAGGTAAAAACGTTGGACCGATTTCGATCATCGTCATAGATAAGTTATACCGTACTGAAGCTCGGGTGGCAAAGAGAACTCTTTTATATGGTGCAAGTTGTCTGGTTCGAGTTCATAATTTTATATTTTCGTTAAAGACTTTTGTTCGGTTTTCTTAATAAATTCAAATTTCAGAGGCCCACAATTCATAATAGACGAGGGTTTGGAATTGTACAACACAATCTGTTCTCGGAATATATTTTGTAAACATTTTGGTTAACTGTTTTTTAATATATAACTCAACAATTTCAAGTGGTTAACGATATGAAAATAGGACATTTGACCGCCATATTGGATTCGCCATTTTAAATTATTCTGTTTTGGAACTAGCTTCTTGATTTGCAACCCTAAAAACCCAAGTATTCATTTTCGAGCAATTCAGATTGGCTTAGGAAGAATATGATAATAGAAAAAATAGGAAATTTTTGTAGTACACTTATTCTATCCGCCATCTTGGATCTGCTATACCGAATTTTCAAAAGTGTCCATCGGTATCAAGAAGTAAATTCACTGAGCTAAATTTTATGCTATTGCATGACTGTTTTTGGAGAAGATCAGGTCATATATATATATATATATATATATATATATATATATATATATATATATATATATATATATATATATATATATATATATTAAAGTTAAGTTTTTTTTATAATAGGTTTTCTTTATAGAAGTAAAAAAAATAACTGGTTAACTGTTTTTTAATATATAACTCAACAATTTCAAAAAAATTAAACTAAAACATTACTAAAAACCAAATTTTAATAAAAAAATTCAAAACCCTTTTCACAACATGAAAATTAACCTTAAACATAAATTAAGTTTCTTGGCATATTATTTTATAGTAATTTCTCATTCTTATACAGGGTGTCTCAAAAGAAAGTTCACATTTAAAAAATCGATTTCAAAAAAAGTCAGGACTTTATTGAAAAAATGTTTATTACATATTAAAATACATTGTTTGGGAATTTATTTTTTAAAAATGATATCGTCCAAATGTAATCCGTTGCGCTCACGGCATTCATTTAATCGAGCACTAAAATTGCTCATGACGGCTCGGCAGGTATTCTCCGTGATGTCTGCCATTTCGTTGCGGATATTTTCTTTTAATTGTGCCAGGGAAGTCGGTTTGTTGGCGTAAACTTTTGATTTGACATAACCCCATAGGAAAAAGTCCATAGGTGATAAATCAGGACTGCGTGGAGGCCAACTTATGTCACCTTTGTTTGAGATCAATTTGCCAGGAAAAATTTCACGCACTCGTGGCAGAGACATATTGGACGTGTGTGAAGTTGCTCCGTCTTGCTGGAACCATGTTCTTTGGTTATAGCCAGGAAAATTTTGCAGTTCAGGCACGAAGAAGTCGTCTAACATCTCCACATACCGCTCTGAAGTCACTGTTACTGTGCGTTCTCTTTCATCTTCAAAAAAGTACGGGCCGATAATTCCTCGCGCCGACATCGCAGCCCATACAGTCACTTTCGGCGAATGTAGAGGTTTCTGATGTTTGTGTTTTGGATTGTTTGCTCTCCAATAGCGGCAATTTTGCGTGTTTACATGACCATTAAGATGAAAATGGGCTTCATCCGAAAAGAAGATGTTGGTAAACGTTGAAAAGCATTCAGTCATCTGGCTTACAAAGTCAAGCCTCTGACCAGCATCCTGAAGCTTCAATTCTTGCACCAACTGAATTTTATAGGGGTTCAGCTTTAAATCTTTGTGTAAAATGGGGAATAATGATGACCTATGCACATTTAAAGCAACAGCACGCTTACGAATCGAAACGTTTGGGTCGTCACGAACAGACTGAGTAACACTCTCTACGTTTTCGACCGTTCTCGAAGACCTTGGACGCCCGGATTTTGGTTTATCTAGTGTTGAACCGGTCTCTTCAAACTTCTGGACCCATTTTCCAATAAGCCGAGCGCCTGGCGCATCATTTAAGTGACGAATATGTCGAAAATTGCAGAATTTTCTACGCGCTACAGTCGCCGAAGTACCGTTTTTGTAAAACTCACGTACGCACAAAGCACGGTCCGCTCCCGAGAAACGCTCCATAGCGACTAAATTCCCAAGAGCCAGGCTACCGATTGACATACCCCCCGCGCCGCTCGGAATAGTTGCGTTCACGCAATAAGCAAAACAAATGTGTACTTTCTTTTGAGACACCCTGTATATTAAATTTGGGATAAATTCATTAAAATCTCGTTCACCTACTTAAAACAAAAACAATAGTCATTCTATCACGAAAAAGTATTCCAATAATTAGGGTAATCAAACATGATTAAGACTTTTCCGGCGGCATCTATCAATTGAGGACGCCAATGATCCTAGGTCGTTCATTTGTTTTTCTAAACCAGTACCAAGATAAAGTACCTGTGACGTCAATGCAGAGGCGGAGGAATGAACCGTGTCTACCAGTAAGTGCAAGATAAAACAAAAGAGTTAAATATTTGTCTGGTTTCTGACGTTGTGACTTAGGCTTTTTCCGTTAGAGGTATTTCATTAGCATTTTTTCGACTAGTAAATTGTGGTATTTCTTGAAAAAGCTGGTTACCGTGTGAAAAATTAATGTCGCGATATTAAATTTTGGTAAAATGGTATTATTATTAATATTATCACAAATTTGAATAAACAGAATAAACATTAATATTTAGAAAAACCAAAACATTATAAGTTTTAAACAATAATAAAAATCAGTGACGGCTATCATAATTTCCTGCCACAGTGTATAAACTGCATTTTTTAATCCCAAAATGTCCTAAATTTATGGATTTAAAATTAACACATTTCACATAATATGTATCGTGATATTTCAATTCTTGATGAATTCAAAAATAACCTGACAGTTCTATCTAAAATAAGAAATAATTATTTAAATATATAAATCGAGGACGTGCAAATAGCTCATCTAATAAAATTGTAATTCATTTTATTATTATTGGTAAGTTTTAAAGCATTTAAAAATATATTGATTTAAAATTTTACCCTAGATTTAAATTGTGAATCTAAGGGAACAAGTTTAATCTTATATATATATATATATATATATATATATATATATATATATATATATATATATATATATATGTAATCGAAGGTTTTCGGGCATCCCGTGTATGTGCGAACTTCGCTCGCAGACGCCATACAGTGAGCTTTGAAAATGGTGAATGAGATTTCACTGAAACGTCAGCTGCCTTACAGTCCTGAGAGGGACTCAGCACATACACTGGATGCCCGAAAACCTTCGATTACACATCACACCCGTGAGAATATCCGACAGAACATATATATATATATATATATATATATATATATATATATATATATAATAAAATAGAATCAAATATTGGACGTGAAAAATTTGTTAATCTACATGGTTCTCGTGTTAAAAAGTGCGGAGCACTTCAAAATATGGAAAAACTCCGGGTCCGACAGATGGCGACAGTGCTGTTTCGTCCTAATATGGGACTCGTCAGACCACCGCATTCGATACAAACCATCATCTCGTCTTTGCATCCTATAAAGCTGAGTTTAAAATCAAAAAACAGCAAACAAGGCGACAAAGGCGACATCTCGATGGTCCACTTGATAACACAAGAACCACACAGATTAACAAAGTTTGTGTTATCAAGTGGACCATCGAGATGTCGCCTTTGTCGTCTTGTTTGCTGTTTTTTGATTTTAAACTCAGCTTTATAGAATGCAAAGGCGAGATGATGGTTTGTACCGAATGCGGTGGCTTGACGAGTCCCATATTAGGACGAAACAGCGCTGTCGCCATCTGTCGGACCCGGAGTTTTTCCATATTTTGGAATGCTCCGCACTTTTTAACATGAGAATCATGTAGATTGACAAATTTTTCAAGTCCGCTTCGCCAATATTTGATTCTATTTTATTTTAAATTACACGGACAAAAACTTATCTATTTATATATATATATATATATATATATATATATATATATATATGATATATGAAAGTGCTGTCAAGTTACAAATTTTCTAATTTTCCAAAAGACAATATACTTCAAACTTAACAGCTGAAGCAAATTGACCATGATTATTTTATACCACGTAATCAAGTCTGTTCCAAGCATTTTTTTTGGAAATAGTTTCATACAAGAAGAGAATGAGCAAAACGTCATTTATTGTGTGCTTTCTACAAATTAGTTGCTTCAAAAAAAATATGAAGCACTGTTTGATTGGAACAACTAAACTTGAATTCTAAAACATACACTAACTCCTGATTTAGCTGTGCAATAACCGACATTAATAATATTATTTTAGCATCGAGTTAATGTTCCATTGACACCTATAACCGAACATCGGAGGTATGCTGTTATAATTTACAATGAATATACATTTAAAAACCGATATGCCACATTAAAATAGAAGTGACTGCATATAACATGAAATGTTTAGATATTATTAAGTACGTCTATAAATTACCAAAAATTTTATTGTTATGTAGTTGTTTTGAATTGAAAATAAATATATATTTAATTAATTACTTATTATTTTAAGAAAATATAACAAAAATTCCTGATTTTAGCTCAAGTAGTCAGAAAATTTGTGTCATAAAATCCCCTGCCAAAGTAATAAGGAGCTGTGATTGTTTGATTGCCATTTTTAAAATTCAACTCAAGAAAAATTTTATTTCAGATCTGCAAATAGTTACGTAAATGAAAAGTTATGCTAGCGTAAAAAATTAAAAGTCATATGTAACATATTCAGATTAAAATTATTATATGAATGTAAGAATCCCATTCTTAAATTTAGAATCCTTTTTATAAAGGTGTTTTTTATAGAGGTATATAACTTTAAGTTGGCAACACTTTTTTAACTGGCGGCCATTTTGTCAGCTGTCAAGTGATTTATGTTTAGTTTGGTTTGGCATTTCAACATGAATAGACTGACGCCTGAACAACGCTTCCAAATTGTGCAAATTTATTTTGAAAATCATGGTTCTGTTCGAAGTACGTATCGCGCACTACGTCCATTTTACGGTCAACATAATCGTCCATCAGAGCAATTAATTCGATTAACTATGGAACGTTTTCGCACCACGTTTACTCTAAATGATAATACGCATCCACAGAGACGTCGTACAGTGCGTACAGAAGAAATCATTGCTGCTGTAGAGCGTAGCGTAGAGAAAGACCCGAATCAGTCTATCCGCCATCGTGCACAGGAATTGGATATGTGTCCATTCACTTTATGGAAGATTTTGCGGAAAGATCTTGGTTTGCGTGCTTACAAAATCCAACTCGTGCAAGAATTGAAGCCACATGATCACCTAGCAAGGCGTAGATTCGGTGAATGGGCCCAAAACAAGATTGCCGTTGATCCCGATTTTCATAAGCGAATTTTGTTTAGCGATGAAGCTCACTTTTGTTTGAATGGATACGTCAATAAACAAAACTGCCGTATTTGGAGTGATGATAATCCTCAAGTGTATGTTGAGACACCGTTACATCCAGAAAAACTGGCTGTTTGGTGTTCTTTATGGGCTGGTGGAATCATTGGTCCGTACTTCTTTAAAAACGATGCTGGTCAGAACGTTGGCCACTATAGAGCCATGATTACTGACTTTTTCGTTCATCAATTGAACAACCATGATGTGCAGGAGCTGTGGTTTCAACAAGACGGCGCAACATGTCACACAGCTCGTACCACAATTGATTTATTAAAGGAAACGTTTGGTAACCGCATAATTTCACGTTTCGGACCCGTGAATTGGCCTCCAAGATCGTGCGACTTAACGCCGCTAGACGTCTGTGGGGATATGTGAAGTCGCTAGTCTACGCCGATAAGCCCGAAACGATTGATCACTTGGAGGACAACATTCGCCGCGTTATTGCCGATATACGGCCACAAATGTTGGAAAAAGTCATCGAAAATTGGACCTCCAGATTAGACTACGTCCGAGCCAGCCGTGGCGGTCATATGCCAGAAGTCATATTTAAATTATAATGCCAGAAGGTTATCTTTCGAATAAAGTAAATTTCATGTCAATTTGAAAAATTCATCTTTGTTTTATTCCATTTAAAAGTTCTATACCTCTATAAAAAACACCGTTTATTTAAAGCGTCTTGATAGATAGTGTTTTGCTTAAATAGATTAACTTTTAAATATAAACTACATTAACACTTTCTTTATCTTCTTTGGAGCTGAAACGTTTTTTTTTTAATAAAAATTATGATGTATTACATGGTATTATTTTTCTTCTTTTAAATTAAATAAAATTGTAACATATTTTGTTGAAAAGTTTTATTTCCAATATTTACACTGTTTTCAATTCAAAAAATAAGCTTTAAAAAATTGCTTTGAACAGAAAATCATAATTTTCTGGAAACTTAAAACTGAAAATTGCAAGCTAAGTATATTGTTTTACAGAAACCTATTATTTAGGATAACAGAATTTATACACTACACATTCACGTGAGTATAGGAAACTAGCAGGAAATTCAATGCTACGATTGGTACGTAATGGCGACCAGCAAGAAAGGGTTAAAAATTATTTACATGATCAGGCCAGTTTTATATATATATATATATATATATATATATATATATATATATATATATATATATATATAATGCTACTACATATTATATCATTTTAACCAGATGCAACAAAAGAGATTCCTGAAAAAAAAACGAATTTCTATTGGGCTGAACCTAAATTAATTATTTACGTTTAGTCATGTAATTTTTTATTCATATTTTTATTTGCGAAATTATCATATTAAAAATGAAACAAGGAACTTTCTTTGCTTGCCGTAACTGCATGTCGAAAACTTAGAAAATATAGTGGATAATTCGATAATATGGAAGTTATAAAAAATAAATATTGCTAATGCCAAGGGTATGGATTGCTGATCGGTACATTAAACTGTTTTAAGTGAAAATGGAGTGTCCGCATCCAGAACTCTTCAAACAACAGTGGCCGTAAGCCATTTCCTTTCTCTCAAACATATTTATATAATCACACTGATTACGCTAATCAAGAAGAAATGTGATCTCGCCAAAAAATTGCGTATAAGCCTCACACAAGAATTGTGAATTTTCTGAGTACTAATACTTATTAAAATTTGTCTTGCCTTGTCTAACACATAGTTAGAGCATCACAAAGTCAATATTTAATATGTTGGGGTTGAGATATAGATTTTTTTTTGAAGCAGAATACGGATTTATGTTAATGTTCTTATTTGAGATCTAAAACATAAATCTTTATTAATAGACCAAGCTTTTCTACAGTGTGTACAGGTTGCTCTATCATACCAAATTTTATCAATATACATATAATGAAAAATTTCAGTAAGCCATTATTTGAGGTTCGGCGTCAGCCTCAGCAGTTTGAGTCTCGGATTGCTTAGAAGTTATAATTTGGGGTACGGAATTGGAGGCAGCAGTTGGAGATCCACGTTGTTGAGAAGCTAAAGATGTAATTTCTAGCTGTTGAATTAAAATTTGGCTGAATTGACTGTGCAGAAGTTGAAGGTATGGGTCTGATAGTTGAGAAAATGAAAGCGATGGTTCTGATATTGATTGACTTTATGTAACGTTGGTCATGTCTGAACCAATAAAATCTAAATCACTAAAGATATTTCTATCAAAGGGGTGTATGCCTGTGCAGCGAAATCCACTTCATTTACCGATTCTTACGGCAGTATTACATGCGTCATTGTAAGCAGATTTAAAAAGCTTCATGAACTTACGGTCAAGTGGCTGTAGCTTGTGAGTCGTGTGATGTGGGGTGCTCAACATGTGAATATTATTTTTCCTGGCAAATTCAATGACATCTAAGTCTTTATGACTGGCATGTCCGTCAAAAATCAAGAGAACTGGATTCTCGACTGGCAGGATTAGAATATTTCACAAAGTGAGGCATCCATTTCAGTAATAATTGGGCATTCATCCCGCCGTTTGGCTTACCTTCACCTACATTCTCATTTGAAGCATTAATCATAAGTCTTTCATTCGTTCGGGACCCTGGAAATATGAAATAAGGTGGTACGAACTGACCTCCAGCGCTCATTGCAAAAGCACGTTCTTCGAAAGTAAGTTTCCAACTTGTCTTTGGTTTTTAGTAGCTAAAGCTTTAGCATGTTTCTGGACAATGCTGACGCCAGTTTCATCGCAGTTCCATATTTTATAGGGAGTGAAATTGAACCTCTGCATCAAAGTCTTAGGACCTTCAAAGAACCGCTCAACCTGAGGTCTTTTAAATTCTACTGCTCTCATTAAACTCATTGATTCAGCAGTTCGCAATGATAAGTCACTAAGTCTTTTTATAAAAGAATAATAGTAGTTTTCCCTTGCAGTTTTTTGTCTTTATTGAACTCGTGAGAGAGTCTGTTTAAAAGCATTAGCCTGCCTTTAACATGTGCTGCCAATATTTCTTCATGTTCAGGTGAAAAAATGTTGTGAAAACGACCCATAACTGGCTCAATAGACATCTCTCTGTCATTTAATGTAGTTCGTGGTACCTGATAGCAATATGAGGTTTGACGTGAGCTCATTTCATTACTCAGTACCTTTTCCACGGTTTTATGCATATTTGCAGGATCTCAGATGCCCTTTTTTTGCTTCATCTTACTATCATTTTTATCACTTGGCATTTTTGTATATCTGTAGCAAATTGAACCGATTAAAAATGAACTTAAAGAATGGCCGGTACTGGAGGGCAATGTTGTGGCCGGTACTGTAAGAAATGGAATAAAAATTATGTTCGATTACACAAAAAACGAATGTACAAAGATTACCAAAACATATTTTTATAGCTATATAAGTAGCCTATACATACCAGGATTGACTTGTTTTAAACTGGTTCTCTAACCTCCGAAAATCACTCACAGAACTTTAATTTTGTAGCGTACGTCCATTATGCGCAACACAAATCATTGCAGTGCCAGTAAACTAGTCGCGACAGGTTGCCACCGCGGGGCATATGTTTGGAAAAGCGTATCACACTAATGGCTGTAAAAGTGTTAGCGCCATCTATTGTAGGATAATAGAACTTGTAACTAGCCGATTCTGGATGCCGGCCGATTCTAGGGGACTCTTCCCTATATTAGAAATCAAGTTATTTAATTCCACGTCAATTGCCCAGAAAGGATTTTTTTCGTTTTCACAATAAGCGAAGGGATTTTTTTCGCCACTCATTGTCTAAGAGAGATTCTTTTCACGGCACCTATTTTTACGCCGACGCAGTAAGCGCCGCTTTTTGTCTCGAAAGATTGTTTTCATCGCATTTATTCTGGAGGAATTGTATTCGCTGGAACTTTAATCGGAATATTTTTCGCAACCACTATCGATATAATGGTTGCAAAAAACCAACTGTTTTTGCGTTTTTTACTAATCTATATATTGTTCTCTTCAGGTTATTAGATTTAATATAAAGAATCGAAAACAGAAAAACAATACAAGTAACCAATTTAATGTTTAAAAAAAAAATGGATTCCAAAAAATATTTTAAAATATTATTGTAATGGTCCACGTATCTTCAATCTAACAAAACATTTTTACTATTATTACGTATCCCTTTTTTCTATATTCCTCTACTGCACTGTTCAACTATCAGTACATACAAAAATGCCTTTGTCTGAAATTTACCAACATAATTATTTCCGCTAGTTGACATATTTATTCGATCCTCATTATCTGTGATTTCAGAGGAAGTCGAGGGTGTGTAACACCAATAATTATTTCAATTTTAGCGTTAAGTACAACCGAACTGATAATTTTCTATGTACAGAGGATTTTAATGATTATCATAAAACACGTCATATAGTAGAAAGCAAAAACCAATATAATCTTTGTCAATACGTAGAATTTGTACTACTCTATTTGCTTTTTTGTTCTGGTTAAATCTAACGAATTACGATGATGTTATGATTATTTGAAAGAATTTGAAGTTTATTTCTGAGAAATTCGTTTGGTTAGAGGAGAGTCGTAATTTTCGGTTTTTTCCTTTTTTTATTAAGAAATTAATTAATGTCAGATTGTTAAACAGGAATTTCCAGACTTTTTCAGTTAGCGGCACACTTACAGATTTAGCATTTTGTCACGGCGCCCTAATCGAAATATGTATACAGTCGTGTTCAACAAAGCGTCGTACAAAGTTTGTGCTTTATAGCGTTACTACCAAATAGAAGCAAACAACAACACTTCATTGAACACGACTGTACATTGACACTAATGACCAAGCACAGAAATGAAAACAATCCCAATCTAAGGCTCATATATAGGTATATATTGAACTGATATACAAAAATATATTATTATTAAAGAATAATAGAGATAAAAGTCAATGATTCGGGTGAGCTTGGTAATATCCACATATTTTTACAAAGCGAGGGATAGAGCTTGACACTGCTACTCTCATTTCTTGCTCCACGTTGATCTTTCAGCGATCATCATCATCATCATCATCATCAATCAGCCCAATCTTGTCCACTGTTGAACATAGGCCTCTCGTAAGTTTTGCCACTTCTTTCTGTCCCGTGCCGCTTGCATCCAGTTTGATTCTATGCACCTTATATCGTCAGTCCATCTGGTAGGCGGGCGGCCTCTTCCTCGGTAAGCCTCCTGTCTTGGTCTCCCTTCCAAGATTTTTCTCGTCCATCGATTGTCCGTGTTCCTAGCGACATGTCCAGTCCAGTTCCACTTTAACGTTGTATTTCTCCTGACTGCATCTGCAATACCCGTTCTTCGTCGTATTTCTGTATTCGGTATTCTATCTCTGATGCTCCCAGCACAGATCTTTCCATGGTTAATTGTCTCACTCTCAACTTACTTACGCTTTTCTTTGTTAGTGTTAGTGTCTCTGCTCCATATGTCAAAACGGGGATGATACACTGGCCAAACACCTTTCTCTTCAAGCAAACAGGGATGTTCGATTTCAGTATATTTTTCAGTTTTCCAAAAGCTGTCCACGTCAGCCCTATCCTTCTTAGTATTTCGCATGTTTGGTTATCTCGGCCTAAACGGATTTCATGTCCTAGGTATTTGTAGGTGGTGACTTGTTCGATCTTGTGGTTTCCTACTGAGATATTGTCGTTTAATACAAGGTTGGTCATAAATTTAGTTTTCTCACAATTTATTTTTAGACTAACATCACTTGACAGTTTGTAGAGATTTTCCAACATTCTTGCTGCTTTATCCGTGCTATCCGATATGAGGACAATGTCATCGGCGAATCTTAGGTGATTAAGGTCCTCCCCGTTTATGTTTACTCCCATATTTAATTCAAAAGAAATCTGCTTGAACATATATTCCAAGACAGGGGCGGATCCAGCCTCTCTCTTTGGGGGGGGGGGCGGTGATATCACAAAAGTACAGTATGGCAAGAAAAACAAATTGTCAACGGGGGGGGGGGCATACTAATTTCTAATAAAAAAAGCAGAATGGGTTCTATTTTCCTGAACTCAAAGTTTTTGGGAGGGGGGGGGGAGGGCGATCGCAAGCATACAGACTCCTATGCTCTATTCAAGAACTAGAGAGAGTAATAAAACTGTTACCGAAACCTCTAACGTACCTGCTCCAGTGCCGCAGATAACTGAGAACTGCCGTAAATCTAATTATATTTCATTATATTTAAATATATTTTATAAATTTACTGCAACATAGAATTTCTGGTAGTTTAATTTAATTTCTGTCAGTGAACAAATTACAACTTACAGTTTTTTCTTAGTGATTTATCTTGTTTGCGCTTGTTTTTATATATTATTTGAGATTAGTGAGATACCCAAAAGATATGGCTTTCACCTCTATATTTATTCCAAAATCGTTAAAACAGGGCATTTTTTCCTCAACGAAAAACTTATTAGGATGAATGTTTATGATGCCTTAAGATATCAATATCTAGATAATAATGTTAAAAGCTCTGTTCACATATATTCCAACATGACAGGATTTGGAAAATCTACTATGTACCGAATACTGAAGGAGAAAAAACGACTGGAATTGTTAGTACTCCCAAGCCACATTCGATCACAGGCAAACGAAAAACCTCGTTGGGAGAAGAGATGAAAACTGCAATTAAAGGGGTTGTATATACATTTTATTATGAGAAGCAGATCCCAACCATCTACAAAATTCTAACTAAAATCACTGGAAATTGCTCAGAGAACTTAATTTTTGCTGGGAAAAACCAGATAGAAAATCTGTTCTTATAAATCGTCCGGAAACTGTCCATTGGAGACGTAAATATCTCTCTCAAGTAAAAGGTTGAGTTGCTAGAAATAACACAATTAATAAAATTAGTAATTTAACTAAATTTTTGGAAAATTTTTTTGAATAAAGTTACTACGGAAAATTGGGAAAAATCCATATAATAAAAGAATAAAACAAAATGTGAGAACTCGATCTCATAATCGGTGAGATAGAGGAACCAATTATAATTAATTTTAGCGAAGATAGTTTCAATGACTTTGATTAAGAATTAGATACGTAATGTTTACTAGTGTAAACACAATTTATTATTTAAATTTTTGTTTTTGTTGTATTTTATTGTTTAATGTTGTTAACATGTTTTTTATTTTTTTATGTATTTTTATTTTAGCGTATCCCACTCTTTAATTTTATATATATTTAATTCTAATTAGCCGTAAGTTTTTTATTATTTTATTATTGTGTTTGTGTCTTTTTCTTCAGCGTGTAGAATTAACATGTTTATCTTATTTTTTGGGGCTATCGTATTTCCATATATAAAAGTAAATTAAATTAAGATATCAGTACAATAGAAATAAAAATAAGTTGGTCTAATTTTAATTACAACATAAAAAAAGTAATTACATTTGAATCCCTTTTTAGTGTTTAATTGTAATTCTGCAGATGGTTTAAGAAATAAATAAACTGAAACGTCAAATACCCTAAAAATCTTTTTAATTAATAATAAAATGACCGATAGCTCCAAAAATATTTTATTATTATATGGAGGAATTTATTTTTTTATATATGTTTAACTTTTTGTATTTTTGACAATGGATATTTTGTATTTAAATTATAACTTAGAATTTTTTGAAAGAATAATCCTACATTTTAGTCTATTATTATAGACCGGTATTTTTGATTATAAAATTTCTAACCCATTCCTATGAAAAATATATGTGTCTAACAAATTTTGCTAAAAACACCGGACTAAAGAACACAGGTAGTTTGCGTAGAGAAAAAAGGTAAAAAATGATTTATTACTTTCTCTAATTCTTGAATAAACTATAGTATAAGAGGAAAAATCGGGTCCATTTTCCTAAACTCAAAGCTCTTGGGGGGGGATCGCCCCCACCGCCCCCCTTGGATCCGCGCCTGTTCCAAGACAGTGGTAAACAATTTCGGTGAGATTGTATCTCCCTGCCGAACTCCACGTTCTATTCTGAAGGTATTTGTGTCTTTGTGGAGTCTGGCACAGGCTGTGGCTGTATCGTATATGTTCTTGATTAACGAAATGTAGCGGTGGTCGATTGGACTGTCTACAAGCGCCCTCAGCATTTTATATTGGTATATGGTATCAAAAGCTTTTTCATAATCAATAAATATAAGAATAAGTGGCTTATTGTATTCTATGCACTTTTCTATCAGGGACTTAAGAACTTGTAGGTGGTCATTCGTTCCATAACCAGAGCGAAACCCAGCCTGTTCGCAAGGTTGATAACTATCTAATTTATTTGTGAGTCGATTTGTTATTATCTTTAGGAATAACTTATACATGTGTGAGAGCAAACTGATTGGGTGATAGTTTTTCAGATCTGAAATATCCCCTTTCTTATGCATTATTACAATAAAAGCCTTATCTCACGTGGAGGGAGTTATGCCCTTTGTCAGGCACACGTTAAATAACTTCTGTAAAACGCGGGTTAATGTTGGTCCCCCTTCTTTTATGGCTTTAATTACCACTTCATCTTTCCCAGGCGCCTTGTTTTTCTTCATGCCAGCAATAGCATTTGCCATTTCATCTTCTGTGATGTCTGGTATATCTTCGGATCCGACATTTCGGATTTCTGGTATTGGTGGGCGATCTTTGCTGTCCACGTTGCTTTTATACAGTTTGGAGTAAAAATCTTCTGCTATCTTCAGCAGTTCCTCTCTATTTGTTTCGATGGCACCCCTTTTATTTGTTCAGCGATATTTTCTCTTTATTACAGCTACTGCTGAAAATCCGGTTTGGCATAAATAGGATGTTGCCAAAGGAATGGCAATTCTTATAGCTGTTAAACTTAGAGTTGAATATTTATTTTAGATGGTTTTACAAAATTCCACCAAATGGGAAGAAGCGAATTTTGTTTTAAAGCTCTTGTCGCACGAGAGTTCAATGAGACTCTCTTGTCCTTGTGAAGTAAATTCTGGGAGAACTTGAACATGGAAAGGATCTTGGATCCAAGAAAATTTCTCGACATTTTCTTCCACAAGGTATTTTGTAAACCATTGAGAAAGCTCCGAAAGATGTTCCGTGAAAAAGTACAGCAAGTCTTGAGAAGCAAGACCTCATTAGAAAACGCTTATTTATGCGAATATAGGGAACAATCTTGACGGCTATTCTCATTAATTGTTCTTAACCACAACTGCAGTTTTTTCCTAAATGCCGCAATCTTTTCCAATAGGTTCGAGTTGTGCCCTGTATTCACTTTGTCAAATATAACGCACAAATATGCCAGTTTTAGTAAAAAGTCTAGTTCGGCAAAATATCTGGAGTTTGCATGACCTTCCTCTTCCAGAAAAATGTGAATTCCTTGATGTAACTCAAATGCATGAAGTAAGACATTTCTATGTGAAAGCCATCGTGAACTACAGTAATATAGCAGGGTTGTGTGTTCAGCTCCCATGTCCATGCAAGGTTTTTTGAATAGTCTGGCCTTCAGTGCCCTAGTTTTTAGTAGTTCACTTCGTCTATGATACATTCCAATACCAAAATCAATTCACAACTCATCGACTTCGACGTAAGTGCTTCCCAATGGGTCCACATAGCACGTGGTGATTTAATACGAATAAGCCCTTGCAATCCTCCATGATCTAATTTCGTGGAGTAAAAATCCCTGAAGATGTCTCGTGCAATAGTAGGCGAACCGGATAATAATTCCAATTTGACACGATCTAAATCTAAGAACAATGATTTAAACTTATCACAGCTACACAGCTGTCGGTCGTTTCCCTTTCGCGCATGCGTGCTTCTTCTGTAGAAGCATCAGTTTCGTTATTTTATAGCCATTCCTCGGATATTTTTTAGTAATAATATAATGTCATTTTTGTAAATTTATTTTATTAACAACTGGTTTATTTTTATTTCTTTTAGCTTTTATAGATCCAAAGTTCTGAAACTTTTTTGTAATCTTTTTAACTGTTGGTAGTGTTGGCTTCTGTTTCTTCGGATATCGAATCGCGAATGTATGGCATGTTCTTGAAATAACTATATTACTACTTCGTCTACAAGAAAACTAATCCAAATTAAATAATAAAGACTTCCAAATAGAAAAAAATTTACACTTAAGTTTTGGTCCGCAAACGTCATTGTTGACATTTAAATTTAAATATGTTCAAAACACTGAAACTTAAGTATTAAACATTATACATGAAATATTTCTAGAATTTTACGTAGAAATAAAAATACAATAATTTATAGGGTGTTCCATTTGACATAAGCAGGTTGATATCTACTTCCGGTATAACCGGAACTGCCACCATCTTGAAAATATTTTAGCCGGCTATCCCCTATGCACGTTAGTACACTGTCAAATTTTCAGATTCTTCGTATTTATAGTTTTCCCACAATCGATCGATAAAGTTCCCAGGGATTCACTCTGTATAGTAAATGCAGAAAAAATGCAAATGTTTAGTTTTTAACATATTTCCTTTTCAAATGTACCTGTTTTAGAGGTTAGATTGTCAATGCCTTTTTATGTCCCATTTTCTCTTTTTTACAAACTGTATTGGTCCAAATTTTTTTGGATAAATACAGTTTTTAAAATAATGAAGACGAATTTTAAAGTATTCCAAAACAAAACGTGGATATTTTTAATAAAATTTTAGGCAAAGTAGTGTCCCTCCTTGACCTCCAATACAAAAGCCCATTAAAGTGTGAATAATACCCATAAATATAAATAATTACCATTATTTTCACTTTCTAATGATATAGCACACCTTTTACCCTGACCCTAACAAAACAAAATTTATCCAAAAATGTTAAATTACAATGAAAATGAATGACCAATTTCTATTTAATATGCATAAACGTCTTATGACAAATATAAACAAAGGTTTGGTTAATAACTTCAAATTTTGGTAAAAAAATGTTGGAAATATTTTATTTACGTCAATGTTTTGTGTTTAATATTTATTCATTATTCGTTCTAGAACTGCTTCCATGAAGTTCCTAAATAAAATGGACAAATAGTGTCATAACTCAAAATGACTGCTACATGTTAAGCCCATGGGGAGTGCAGTCGCTTAGGGCAACACTGGATTTTACAGTCATCAGTACTGAAATCATACACACGGGATATAATCGGTTCCATTTAACTGACAAAGATAAAATTAGTTTGAGGATTTTCATCGATGTATTAGCATCTCTTGTCTCAGTTTAGCCCGAGAGAATAATGAAGCCAACTTATTTTCTAACTGTAATAAATAATTAGAATTTCAAGGTATATGATATTTTTTGTGAAGTTACCTATATGCATTCTCCTTTCAAGCAGAAAAAAGGAAATAATATACACAAACAGCTTATTTCTCTCAAATACAACTCTGGTTCTCTTTCCATACGCGTTTCAATCATCTTATGGCCTCGTCAATAGAGCTGTATCAAACTGAGAGCAACATTTGCAGGAAACAATTGTCTATATAATAAAAATTCCGAGATACTTCAGACTGAAAAATATCGTCAGTGGAAAGACATCTATACATTTACCGGAGTATTGTGAAATTTAAAAATCAAGTTTTCAGTTAGAAATAAATAAATATATTTTCCTGCCGTGTTTAAGTAGTTGCTTACAAGTATACTCCTGTCAAGCAGAAAAAAGGAAAGAATATACAAACAGTATATTTCCTGCAAATACAACTCTGGTTCTCTCTCCATACGCGCTTCAACCACCTTATGGTCTCTATTCGTAGGAAACAATTGTCTATATAAAATATAAATTCCGAAACATGTCGGTAGAATAGTAAATCTGCCGATTTTTCGATGTTAAACTGAAAAATATCGCCATCTATACGTTCACCGGAGTAGCGCGAAAGAAATAAATAAATCTATTCTTTTGCAGTGTTTAAATAGTTGCGTATTCTCCTTTCGAGCAGAGGCGCAGAGAGAACAGAGTTGTATTTGTAGGAAATAAACTGTTTGCATATCCGACAATATCTACAAGGCAAGTAGCATTAGAGTCTGGATTATCTCAAAAATCAGTTATGGAAACATAATTTTCATCCCTATGTATATTCCATAGTACAACATTTAAAAGGGAGAGAGAGAGAGAATTTTAATTAATGACGCATCGACAACGAGGTCATTTAGCGTCACTTCTTTGGTTTAGGTGACTGATCGGAAGATTAAACTATTAAATCATGGATGCCTAATACGTGCTAACTTTTATATTTTATCAAATAGTTGTGTTCTTTTAAGAAATCGATTACTTTGATTATGTTGATTGGATTAATGGACAAAGAATGATTAATAGACTCAGTAGGTATGTTATATCAATGAAGAGTCATAGAATATTCCTCACATTCTGTAAATATGTGCTTGATCATCAGTGTTGTGTTACAGTGAGGACATTCTGGGGGATCATCTCCCTGCAGTAGATACGAATGAGTAAGTATTTAAATATGTCCAAAACGGTTAGACTAAAATATGGAACATAACACATGAAATATGTCTGGAATTTTACGTAGAAATCAAAAATGCAATACTATATAGGGTGTTCCATTTAAAATAAGCAAGTAGACATCTACTCGATATAAATGGAAGTGCCGCCATCTTGAAAATATTTTAGCTGACTGTCCCCCATGTACGTTAGTACACTGTCCAATCTTCAGATTTTTCCTAATTATAGTTTTCCCACAATCGATCGATAAAATTCCCGGAGAATCACCCTATATAGAGATGTAAGCAGAACAATAATATTTAGAGTAAGAAATGAGGATGGAGAAAGAAAATTCTCTGTCAACTCCGAGAATAACATACCCTCACGTCTCTATCGAGGACAAAGTAAATGAAGCTGACTCTTCAATCATCAGCCGGAGGTTTAACAATTTTGTTTGAAGTTTGTTGTTGTACTTAGATGTACAAAATTATTAGTAAAAGTGGGTTGGTAATGATCTCACTTTTAAAAAATGTGGCAAAGTAACGATGTTTTTGGAGTTACAAACAGCGTAAGTTTTACCGGCCGACTGAGTATCGTACACGAGAATTTCAACAATGAGTTTGTTCCAAATACAAGTTTGATATTTAAAACAGGGCAGACATGTGGTGATTACCATGGCTAGATGAACCAAGAAAATATTAATAAATGTCTCTGTGAGAAACTATGACGAAATATTACACCAAATTGTATTATTATTTTTGAAAAACCTGCAACAAAGGCTTTTTTTCAAAAAAGATATTTTCTCCTGATTAAATAAAAAACGTATTCCGCATGATCTTAGTTACTTCTCTCTGTAAAGTCCCAACAGATGAAAAAAAAATTACAAAATTGATAAAAAAGTGTAAGATTTTACCCCTTTGCACAGCTCCTTATATGTGTGAATTTGATCCAATTGTATTAAATTGGACCTCAACGAAATATCATGTATGAATTAAAGTATTTCAGTTTAAAAACTGTTCTTTTATTATAGGGTTTTCGTCGTAATTAGTGTTTCTAATTGGTTATCCAATAAATATAGTATCCTTTAGGGAATTTGGCCTTAATTTGAAATGTGTTACTATAAAAAAAATATTTTATTTAAAAGGTTATTTATCAAAAGAAAACTTATGTACTAGATAAGAACAAATATAATTTAATCGCTAATAAATATTTTCAGTTTTATTTATGTTTTTAATTAGATGGCGATCACTTGATATTGAAATAATTCATTTTAAAGTGGCAAATTGCACTACAAATATTTATCGCTGATTTGCTAACATGATCACAAAAATAAATAGTTGACAAATACAAAAATAACTCCACATGGGTTTAAAATGTTTTCTTTTATTACCGAATTGGCAAAAATTGGAAATCTTCTTTGCTTACTTACAACTGCCATGGAATTAGAGAATTTAAAAATTAAATCGTTTTAGCAAACATATAGTTAGTAATTTTTATCTGTCAGGAAAAAATTCTTTCAAGACAATAATCGAAACGACCAGATTTCTTGACTCAGTTAATATCAAATATGTACCTAGAGAGTCATAGTTAATAAAATTTGCTTAACTGTATCATCACCTAATAATGCAAACCATCTTTTATTTGTTAATTTTATCATTTTGATATTTGGACTATCAAATATTACTACCATTGCTTCTACGCAGTTTTCGGGTTTATTGATTTATACAGAGTTAATAAAAAAATACTGTTTAAAAATGAATCATACAAACAATACAAATAACACTGTACAATTAATTTTCACTTTAAATTGCTGGTATTTGATTGTTAATAACACTACGCAACAAATTTTAGTTTATTTGTTGAATCTTATATGAAAAGTGTATTTTTTTAATAATTTTGGGGTGCTGAACACAAAAATAACAATGAAATTGAAAAGTTAGTTGCAATTTTCAAGAACAAGTTTTTTTTAATTTTATTTTTAACAAAAAATTCTGTCTTTTTGCTTTTCCTTTGTGAATTGTTTCTGGAGCTTCTCTAAAAAGAGTCCAACAGTAGTCGGTAAGCATGGAAGCCTTCCATTTTTCTTGGTACTTTTTCTCCATTGTTGATATATCCTGATGGAAGGGTTGGCCGTGCTCATCACTTACAGCTCCGCAGTTGTCAGGAAAAAAGTCCAGATGTGAATCTAGAAAGTGAATCTTTAGAAACATATTGCAACCCCAGTTTTTGATAAGATGACAGCATATTTTCAACAAAAGTAACGTAATTGTCAGCTTTTTTATTTTCAAAGAAATTAGTGACCACGAGAGGAAAGTCATTCTAATAATTTTTTTTCAATATCTGATAGAGTGCTGTCAAAATGTTGGTTTTTTAAAATATTTCGAATCTGTGGCCCAACAAAAATACCTTCATGAATTTTTGCTTCACTTAGCCTTAGGTATTTTCGACGCAGGTACTGAAAAGCTGGCCCATCTGTATTCAGTACCTTAACAAAGTGTTTTCATTAGACCCAATTTAATATGCAGTGGTGGCAACAAAATCTTTTTGGGGTCTACCAATGGCATATGTTGTACATTTTTTCCACCTGACTCTAATGATTGTCGAACGGACCAGTCTTTTCTCTTGTAATGAAGTGCCTTTGCCCGATTGTCCTATTCATACAAAAAACAGTAAAACTTGGTGTAGCCTAGCTACAATCTAAGGATAATTGCAATCACCTTTAAATCGTCATTGGTGCTCATACTTGTTAATAGGTACTTCATATTTTCGTATGATTCTTTCATGTGAACTGCATCTCTAACAGAAATAGACGGTAAAATATTTCCCATATGCAATAGTACTGCTTTTAAACTCAATGTTGAACTGTCTATAAACAATATCCATTTCTTTGGCTTGTAGGTTATATTTAAAGCCGCCAATAAACCGCTAATGTTATTGCAGAAAACCAAGTTCTTTTCCATGTTCAAAAATGGTGCGGAGTCTTTATGAAAAATATTTTTGGAAGTTCTAAGTCTCTCACAAAATCGTTTAATTCTGATTATGTTATTCTGTACGGTCGGAAGTATAACGTGTTGGGTGTGAAATCAGGATCTCTTGATGTTGATGGCATATCTTCTTCTTCAGAAATAGTTGTATCGTTATTATCTGATTCGTAAGTGAATATATATCGATAAATTTAAATATCTTGGGAGCTGAATAACAGCTGATCTGGAACCAGGCGTCGATCAGAGCTCCGCTATCGTTTGGTTAAGTGTTACGTCCATTCACTACTGATGTGTGGCGTGGAGACATGAACATTGAGGGCCGCCACGCTGAACAGGTTGGAGGCGTTTGAGATGTGGCTCTTCAGGAGATTATTGCGAATTCCATGGCCTGACCGAATAACCAATGCTGAGGTCCTAAGACGCAAGAACAGAGAAAGAGAAATGCTGCATATCGTCAAACACATTTTCCGTAACACAAGTACCAGTTCCTGCAGCTGATAATGCAGGGAAAGATCGAGAGAAAACGGGGAATAGGTCGCAAGAAGCATTCGTAGCTCAAAAACATAAGAGAATGGCCTGGTTTAGACGCCCACGCCTTATTCAGAGCATCCCAAGACCGAACACAAGCTGTCCAAATTGTCCCAACCTTCATTAATAGAGACAGCACCTTAAGAAGAAGAAGAAGAAAATATTTCTGGGGATTCTGGAATAGGAAGTTCGTCACTATGAGGCACATGTCTCATGACAGATAGTATATTTGTTTAGGTAATAACTGACTTTTTCTTCTTGGATATACCTGTGCCTTACCCAACACGACGTATGATGCGGAAATAACAATCATTAACATGATTTGAAGCTCTCTTCAGATCAGTGGGACAATAAACCTCATAGATCGTTTTTTACTATTTAATCAGTTTCTCAGATTTGAAGCGCATGCATTACAGCAGATATGCGGCGCCCACTTGATCCCCAATATTGCAACCGAAATAAAGTTAATATGCCTTTTTTTACCAGTGAGCAAAAGTCATCTCATCACAAACATAACAAAAGTGATCTGGATTGTTTACACACTTTCAAGGCATCTTACAATCTCAACTATTCGATTCGACTAACTTCGACTGCCTAACCTCTCCGCTTTGAAGGTACTTATCTCTCTTATTTTAAGCCCTGAAGGGTTGAAGCTTCGTATATGGGGGTCATCTCTGGAGATCCTCCATGCGGTGTTACCAAGTTGTGCAAAATTTCCTCAACTTGGGGAAACATATATTTCGCAACGTCGCAACCCTCTATTTTTATAACAACACAAATATACCACGTGCATTCTTGCGGTCACCTTGTTAATATATAGGGATACAAGGGAAAACTTGAATTAATATTACAGTTGGCTGTAGTCCAGTATTATCATTGTAAGCTTGTTGTCATGCAAATGTTTTTTGTTGGCCCTTAAACACGTTTCAAATTTCTTGGACCAGTCCTAAGCCTGGATAAAGTGTGAAGAGGTACTAGGATAAGTCATAATACGCTACAAAATATTTAAATTGGATTATCTCAGAAACGGCTGCACCAAGCGATACCCACTGAATATAACTTTTTTGGTTAAAAGATGTCATAAATTAAGAATTTTCAATTAGAAACTTAATATACTAAGACAGAAAAAAGTTATGAAGCTTTAGATGTAGGCGAAGTGCTGCTGGCAGTGCGTTCTTCAACATACATCGCAACTGTAATCAGATGATGATTTTTCGTCCTAAAAAATCCCAAAGGAACTAATTTATTGCATATCAAGCAATTATTAAGGTAAATATTTACAAAAAAGTGAAAAAAAAAATGTAAATAGGACTAGATCCTGTTGTAAAAACACATTTCCATAAAACATAAAAAATTTTAAAATATTTTTATTATAAAAAATTTCAACAATCTGAGGGTCATCGTCAAAGCATTCATATTTAAGTGACGTCAACTTCGTTAGTAAGCTCCTCCCACGTCACATGATGCGCAAATAAGACACTCATTGGCCTAAGGATTCTCTTAAATATCAAGCGCGATACGTTTTCAAGGGTCAGAATGACTTTGAATTTGTATGGAAAAGGTAATGTAAGGAATTTTATGTTTTACAGCCATGAATATTTTTACATTATAATCTATTAATTACTCATAGAATCAAAATCCAGAAATTTTAACAAAAAAATGTGCCGGTCGAAACGTCAACACAGCTTGCCTGTAGAATACGTTACCGAAAGCACACAGCGAGTGGTTTTTTAGGAATAAAAAACGCGGCCATTAATTTATTAACATAAATCTTTTGGCAATAAATAAATAACATCTTTATACATCACATTCAATTGTCAGAATGACAATCCAGCGAGAAAAAACATAGAAAAACAGATGTTGTTAGTACGACAATCCAACAAGAACTGATGAAAAAGGCACGAAAACAAACTAGTTTTGTTAAAGTGACATCGTTCTTGATTGGCCAAAAACGATTAGCATAGAGCTTATGGTATGAGCCAGCTCATTGGCCAAAACCCGTTTTTGCATTTTCCGCTCAGGAGTATAAAGATAGCATCAACAGCAGTTTTCAGTTGTCTTTCTTAGTGCTATTAAGTACTATAGAAAGTTTCAAAAAGTACGATTTTTGGGAGAAAAGAAGCAGAGAAGAGAGGAAAAAGAAGCAGGATACAATAGGAGTTGTCGGATCTCTTGATTTTCATAAAGAAATTCGTTTTTTACGAAAGAAATTCCAAAAGAGACGACAACTTCAGAATTTTCATCGCATTCAGGACGGCTGAACAGCCAAGAAGACGTACAACTACGACGATCTTTTTAGAGGACTGCGTGGCTGATAAGTTTAATTAATTCTACTAACCCTAAATTACCTCCGAGGCCCCTGGACGAACTAGTAGCTTTTTCCCGGGAAATTGCCAAAGGCTGGGGCGCCTGAAGACCATAATAATAATTCATATTTTTGTTTTTTGCATTAATCGGTTTAAATACGGTGTATTGGGAGTCCTCTGGTTTATTACTAACAGGTATAAGGTAAAATAGGTTTCGATTCCCAGAGCCCGGTACACTAGAGTTCGAAAATCGGGCGCTATTCGTGACTGCATACCTGAACTGAGGTTGCAATCACGGATCACCGATACAAATTGCGCATATCCACATTATAACTTTCGGCTTTTTCCATTTTGCCCATCATTATCATTTTCAGATAATTTTTTTTAAGAAGATTCATTTAATTAGACTTTTAATTAAATAATTTTCATCATAAATATTTTTATTTTACTATTTACCCATACATTTTTTCCGCAATTGAAAGTCATAATAAATTAATCTTCTTGTTACCTTTACTTTTTTTCAGCACATCGAAAGTTCTATTAAGTTAGACTTACCCACACTTTTTTGCGCCACATTGAAGCTTTGTAAATAAGACTTCTTACCCATACATTTTTAGACTGACGGACAATTTTCCCTTTTTCTTGCATTTTTTCAATTCAAGACTTAGAGCATTTGTCCCATAAATCTTTTTCTGAAAACTATCCAAAGAAAATAATTTTTTAGAAATTTTCTACCTCTCAAATTATTCATTCATCATCCACAATTAACCCCATTTCACATTAGCTCTCTTCTCATACGAGTACCATAATTAATCATTGAGAAATATTTCCAAATTTCTCCAATTCTGCTTGTTTAAATAAACATTTCCATTATTAAACAAGTACCATCCATCATGTCAACCGAAGATATTTCACTCCCCCAATTCTTAAAGAAGAAAGGTGAGGCGGCTTGGGTTTCCTCCAGGTCGGGTGGCTACGGTGGGTCCTCTCCGGCACCCCCTGCCGGGTGCGCTTCCTTTCTTTCAAAACAAAACGTACTTTTGAATCAACTACAGAGAACTCGCTCATTACCCATGATTAGACCGGAAGGTTTAATTAATCCCAGACCAACAAGTTGTCTTAACCCTGACCTTGATGACTTCATCGACAATTTTGACACTCTCTCCGAGGTATCAACCAATGACGCGTCGGTGACTCATTATTCTTTTGAAAATCAAGTTCAGAGTTCACATCATTCATTGCGACCAACGGGTAATGATAATAAATTGTGTTCCTCTGAACAATTGCGCTCACAGGCGTGACGCCCATTTTTATCCACAATCGGTCAATTTTCTGATAATAATAAAGCGTATAGCGAAGGTTTTGTTCATCATAATGAAATAAAGAAACATCATTCACCAAATCAAGAAATTTTGTACCAAGTACATGGCATCCCTGACATCGGATTAGAAAATCCTTCATTATTACGATATAACAACCCTGATTCCGAAAACATTCATAAATCATCAACACCAAAACCAACATTATCAAAAGTTGTTCGTGAAAAAACATTAAAAAAATATATTCTCCTTTTTTGAAGTCGGTTAAAAATGTAAAACTATTACTAAATGTAAGGCAATTTTTGTCCCTCCTTGACCTCCCGCACAAAAGTTCCTTAATGTATGAATAATACACATAAATATTAATCATTTTCATTTTCTAATGAAATATCTTTTATCCTGACCCTAACAAAGCAAAAATTATACCAAAAAATTAAATTTTAATGAATGAATTCCGCTTTAACACAAATAGAGGCCTTTGACAAACGAAACTGCCAACAGACTTTTTTTACATAATAACATTTAAATTTTGGCGAGCAAAACATTGAAAATATTTCATTTACGTCAATGCTTTATTTGTAATATTTCTTATTTATTATTCTACCGCTTCATTAACGTTTATTATAGTAGATATATAAAGTATTCTTATTAATAAATATAATGGTACTCTTAAAACTGTTGTTATAATACGGAAAAAAATTGAAATATCTAAAATTAAAATTCCCCGTATAAAAACATTAGACCTGAAAATAGCTAATGACGCACGTAAGTAGAATATTTTCAATTTTGTTTTTGTTTAAACATAACAAAAAACACATATACCGTATTTCGTTAGTTGTTATATGACCTAGAATTATATTATTTCAAATACTATTTTACTAATTTGGGTCAAAACGAACAAAAAAATTCAATTAATGCGCTAGTTCAAAGAAAAATGGACAATTTCTGCGTATTAGATGAATACATACTTACATCTACATTTGAAGGTAAAAGTAGAGCAACAGTTTCGATTTAGAATGTTATTATCACGGACGGATCTAGAATTTTTTTTTTTGGGAGGGCCATAAACGTTTTTCAAGAAGCTGGAATGTTATATCAGTATATATATATATATATATATATATATATATATATATATATATATATAGGGTGTTTATCCGGGAAATTTATCGATTTATTGTAGAAAAACTATAATTAGGAAGAATCTGAAAATTTAACAGTGTACTAACATGCATGGGGGACAGCCGTCTAAAATATTTTCAAGAGCGGAAGTAGATCTAAATTTGCTTATTTTAAATGGAACACCCTATATATTATTACATTTTTGATTTTTACGTAAAATTCTAGATATATTTTATGTATAATGTTCTATACTTAAGTCTCACCGTTTTGGACATATTTAAATTTGTATGTCAAAAATCACATTTGCGGAACAAAACTTAACTCTAAATTTTTCCTATAAGGGAAACCTCTATTATTTAATTTGGGTTAATTTTCTTATAGACGAAGATCGACTTTAGTAGTCTTTTTATGATATTTTGAAAATTATTAGTAAAGAGTCGTTAAAAAAGAAGAATAAAAATTATATTTAAAAATTCGTCAAATGTCAATTTTTCAAATAGAAAGCATCTATTTTTATAATTTTATCATATTAAGCATTAAAAATAAGGGTAACTTTGTATAAGGTTATCTATTTCAAAAATTTCTAGTTTTCAATATATTGGCAATTTAACATTTTTTTATTGTAAACATGTTATACAGCTTTTAAGTTTTGTTATTAGTTGGCCATGACGGCGAGGCGTGGCGAAAATAAAACATTCGAACCCTACAGAAATGTCACTATTTCTTGCCATTTGACATTCATTAATAATAATCATGCTGGGGCGATTAATTACTTGCACGAAGATTATTTAAACTTATTTATTATTTATGGAGATTGTGATAGAGTTATTTCAAGAACATGCGATACATTCGCGATCCGATATCCGCAGAAACAGAAACCAACACCAGCAACTATTAAAACAATTATAGAAAGCTTTAAGAACTTTGAATCCACAAAAGCAAAAATAAATCATTCACTTGTTAATAATGAAAATATTGAAACTACAATTTTAGGATATTTCGTAGCATATCCGACAATATCTACACTGCAAGTATCGCCCCGACACGATTATTATTAATGAATGTCAAATGGCACGAAATAATGACAATTCTGTAGGGTTCGATTGTTTTATTTTCGCCACGCCTCGTCGTCATGGCCAACTAATAACAAATCTTAAAAACCGTATAGCATTTTTACAATAGAAAAATGTTTAATTGCCAATACTTTGAAAACTACAAATTTTTGGAATATACAACCTTATATAAAATTATCTTTATTTTTGATGCTTAAAATGAAAAAATGGGTGCTTTCTATATGAAAAAATTGGCTTTTGACGATTTTTTAAATATACTTTTTATTTTTTATAATAATTTTCAAAATATCATAAAAAGACTAGTAAAGTCGATCTTCGTCTACAAGAAAACTAACCCAAATTAAATAATAATAATTTTTTAGTTAAGTTTGGGTCCGCAAACGTCATTTTTGATATAAAAATTTAAATATGTCCAAAACGGTGAGACTTAAGTACAGAAGATTATACATAAAATATGTTTAGAATTTTACGTAAAAATCAAAAATGCAATAATATATAGGGTGTTCTATTTAAAATAAGCAAGTTAACATCTACTTCCGGTATAACCGGAAGTGCCGCCATCTTGAAAATATTTTAGTCCGCTGTCCCCCATGTACGTTAGTAAACTGTCGAGTTTTCAGATTATTCCTAATTATAGTTTTCCCACAATCGATCGATAAAGTTCCCGGAGAATCATCCTGTGTATATATATATATATATATATATATATATATATATATATATATATATATATATATATACATATATATGTATATATATATATATATATATATATATATACATATATATATAAATGGTTTGGTTATTCCGCGTTTCAATCCGCGTTCAAAAAATCGTTTTCACAATGTTTCAACAAAATCTCATTTAGCATTTTCAAGTGTGGTTTGTCTCATTACTCGCTAAGAACGAGACGAACCACACTTGAAAATGTCAAATAAGATTTTGGCGAAACATCGTGAAAACGATTTTTTAAACAAACGGATTGATACCCGGAGTCAGCAAACCATTCATTCTACCATCCATGAAAACAGAAAATTCTCGGTCAAGTGGACGTAAAATTGCTAATAAACAATACTCTCATATTAAAAAGTTCGGAGAACTCCATGATAATGGAGAGGCTCTGGGTCCAAAAAATGATGACGGGCTAACAAATATATAAAAATGAGTCTAGTTTTCGCCCGTGCAATTGTAAAATAAAATGGAAAATTTTCGACCGTGCGGACATACTTTCGTGTTAAAAAGTGCTAAGAACTCCAAGACCATGGAGAAGCTCCGGATACGAAAAATGACGGTAGCGTTGTTTCGTCCTAGTATGGGACTCATCAGGCCATTGCGTTCGGTACAAACCATCGCCTCGCAATTGTGCCCTATAAACTCATTCTAAAATCAGAGTAATGTTTATCAACACTCTTATGTCCGCACAGCCAAGTTTTCTATTTTATTTTAAAATTATACGGAAGAAAACTTATCTCTTTTTCATATATTTTTTGCTTCAAAAACACGCAACGGCTCTCATGGGGAATCGTTGGTACTTCAACTAAAGAACTCGTGGTTAGTTTGGTCACCCGTGCCGAATGATACGACCTCTATCCTTTGAGTAGTATCTTTCGTGTATCGAGTTTTGAATATTTCTTTTTTTTTAATTTACAGTCGAGGTACATATGGCGGTTTTTATACAACAACATTGATTTGTGTTGCTTTTGCGTTATTGAGTGATCCGTCGAAATGTCGCTACTGTGTCTTGTTTACTGCTTTTTAATTCTATAATCAGTTTTTGGAGCACACTTGCAAGGCCATGGGTTGTACCAAACGCAATGGCCTAATGAGTCCCATACTAGGACCAAACAGCACTGTCGTTATTTTTCGGACACGGAGCTTTTCCACTGTATTGCAGTTCTATCTTTTATTTGTTTTCTTTTTCTTGGGATTATGGTCCGAGTAACTACTCTAACTCCAAGATATAATACTCAATTGAGTTACACACAGTGCTTCAAACGGGTTGGATTGACCATTCCAAAAATCACCACGGCATTGTGTATTGTAAAATCAGCAGGAACTCGGAAACTGTGGTAAAACAAGATGTCGATACATGGATGACAACACTTCCTGCATTGTAAAATTATGAACCAAAGTTCAGACATTTTTAACGCAAACGAGCGAGTTCGGTTTATTTTTTGAACTGATGCCCGGTAAATTCTACGTATTCAAGGAACAAAACTGCGATAATGGCAAATCAAGCAAAGGGAGAATTACTGTCCTGTCGTTTGCCAAGTCCAATGGATCGGGAAAGTTACGTTTGCTAGTGACTGGAAACGGCGAAAAATCCAAGTTGCTTTATAATCCTAAAATGAATCGCTGTAACATATGATTCACAATCTCAAATTTGTATGACTCGCTTTCTTTTCATTAACTGGTTAGTAGCTTTAAACAATAACTTCCAGATAGAATGTAGACTGATAAAACTGTTCATTGATAACTGCCCTGCTCATCCAAAAGGTTGAGTTAAGTAATATAATGAAAGTTTGTTTTCTTACCTCCAAACGCGACGAGCACGGTGCAATCGATGGGTCAGGGCATTATAAAAGTCTTCAAAGAAGGTTATAACACTGATACATCGCTACCTGAAAGAATTGGACGACCCTGTATGCAAATGACTCCTGAATATGCATTATGCGATACTAAGTATTGCAGCGGCAGGGAAATAGTTCACAAAATGGAAGACGCCTGTCATAAGCATATTCATAAAGTTCTCGAACGAATTGCTTTTTGAAATAATGGTTCTTATTAGTATACTATATGTTTAATACCGATTTTTTTTCGTAATATCCAAGTTTGTAGCTATCTCCTTACAGTTGATATGAAGTTGAATGGTAATTATATTTGACACTTAGTAATACGTATACTTTTTTGTTATCACTAGTTGTTGATCGACCGTTTCTTGGGGTATCTCGAACATGACCGAACCGATGAAATTTCTGCTTAATATTACTCTCCGTCAATTGTGAAACTGGCGGAAGACTGAATTAACTAGCACAGTTATTCTTGAGTTTTTACCTTATCGCCATATCCTATCATAAGAATTTCCATCTTCTGTGCCTCAGTTTCATTTTCAGTTAAAATTACCTCAAAGGGACAATTTCTAAAATATGACAAAGGAGCAGGTCATTGGACCAGTTATGCTGGTAAATAATTATTATATTTTATTACGAGATTTTCCTCTTGATAGATGAAGAACAGTTATATTTAGGTATAAGACGTGTAATAGAAAAAATGTTCAAAATATTGCAGGAAGTCTAAAATAAAAGTATACAAAAAATTGGGGGCCACTACTTAAAAAATTAAAGTTAATTTAACAAAGCTTCTTTTGAGTCACCCTGTATAATCTGATATATCGGAAAAAATTCGTACCAAAAAAAAGTCGACGTGTCCAAGTGTGATTTCTCAAAAAATCCAACGTTTTTTAAATATTGAATTTATTTCAGACTCTACGTACTCATTGTATATATAGCGGTTAAAGTGAGAACTTACGTTTTTGAAAACGCTAAAAATAAACCCAACTTACGATCAAAGAGACCGTTTTATCAAGTAATAGATTTATCAAACAGCCCTCGTACACATACAAGTTAAATTCATACATTAAAAGCATTACCTGAACTAAATTTAAAGGATTAGATAACACGGTAAGTGACCCTAAAAGTAATTATTTTATCAAGAAAATACAACAAAAACAGAAAAAATTCCATTTTTTAGGCGCATTTGAAATAAAACTTATAAATTTAAACATCTCTGGTGAAACTTCCGGTGAAATACCGACAATAATACCAAAAAGAGTTTATTAAACTTATAATTAAAAACGTTTAGCCCTCGTGACCTCCGTTCTGATTAAAATGCGTGCGTCAATGAAGAACTAAACTTAGAAAAATAAGGCGTAATTATTATTTTATGTTATCTGGTGTCACATTAATGCAATATAGTGTTTTTATGTATTTATTATGTTACAATAATTAAAATCCAACTGTCATTCACATACAAAAATAACTCTTTATCGTTGGAATTGTTGTATCGTTGGCTCAATCGATAGGTCACTAGAATACTGTTATAATTAAATAAACAATAACATTTAACAAGAAAATCATTGAAAACTTTCCAGTCTCACTCCTACTAAACCTATAATTTCATGTCTATGCAATTCCTTCAACAATTTGGAAAAAATGAGACAAGTTCTCCTCTACCAATTTTTTCAGTTATCAGACAAATTTCAAATAAGTTCGTAATTTTAGGAATTTGATAGGTAATTTTTCGGTTTTATCAACCATCTCCAAAAAAAAAAGGTCAAAATTAGTAAAACTTTCATATTTCAAATCTTACAAGAAACATAAAGCAACACAGACTGGACAACATATAAAATATAAACCAATCTACGCAAAATTACCAATATATTCGAAGAATTCTAGATAAAAAAATGAAATAAAAAAAAATAATAGTTTTCAATAAAAATTAATAGGTACAAGGTAAAGAATTTTAAAATACAAAAGATATAAACTAACAAATACACAAATCCCTAAATAAGTATATAAGGTACATATAGACACTCACAAATAAAGGGTGTTTTTATAGAGGTATAGAACTTTAAGTTGGCAACACTTTTTTAACTGGCGGCCATTTCGTCAGCTGTCAAGTGATTTATGTTTAGTTTGGTTTGGCATTTCAACATGAATAGACTGACGCCTGAACAACGCTTCCAAATTGTACAAATTTATTTTGAAAATCATGGTTCTGTTCGAAATACATATCGCGCACTACGTCCATTTTACGGTCAACATAATCGTCCATCAGAGCAATTAATTCGATTAACTATGGAAGGTTTTCGCACCACGTTTACTCTAAATGATAATACGCATCCACAGAGACGTCGTACAGTGCGTACAGAAGAAGTCATTGCTGCTGTAGAGCGTAGCGTAGAGGAAGACCCGAATCAGTCTATCCGCCATCGTGCACAGGAATTGGATATGTGTCCATTCACTTTATGGAAGATTTTGCGGAAAGATCTTGGTTTGCGTGCTTATAAAATCGAACTCGTGCAAGAATTGAAGCCACACGATCACCTAGCAAGGCGTAGATTCGGTGAATGGGCCCAAAACAAGATTGCCGTTGATCCCGATTTTCATAAGCGAATTTTGTTTAGCGATGAAGCTCACTTTTGTTTGAATGGATACGTCAATAAACAAAACTGCCGTATTTGGAGTGATGATAATCCTCAAGTATATGTTGAGACACCGTTACATCCAGAAAAACTGACTGTTTGGTGTGCTTTATGGGCTGGTGGAATCATTGGTCCGTACTTCTTTAAAAACGATGCTGGTCAGAACGTGACAGTCAATGGTGACCGCTATTGAGCCATGATTACTGACTTTTTCGTTCATCAATTGAACAACCATGATGTGCAGGAGCTGTGGTTTCAACAAGATGGCGCAACATATCACACAGTTCGTGCCACAATTGATTTATTGAAGGAAACGTTTGGTAACCGCATAGTTTCACGTTTCGGACCCGTGAATTGGCCTCCAAGATCGTGCGACTTAACGCCGCTACACTATTTTCTGTGGGGATATGTGAAGTCGCTAGTCTACGCCGATAAGCCCGAAACGATTGATCACTTGGAGGACAACATTCGCCACGTTATTGCCGATATACGGCCACAAATGTTGGAAAAAGTCATCGAAAATTGGACCTCGAAATTAGACTACGTCCGAGCCAGCCGTGGCGGTCATATGCCAGAAGTCATATTTAAATTATAATACCAGAAGGTTATCTTTCGAATAAAGTAAATTTCATGTCAATTTAAAAAATTCATCTTTGTTTTATTCCATTTAAAAGTCTGTACCTCTATAAAAAACACCCTTCATATACTTAATTATTAAAATAGTCAAACAATAAATAAAATTCCAAAATAACATTTCTCTTGCCATTTCTATATAGTAAACTTCTCGTTTGTCTAAGACCGAAATTTCATATTCCAGCAAAGCAAATCACTTAATACGGAAATAAAATTATTTGTAGTTTCGGTAATTTTTAACTCTTTATAAAATTGTTATTTTCCAAACAAAATCATTAAATTTGTTCATGTTACAGATACACACTGGCCAGGACCAACACGGTGTTCAGCACGCCCCAAGTTACCCCTATAGCTCCCTTGAGACGGGACCAAATTTTTAATATAACTTCCAATACAAGTTTTATTAATAAGTCATAAGGCAGGGAAATGCTGTGTAGGAGTGTTTTTATTTAAGCCAGTCATCGATTGAATAAATTATCTATATTAAATTAAATTACTTAATTATATATCGTTAACTTAAAAAATAACAATAATTGGCGGAATTTAAAAAACTTTAAAGTTTTTTTAGTTGATTTACTGCATAAATTAATTTATTTTAATACTTATTCAGTGGCGGATTTTCCTTAAGTTTGCAGGTTTACACAACCTCCAAAAAAATTGAAAATTAAAATATAAATACATATATTTTTTTTTCTACTGATAATTTAATGATTAAATTTAAATTACAGCAGTCAATTATTGAAATAATTTGATTTACTTCGCTTAAATATCATTAATAATTTGTGTGTATTACAGTCTTATGCCTGGAAAAGTTATAATTTTGCTGGTTTGTAACGTATTCGAATAAAAAGAGTTAAATGAGCTCTAAGGGTATTTCCTGGTTTAAATGGTGTTTTTATATTATAACTACTAACAATTCGTCTTATTTTCTCCATGTACAGAATTGTGAAGAAGAAATTTGTTTCTTGCTGTCCAGTGTTCGTTGTCCTAAAGTTATTTACAACATCGTCAATTAGTTTTAAAGGATAACTATTCGGTTGTAAATCGGATTTAATATTTGCTACCTCTTTTTCCAACGAATCCGCATTATTGCATATAGATATAGCGTGATTATAGAAGTTGCGTATAATTCGCCCTTTTCTTACAACAGAATGATTAGAACTATGATTAAGATATTGTCCAGTATGTGTTAACTTTCTGTATACTGAAGTTTTAATAGTTTCATTTGAAAGGTCCACCATGACATCTAAGAAGGGCAAATGATCATGTACCTCTTTTCCCATAGTAAACTTAATTGTAGGTCGAATGGAATTTAGATGTTTCAAGAAATCATTAAATTCTTGATCATTGTCCTTCCATACGATGAAGCTATCATCAACATATCTCAAGCAGACTTTCGGTTTTACTGTGACCGTCTCTATGGCACGAGTTTCGAACCATTCCATATATATATATATATATATATATATATATATATATATATATATATATATATATATATATATATATATATATATATATATATACATATATATATAGGTATAGAACTTTAAGTTGGCAATTTTTTTTTAAGTGGCGGTCATTTTGTCAGCTGTCAAGTAATTTATGTTTAGTTTGATTTGGCATTTCAACATGAATAGACTGACGCCTGAATAACGCTTCCAAATTGTGCAAATTTATTTTGAAAATCATGGTTCTGTTCGAAATACGTATCGCGCACTACGTCCATTTTACGGTCAACATAATCGTTCATCAGAGCAATTAATTCGATTAACTATGGAACGTTTTCGCACCATGTTTACTCTAAATGATAATACGCATCCACAGAGACGTCGTACAGTGCGCACAGAAGAAGTCATTGCTGCTGTAGAGCGTAGCGTAGAAGAAGACCCGAATCAGTCTATCCGCCATTGTGCACAGGAATTGGATATGTGTCCATTCACTTTATGGAAGATTTTACGGAAAGATCTTGGTTTGCGTGCTTACAAAATCCAACTCGTGCAAGAATTGAAGCCACACGATCACCTAGCAAGGCGTAGATTCGGTGAATGGGCCCAAAACAAGATTGCCGTTGATCCCGATTTTCATAAGCGAATTTTGTTTAGCAATGAAGCTTACTTTTGTTTGAATGGATACGTCAATAAACAAAACTGCCGTATTTGGAGTGATGATAATCTTCAAGTGTATGTTAAGATACCGTTACATCCAGAAAAACTGACTGTTTGGTGTGCTTTATGGGCTGGTGGAATCATTGGTCCGTACTTCTTTAAAAACGATGCTGGTCAGAACGTTACAGTCAATGGTGACCGCTATAGAGCCATGATTACTGACTTTTTCGTTCATCAATTGAACAACCATGATGTGCAGGAGCTGTGGTTTCAACAAGACGGCGCAACATGTCACACTGCTCGTGCCACAATTGATTTATTGAAGGAAACGTTTGGTAACCGCATAGTTTCACGTTTCGGACCCGTGAATTAGTCTCCAAGTTCGTACGACTTAACGCCGCTAAACTATTTTCTGTGGGGATATGTGAAGTCGCTAGTCTACGCCGATAAGCCCGAAACGATTGATCACTTGGAGGACAACATTTGCCGCGTTATTGCCGATATACGGCCACAAATGTTGGAAAAATTCATCGAAAATTGGACCTCCAGATTAGACTACGTCCGAGCCAGCCGTGGCGGTCATATGCCAGAAGTCATATTTAAATTATAATGTCAGAAGGTTATCTTTCGAATAAAGTAAATTTCATGTCAATTTAAAAAATTCATCTTTGTTTTATTCCATTTAAAAGTTCTATACCTCTATAAAAAAACACCCTTTATATATATATATATATATATATATATATATATATATATATATATATATATTGGCGATGACTGGAGAGAGTAAAGAACCCATCGGAAGCCCGTCGTCCTGAGCGTAGAACTTGTCCTTTACTTGAAAGTAAGCACTACGCAGGCAACACTCCAAAAGATCCATCAACCCGTCCAATGGTAACGTGGTTCGATCTGATAAAGTAGTATCATTTGAAAGTCTAGTTTTGATTATATCTAGTGGTTCCCTTAATGGTACGTTAGTATACAGACTTTCCACATCAAAGCTTATTAGTCTGTCGTCTGGCTCTAGATTGATGCTCGCGAAATGTGTAGAATTTATAACATACATGTTCGTCTTACCTTCTAAAGGTTGTATGATTTTTAAAAGAAACTTCACCAGTACATTTGTTGGGGATCCTCTGGAACTGGTTATTGCCTCAATGGACTTTTATGAATTTTTGGTAGTCCGTAAAGATGTGGTGGCTTACTGTAGTGTGGTGTGAGCACCGATCGTAGGTTGTCAGGTATATTGTCTTGGTATTTCTTTAGTGTTCTGTAGATTTTTGGCTTTATAGATTTAGTGGTGTGACGAGCTAATTGTCTATATTTTCCTTTTCCCGAATATCTCCGATTTTTTGGTCGTATGTTAGGATGTCCATTATCACCGTTACATTACCCTTGTCCGTTGGTAAAATCTTTATGGATTCATCCTTACGAAGTTCTTTTAAGGCTGACGCTTCTAGCTTGGAGAGATTTTGAACTGGATTTTTTTTGTCTTCCAAAGTTGATTTTATTTTCCACCTAAACTAGTCGGAATGGTTTTTGTCGACTTATAGTATAGATTCTACAGAGCTTATGATGTATAAAATGGGCATGCTTTTTGGTGTTGAGAGTATTCTTAAAGATGAGTTTATGATGGTTTTTCTTAAAGTTGTTTCAGGTAGAGTCGGTTGTTAATGTGATTTTAGTTTTTCTAGTTTATTACGGTGTTTCCTCGCCATATTTTCTTTCAACTTGTTGAATATGTTATCTATTTTATGGAAAATTGGCTCATGATCATATGACAAAGTTTCGGCTTTGATTTCTTCGTAGTGTTGTGGAGTTTCATCCAGAAGAAGGGTTTTTCGCCATCGGTGATAATTTGTGTTCTCAATAGTGCTTTACTAGCGTTATCCAGCATACGGCGTGCTCTGTTACCTGGTATTGGTGATTTCAATCTGAAATCAATAGGAATGCTGTCTCGTGCTTGTGTTAAAAATAAATTTGCTAATGCCAAAGATCGGCGTATGAATTTTCTTTATAAATAATTCACAAAGTAAGTTCTCTACGTGCAATTTGTTTTAACAGCTATATTTTTAAAAATTGCTATCTTCTTTAAGTTTAATTATTTAAAATACACTGCTTTGTATTAAGTATTAAAGTGTAACATATATGGAAACGTGTGCCATGTTATCCCATTATTTGGCGTTATATTACCCTTTATTCAAAGTCAGAGATGCAACAACAATATGGCTTTTTTTAAAGGACGATTTATAGTTACCAATGTATCACTCAGAATCTCGCATAGTCCTTGGATACGAGGTTTGATTTTTTCAACGCACTGACTCAGCATTGAAATTCTGATACGTAAACCTAAAAGACATAGTTTTTCTGATTCCTTCATCAATCTTTTTAAATCATATTTTTCCGGTCAGCATCAATACGTTGTTTTTCATGGTTACCACTTCAATCAGTATATTGTATTGCTAGTTATGGTGTTCCGCTGAGATCATTCCTAGACCCACTACTTTTATTTGCAGCTATACTATGCGGTACTCGATCGCATTGTATGCCTGCACCTAGACTTGCATCTCCGCACCATTCTGGCGGCGCGTATATGTAAGCGGTCAAACGCTTCTTATTTATAGCCGAGAAAAGTATTTTAAACATAACTTTGGAATTGATATTTTTAACGGACGATTTTTAATCTCTCTGGAACAAACTTATCATGAAAATATTTTAACGGAACCTTACTGTAGGTATCATCACTCAGTAATAATTTATCAATTTTAGCCTGCTTACATCAACCCATCGAACAAATATTATTCTAAATCCCCTTAGTAATCTTCTTCTTCAAGTGCCACATCAGGTCCCCCTGACGTTGGCAATTACATTGGCAAGTCTTTCACGGTCCTGCGCCAACTGGAACAGTTCCCCCGCGCTACATATACCTGTCCATTCACGAATATTTCTCAACCAGGAAGCCTGTCTCCTTCCTACCCCTCTACGTCCCTCTACTTTACCCATCATGATTAGCTAAAGAATTCTATATCGCTCCACTCTGAATATATGTCCAAGATATGAGATTTTTCTACACTTCACAGTGTTTAATAGTAGACGAGTTGTGTCGGCCCTATTGAGTACCATTTCGTTGGTCTGCCTAGCTGTCCAAGGTATTCTCAGCATTCGCCGGTGTAACCACATTTCGAGAGCCTCCAACCGATTAATCGTGGCAGCTTTAATTGTCCAGATCTCTGCCCCATATAGTAACACTGGCCAGACGTATGATCTTATCATTCTCTATCGTAGTTTTAGGTTGAGATTATCATTGCAGAAAAGTCGTTTCATTTTTTGAAAAGTTACTCTAGCAGTCTCTATTCTACACCTTATCTCTTTATCTGGGTTTAGATTTTCGGTGATATAACATCCAAGATATTTAAAATGAGTCACCCTGTCTATACTTTTTTCTTCCATTTGTATTGAAGCGTTAAGATGAGATTGTCTACTAAAGACCATAAATTTTGTCTTTTTGATATTTATGTTGAGCCCCATTTCTTGACCCTCAGTGTTAACACAGTTTAATAGATGTTGCAGGTCTTGTAGTTTGTCGCTTAGGACAACAGTGTCGTCAGCATATCGTATTGTATTAATATATTCTCCGTTAATTTGTATTCCCATTCGTTGTCCTTGAGTAGCCCGTTTAAAGATTTTATCTGAATATATATTAAAAAGCAGTGGAGATAGTATGCAGCCGTATCTGACGCCTCGCAGAATTTTACTTTCTTCTGTGAGTTTTCCATTTAGCCTTACAATATAGATTTTTAATAACTCTTACGTCTCTGTTGTCTACCCCTACGTTATTTAAAATGTCTATGAGTTTTCTGTGCTGTACTCTGTCGAAGACCTTCTCGTAATCGACAAAACATACGAATACATCCTTGTGTTGGTCCCGGCATATTTAGTATATTTAGAGCGAATAAAGCCTCTCTAGTACCTAGGGCGTTTCTAAATCCGAACTGGGTTTCATCTAAATCTGCTTCGCATTTAGATCTTATCCTGCTATGGATGATTCTGAGAAAGACTTTCAAAGTGTGGCTCATTAGACTTATTAGTCTGTACTCACTACATCGCTTTGCTCGCTGTTTTTTGGGATTAGGATGAATACAGACCTCAGCCAATTTCCCCTTAGTAATACTTTCTACAATTTACTGAAAACTCCATCAAAATAACTCACTTCTATCAAAAGTAATATACAAATATAAAAATGTCAGGGACATCAATTTATGTTGATAGTATTCTCTATGAGACCATTTCCTGTAAAGCTCTGCAAAGTCAATTTGTAAACATTGGCAACCAGATTCACTAAGAAGATTTAAGACTTAAACACGATCTAGTTACTATTAAAGTTAAATCTTCTAGTCGGCCAGTTTTATTTTGCCTACGATTTTGTCATAATTTATATTACATATATCAACAAGTAAACACCTATACAAGAATACTGTTAGGTTTTTGTTTCTTTACAATCGCTCTCTGGGTTCGCACAATAAAACACAACACATTTCACTAATATTTCCAACACTTCCACACAACGAATCTCATTACTAGTATTTAATATTTTCACTATTCAAATACCACTATATATTTCTCTTATTACTCATATCCTATTCCCATTTATATACCTATAGACTTTCCTATATTAATCTAGAACAAAAAAGTTGAGACCTATCTAGAAATATGACTCGTCGATATAATATTCCTTTCGGCACATTATTATAAAGATGACTCATCAAATAGGAATATTTGTATACAAGGGCGTATCAATAAGTTTCTTGTAGTCGTCCGTAACACTGCCCCTTCCTAATTCTGATCGTCCCGATCAGCGTGGTATTTACAGGGTTTGTTGGAGTGTTGAACTAACCCGTCGTGGTTTACAAAACGCGCGTCCAGTCCTCCGTAAATGATTTTCTCCTCACTTCCCCTTATTCTGGTGGTTTGTTCGACAATGCGATTGGTTCGTTATCACGGCTCTGGAACAGAATAAATTCTTCAGTGCCAAGCTTTAGCATGTTAAGATTGTTGTCGAAGAAGAACCCATGTTGACGAATCAGGTCCATTCCCAGTATAAACTCATCTTCTATGTTGGCAACTAACACAAAATGGTTAAATTTTAGCCCTCCAAGTTGAAGCTCCACCTACATTTCTCCAATCACATCAGCTGCTTCTTCAGTTACTGTTCTTAACATCAATTTTCTGGACAATGGTAGGATTTTAAATTTATCAAAAAGGCTTGACTTTATCAGAGATACTACAGCACCAGTATCAACAGTTATGACAATGCGAGTAGCATTAACATTAAATAAAACTTACCATAAAAAAATTAAAAAGATGAGTCCTTTAGATCACAAGCAAAGACGTAACTTTTCGATATTGTTATTAAGAATAAAATTATGTATCTATGTGGAGTCATCCGGGGGATGAGCTTTCAGATCTTTAGCGTGATATACGCCAATCGTACGACCTGTGGGATCCCGTAACTCGTATGTGTGAGAGAATCCGATTAATTAGAAATGGGCCAGAATATTTCTTGTTTAATTTCGCTGTCAAATATTTTGGTCCGATATGTCGAAGTTTCTTCTATACACCTGCTGGTTTGACTGAAATCTGTCGTTTCTTACTCTGAGATTATATCGATTTTTGGAATGTTCGGAAGCCTGTTTGAGCTTCTTGTGCACGTCTCTAAAGAGACTATTAAGAGCTTTGCCTCTTTGAGATGAATCTATAGGAGTGCCACCAGTTTGCGAATAATATGAATCCGATGGAAATCTGATTTCAGGCCCAAATACGATAAAATTGGGAGTATGTCGAGTGACATCATGTCGTGCACATCCAACTTTGGGGAGAAAAATATTCCACTTTCAGTGATCTTCCTCGACATAACACGATAACATGGTTTTTAAAACTCGATGAACTCTTTTCACTGGATTAACTTGTGGATGATAATTAGCAGCGTACTGGATAGAAAGTTTATACTGTTCTATCAATTTTTTAAATAGTTTATTTCTAAATTGAACTCCATTATCTGCAAATATCTTTTCGGGTGCTCTATGCATTAAAATCTCCTGGTCCTCTAATAATCAACAGATGTTCGAAGCTGTGGGCGTTCTTAAAGGAAAGAATAACACAAATTTTCTAAAAACATTGCAGACTGAAAATATATATGAAAATCCTGAAGATTTCCGTTGTAAAGGTCCTAGCAAATCAATACTGATTGGCACTTAACATTTTCCCAATATCTGGCTTTTGCTCAGGCTTTGCCTGTAAACATAACGTTACGAACTTTATAGCGTAGTACACTTCATAGTATTAGTTTGTGTTCGTAGTTTGTAGGGTCTTAGGTATATTTTCTACGAGTTAATAATTTATTTAAGTAATTTACCTATGTTAATTTCCTCAGGAGACGACTATGAAAGAAGGTCTGGAACTTTTTAGATAATTCGATTTTCTAATTTTTAACATGGAACGTCTATGATAGAAGGTCTAGAAATCGCCGGATCATTCCTTTTTCTTATTTTTATTAAACCATGTAGTATGGAAATCATTCTAGAGAATTAGGGAATCTTCCGGTATCGATCAAAAGGGTATATAAAGAGTCCAGATCGGCTTTCTGAGTCAGTATAGCTTGAGAGTTTGTCGACGCAAGTTGAATTAGTTTGACAAGTGTCAAAAGTAAGGTTGACAATAAAAAGTTATTAAAATAATACAGTGTGTATAGTTTGTTTGAAGACCGGCCGTCCGGAATAAATTTTTGCCCCCTTCCGAGCCTTGATCGTCCCGATCAACCTTCTTGATCTTGATAATGGGCCAATCTATCCAGATGCACGACTTTCATCTTCGCATGAGGGCTTTTCTGAATTCGGTACACCAGATCGTATAGTCGAGTCACTACGTTGTACGGACCTTCCCATGACTTTTGAAGCTTTGGTGAAGGCACTTTGGTTCTTTTCGGATTGTACAACCAAACTCTTTCACCAATCACGCATTTCTTGTTCTATGCGCTTCATATCTTCTTGATTTGTCTTAAGTTCCTGTCTCATGTCCTCCAGACTTGTTTTTAGTTCCTGTTTTATAGTTTCTTGATTTTTCTTAATGTCTTCTTGGCATGTTTTTGGTGTCATCAATTCTTATTTCATATCGTTTAGATTTTTCGTCATACCTTCTTGGCTCGTCTTTAGTTCTTGTTTCATATCGTTTAGATTTCTAGTCATACCTTCTTGGCTCGTCTTGTTTCATATCATTTTGGCTTGTTTTCATGTCTTGAATCATAATCAGTATTTGACTTAAACTAGCTTGAAGTTGTTCTTCCATTTTCGCTTTCTATTTTCTAGTTTCTACCGGCATACAATTTCAGTTTAAGATTTCCTATTTTTATAACCCGAACTAACCTCTTCTGGATTTGATCCACTTCCGACACCAATTTGTTCCAGACGGCCGGTCTTCAAACAAACTATACACACTGATTATTTTAATATCTTTTTATTGTCAACCTTACTCTTGACACTTGTCAAACTAATTTAACTTGCGTCGACAAACTGTCAAGCTATACTGACTCAGAATGCCGATCTGGACCCTTTATATACCCTTTTGGTCGATACCGGAAGATTCCCTAATTCTCTAGAATGATTTCCGTACTACATTGGGTAATCAAAATAAGAAAAAGGAATAATCCGGCGATTTCTAGACCTTCTATCATAGGCGTTCCGTATTAAAAATAAGGAAATCGAATTCTCTAAAAAGTTCCAGACCTTCTTTCATAGTCGTCTCCTGAGGACAAAGGTAAATTACTTAAATAAATTATAAACCGTAGAAAATATACCTAAGACCCTACAAACTACGAACCCAAACTAATACGATGAAATGTACTACGCTATAAAGTTCGTAATAATACTTCGCATCTTCGAATATACCAATCTACATCACTTCTCATACTGGGCCAATAAAACCGCTGCAAAATACGAGAGGTAGCCTTTAGCACACCTAAATGACCGCACGTAGGTGGATCGCACATTCTTTGCTTAAAAACTTAAATAGACAATCAAGTTTAAAATAACAACAAATAAAAAAATCTAAATTTAGAATATGAATACAAAAATGAGCCATCTATATAGTTATGTACATACGTACAATAGTAATTATACACATTACCATTTGTATTCATGTCAACTAATGCCTCATATAAAATAGTTACATAGTATTAAATAATTATTTACTTATTAAAATTTAGCAATAAATTACCACAATTATTACCAATAAAAATTAGACTCTTAACGGAACTACAGGTTTCGTTTTAAAAAACTCAACATGTTAATTTAATACAATTTAATAAGACATGCCGAATTAAAAACGAAAACTATTCACTACTGACGCAATTCATAAAATGAATTCAAAGGTGAAGAACAGTATTAATTTAAGCAACAACTTCCAATTAAAATGTTTTAATTACCGAGAAAAGGTGTTGTAATTATTAGAATTGTTCCATAACAAATAGAATCTTTTCAGTTGTTTTTTTAGACATTATACGCAGGTTTATTCGCAAGATCAAGACAAATCGATTAGAATCAGAATGGGCTATTTGACTCTAGGAAAAGTATATTACAGATTGTTGTCATCTTAATATAATCCATGAAAATTAGACTTTTGTCGCGAAAAAATGTAATCTGCGATTTTATTATTAGAAAATGTACATCTCGACATCCTAAATAATTACACTAGTTTACAGTACATCTGTTGTCGAAAAAATTTTAGCTGTTGTTGACTACATATGATATGCTAATTTCAAATATATGGGTAGAATTTTTTTATCAGCTCTAGTTTCTGAGTTTCAGCTATGTAGGTATAAAACAGAAAACAACATGTATATTTACTAAGAAAAACTTATTAAAAATCAAGTTAATCATTGAGTTCTAAAAAACTTCGTTTTAAAGCTCTTCTCTGATGCACAGACTTAGGAAAATGACGTGTCAGAGACCAACAATAGGCAGACATTATGTTCGTATCCCAAAAACCCTGATAGCGCTCTTTCATGACGCTTAAGTCCTGATGCATATGCATTCAATATAATTTTCTGATGTTTTATTTCCGAGAAAATTCTGCATCACAGAGACGAAAGCTGTCCAAGCTCTTAGTTCTAACTTAGTCATAGAATTTCTAAATTGAATATCTTTCATAAGTTGTCTAATTTGAGGGCCATCAAAAATACCGGCTTTAATCTTTTCCATAGTGAGCCGAGGAAATTTTTGGCAAATGTAAGAAAAGCAGTCCCCGTCTTTATCTAATGATTTAACAAACTGTTTCATGATGCCCAGTTTTATATGTAATGGTGGAAGGATAATTTTGACACGAGCTACTAGTGAACTCTGGACTATATTTTGCTTTCCAGGCTTCATATTTTTTCTCAAGGGCCAGTTTCTTCTTACCCAATGCTCTTGTTTAGCTCTACTGTTCCAAAGACATATAAAACAGGGAAACTTAGTGTAACTACTTTGTTGACCGAGAAGAATGTTCACCATTTTTAAATCAACACAAATTTGCCACATATGGTCATTGTACTGTATTTTATTTAAGACTAGCGAGATGTTACAATATTCTTCCTTTAACTTTATACTGTGGGCAATAGGTACCCCAGCGTATTTATTTCCATTATGTAATAGAATGCATTTTAGGCTACGTTTTGAGCTGTCAATGAATAAACGCCAGTCGTTTGGTTCGTATTGTTTCAAGCCCATTTTTATCAACAAGTTTTTAATGTCTGAACAAAAGGTAAAACCGTTTTCTTCGGAAAAATAACGCCGTAATTCTTTATCTCTTTCACGATAAAAAGTTATTTTAGTATTTGAGGAAATTAAATTTTTTTTTCAATTGTAAAGCTTGTTTAGAAAGATTTAAATCTCTTACAAGATCATCTAACTCATTTTGGGAAAAGCATTTTGGCTCATTTGGTATACCTCCAAAATCAGCATCATTTTGTGATGAGCTTGGTCTTTCCTTGTCTTGTTCTAAGGGTTCAGATATATTTTTAGGCAGTGAAAAGTCAGGTGCGCTGGACGCTGAACACAACTAGTACTTGGGTGCTGCCATTTAGCTCGATTTTTAGTGTTTAGACCGTTTACGTTCACGCTACAAAAGTAACAGTCTTCGAGATGATTTTGTGGTTCTCGCCAAATAGTCGGTGTTCCAAATTTAAAGACACTTCTTTTACCACTTTTCCATAATCTTAAATATTCCACACACGATTTACAAACACAATTAGGAGCCCAAGACTTTTCATTTTTATCTAAGAGCATCCCAAAATACTCAAAATAGGTATTTTTCACCAACTCTGATATAACTTTTCTACAATTGTTAAACACATATTCTCCGCATATATAGCAAAAATTTCAGATACTAATCGTAACACAGTAAAATACGCACGTTATCGATAAATAAATACGCATAAATGATAAAAATCAAAAAAAGAAGTAACTCGAGCTGCACAAAAATTTTTGAGGTTAGATTTGACAAAAACAGGTCATAAGTGAATATTATTAACCATAAAATTCACGGCAACAGACAAAAAGTTAAATTTTGTAAACTAGTGTTGGCAATCCTGTTCTAACAAAATTACAGACCAAAAATGGTCACATTTTTCGGTTTTCTAATTTATCTCGAAAACTTCAGGTTGTAGGAAAAAAAGTTTCAAACAAAAGTTGTAGATAATCTATCGATTCGTATATACAGAGTGTCCAGAAAAATGCAGGAAATCTCCTGGATATTAAAAAAACACGTGAAAGGAATACTACAAGTTCATAAACTTTTTTCGTATAGGCCTTTTCTTCGGAGATATGGGCTCTCAAATAGCTGCAATGGAATTAGGTTTTTTACACATAATTATTGAACCACCAGGTATATTTCAATTTTTTTTAATATGCTGTATACTAGGTAAGACCCTTCAAATTACTATCCAAGAAAGTGTTGTGAATTACTTATAGCTGCAGGGAGATATGTTATTTAAGATGCCGAAATATACACTTTCCAGCAATAAAATCGCAGATTACTTTTTTTCCAAATAATTTTTTTTGGCTAATTTCCATATGATAATAACTTTTTATACTGATATTGTTCAGGAAGACCGATCTTTGAACACACTCTTTTTATTGTCGCCTTCAATTCTGGCACTTGTCAAATAATTCAAGTTACATCAACGAACTCTCAAACCAAACTGTCTCCGAAAGCCGATCTGGACCCTTTATATACCCTTTCTCCGGATACTAGAAGATTATGTATCTTTCTAGAAGAATATTTATACTACACGGAGTAATAAAAATAAGAAAAAGGTGAAATCTGGCGATTTCTAGACTTTCTGTCATAGGCGTTCCATGAGGAAATTAACAAAGGTAAAATTAATTAAATAAATTTTGAAATCATAGAAAATAAACCTAAAACTCTAAAAACTATAAACACGAACTAATACTTTGAAATGTATAACGCTCTAAAGTTCGTTACAATATTTTTATATTTCTTGAAAAACGTAAGTTAACTAAAGGTTTTTTATGTTTGATTACATGAGGGAAAACGCTCCACGATTGGTTGCAATTCTAGTGACGTCCCATATAAGTAAACAAACAGGATGTCCGTTTACTGATACGCTATTTTAACAATTCCTGTTGTTATCCAGCGATTTTCGAGCTAACTACTACTGATATATTTCTTACAAATCTTTTAAAGTTTATTTATTTTTCAAGTTACTTTGGGTATTTATTTGGATTAAGTAAAACGATGTTTTTTTTTTCTATTACTTCCCTTATCCCCATTTTCGGGGTTGTAGAATGTGATTTTGGCCTTGGGTTTTCAAAAATTTTCTTGTTTTCCGAAAAAATACGGTCATTTTTATTTCTGAAGAAAACGCCGATCTTTCGTATTTATATTGAATAGTATTAGTTAAAATACATCGTTTGTAATATATTTCAACTATTTTTACACACATTTTAGCAAACAAATTTAGGAAAACTTGTATTTTCAACGAAAAATCAAAAATAAGTTTCGTAAAGTTCATCACTCATTATATTACTGATCGATTCCGTTCAAAATCATGCAGTGAAAATAGTCAAAAATATTAAATGTTTTCTCCGGGAAATATTTTATTCTAAAATCCAAAAAATGTGTACACGTATCTTGCCGTTTTGCGAAAAAATCATTTTCAAGGAAGTTAGCGAGATTTAAAAGTTGAGCTTGGAGCTTTTGCAGTGATGAAAAATGGAAGTAATTTTTTATTCAAAATTGTATATTTTTATAATTAATCGACCTAGTTAATTAAGTTTTCCTTTTTGATTAAGGTCACATGAGTTATAAGCTTCAAGAAAAAAATTTAGGAGCCGAAAAATTTTCAAAATTAATAAAATAGAAGCCGTTTTTGGAAAAGAAACAAACGCGATTTTTTCAAAAACTACATCTTTTTTTAATGACTTTTTTCAAGGGTTCCTTGTTATATGCTTCTTCAATTACAATTGTTTTTTTGGATGCTAAAATTCACGGAGAGACAGAATATTTTTTTTATTATTTCAACGACTGATTCCATTTCAAATCCCGCAATGAGGTTTTAAAAAAATGCTTTTGCTGTGAAATATATCATTATAGAAACCAAACCAAAATGGACACGTATTTTATCCGGAGCGTAATCTGTCATCTCTTGAATGCATGTTAAAATTGTACAATAAATCAACTCCGTAAACAAATTGCCTTTTTAAAAACCATACGAAACTTTTTTTGGTAAATAAAATATATAAATAAATTACAAAAGTGATCATTATATATTAAAGCATATAACTGGTAAATCTAAAAAAATTCTTGATTTTGTTTCGAGAAACGACCGACATTTTGTTAATTTTAAAAGATGTAGTTTTTGAGAAAATCGCGTTAATTTTTTTATTCGACATTCCGTTAATTTTCCGATAGTTTAAGACGAGAAAACTGTTGTCATATTAATAATTTTTAAATAATCGAGTCGAAAACTTTCGCATACGATAGTTTAAGCATTGGCCTGTGCAGGCTCGGATCCAAAGGGGGGCGACTGCCCTGACCAAGAAATTCAAATTCAGAAAAAAAAGACTTGCTCCTGCCTCTTGCATTAGGAAAGTGAATATAGCCATCGCCCTTCCCCCTCCCCCTCAATAGCTTGGAATTTAGAAAAATAAACTCGCCCCTGTCTGCTGCATTAGGAACGTGACTGTCACTGGAACCTCCCCCTCCATTGACAACTCGCTTTCGCTTGCCATACTGTACTCTTATCATATCGTCGCATCTCCTAAACTGAAAGGCTGAAACCGTCCCTGGCCCAAAATAACGCCACAGGGATTAAAAACAAAGAAAAAATCTATGTCGGCTTTTAATGGTCGTAGAGACCTTTCTGTTTCTAAAATAATTCACACAAAAATATCAGCTATCAAGTCAGGGGCGGATCCAGCCTCTCTCTTTTGGGAGGGGGGGGGGGGGGGCGGTGATATCACAAAAGTACAGTATGGCAAGAAAAACAAGTTGTCAACGGGGGGGGGGGGTGCAAGCAGCATACTCATTCCTAATATAAAAGGCAGAATGGGTTCTATTTTCCTGAACTCAAAGCTTTCGGGAGGGGGGAGGCGATCGCCAGCATACAGACTCCAGTCAGTGAGCAAAGTACGACTTACAGTTTTTTCTTAGTGATTTATCTTGTTTGCGCTTGTTTTTATATATTATTTGAGATTAGTGAGATACCCAAAAGAAATGGCTTTCACCTCTATATTTATTCCAAAATCGTTAAACCAGGGCATTTTTTCCTCAACGAAAAACTTATTACGGTGAATGTTTATGATGCCTTAAGATATCAATATCTAGATAATAATGTTAAAAGCTCTGTTGAGATATGTTCCAACATGACAGGAGTTGGAAAATCTACTATGTACCGAATACTGAAGGAGAAAAAACGACTGGAATTGTTAGTACTCCCAAGCCACATTCGATCACAGGCAAACGACAAACCTCGTTGGAAGAAGAGATGAAAACTGCAATTAAAGGTTGTATATACATTTTATTATGAGAAGCAGATCCCAACCATCTACAAAATTCTAACTAAAATCATTGAAGATCGCGATTTACCTGAAATTAAAAGAACTGATCTCTGGAAATTGCTCGGAGAACTTAATTTTTGCTGGGAAAAACCAGGCAGAAAATATGTTCTTATAAATCGTCCGGAAACTGTCCGTTGGAGAAGTAAATATCTCTCTCAAGTAAAAGGTAGAGTTGCTAGAAATAACACAATTAATAAAATTAGTAATTTAACTAAACTTTTGAAAGATTTTTTTAAATAAAGTTACTGCGGAAAATTGGGAAAAATCCATATAATAAAAGAATAAAACAAAATGTGAAAACTCGATATCATAATCGGTGAGATAGAGGAACCAATTATAATTAATTTTAGCGAAGATAGTTTCACTGACTTTGATTAGGAATTAGATACGTAATGTTTACTAGTGTAAACACAATTTATTATTTAAATTTTTGTTGTATTTTATTGTTTAATGTTGTTTATATGTTTTTTTATTTTTTTATATATTTTTATTTTAGTGTGTCCCACTCTTTAATTTTATATATATTTAATTCTAATTAGCTGTAAGTTTTTTATTATTTTATTATTGTGTTTGTGTCTTTTTCTTAAGCGTGTAGAATTAACATGTTTATCTTATTTTTTCGGGCTATCGTATTTCCATATATAAAAGTAAATTAAATTAAGATATCAGTACAATAGAAATAAAAATAAGTAGGTCTAATTTTAATTACAACATAAAAAAAAAGTAATTACATTTGAATTCCTTTTTAAGTGTTTAATTTTAATTCTGCAAATGGTTTAAGAAATAAATAAACTGAAACGTCAAATACCCTAAAAATGTTTTTAATTAATAATAAAATGACCAATAGCCCCAAAAATATTTTATTATTATATGGACGAATTTATTTTTTTATATATGTTTAACTTTTTGTATTTTTGACAATGGATATTTTGTAAGTATTTAAATTATATCTTAGAATTTTTTGAGAGAATAATCCTACGTTTTAGTCTATTATTATATACCGGTATTTTTGATTATAAAATTTCGAACCCATTCCTATGAAAAATATATGTGTCTAACAAATTTTGCCAAAAACACCGGACTAAAGAACACAGGTAGTTTGCGAAGAGAAAAAGGGTAAAAAATGATTTATTACTCTCTCTAGTTCTTGAATAAACTATAGTATAAGAGGAAAAATCGGGTCCATTTTCCTAAACTCAAAGCTCTTGGGGGGGGGGGGATCGCCCCCCCCCCTTGGATCCGCGCCTGTATCAAGTCTAGTTATCGGCGTTTCGATTTCAGTATTTATCGCAGTGGTATTCTACTTGCTTATAACGAAAAAATGAACGCTAAGTTTGGTAATCTATTGGCAACTAGAAAATCAATACTTCATTTCATTCTCTTTGATATTACTAATTAAATGTAGAAATTTGACTTGCGCAGCCCCAGATCATCATAAATTTGCCCGATCGCTGAAAATAAGCAATTAAATACAACCCCAAAAGTTATAAACAAATTCACTGCGCAAAAAAACTATTCAAATTTTTACTTGAAATTTTGTACACTAATTTTATGCTAGAAGAGGCTTCATTTGCTGCAGTATGGAGTATATGCAATATATTTTTCTATTGTTTATTAATAATTGAAAAAACCGCCATTTTAACATGTTTTTTGTAATTACTAATGAACAAATAATCTAATTTTGATATTTTTTTTTATTTTGTAGGTATTATTAAGGCGCATCACTTTTATTTGAAATTCTTTTTCTAAAAAGCAATAGTTTTTCTACAACTCAAAAAAACTATTTTGTCACACCTTAATTGTTTAATGAAAATTTTTGCCTAAAAAAAATTGAAGCCTAAGAAACCATGAGAAAAACCACCATCATTCTGAACATCTTCCAGCCGACTGATATCTAAAAACACTAAATGTCAAAGTCACCTCATTTTTTTGGGTAATTCGACATGCCCAGTAAATAAGTATTCACATAATTTTTTAAACAATTTTAACTTTCGTTAAGGTTCATATATTCCTTTATACTCGTGGGAAATTAATAAATACCATGACGCATTCGGGTCAAAACAATGTTAATTATAATTTTAGCATTAATTAGTTAGTAAATATAAAATTTTGAATCTTGATTTGCAACAACACTCGCATTGCAAATCACTATAAGTAGTCATGATCACGATTATTGGTTATTCTCACGTTTAAAAAAAAACCGGCTAGACACTCGGTGTAGATTGCAATCTTGACAAAGTTCATGGCACATACCTACTTAGCATTTATGTCATCCGAATTGCAAGTTAATGTTTGGAAGCGTCATCTCTTCAATGCACACCTGCGCCAAAACTCAAACGCAAAACATTTCTTCAGTATAGTGGACAAACGTAGTTTTTTAATTCAAATATTCGCCGCCAAATCTTGTATTTTCAATCGATTGAATGAATCGTTGCTAAAATTACTTGCGAGTATCACTATTCATGGATGCTAATGCGGTATTGTGGAGAATAGTTATACATAACCTTCAAAAATCCCTTTACAATTCACTATAGTATTTCGTTAAAAGTTATTAGGCTTTGGCACGTTGAAAAAGGTATATTTTTAGTAATTATTCGAAATAGTGGAAACACACACCGAATTTTTCTTTAGTTTAGGTTTGATCTTGATTTTTAGCCCAACGTAGCTTGCCGAAGGATCTGTTTATGTTTGGTATTCCAAATCTGAACGTTTACCCTCATTTTATGCTACAATATTGGAATGGACACAATGAATTGTATTTGAACTACCAAGTTTTCCATCCTAATGAAATTGAAAATCCACGTCAACGTAGTAACATCGCATGTAAATTTCGTGACATGCCTAAAAATAAAACCAAACGACAAGAAGATTGTTTTTTTTTTAGTTTTTATGGAAAATTCACATTTTTCCGCGGTTATTTATGTAAATTTTGTTAAAAAATGATTAAATATTGTGTTGTATTTGTGAATTTCACTAGAAATGCCCAAAATTTAAAGATAGTGATCAGAAAACACAAGTTATATGAATGAAAGTGATTATTTTTTTTGGAAAAACCATGCGAAATCGGCAAAAAAATTTGTTCGACGATCCGGAAATAGGTGGTATGTAAAAAAATCATCAGAAAATTCGGTGTTTCCACTATTCCCAATAATTGTCATATTTTTATATAATTATCCTGTGTTTTCAGGATTTTGGACTAAGAAGAAACTATTTTGTGTTATTTTCCTGAATATGTAATTTTTTTATGTGATATATTAATATTTTGACGTTTTATGCTTTTGTTGTATTTATTTCTGTTAACAAACTTACTTACAAAAGTAAAAACGTCAAAATATTAATATTCCTTAATAAATAAATAATTATTTTCCTCGTGCGCATTAGTTATAGCACCACCGTTGGAACCGACACCATCGATTTTTACGTCATAGCCGTTTCAAACAATTAGCACGTACGTAACGTCTCTTATATTTCGTGTTTTGAGGGTGGAATAATTAAAACGCCTATGGTAGGTCCATTCTTTTTCGATGACCACTTAAACACCACTATGTTTCTTTATTACGCAAAATTTACTTGTAATCTGAAGAATGTTCCTCTGAATATTCCAGAAAGAATGTGGTTACAACTAGGCTGTCCCCTGCGCACTTCCAAGTTAACGTCAGAAATGAGTTAGATACTCAATATCCTAATAGGTGGGCGTAGAGGAACACAGTGCTGGCCAGCAAGGTCTCCGAATCTAACAAGTCCTGATTTTTTCTTATAGGGATATATTAAAAATATTGATTAAGATATACCTTCAAGGACACCCGAATATATGAAAACACGAATAAGAACAGCGATTCCCTCCATAACACCAAATAGGTTAATTAAAGATAAACAATCATTCAGATGGACATCATTTTGAGCAATTGTTAAAACATCAGTTTTTTAAATTTTTTAAATGGAGTTTGTTATCTATTAAAGTATGTATTTGCTATTAACCTGGTTAGGACTAATTAGTAATTACATATCATCTATGTAAGTAATAACAACGTCAACTCCATTAGCGTCTACTTTTCAAAACTAAATTGCAAAAAAATTATGTCTAAAATTGAAAATGTTAAATTACTGAAACTATAAAAAATCGGTAAAGAAAAGCTTAATACAATTTTAAAAATTGTTAAAATGAGCATATAAATTTTATATTAGATACAGGGTGTTTCATTTAAAATAAGAAAGTCTTTTAGCTTTAATAATAATAAAAATAAAATATAAATTTTTATTAACCCTGTATAATTTTTTGAGGTTATTTTTATTTGACAATATATTATAATGATTTCACTAAAAAGCCTCTTAAATTTTGATCCACAATCTCAAGAATAGTTAAATATCTCAAGAACGGCTTATGTTGAGTATATGAAACATAACAATAACTTACCCATAGTTGGCCAGCGCTAATAAAATATGCAATAATATACAGGGAATTTCGAATTTCTTCGCTTAGTTTTTGAGAAGTACCGACAAAATTAAAAGATGCTTTTTTTCACTCATCTTCTCAAAAAAGCAGTCCTAAATTTAGTAACACGTCTAGTGTAGGGGCCAGGGGGTCCGCAGAGGCCCCTTTAATTTATATGGACCCACCGAATTTTTTTACGTGTTTTGTGTCCCTGTACAATAATTTTTAGGATGGAATTTCGTTCGGGTGGGGATAAGCTTGTTATAAACAAATAATTGTTTAAACCTTTAAAAATTCAATTTTCGCAAAATCAACTATTGGGTCGTATTCTTTGAGTGCTTTAAGCAAAAAAGGCTCTTACTAACTTTTACTTACCACGCTTAATTTTCTAGATAATTGATGTTTAACAATTAAAAAATGTGATTTTTTCGATTTTTGAATACTAATAACTTTTGACTAAACCAACTTTTTTCATTTTTCTTAACATAAATCGAAAGTCTGAATCAGCATCTACAAGCTGCAATCAAATGCCATACGAAAAAGTTACGTCTTAATTGTTTATTTTCGCTATAAACAAATGGCTTTCGGCCGCTTCCATTACAGGCTTATGAGGTATTAAGTATCCTGCATTGCATGGTCGCGCGAGGCGCCTGCAAGTAGGCTTCCCTTCGCACGCCACACGGGACAGCGCATATATGTACAAGGATGGTTCGATAAGTTCTCGGCCTGATAAAGAAAACAAAAGATTTCTGAATATGTTTTTATTTATTTTTCAACATAGTCCCATTGTAGTTCAAGATATTTAGACCAACGATATACCAACATTTTAATACCGGTAGTATAATGCGATTTGTCCAACTGCAAAATAAGCTGTTGTCGATGCTTTGACCTTGTTATTTGAAGGGAATTTTCGTCCAGCGAGCCATTTTTTCAAGTCTGGGAAGAGAAAGTAATCGCTGGGAGCCAGATCCGGCGAATATGGTGCATGTGGAAGCACCTCAAATCGTAGGTCATGGAGTTTTGCAGCAACAATCATAAATTTGCGTGCAAGCGCTTTATCCTGATGAAAGAGCATTTTTTTTGGCAAGATGTGGACGTTTAGCTCTAATCACATGCTGCAAACGGTCCAGTAGTGAAGCGTAATACTCCCCGATGATTATCTTGCCTTGTTCTAAACAGCCTATAAGCACCACGCCGTGTGATTCCCAAAAAACTGTTGCCATGACTTTTCCTGCAGACAGAACCGTTTTTGCTTTTTTGGCGCACTCTCACCTGCCCCCATCCACTGTTTAGACTGCTGCTTTATATCTGGCGTGTAATGGTGAATCTATGTTTCATCTACAGTTATAAAACGTCAAAGAAACTCAGCAGGATTGTGTCTGAATAAGTCTAAACACTCTTGCGAAGTGTTCTTTTGAAATCGTTTTTGACCGACTGTTAACAAACGCGGCACCCATCGCGCAGAAAGCTTTTTCATGCCAAGAACATCACGTACTTTCAGTCGGCGGTCATGAAATACGACATTGTGAAATTTTATGACAATTTCGTCAGTTGTGGCGGTTTTTGGGCGTCCTGAGCACTTATCATCTTGAATTTATGTACGACCACGATTAAATTCAGCAGCCCATTTTTTTATTGTCGAAAATGAAGAAAAAGAATCCTTTAAAGTAGAATCTAAATAATTTTAATGTCCGTAGGAGTTAAGTCCTTTAAAACAAAGTACTTTATAACCGCTCGAATCTTATCCACCTTTCACAAAATATCGAACCTTATGTGTTCACTCAATCGCCACAAACAAGCAACTGAACGAAAACATCTGAAGCTTAGCAAAGCGGCATCACAAAGTTAATGCTTACAAAATATTATAGTTATTTGATCCTACTAGCGTCCCCTCTGTTTCAGGCCGAGAACTTATCGAAGCATCCTCGTAAGCGGCCGAAAGCCATTTGTTTATAATCGAAATAAACAATTAAGACGTAACTTTTTTGTATGGCATTCGATTGTAGCTTGTAGATGCTGACTCGAACTTTCGATTGCTGTCAAGAAAATTGAAAAAAGTTCATTTAGTCAAAAGTTAATAGCATTAAAAAATCCCAAAAATCTCATTTTTTAATTGTTTAACATCAATTGTCGCAGAAACTAAGCTTCATACGTAAAAGTTAGTAAGGGCATTTTTTGCTTAAAATCACTCAAAGAACACGGGCCAACTGGTTTTGCAAAAATTATATTTCTAAACGTTTAAACAATTATTTGTTTATAACAATCTTATTGTCACCAGGGCAAAATTATACCCTAAAAATTATTGTTTATAGACACAAAATAAATTAAAGAGGCCACCGCGGACCCCCTAGCCCCAACAGTATTTGTAATTTTAACATTTTTAGGTGACCAATGAACGGTTAAAACAATAAAAACCCTGTAACGCAATTGTTTGTTACTATCCCTTCTTAAGCACATAGATAAGAGCCTATTTGTGTAGTTTGCATAAATAAATTTATAATAAAAAAAGTTGCCAATTAATTTTTTTATTTTAGTTTTTTAAAAATCATTTTAATACTTTTATGACAATAAAGCGCCAAGTAACAAAATAGTAAACTCCACACCATTACCAAAATGATAATAACGCCTCTCTCTATCTATGAAACAATCTCGTGACAGTCTCGTTTGCGTCAGTACAACGTCATTGTGTAAGATGAAGAAATAGCGAGACTCCCGCAAGACGAGTAAAAATTAGACGAAATTTCATTCCGGTGTGTACTAGAGGGAACTCACCTCGAGCTGCTTTCTTCTAAAATACAACCAGCAGAACATAATATTACACACTTAATTTCACTTGGAAATATTTAACAAACAACTGCATAATGACGCCATCTCTCTAACGATTCCAAAGTTTACCTGCGGCACATAAAATTTTATCAAAATTTCCGGTTAAAATCGAACTGTTTCTAAGAATCGGTCGATAAAATTACGAACTAATGGCTAATTTTTATATTCATTACGGAATAATAATTGAATGCGGCTCTCATTTGAAGCAAAAATAGAAAGTATACTTATTATATTCATGGGTGCGAGAACGTGAGACACTGACTTTCATTGACGTCAATCGGCGTTAGCAGATTTACATGTGGAACCGAATTTCCATAATTTGTTATACGCGAATAAATAAATGAAAAACGGTCGAGTTTCGAACAAAGAAGCGTTTATGTTACGCATCGTTTGTCCCGCGATACTAGGAAATGGAATATTTTAGATAATAAAATTATTAGAATGAAAATTTGATACAAAATATTACAAAGACAAAAAATATATGTTGAAACTCAGAAGATTGCTGCTTAAAAAAAATATCTTAAACTGGGTAATTAAAATTGCAATTAATTCCGCGCCAGTGAAATCAAGAATTTTTGTCGCAAATGAAATCTCAATAAATTTTTACCATGAAATATAATATATTATTACCAACTAGGAACGCCTTACCAAATCCTGGCAACACCCTGTAAGGTACCTCAGTTCAGACTTACCTAATGATTGTCCTAATGCTGACTGGAGTTTACCTATACGCTAGCTCATCTCAGGGTAGATTCGTTGTTTTTATATTTTTCCACTATTTTTAATATATTGCCTGTGTAAGTTTTATAAAAGTCTAAATCGGGAAAAGGCGCCACCAAATTTTACTTTAGAATGAGCCCTAATGATTATACTACGAGCAATTGTAGTAAAGAAAACTTGGAAAAGAATAAATATTTAATATGACATATCCGGGTAAATAAATCGCAGAGTCTAAGTACTTAAAAGTATCCTAGTTTAAAATTATAGGAAATAAAACTAATTAAATAGAGGCCAATACATTTATTCCTTACGGTATACCCCTTCCCAGATAATAAGTCCACCCCTGGAAAAAGTTATCACCATGTGAATTATTGCAAGCTCCTCTAATGGGGCTATCTAATAGAAGTGCGATTACAAATGTTAAATTGCAATAGAGAAACCTTGTTGACTTAGTCGAAAGTTATTGTCTTTCTATGACGTAGCAAAATGTGAATATTAAAACAAAAGAATAGTAAATTAAACTTGACAGTGTCCTGCACAGTGAACGGCAAACCGATCCAAAAGTAAACAAATCAACAACACTTGGAAGGTTTACGTCGACATAGCCTAGTTATAGAAGAAAAGAACACACTCTATTTTGAACTAGACTATGAAGGTCCATAAGCCCAACAATGAAGGAGACTATCAACTTTGCAGTATTAAAAAAAAATAAGCCATATAAAAAAACTACAAAAATGTCTGCAAAGAGAAAGAATTAGAAAATTGATACTGAAAGGGATAATGACAGTTAACAAAATATGAGCAATAGAAAGTTGCACAAAAAAAAATGATAGATAATTACAAAAATTAGATCATAGAAATCAACTTATAACTGTCGCTTAAGTGGTTAAAATCTTGACAAAATTTTACTGAAAAATTTGTTACAATTTTGTACACCAGTGAAACTATAATAAAATTTTGATGAAAAGTATCTTACTATTTTGTACAAAATAACTAGTTTCCAAAATATTCAATTGTTAAGCAATTGAAATTTTCAATAAATGTATCACTATAATATTCATTATTTTAAACAATAATTAAATGGTTAATTGGCCGCTCTGGGAATCTAAAAAAAATGGAACCGTAATAAAAACCTCAATTACAGTAAAGTATCGCAAAAATAAAACATTTAAATTTGAGGTTGTAGCGCAACGAAGTCGACTGCGTTTCACCTTACATAGTTTACTGGTTCGCCGCAAATATATGATATGGTAAATTACCAAAAGATAAATATCATTAAAAAAAATATTAAAGTCCAGATATTTAAAATCTATTAATTAGAAAGATTCAAAATCAAATAAACAAGAATCCCCTACCTGCTAGCCCTCTAGGTAATCGAACAGAAAACTGTTTAGATAACTAAACGATTCAAAAAAACAGGTTTAATACCCATTAGGCTTAACAATCAGAAACTCTTGTGTACTTACTTTGGCTAAAATTAGGCACTAAGCTAAATCACTTTCTAACAGGTGGTTAAACAAGGCCTGTGACATAGACGGCTTCCCCAGAAAGGACGTTGACCTGGCTCAATATGGAGATTGTCCCTTTCAGAGGCTCACAATCCCAGAAGGGCAGCACGAAAACCCAAACTGTACATTATAACTATTCCACAAAACATACTATAGTTTACCCAAAGACGTAATTATTCCAAAGACATATTGTACTTATCCCAAAGGCAATACTGTAGTTATTCCTAAGACCCTAAAATAAAGAAATAAAAATTCCTACTCAATCAGTCGTACAAAAGGCCTACGCAAAGCCTAGCTAAATTTTGCTTAAACACAAAAACTGATTGTTTCAAAAGAAATATGTACATACCTCGAACTCAAAAAGATGGTGGCATCTGCTAACTGATAAGCCGTTGTTTCTGGCTTACTGAAGAAAATAATCGCCAAACTGGCTGTAGAGTGAAACAACCAAAATCACCAAAAATTGTTTGCACCCCGACTCGGTTTTGTTACATTAATCGGCCATTTATGACCAAGTCCCTTAACTTGGGAAAAGAGTAAGACTAAAACCACGTCTTCACGCTCTTGCGTCAGATAGCCAAAAGAGAACGATTTCTCTCAAATCACTAGCACATTTCTTCCAACGGAAGTTACCAAAAAAACCTTATAAAAACGTCTATCAAAAATCTATCCAAAAAAAATAACCTTAATCTCGTAGCCATAATCTCGAACCCTTGAGATTTATCATACAATTTGAACTACTTCCGGAAAATATATGCAAAAATTCTTCTATCTCAATTTTAAACTGGCCAGTACTAAAATCAGACCGAGACAACCAATATCTTAATAATCTAACCTGCCTCGTCCTACAAAATAAATACCCAATAACAAACTACTTAATGGGTTCGAAATATTCAAAAATTAAATCCAATTAGTTCGAGATAGTTCGAGGGTCTAATTTCAAATATTTTATTTACCAAAAATTCTAATTAGTAAAGTAAAGAGAAATATTCAACTAATAAACTAAAAACAACATAATGAAAAAAAAAATCGATACCATCTCATTTTAAATTTAGCATTTCGATAATATTCAACTAATGTGCCATCTTATAGGCAACCCTAAAAACTTTCACGCAATCTCGTGGAGCTGACCATTTAACAGCTGATATGTGACAATAAATAAATATTTAGTGAAAAAGGAAAATCAACAAGAAAACAAAAAACCCTATTTATATTTATCCAAACATTAAGAAAACGCTTTTCCCAATATGTGATACATTGTCTTGAGGTACCTAATGAAAATTTACAAATTACAGAAATATTGTTAAGTTTCGATGTGAATCAGAATTTCAAAATGTAAACAAAAGGAATGATCTGAATATAGATGAAACCAATATTAATGAATGAAAAACAAAAGGTAATCATTAGTTTTATAGTAGAAAACATCGTTTACTGTAAATTTACGTACGAAACAAAAATCTATTTATTACTTTATTAATCTGAACCTGTAATTTAATGCAGAAAAATGTAAACGAAAATATTTATTATTTAAACCCAATTTTTAACCGTAACAATGTATACGCATAATCGATTTATTACAAGACATCAGCAAGAATGACGTCTTTGAATTTCCGGATTGTACCGTCAACTTAGAGTAAACAAGACTTTTTGAAGAACTGAAATATGAGAAGGAGTCTGACTGTGCCGGTAAATTCAGGATGTAACTCATGTAACTATCTGATATCTGATGACAACCGTCATCTGATTCATCAGTAATGAAAGATACTTCGTCGAATTCCACCTCACATGTCCCTATTTATAATCGTAGATCAAAAAAATTTCTGGAGCCAAATAAGGAATTAAGGTCGTTAAATGTAACCCAGAACTGTTAAATAATTGATGATTTTAACTAATGATTCATAATTCATTATTTGCACATCAGTTTTTAAATTAATTGAAAACAAGTGCCTGACAAAAGACGGATTTTTTGTCAGACTGCACACCGTCAACAGTAAAAATAAATATAGCCTATGTATTCGGAGAAGCTGTATTTTCTCCGTAAGATAATTAAGAAAAGGGCTTTAAGTTCTTCAACACATTACGGAATGGGCAGTTGCTTTCTGTGAATTTCGCTCTTGATTCGGGAGAAAACTTTTTCAAATACGCACTACTATATACAGGGTGCCCCTAAAGTAACTAAAAAAATTGAACCGACTTCTAAAAATGCGCTAAAAAATTAAAAATAACTATAAATTTTTATAAGAATTAAAATTTTTGAAGTCGGCGTCAAATTATTCCAAATGAAATAAATAAGTACTAATATATACAAGTCATGGTAAGAAAGCAATTACAAATAAAGTATTTTTAATCTGTTTATGCAAATCACATTTTGTCAGGTATTAATTTGCCGCCGACTTCAAAAACTTCAATTTCATATAAAAATTTATAGTTATTTTTAACTTTTTAGCGCACTTTTAGAAGTCGGTTCAATTTTTTTATAAAAATTTCATTTTTCGATTTTCAGTTTTGAATTCATTATGATATCCGTAAATTATTTGAACTAAGTACTAATCGAGATTAGTATACCTCGCAATGACTCCAAGCTGGCAAAAAAGTACCCATTTTATCGAAAGTTGTAAATCACCCTAAAATGAACCACTAAAAATTCTTTGATTCTTAGAGTTCTCCAAATACCAGGGTCAAAAAAATATTTAGTCTGTCATAGTAAATTCACTATCTTAATTTCAAATTAATTTTAGATTGGTAAAACCTTCCAATATCGATATTTAAAGAACTTGAGACGCAAATTTCTTAGCCCGATATATTTTATACTGCATATTGAGTTCGTATACGCTCCAAGAACCCCGCAAAATCAATTTTAACTAAATCGAAAAATGTAAAATTTTCACTCCCTCATATCGTATCTTATCAACCTAATAACTGTAAAAAATTAACTTCATATTCGTATCCCGAAAATCCCCTAATACCAAATCTGAAAAAATGAGAATACGGTAAAATTTTCAGCCCACCATATTGGATCCGCCATACTGAATTTCAAAAAAATAATTTTAACGTCTGAATCTAAACTAAATCTAAGCCCTTCGAAACCTCCTGGTACCAATTTTGGATGAAATCCGGAAATTTAAAATTTCTAAACCGTCACATTGCATCTGACATATATTTTTAAAAAATAATTTTATATTCGCTATTTACATCCTGAAAAACGATTCAGTCCTACCTTTGAACAAAAACGAAAAATGTAAAATTTTTAGTCCGCTATATAGGGTTCGATATATTGAATCCCGAAAAAATGCTTTTTATTTCATAATTTACACCCTCAAGAACCCCCTATATCAGTTTTGGAGAAAATCGAAAAATGTAAAATTTTTAATCCGCCAGATTGAGTTTTTCAAAAAATATTTTAAATTCGTAATTAACACTAACAAAAATCCCCAAATACTGATTATAGACAAAATCGAGAGATGCAAAATCCTAAATCCGCCATCTTTTATCCGCCATATTTAATTTTTTATTAAATCAGATTCGTAATGTGCGATCCCAAAAACTCCCCCATATCAATTTTGAAAAAAAAAACGAACAAAATTCATTTTTAATCTGCCATATTAGATACACCATATTCAATTTTTTAAAAATAACGTCAGATGCGTTATGTGCGACCCGAAAACATCCTATACCAATTTTGGAGAAAATCGGACAAAATTGATTTTGTCGTCCGCCATATTGAATTTTTTAAAAATAATTTTAGATTCGTTATGTGCGACCCCGAAAACTCCCCCACACCAATTTTGGAGAAAATCAGACAAAATTAAATTTTTTTATCCGCCATATTGAATTTTTTAAAAATAATCTCAGATTCGTTGTGTACGACCCCAAAAATTCCCCCATACCAATTTTGGAGAAAATCGAACAAAATTAATTTTTTTGGCCGCCATATTGTCAGCGTTCCGGCGTAATCGGTGTACATACATAAAAAAAATACATAATCGACGAATTAAGAACCTCCTTCTTCGAGAAATCGGTTAAAAATAAAACGGCGCATCTTAGGCTAACCTTAAAACTGACCTTCAAAGTCATTTGAAGGTCAAGTTAATTTCTTCCAGTGGGAATTCTCAAATCTGATCTTCCAATAACCTTGACAATCAGTCTCACCGTGAGATGCACCTTTTCATTTCCAACAACTTTTGTATTTGAAGTTTTTCTCTATAAACCTTTTTTCCCAAATAAAAAGCAAATTTTACATTGATTTGTGGAGATAAGAACATTCTCAAATCACCTTTAAATTACATTTAACCTCCTATGTTATTCATACCATTGCATTTCCACCGTTTTCCGTTTCCAGCCAGCCAGAGAGTCGTGAGTTCAGTAAAAACGAATCAAATTAATATTTAGTCTCTAACAGAGGGCGCAACCCAGTGTTTAAAGTTAAAAAGTGAGAAAATTTACCAAATGGTCATATGTTGGAAGCTTCAACAAAACTTAAGCATGTATTTCTACTACGTAACCAAACTATATTGTTCTCAATGTAAAAAAAAATGATGACCAAGGTGTTCGCACATCTATAAATAATGTTAGTTAAGAGAAAAGGAAATTTCGCCAAGGTTAAAGATGTTATTTACGTTATCACAATTTTCTTGGCGTTTTTTTTTTTCAAAAAGATAAAGTTAGGTAAGTAGTTTATACACACCTGACTATTAATGTGGTTCAATACCATCCGTTGCCTTTCTTAACCTGCTACTGCTAAGGCCTCACTCTAGGTTCTCCAACAATCTCTTCTTGACCCCAATTTCCATAAAAAAACTAAATTGGTGTCTTTCAAATCAACCCAGTAAACTATCCCTTTCGACTCGCCAAACTAAACTAAGCACAAAAAAGGAAATACCAATTTACTACTCGTAAAATGCAAACAAATACTTCAATTTAGCAAAAGATTTGTGTTAGTGAGCAGAATATGAAAATGCTACACTACTTTAAGAAAAAAGTAGGTTTTCAATAGTCGGGAAAAACCAACCAAACCAAATAATCGGGTTATTCGTTTCTATTTGTTAATTTGTGGTGGCAACCATATCGAAATGTTCAATTGACTTTATGTTTTTCAGCCAAAACCGTCATCGACTTTTTTAAATTTCGATTACTAAGTTCCAGTTAAAAAAAAAGATTTCGTTGCTTAAATTCGATTGTTAAACATTAAATTCGTTGTAGTTTGTCTAGTAGCATACATGAAACACAAAATTTAGGATCTAACAAGCAAATCACAAAAATTATCCTTTTAAATAAATGCTGATGAGGAAATAACTTTTTGCAATGTGCGTATTACATTGCCCCCAACGCCCCTGGGTAGGTTTCAACCATCTCGACAACAAAAATTATCCTTTTAAATAAATGCTGATGAGGAAATAACTTTTTGCAATGTGCGTATTCCAGGTCAGTTCATTATTACTCCCAAATATTTGACCTCTAACGAAAGGCTCATTAAAAGTTGGAGCATCCATATTTAGTTTTCGTCTCCTAGTAGAAGCCACAAGAACTACTTTATTAGGATTAACACGTGGTCTTTCCTGTAAGCACCTGTTTACTAATTTGATTTAAGTCAATTTGCATAAGGCTTGTGATATTGCCTTCAGTTTTGCCTTTGATAGTGACAACAACTGGGTCATGAGCATAACCTCACGTTGTAAATTCTGAGCCATTTGATTGGTTCAGCAAACTATTCAGGACTAGGAATCACTGCAGAAGTGATAGTACTCTCCTTGGGGACACCTTTTGTCTGTGGTGATTGTAATCGCTTCGTTCTCGATTGATGCAGTGATGATTCTACTTTTTTGCATTAATTGAATCCATCTTGTTAAAGGAGATTCTATTTGTCTTGCATTTAGAGCTCTAACCATTGATTCATGTGAGGCGTTATCAAAAGCTCGCTCAATATCAGTGGTTTCCAAACTATGCACCACGGCGCCCTGGAGCGCCGTGGAGATTAAATAAGCGCGCCGCAAGGGGGTGTCATATTCATAAGTTTTCGAGCTACCCCAGTTTAAAAAAAAACACCGAAATTGGTTCATTTGTTGCTGAAATAAGGCGAATTTTTCATAGCGTTGCTGATTTGAAGCAGCGAGTTCAGTTTTCTAGCGCGCGAGAGAGCTCTATTCTTTATAAAAAAAAAAACCCTTTTTTTAAAGCGATATTTAAGGGGTTGAAAATTAATTTTTTCATTTGCCCTTAACAGAATACGAAAGTTTAGGCCTTTACGAAGAGATTGATGGAGGTCAAAATTTTCACTCAAAAAAAAGTTATAGCAATCAACATCTTGCATCTTGGGATAAATAATTAGCAATATCTTAGCAACAAATTATCCGATTTACTAGTAAGAAATATCATTTTGTTCATAAACGAAGGATTTCCTCTAAAACCGCAAACACGTACAAAAAAATTAATTTTGCAATAAATAATTAATATGAAAAAAATGGCCAATCTTGAGGGTTTTTTGGCCTTTTTGCAATAACAAATTAACAAAAATGAACGCACAAAAGCTTAAATTGTAGGTTTTTAAAATGTCTACAACTTTTATTTGAAACTTTTTTTCCAAAATGCGTTCCTTGGCTTGTAGATTCAAAAAACCTGTTTTAGCCACCTTTGACCCCAACACCCCTGGGTAGGTCTCATCCATCTCGAAATTTACGTCACTATATTGACCTATAGTTTCGTATAATATTTATTTGTGAGCTTCAACAGCTTTCTTTCCTTAACGGAAATGAAAATATAAAATAAGTCAAAAATGTTTGTTTCTGCACTCAGTGTAGTAAAAATGTGACTGATATCAAATATCGACAGGAAAAAACCATAACACCAACAGAAATCCTCCAAAACAAATACAGCGCCATCTATGTGTGACAACTAAAAATACTTTCTTGCCGACCCAATAGTACAAAGAGAAAATTCAAACTTTAACTGTCATTCATAAGTCATTAAACAACATATATTTATTGGTTAATTTTAACCGCGATAAAAAAATCAGTTAATCGAATAATGTTTTATTAATAACTCCAACCGGTTCTATAATATGTATGCATATGTAAAAACAAGAACTTATCGATGATAAGTCAGTGTAACAATAAGTTACCTAACAGAAAGGTAGGCGTTGCAGATATTTTTAATGACCTTTCAAAACGATAATTTAACACTGTTAAATGGTTTTTATAAATATGATTATTATTAACGTAACCTCGATAATTTTCATAAAGATTATGCCATGGCACCAGAATTATTGATAAGGATATGTATAAAATTGTATATGCCAGCCACATCTTGCTATTCTTGTTTTAGATAAGAACATATAAGATACAATACATACAGTGGCGAACATAATATTAGCACTATATACATATTTTGAATTAGAGCATCTCAGACGACCTACATTAAGGGAAGAGGATAATAAAGAAGTTAGCGCGAAAACAGTTCGCAGAGTCCTGCATCAGACAGGATGGTAGGTCACTCCTAAAATGACCGAGTAATGAGCATTGGCGTGTTAGCCTTTAGAAATAATTTTTTTATGTTTTTGAGGTCACTGAATATGAATATGAATTTATTTTTCCCCTCAAATATTAAAAAAAAAGATCATGTGAAAAATATTTCACTCTTTTTTATATTTACGTTGTTATATCTCAGGCAATTAGAAATATATCTTTTTCGAAATTTTAACCATTTATTCTTTATGATATCACCTAAAAAACGAGGCCTGATAGGTGTTCCTAAAGGTATTACTGGACCAGTGGCGGATTTTCAAAGTTGGGCGCTATCAGATTTTACACACCCATACATACAATCGCAAAAGTTGAATGGCGAAGTTTTAAATTTAGAGTAACCAACTATTGAGTATTAAATCCTAGTTAATAAGGAAATTTACTGAAAAACTTCAGCTCTATAAGCCTAATAGAAAAAAAGTTTTGCCTTTTCAAAGTTGAGCATTGTGACCGACAAGGACTTATTGCCACGGTAGGTAAGCGCAGTCGCATGAATGACGACAACTGCGTTGTTTGACTATTACATCGCTTTTGATTCTTTCATCTATATTTTTTTAAGAGTGTTGTTTATAAGAATAGGAAATATTTTAATAAAGCTCACTCAGCTTCAATCAGGAGCGATTCTGCCTCTTATACTAGGAATGTGTATACAGCTGACATCCCCCCCCCCGCAATTTGTTTTTTCTTGCGATCTCCCCTCCCCAAGAGCTTCGAATTCAGAAAAATGCTTTTGTGATATAACACCCCCCCAGGGGTGGCGCTGGATCCCCCCCTGTTAACGGTCGAGCAAGTAAGGGTTAAGGAAAAAAATTAAATATAAAAGTTTAAGGAAATCGATAGGCGCATTTTATGATGCTTTTGACTTCGACCTTGACCAAAACCTTGATCGCAACCCCGACCTTGACCGCGCCCTTGGCACTGACCTCGATTTTAACCTTGGTCATATCCACGACCTTGGCAATCTCCTCCAAGGTCATTTGAAAGTCAAGTTATTTTTTAATAGAAACTCGATTTTGCACACATACATAGTGGGAAAAAATTCTTATCCCGGGGTATAAATATCATATGGGGTCAAATCACATCTAAAAATCGTCTGAAGATCAAATGTCCATTTTTCATGAATTGGCGTAAAATCAGCCGAAACACTCTCAAACGGACGAGAAGAATCATTGAGAACATGTGCTGAAGTACCCAGACAAGTGTTTAAGGGCATTTTACTTATAATGGATAGAGTCTAGTTGCCTTGCCTTCAATGACGGGGTTAATAATTCCTTACCTTCAGTGACTGGGGAGTAAGACTGTAGTTCGGTTTAAAACTTCTTACCTTCAGCGGCCGGGTTTAAAAATCCTTACCCTCAATGGCGGGGTTTAAGACTCTTTGCTCTCAATGGCCGCGTTTTTAATTCCTTAACATCAGTGGCCGGTGTTATAACTCCTTCATACAGCAAATTAATAATTTACGAAGAAACATTGAAAGGTGCTTCCTTAATGAAAATAAATAGTTTCAAATGTTTCGCTAGAAAGACTCTTCGAAAGTTTCCATAACACAGTCTAAAACCGTTTGAAACAAAGGAACAGGGTAGCTCAAAAACGCGAGATAAGGGTAACGTCATTAAAAAATTGAGCAATTAGACCTTGAAAGGAACTTGAAGGTCAGTCTGAATGTCAAAATGAAAGTCACCTTGAGATGCCCCGTTTAATCTTCTATATCTATTGTATTTTTCTCCACAACCCTATTTTCCGAATAGTCAGCTAATCCTTGATTCGCTGTGAAGAAACATTTGGCCTTCTAATGACATTTGAACTCCCAATAATATTTAAATTATTGGACTCAGAACTGTCCTTGTTAACTATTTCGACAATGAAAAATAGAGGTCTACTTTTAAGAAAAAATCAATTTGACCTTGAAATTACATTGAAGCCTCAGTCAAGGTCAACGTCAAGGCCACCATAAGATGCCCCGTACTATTTCCTAAAACTTTTGTATTTAAAGTTTTTCTCCATAACCCTTTGTTTTTAATTATTCAGAGGTTCCGGTACTTTTATGCCACTCTGTATACTTAAAGTTATACAGATCATAACTTTTATAATAACTTAACTGAGAAAAAAGAGGCCTGAATGTAGACGGCCAAAGATTAACAAATTTGAGGTTCGCGGACGACATAGTTTTGTTTTCCGATAATCTCAAGGAGATATGTACGATGTTACATGAACTGCAGCAAGTATGCGCCAATGTAGCTCTTAAAATAAACCTAATGGAAATATCAATATTGGAGACAACGAAGTGGAGCTTGTGGAAAAATACATATACCATGGACACGAAATAAAGATCACAAGAGATAATCAAACATGCGAGCTACGGAGAAGAGTAAAACTCGCATGAGCAGCCGATGGAAAACTTAGACATCTTTAAAAGCGATATGCCAATTTTTTTAAAACGTAAAGCATTTGACCAATGTGTGTTACCGGTTATGACCTCCAGGCGCGGATCCAAGGAGGGGGGGCGGTGGGGGCGATCGCCCCCCCCCCCAAGAGCTTTGAGTTTAGGAAAATGGACCCGATTTTTCCTCTTATACTATAGTTTGTTCAAGAACTAGAGAGAGTAATAAATCATTTTTACCCTTTTTACTCTTCGCAAACTACCTGTGTTCTTTAGTCCGGTGTTTTTAGCAAAATTTGTTAGACACATATATTTTTCATAGGAATGGGTTAGAAATTTTATAATCAAAAATACCGGTCTATAATAATAGACTAAAACGTAGGATTATTCTCAAAAAATTCTAAGTTATAATTTAAATACTTACAAAATATCCATTGTCAAAAATACAAAAAGTTAAACATATATAAAAAATAAATTCGTCCATATAATAATAAAATATTTTTGGGGCTATCGGTCATTTTATTAATAATTAACATTTTTAGGACATTTGATGTTTCAGTTTATTTATTTCTTAAACCATCTGCAGAATTACAATTAAACACTAAAAAGGGATTCAAATGTCATTACTTTTTTTATGTTGTAATTAAAATTAGACCTACTTATTTTTATTTCTATTGTACTGATATCTTAATTTAATTTACTTTTATATATGGAAATACGATAGCCCCAAAAAAATAAGATAAACATGGTAATTCTACACGCTTAAGAAAAAGACACAAATACAATAATAAAATAATAAAAAACTTACGGCTAATTAGAATTAAATATATATAAAATTAAAGAGTGGGACACACTAAAATAAAAATATATAAAAAAATAAAAAAACATATAAACAACATTAAACAATAAAATATAATAAAAACAAAAATTTAAATAATAAATTGTGATTACACTAGTAAACATTACGTATCTAATTCCTAATCAAAGTCAGTGAAACTATCTTCGCTAAAATTAATTATAATTGGTTTCTCTATCTCACCGATTATGAGATCGAGTTCTCACATTTTGTTTTATTCTTTTATTATATGGATTTTTCCCAATTTTCCGCAGTAACTTTATTCAAAAAAATCTTTCAAAATTTTAGTTAAATTACTAATTTTATTAATTGTGTTATTTCTAGCAACTCTACCTTTTACTTCAGAGAGATATTTACGTCTCCAACGGACAGTTTCCGGACGATTTATAAGAACACATTTTCTATCTCGTTTTTCCCAGCAAAAATTAAGTTCTCTGAGCAATTTCCAGAGATCAGTTCTTTTAATTTCAGGTAAATCGCGATCTTCAATGATTTTAGTTAGAATTTTGTAGATGGTTGGGATCTGCTTCTCATAAAAAAATGTATATACAGCCCCTTTAATTGCAGTTGTCATCTCTTCTTCCAACGAGGTTTTTCGTTTGCCTGTGATCGAATGTGGCTTGGGAGTACTAACAATTCCAGTCGTTTTTTCTCCTTCAGTATTCGGTACATAGTAGATTTTCCAACTCCTGTCACGTTGGAACATATCTCAATAGAGCTTTTAACATTATTATCTAGATATTGATATCTTAACGCATCATAAACATTCATCGTAATAAGTTTTTCGTTGAGGAAAAAATGGCCTGGTTTAACGATTTTGGAATAAATATAGAAGTGAAAGCCATATCTTTTGGATATCTCACTAATCTCAAATAATATATAAAAACAAGTGCAAACAAGATAAATCACTAAGAAAAAACTGTAAGTTGTACTCTGCTCACTGACAGAAATTAAATTAAAATATCAGAAATTCTATGTTGCAGTAAATTTATAAAATATATTTAAATATATAATTAGATTTACGGCAGTTCTCAGTTACCTGCGGCACTGGAGCAGAGGTTTCGGTAACAGTTTTATTACTCTCTCTAGTTCTTGAATAGAGTATAGGAGTCTGTATGCTTGTGATCGCCCCCCCCCCTCCTAAAAGCTTTGAGTTCAGGAAAATAGAACCCATTCTGCCTTTTATATTAGGAATGAGTATGCTGCTTGCACTCTCCCCCTCCCCCCCCCCCGTTGACAACTTGTTTTTCTCGCCATACTGTACTTTTGTGATATCACCGCCCCCCCCCCCCCCAAAGAGAGAGGCTGGATCCGCCCCTGTGACCTACGGTGCCGAAACTTTGACATTAACAATAGTAACTTCTAAAACGCTGTAAATAGCTCAGAGAAAGATGGAAAGGTCAGTGCTAGGTATATCGCTACGTGACCGAGTTGGAAATGAAGACCTGAGACGAAAGAGAGGAGTTACCGACGTAATTTCCCGAATTGCCACACTCAAATGGAACTGGGCCGGACATGTCGCCCGAATCAGTGATGGAAGGTGGACGAAGAAATTACTCGAGTGGAGGACGAGATTAGATAAAAGAAGTAGAGGAAGAGCCCCTACTCGTTGGACTGACGATCTCAAGAGAATTGCAGCAAATTGGATGCAAATCGCTCAAGATAGAGCACAATGGACAAGAATGAGGGAGGCCATGTCCAGCAGTGGACGCAAAGGGCTGGATGAAGAAGAAGAAGAAGAACCTTTATATTTCACATATAAATGGCGATCTGTTATGTATCAGATTCACTGACATAAGTGTTCATCGAATCTAAGGCGAGTCAGCTTAGTAAGAAGTATTATAAACGAGAAAAATTTATCTGTGAGTACTTTTTAAATTTTCGAAAAGAATCGATATGTTATAGTACACTAATTTTTCCATTTTTAACCTGGCAAACCAATATAATTAATTAAGTTCCAGTTTTTGATGCAACTCGACCCCATTTTTTACTTAGTTTAAAAATGAAGTGCACCATTATTAATGTACCGATTATTTAAATACATATTTAAGTCTCCTTCCCCTTTTCCGATGCTAACACTGACATTTTTACCGATTTTTTAAAAATAAAGATTGAGGGAAAAAAAGAGATTGCATACATATGTAACGCAAAATTTTTAACTATTGTACGTGATTTAATGCACATTCCTCAAAAACCACAATCGCTGTTCTCAGTATAAATATCAGCGATAAAGTGACCCATTGTTAAAACTCGGTAATTTTTCAATGCAACATAAACTTTTCCAATCATAAATTGTAAAATGTTATCTCTGGGTATACCGCAATACGATCGACTGTTGCATGTGTGTGAATAAATATATAAATATAATTTTTCATGTGAACTAGGTGTCCGCAAATGTTCCTTAAACATGATCTAATTTGTGAGAGTGGTTTTCATTAAATTTAGTACAATCATACATAATATAGAATTGAAGAAAAATATAAATTAGTGTTATTGGATGTTCTATTTCAACCAGTGGCCTAGGAACAAAGGGATGGTTAGTTGTTTGGAGTCCCATTTTTTTAAATAAATTGTTTCTTTAAATTTTTTTATGAAAAAATCTTCTCTAGTTATAGGGAGTATAGCAGGCTATTTTCGAGATATAAGGACATAAAACGCCGACTGCACGAACATCGCTCGCAACAAATCATAATTCAAACTTGTTTAATAAGCAATAAATAATTTAATTTTTCAAAGTTTTAGCTGAACAACCTATTATTTGTGACTTGTGTCTTTTTGCTATTAAAGAATTTCGCTAAAAAAGTTAGTTGAATTAATTATTTATTTCAATAAATGACACAAAAGCATTTTTGTATGAATAAAGAACTGGAGCGTGGAGATTACATCAAGAAACGTAGCCTGACAGGCAAGATCCATGCATTCAATTTTTCATTAATTAACATGCAAAATTTTAAACCCACTGACTGGTGCACCACATACCATTCCAACTGTCGACGCTAAAGAGAGAATTCTTGATATAGTCGAAGGTAATCCAGAGATAAACAGCAAAAGGCTCGTTAAGCAAGAAGGAATTCCAAAAAACTCGGTTTTAGAAATTCTGCATGAACATTGTTTCTACTCATGCCACATGCAAGGAATTTAGGCTCTAAAACTCAAGATGTCTAAGACTAAAATAGCACCGAGATTCTGACATGATAAATAACATATTCTGTACTGATTTTATAGAAACGATTATAAACTACCAGAATGGTTCCATATAGAAAAAATATTCATTAATGTCTGAGAGGAAGCATCTAGGAACTATTTAATAAGACTCTACCTTTTTCCAAATAGATTAAAAAGTGAATCGTGTATGTATGTGCGTAGAATTGGGATCTGTACACTGCGACTTGCTAGATCTATTGTTGCTTCCTACCGCTGCAAAGTCGTAAGAGTTACCTTATCAACTAGAGCAGGTCCTCCAATCCTACTTCTCTCATGAACCTTATGATGTTGGACGGCTTCAAGGTAAGTAGCGCCCCATCTTAGATTTGGTTGAATCCTAGGGTTTTCTGGAACGCTGCACTTTGAAATGGTATGAATAGAGGTTTCATCCTCCTCCTCACAGAATCTGTACTCTTCCGAATTTCTTGAAATGTCCCTTCAGAACCCCTGTCAGAACTCTAAGTTGGTTTTTACTTAGGCTTATGCATTCTTTGAATCTCTTCTCGCCTCATATCCCAAAAAGAATCTTCGCTTGTCTCAATCCTTGCAGCTCCATCCAATAATTAGATCTCCTGCTTTCTTCTTCTATTTTTAGTTCCTCCAGCGTTACGCTGCTACTGATTCCACAGAAAGGCTCTGGCCCCAGAAATGGTGTCTCAGCTTCTTTTCTTACGAGCCTGTCAACTATTTCATTCTCCTCTATCCCAGTGTGTCCCAGTATTCACATGAGGGTGGCTTTATTATTCTTACTCAGATCATTTAATTCCTCTAGGCATTCCCAGACCATCTTGGAGCTGATAACTTGAGAGCTCAGTAAATTCTTGGCCGTAATAGTTTTTTTTCTTTGTTGCATGTATTTCTGTCTGGAAAATGCTTGATGACTTACCCAAGCTTTCGTAGTGTCTGGTGCCGGGTTTATACACGCCTATTCCAGTTCCCTCCGTTGTTTTGGAGTCATCTGTATACCATATCTTGTTGAGTTTGCAATGGTGTTTCTGCCTATTCGCTTTTTTCGACTCAACTTTGTACTAAAGTTTTTCACAAAGTTGAATTTCTTTTTCATTTCATTTTGGGGAATGTCCCAGATTTGTTGATTTCTGAATAAGAGATCGGGCCTGCGTTTTATGACCATCATCCTGTAAATTGTCCTTTTCGCCAAACTCTATACAAATATATGTAGAGGTGTGAGGTTTGGGATTACTTCCATGGCGGCCGTTGGGCAGGTTTCCATTGCTCCAGTTATACACGGAAAGACCAGTCTTCGAACTTTCGAGAGATTAGCTCTTATATTAGCCAGACTGGTTCTTTTGCTCTAGATCACTGTCCTATATGTGATGATTGGTCTCACTATTGTAGTGTACATCGACTGTAGGATTTTTGGGTTTGTACCCCATCTTTTTCCCGCAAAGTTTCTACAGACCATCAAGGCTTTTGTAGCCTTGTTAATTATTTCTTTTTCGTGCTTGTTCCAGAGGAGTTTATTATCTATGATCAGTCCCAGATATTTAACCTCTGACTTCCACTCAATAATATTCCCATCTATTTTGATGGTTGCAAATTGAGGCTCCTTCTCCTTTTGAAGGCTACTATGGTAGTTTGATGAAGTGAATCATACTTAGAGCTTCTACGAGAAGACCTGTTTTATGATTTGCTTTATGCTTTAAGAACAGATTTGTACTTCTTACAAGGCGAGACTCCATCACATTTCAGTCTTAGTGCAAGCATATTAAAGTAAAGTTTAACTAAATCAAATGACACGAACAGGGGGAGACTGTATGTTGATTACCTCGTTCACCAAATTTAAATCCCTTCGATTATTTTTTATGGGGGTTACTTAAAAGCATTGGTATACGAAGTACCAGTTCACAGTATGGAAGAATTAGATCTGATAATATTTACTGGTTGTGAGGTTATCTATATTTATAAGCAGACCACAGTGGTGTCTTTATACGGAAAATTGTGTCAAGGTAAGCAAAATAAAGTCTCTATTCAGTGTTTTTGTGTGGTGCAGTTGCTTAGAGTTATTGGTGACGCGATAAAATTCGAAATCTAATGAACTGCATCGTGCATCTATGCTTATCAAGGCAGGGGACAAAGATTATGCAGGTGGATGCCGGGCGGAAGCCCTCTACGTAGACCATTACTAAGTCAACTTTCGAGAGGTCTGCACAAAAGTCTATTGTGCACCGATTTGAATTTTGAAAAACGGATTCATCTGTTTAAAGTAAATACTTTTTATATACATATATTAAATAGTATAATTTAATTTCTCTGATTCGCTAAAAAAAATATGAAATCTCGAAAATTAAATAAATTTTCGCAGGAAATTCAAATTTTAATTAATAAAAAGCTTAGGCGGAGGATGGAGTAGGGCTACAAAATTAATTTCGATTTGTAATATTATTAGGCACCATATAAAAGTAAAAAAAAAAAGATCCACTTTTATCCATTCTAAATGTTATTAGTTGTTTACTGTACGATTTTGGGTTTTGAGTAGTGGCACGCTAGGTTTAGATACTTAAATTTACATATTTTAATATCATGTTATTGTCAGTTTCATCCTATATTAAATCAGTAAAATTTCCTATTGTAGCAGAAATAGGGAAAAATAACAAAACCGTAGTGCGATGAGAGAGGGTAAAATACAGGAAATCAACACCTGTAGTTCCAAAACTTAGCTTGATTTTTCATTTTAGAGTTACTGTTTACCCCATTAATTCAGAATCATTTTGTTACTCCAATTAGGAATACCCGGCTGAGCAACTATAGTCATCACATTATTAAAAGTTATAATTTTGCCACGTAGGTCATAATAACCATTAATTATAAAAATATGTCCAAATAATTATTCGTTTATAATTAGTCATATTTTTTTCAGTTAAATTTTACGTAGATTACTGGTTTGGGTTTTTGATAAACGTTATGGGTTTTTAGGAAAAGTAGTCAGGGAAAAGAATAAACGTACATCAATAGGGTTAAAGGCTATTGTTTTTTTTTTTGGAACTTTCCCAAGTAAAGTTGACACATAGTTATTCTGCTACTGCCATAATACGTGACTAATAAAAGACAAATAAAAATTTTCACAGAAAATTTCAACGAAACAAAGAAAGTGCAAATTGCTTTTATTACTTTTAAGTACCACATATTTTTGAACTGGAGATGAGTAGAGAGAGAACTTGGTAAATTGTACTGATCTTCAAATATCATGTTCCAATCGGTCCCAGTTCCTAAGTTATTAAAATGCAAAATTTCGCTATCACTCACTGATCATCAAATTCCAAAAATATGAGAAGAAGTAGAAAAGTTTGCAATAATATGAAATACAATTATTATCTCATATCACATTGTTGACAATTTTATTCTGTAACCAAAAGAAAGCTGAAATAACCAATTTTAAATATATGGCATAAAAAAATAAAAATAATGCTCTTCCTAAAAAAATATATCTGTCTTCATCTTTTATCCTGATATTTAGTATAAAAAAAGTAAAAAATTAAGATTTCAGTAAGAAATAAATGCATCTATTTTTCTACCATGTTTAAATAGTTCCTAATATACAGGATTATTCACCCTATACGGCACGATATATTACGGCCAAAATCGTGACCTTTAAAAGTGTTACTTTTGGGATATATGGGGGTCTAATTAATTACTTTTTAAAATTATTTTCATATTATACATGGTATCCCAAAAGTTCTGAAAGTATCTAAGTTTTGTTTCTTTAAATAGAACCTCCTGTATATTATTGCATTTTTGGATTCTCCGTTCAAAATAAGTGCCTATTTTAATAAGACTTATAGTACCTAAACCTTAAGGATTTTTAAATAATTTTAATTTTGACAAAATCTAACCTAATTTTCATGTTTCAAATACTTAAGAAGTATTTCAGTTATGTACTCGTAATTTACAGTGAAGTGTAACAATAAATCATATTTTATATCCCAATTATAATAAACTTGCTATACTATACAGGGTGTTCAAAAATTAAAACTAATCAAATAAAAACTTTAAGTGGCTATAACTTGATTAATTTAAATAGAACACTATATTTTTAACTTACCAGAAAATGTACATTTTAAATACCTATCGAATGGTATAAGGGTGTTCTATAGCTAAGTCCTCGCGTTTTCACAGAATAGGCCAAATAATCGTTTTCTGCACCATTTTGTGTTTTTTGAATAGATGTTCTAATGTATCTAGTTGCCTATGGCATTTAGAAACGTCAGATAATTCATTTAATCTGTCAACTTAGTCTGCAAAGCCTGTTATTATAATGGCGGTATTATTTTTTGTAACTGTGAAACTTCATTTATTGAATTGAATTATTTGAATATTGTTGTGTTATTGTTTTGTCAAAATGAAGATTTATCCAAAGTAAGAGCGTATTGATATGATTTTTATCCTTGGAGAATGTCATCAAAATTATTTGTTGGCTTCTCGAGTCTATGCTCAATGGTTTCCTGAAATAAAACATCCTAAACTAGCCGTTTTTGTGAGACTATTAAACCAGTTTCGGGAAAGTGGAAGTATCAGTTATAAAAAAACCTGTTATAAGAAAACCTGTCACTGAGGATGAAGAAAATATTTTTACTGTACTTGGTTCAGTGATCGAAGTGTCAGAATCATAATCCGAAAATGCTAACATTAGCCAAGCAAATGTTTCAAGGATTCTTAACAAATACAGATTTCATCCTTCTAAAATTCAGCTTTGTCAAGAGCTTCACGAAAATGATTTTGACAACCGAACTGAATTCTGCTTGTAGGTGTTAGATAAAGTGGCAGAAAAGGAACACTTTTTTGATAATGTGTTTTTTAATGATCAATGTACTTTTCCTAAAAATGGTTTCGTGAATAGACACAACTTCCATTACTATTCTGATTCAAATCCGCATGAATACAAAGTTATGAGAAACCAGAATAGGTAGTCGGTTAATGTGTGGGGAGGAATACCGGGTCCATACTTAATGAATCCAACTTTTTTGAAGGACCTTTAATTATTTTGATGTTGCACGATTTTCTTTTATACCAACTTCAAATGTTATTAGAAAATGTCCTATTAAATATTAGAACAACTATGTGGCTTCAACTGGATGGAGCTCCGCCTCATTATCATCGCGAGGTTCGGCAATTTTTAAATGTCAACTATCGAAACAAGAGGACTGGGAGAGACGGATTTCAAAATTGGCCCCCGAGATCTCGGGACTTCACTCCACCAGATTTCTTTTTATGGGGACACATAAAGGGAATTGTCTACAATGCGCCCCCGACAACACCACAAGATATGAAAATACGCATAAAAGATGCCTTTCAAACTGTAACCCCGCAAATGTTGTCCAGAGTTAGCAGTGGTTTCGAAAAAAGAATATGTAAGTATTTGGAAATGGATGGTCGACATTTCGAACATCTACTATAAATATTTTGCTTCTGTTTTATTCTATCGTTAATATGTTATTACCATTATTGCTTTTATAGCCTGTTGGATGACTATAAATCGCGTTCCGAGTTTCTGAAGATTTGTAAAGATATTCCTAATTATTATTTTTATAGTTGTAAATTACCTGTCATTTCCAAATTCCATAGGAAACTAGATACATTAAAACATCTATTAAAAAAACACAAAATGGTGCAGAAAACGATTATTTGGCGTATTCTGTGAAAACACGAAGACTTAGCTATAGAACACCCTTATACCATTCGATAAGTATTTAAAAGCTACATTTTCTGGTAAGTTGAAAAGTATAGCGTTCTATTTAAATTAATCAAGTTATAGTCACTTAAATTTCTTATTTGATTAGTCTTATTTTTTGGAAACTCTGTATAATACAGCAAGTTTATTATAATTGGGATATAAAATTTGATTTATTATTACACTTCACTGTAAATTTCGAGTACACAACTGAAATACTTCTTAAGTATTTCAAACATGAGAATTAGGTTAGATTTTTTCAAAATTCAAATTATTTAAAAACCCTTAAGGTTTAGGTACTACAAACCTTATTAATATAGGCACTTACTTTGATCGGAGAATCCAAAAATGCAATAATATACAGGGGGTTCCATTTTAAAAAAAACACACCTTTGATACCCTGCATAATATGAAAATAATTTTAAAAAGTGACTATATTAGACCCCCTTATATCCCAAAAGTAAAACTTTTTAAAAGTCACGTATTTTGGCCGCAATATTCCTTGCCGTATAGGGTAAATAACCCTGTGTATGTAACCTCCATTCAAGCAGATAAAGGAAAGAATATATACAGTTCATTTCCTGAAAATACAACTATGATTCTCTCTCCATACGCGTTTTCTACCGACTTTAATATCCTTCCTATATGTCTCGAAATTTATATTATATAGACAATTGTTTTCTGCGAATGTTGTTCTCGGCTCGATACAGCTCTATTGACGAGAAAATAAGGTGGTCAAAACGTATATGGAGAGAAAACCAGAGTTGTATTTGCAGGAAATAAACAGTTTGTTGTTTGAAAAGAAAATACATAGAAGCAGCTATTTAGAGACGGCAGAAAAGTAAATTTATTTATTTCTTACTGAAATCTTCATTTTCAAAAGACACGGTGATTTTTCGAAAAACAAAACAACAACTCTTCCCCTCTTGGTCACAGGAAGTTAAATTCATTTTTAGGTAATCGAAAAATTTCCAGCTTTAAGAGACTAGAATGTCGTAAAAGGAATAACTGAGGCTACAGTTATATTTGTTTATAACGAAAAAATTGTATTTTTTTTGTCATTGACAATGTTTTGATAAAAAAAAATCGACTTCAATAACATTTTTAAAAAATATACAGCCAGATTCACTAAGAAGATTTATAAATCAAACCCGATCTAGTTGCCATGAAATTTAAATCATAGTCGGCGGCCAGTTGTGTTTTGCTTATGATATTGTCATAATTTATATTACATATGTCAATAAATAAACACTTATATAGAGATATTTGGTATAAGAACTTTACAATAAAGCTTTGCAATATGTAAAAGAAATACTTGTATCCCGAAAATAAATAAAGTTCTCTATTTTTGCTAGTTCAGTAGTAGAACAAAATATTTTTTTATTTTTATATTTTTAAGGTTTATTTTTATATTTTAAGGTTGCTTGACTTATTGTTGCTCTTGTCAGTTTAAGCCCTCTGCTGTCAACTAGGCGGTTTTAAATTTAAACCACGTCAGTAAATCCGGCTGATAAGGTAAAAGGCGGTTTGGTTTAGATCAAAAAAGTGCGGTTAAAATTTGTCACTAAATAAATTTTCATTTTTTTTTGTTATCATAAGAGCTCTCTTTTAAAGAAATAAAACCAACAAAAAAATATTTTTGCCACATCCAATGCATTAACAAAAAAAATCGCTAATTTTAGCGGGCTCTTTGCTTTTTGCAGTTTATTTTTTGAAATTTTTGTTTACAATCAATATCTGATACGTTAAAATTAAAAAGCCGTCTTGTGACGTCTTCAAAAGCTTGTGGATAATTATTAAATATTACCAACCGTCACCAGTTATCATGGCTGACCTTGAATTTGCCTCCTTTATAACACCCAATAGTCAGTTACCCATTACCACCAAATTTCCGACATATATTGGGTCAATTTTTTACCGATTGTACAATATATGCAAAGTACTTCTCCGAAACTTTGTATAAATATCAGCCCGTTATTTCCGAATTTTTTCACATAAAATATTACGCCTTAGATGTATATTATTTGGCAGTTAAAAGAAATTATTGGAAAATCCCATGTTTTTATTTTTGATAATTCTTGTTAATGGGGGGACGTGACACAAATAATGCATACGCGGTTGAACCCTTTTTGCGGTTTGGAAATATTCGAGAAACTTCCGACATATTAACGTCTATCAACAGGATATCACCGAAAAATTGAAACCAAACATACATCGGTGAATAATAAACCATAGTTAATGTAACGTATTCCTTCTATGCGCAAGTAGAGTGAGTGATGAGCAATTTGGATTTAGAAATGGTCTAGGAACCAGAGAGGCACTATTTTGTATGCGTGTTCTCCTACAAAAAAGTTGTGAATTCCGAAAGAACATCTACGTCTGTTTCATCGACTTTGAAAAGACATTCGACCGAATACAACACGATACACTTTTCGAATGTCTACAAGCAGCAGGTCTAGACCACTACGATATAAGACTGCTAAAACATCTGTATTACAATCAAGTAGCCTCTATCCAAATTGAAAACAAAACCTACCCATCAAACGTGGAGTAAGACAGGGTTGCGTTTTGTCACCCTGTCTTTTTAATGTATACTCTGAAGAAATTTTTAGGGAGGCTTTGGATGACAGAAAAGAGGGAGTGAGACTGGGTGGAGAAGTAATCAACAATATTAGATTTGCTGATGATACGGCCATTCTTGCAGAAAGCATCCAGGATCTCCAAACATTAGTAAATCTAGTCAATGAGGCGAGCTGCCGAAGAAGCCTTAAAATCAACATCTCAAACACAAAGTGGATGCCTGTTGGAAAGATTAATGTAGATAAATGTCAACTTTGGCTCGATGAAGAGAGGATATAGCATGTAAACCATTTCAGATACCTTGGCAGTTGGTTGAATGTGAATGGGGACTCAGATGAAGAGATAATAGCTAGGATCAAAATATCGCGTAAGGCCTTTATGACATGGAAACCAGTTCTATGCAACAGGAACCTGTGAATGCATATTCGTAACAGGATTCTGAGATGCTATGTATGGTCTATTCTGTTATACGGTTGCGAGACATGGACACTAAAAACCACAACGCTAAACAAACTGGAAGCTTTCGAATTGTGGTGCTATCGTCGAATCCTAAAGATATCATGGGTTTCGAACACTTCCAATGAGGATGTTCTCAGAATGATGGATACAGATCGACTGCTCTTGAACATTATAAAGAGGCGGAAAACAGAATACTTTGGCCACATAATTAGAGGACCTAAATACCATCTACTTCGCCTTATAATACAAGGAAAAGTGGAAGAAAAAAGATGGATAGGCCGAAAGAAGCTTTCATGGCTACGTAACATCAGGTAGTGGTGTGATTGCACCGTGGAGGAACTATTTCGCGCTGCAGCCGATAGAGAAAGATTTCAGGAAATTGTAAACATGATGACCACCAACGTCTGAATACGGACATGGCACCTGAAGAAGAAGAACGTAACGTATGTGCAGCAACGACGCCTACGGCATCTCAATATGTCAGAACTACGTCCGTATCTCTTTTAGTATTAGTTATTTGCTAGGCGAAACCTGATTTACATTGCTTGTAGAACTTACCTAGTGTTAAAAAAAGCAGGAAAACAAATAGGCTTCTGAAATGATGTTAATTTACCAAATTTCTGGTGTATAGCTCCACAATAAAACGAATATTTAAAACAAAATAACTACTACATTTTATTCTCATTGAATAAGTGAAAAAAACATATACATTAGAAAAAGGAATGATACCCAAAACCTTTGTTCAATACTAGCCTTTCTCGGTAAAAATCATTTAAATAACTCACTTCAAGTTATTGAACTAAAATTTATACATTAAATGAATTGAACGCAAATACGTTGAACTTTTATATTGCCTTATTAATGGAAACAAGATTTTTAAAAAATTATCAAGATGGTATTACAATTGCCAAATTAATGCAGGATCAATAATATATATATATATATATATATATATATATATATATATATATATATATATAATATATATATATATATATATATATATATATATATATATATATATATATATATCAGCGAGTAACGAGACGAACCGCACTTAAAAATGCCAAATGAGATTTTGGCGAAACGTCGTGAAAACGATTTTTTGAACGAACGGATTGAAACCCGGAATAACCAAACTATTCATATATATATATATATATATATATATATATATATATACATAAGAGGTAGTCTCGTGACTGGACTAGTTAAGAAAGAGCCAACTAAACCGAAAGGTTTAAGGTACTTTCGTTGGGCTGCAATCAGAAGGATGGTTGACCTGAAAAGAAAACTTTTTCTTGTTACCATTCGAGAGATTTTATTCCCTTCATCAGGACTTCTACAAATTCTAGTCTTATAAAATAAATTCTAGTCTTATAAAATAAAAAATGGAAGTTCCATTAAAATTGCGACCAAACAAATTAAAACCATCGCGCTACTCTACTCTAGAACAAAAACAACTGTCTGAAAGAAAACTGGAACATTATCCCATGCCTAAATTGTGATCAAGTTTGTATAGGCCAAACTTCCAGAAATCTTTCAGGTAGAATAAGTTCCCATAAAAGCGATTGTAACAGAAGAGTGTTTTCTTGTGCTCTTGCAAAGCATTTGCTACATAAGAATCATATGATGAACCTTGGGAGACCGAAAATCTTAGCAAAAAAAAAAATAATTTTCATAAAAGAGTTTTCCTAGAAATGATTCATATAAACAATGAACCACTATCCATGAACAAAGAGAAGACATAGAAAACCTCAACATAATATATAATTACTTACTACAACTAGAAATCTATGGTAATCGGTCTCCCATTGTTCAATTTCCTCAGTCGGATAAGTTTTAGTCATTGTTCTGAATGTTACTATCACACTTGGTCAACTTGGTGAGGAGAACGCCTTTCTTGATACTTAAACCGCCTTACCATTTGATAGTTATCACTGATTTGAGTCATAATTTTCATTTTTCTTTATTTTTCCGCTTCATAACATAATACTTTTCGGGAACTGTTACCTCCACGCCCAGAAACATTACCTGTTCTTGGGCAGTCTAAACTTTACCTGTTACAACGAATTTGTGTGTCAACTGTAAAATTGTCAATTACATTCATGAATTTAAAATGGCGTTTCAACGACGTCCACGTGCTAATAATCAGTTTCTTAATTAAATTAGAGAATTTTTGCCTTTTAAAATAATTCTTTTCATAATATGTCATCTTAGTGTTAAGTGCTAATGACTGTATCTGTTAAACAGAACCTGGCTTTACATATATACTCACTTTGGTAGGTCGTTTTTCTTTATTTTTATTTTATACGAATATAATTAAGGAAGGTTATTTTCTCTTTTGTAGAATTTCTGAAGAAAAGAATAAAATTTCTCGAAAGCTAGACTGGCCAACCATCCTTCTGACTGCAGCCCCACAAAAGTATATATATATATATATATATATATATATATATATATATATATATATATATATATATATATATATATGTATTACTCCAGTTATTGATAGTATTATGGGAATCGTATGAACGCTGTTCACTGCCCACTGTCTGCGGATTTGCACCTCCAGATCTCTATCTTCTCTCTCATTGTATTTTGGTCTTAGGTTGTTGTTATTAGGTATGGCAATATCAATCGTTGTAGCTCGCCTAGAAATTTTATCTGTCACTATAATGTCTGGCCTATTATGAGCAACTGTTTGATTTGTTAGAACTGTTTGGTCCCAATATAACTTGGACTCGTTATTTTCAAGAATAGGCTCCGGATTGTATTTATAATAAGGTACTTTTCCTACCTGTAATTTAATTTATCTTGGTGAAGTATCTTAGCGGCTGAGTCGTGTCTTTCCTTATACTCGGTTGCGGCAAACGCTTGACCTCCTCCACTTATGTGATAGATTATCTCTGATGTTCGACATCCATATCTACATTGGTCGTTTTCTATTGAGGAAACTCTGATGATGAGCTTCCGATAGTTCTTCGTCGGAACAACCTGGTCTTGGATAGCTAACAAGAAACCCTCCGTTTAGGGAAATAGCTGTCTTGAAATCAACCAGTAGTTCGATGCTGAATTGTCGACATTTTCCTGGATGATCTCACTTGGATGCCATCTATGAAGTGGTTTCTGTAGCCAGGCTTGTAACTTCTCTTGGTCTGTTTGGTGGTGGGAAGCAATATCCCGTTCCCTTAGCTGTAACGGCATTGAATCGTCTGCCTCTCATATTGCTTGATATAGTGTGGAAGAGTCCGCTAACCTGTGGAAATAAGAACGTAAGTTTAATATATGTTGATCGAGCTGCTGACCCATATCGACCAAGCCTCTTCTTCCTTGGTATCATGAAATCATTGTTTGCTCAATAGCACTCCGAGGGTGATATTTGTGTGCTTTTATTAAAAGTGTTCTTATTTTTCTTTGCGGGTTTTCGATGTTTGTCCTGCTCTATTTTACAATGCCAAAAGAGTAGCTAAGCGCAGAACATGCGTACGAGTTGAGAGCCTTAAACAAATTTCTACTATTTAGACTAGTTCGTAACATCCGTCTTACCCTTCTGACTAATTCAGTTCAGCACTCACAGTGCGATGGTAAAATCGTCTATCCTATTTCATGCCTAGGTATTTGTATGTTTGTTCTGCTTCCATTACAACTATAGTTTCACCGTTCTACATCGCAAATGCTCTCGGTTGTATCTTTCCTTTAACGATGTGCTCCCGATTATATCTTTAACAATGTACCGTAGTACATTATAACCGTGTTATATTATTAGATAAGAAGTTCTCGATATTCGTAATCAGGTGGTCAAATTACAGATAAAAAACTTTAGTAGAGCCATGTCCCTTTATCGGCTACGAAAACCCACTGAGCTTCCCGATTAACAAGCAAGTACAGAAAAAGAGCCTCATTTAATTCGATGATTTAACAGGAAAGAGAAATAATTTTGTACCAATTTGATTTTAAGTTCTTCATAATTTTGTTTTTTATGAAGTGTTTTACAACAAAAAATGAGTATTGTGGAATGAAAACATCCAGGGTCCTCAAATTTTTAAAAAAGGGGCATAATATTCTAAAAATATTTACAAACGAATATTTGTGATATGTGTGGACGAAACTTCATTATATCTTAAAGTAAATATTGGTCAAAATAGCTTCGAAAATTAGGTTTAGGCTTTTTGTAAATACTCTGCCAACACAACCGTTTTTCTGTTTAATTATGATTTTAAAATTAAAATATTTATTTAACGGGAATCCTAAATTAACCATTATAGTATGTTTTAGACATAAATAACTAAGTACCTAATAAAATTTAAGCAATTTACTTTTAGGCGCGTGTTGGAATGTTATGATAACTCTTACATTTTATCATCTATTTCTGTCTACAATTTCACAAAATATTGAAAATATATAAATAAACTTCTTGGAAGTTATGTAAATTTATTCTGTCTGTCAGTAATTAATCTTCGTACTAATTATGTAAATCGAGAAGAATGGTATTGGCGAATTTTAAAATAAAAATTTTAATATAACAATTTACATAAATTTTGCAAAGCGTATATGTATTTTTGATGTAAACCTTTTGTTTTATAGGCCGTAAAATTAATAGGATCATTTATTATCTTGTATTTTTATGGGGTTAAAATCTTTACACCTGGCGTCTATTTTGGTCTTTGAATGAATCAGTCAATGAATAAGAGTGGTGAAACTCGATCTTCGACGCTTAGGCCTCATTGGGTTACATTCCATCATGACCGCAAGTTATTCGAGGCCGATCGCCTTTGCAAAACCAAGCCACCTGGCCGCTTCGGGTGATATTATTGTATCCCCGAAATGATTCCAGGAAAAAATACATGTTATTGATGCCGGTCTCAAAAGAATCTGACGAGAGGTTACAGAGACAGGACCGCTCTCACTTTCTCCTACAGTCAAGTAGCGCTGAAATTTCTCGCTTGTTATCTTCTTCTTTCTTCTTCTTCATTCAGCCCTTTGCGTCCACTGCTGGATATATACCTCCCTCATAGTCCACTATGCTCTATCTTGAGCGATTTGCATCCAATTTGCTGCAATTCTCTTGAGATCATCAGTCCAACGAGTCGGGGGTCTTCCTCTACTTCTTTTGTCTAATCTCGGCCTTCACTCGAGTAATCTCTTCGTCCACTTTCCATCAATGATTCGGGCGACATGTCCGGCCCAGTTCCATTTGAGTGTGACAATTTGGAAAATTACGTCGGTAACTCCTGTCTTTCGTCTCAGGTCTTCATTTCTAACTCGGTTACGCAGCCAAATACCTAGCATTGACCTTTCCATCTTTCTCTGAGCTATTTGCAATATTTTAGAAGTTGCTGTTGTCAATATCAAAGTTTCGGCACCATAGGTCATAACCAGTAACACACTTTAGTCAAATATTTTACGTTTTAAAGAAATTGATACATTGCTTTTAAAGATGTCTTTAAGTTTTTCATAGGCTGCCCATGCGAGATTTACTCTTCTCCGTAGCTCGCATGTTTGATTATCTCTTGTAATCTTTATTTCGTGTCCAAGGTATATGTATTTTTCCACAAGCTCCACTTCGTTGTCTCCAATATTGATATTTCCACTAGGTACCAGATTGGTCCTAAACTTTGTTTTTGATATATTTATGTTAAGACCCACATTGGCGCATACTAGCTAAAGTTCATGTAACATTGTACATATCTCCTTGAGATTATCAGAAAATAAAACTATGTCGTCCGCGAACCTCAAATTTGTTAATTTTTGGCCGTCTACATTCAGGCCTCTTTTTTCCCAGCTAAGTTTTTTACAGACGTATTCTAGTATTGCAGTAAACAGTTTAGGCGATAAGGTATCACCCTGTCGGACTCCTCCGCCAATTGGGATATGATCCGTGTTTCTGTGTAGTTTCACCGATATAGTTGCATTCCTGTATATATTGTAAATTAACTTTATATATCGATAGTCAATGCGGTATGCTTGTAATGCTTCCATAATTTTGTCAAGTTCTACCGTATCAAAGGCATTATGGAAATCCACAAAAGCCAGAACGAGTGGTCGATTGTATTCGATAGTTTTTTTCTATTACCGTTTTGATGCTCTGTAGGTGATCGTTTGTTCCAAAACCAGTACGAACCCCGCTTGCTCTATTTGGTGATAGAAATCAAGTTTTTTGTCAAGTCGATTCGTTATTATTCTTGTTAAGAGTTTATATAGGTGACTAAGAAGGCTTATTGGTCTGTAGTTTTCCAAATCATGGGGATCTCCTTTTTTGTAAATTAAAATTATCTCAGCATTGTGCCACTTGTCGGGTATTGTACTGTCCAAAAGGTATATATTAAAAAGGTCTTTTATTTTTTTAAGTAGACAAACACCTCCGATTTTGATTGCATCAGTCTCCACCATCTTCTCCTGGAGATTTGTTGTTCTTAGTTTTTCTTAGGGCTAGTTTTATTTCGTCTATTGTGATATTCGGCATTTGTTCTGATCCTTGGTTGACAATGTCCTTTTTCCTTGTCAATATTTCTGGTACTTGATCTTTGCTATTATCTTTAATTTGTAAAAATCTTAGAACTACTTTAAGGATTTCCTCTCTGTCTGTTGAAAACTGACCATTCTTATCTTTCACTTTGATTATTTGTCTTGTTCCCCTTCTGAGTTTTCTTCTCAATACTTTCATACTTTTATTGTTCTCAATGGTATGTTCGATCTGTGCTTGACAGTATTTTCGAGTGTCTTGTCTAACGGCTTTGGACATTTCTTTATTTTGTTATCAGATAACACTAAAACAGTTGTTTATATGTATTATCCTTTCAAGCAGAGAAAAGGAAAGGATATATACAAACAATTTGCTTCCTGCAAAGACAACACGGATCCTCTTTACATTCGCGTTTCGACCACCTTATGGTCTCGTCAGTGGAGTTGTATCGAACCGAGAGTAACATTCGCAGGAAACAACTGCTATATAAAATATAAATTCCGAAGTAAGCTGGTAGGTTTTTAATATCCCTTTATTGAAAATTTAACTCCTAGACTTAAAAAAGTTTTCCAAAATGGAATCTCCATTAAAATTGCTACCAAACAAATTAAAACAATCGCACTACTCTAATCTAGAACAAAAACACCTGTTTCACTGAAAGAAAACTGGAACATTGTTATAAGATTGCATGCCTCAATTGTGACCAAGGATATATAGGTCAAACTTCTAGAAATCTTTCAGGTAGAATAAGTGCCCATAAAGGCGATTATAATAGAGGAATTTTTTCTTGTGCTCTTGCTGAGCATGTTTTGAATAAGGGTCATATGATGAACTTTGAGAGACCAAAAATCTTAGCAAAAGAAAATAACTTTCATAAAAAAGTCTTCCTAGAAATGGTTCACATAAACAACGAACCATTTTCCATAAACAAAAGAGGAGACATAGAAAACCTCAACATAACTACTTGCTTTAATTAGAAAGTAATGCAAATCGGCCCCCCACTGTTCATTCTTTTCAGTCGGATATCGTTTAGTCACTGTTCTGATTGTTATTATCACACCTGCCCAAGTGGGTGCGGAGTTTACCTTTCCTGATTTCTAAATTACATTACGCCGTGACAAATACGACTAATTTAAGTCATAATTTCCATCTTGCATCTGTTTTTCATATAATAACATAATAATTTTCAAGAACCGTTACCTCCGCCCCCAGAACGATTACCAGTTCTTGAGTAGTGTAAACTTTATCTATTAAAACGGGCTCTAGGCGCCCACTGTCAAATGTCAATTTCATTTATAAATTTAAAATGGCGTTTCAACGACGTCCACGTGCTAAAAATTAAGTTCTTAAATAAATTACAGAATTTTTGCCTTTTAGAATATCTCTTTTCATATTATCTGATCTTAATGTTAAGTGCACAATGACTGTCTCTGTTGAACAAAACCTGGCTTTTGATATATACTCACTTTGATAGGTCTTTTTCTTTATTTTTATTTTATAAAAATAGAATTAAGGAAGATTATTTTCTCTTTTGTAGAAGTCCTGACGAAGGGAATAAAATTTTTCGAAAGCTAGACTAACAAAAAAGAGTTTTCTTTTCTGGTCAACCATCATTCTGACTGCAGACCTACAAAAGTGCCATAAACCTTTCGGTTTATATATATATATATATATATATATATATATATATATATATATATATATATATATATATATATATATATATATATATATATATATATATACAGGGTGATTCAAAAATCGATCACGAAACTTAAGGGGGTGATTCTACTTGACAAAATAAGGGTAGAGCTTCATATAATTTTTTTTCAAAATGTCATTCGTTTTCGAGTTACAAGCCGTCCAAGTTCAAGTTTTTATTTTTTGTTTTTTGAATTACTCGCTTACAGGAAAACCGATTTGACTAATATTTGAAAGATAGGCTAAGTCTTCTGCGCTTCATCATTTTAGTAACAATTCACATTGATTGTTTGCCGCTAGAGGGCACTTTACCTACATTGAAAATTGTTTTTTTGTCATAATTTTTTAGTGTTGACAGCTACAGTAGTTTTTGGCATAATTTCTGAAAGACTGATGCCAGGCCTTTAAAAAAGGTGCTCTTTATTTACATCGCTAAACCCAACGGTTTAGACGTAAATCACCCTTAAAAATTAAGTGGTAAATTTACTTTTCTCATTTCATTACCACCAGCTACCAGGTAAATAGCTATCAAAGTATACTAGAGCTGTCAGTTTAACATCAAATAAATTCGCTTTTTAAACTATTTAATTTATAATCTTAAAATAACTAATAATGGCTAATCAGTAAATATTCATATTATGGATTATTGCGATATACATTTAATTGATAAAAATTAATGAAACAGTACTAAACAAACTAAAAAAGATTCTCAAAATGTCCCCCATTTTCTTCCATACATTTCCTAACACTCTTCAAAAAATGTCGCCTAACTCGATGAAAAATTCCTGGTGTTTCTTTAATAATTTGGCACTTTTCGATTATCCTGAAGCGAAGATCCTCGACGTTGATTACTGGAATATCGTACACCAATTGTTTCAAATGACCCCAAAAGAAAAAATCCATAGGATTAAGGTCTGGTGACCTCGCTGCCCATGCCAATGGTCCACTTCGTCCTATCCATCGCTCAGGATACGTTGCATTCAAATACTGTCGGACACGTATACTAAAGTGGGGCGGAGCTCCGTCTTGGAGGATCCACATGTTGGCCCTTACTTCCAATGGCACATCTTCCAGATACAATGGGAGACGATTTTGGATAAAATCTAAGTATACGTCACCAGTTAATGGGCCATCAAAGAAATGAGGACCAATAAGGTAATCTCCTATTATCCCTGCCCACACATTTAGTGAAAATCTACGCTGATGTTTCGTTTCTACCACATTGTTTGGGTTCTCGTAAGCATATGTGTGGATGTTGTGTAGATTTGTTATGCCATCACGAGTGAAACCAGCTTCGTCAGTGAATAATATGACGCCAATTAATCGATTATCGTGTTCATACTTAGCTAGGATCTGATTGCACATTTCCAACCGTCTCGGCCGATCATCGTCATAAAGAGCCTGCACCTTTTTTGAATGAAACGGGTAGAGTTGTTCTCTTAGTATCCTCCATGAACTAGCCTGACAGAGCCGCACTTCATTCCCAATTTTTCTAGTACTAATACCTGGATTATCTTCAATAATTTCAAGCACTCTTTCTTCTTGTTGCACGTTTCTAGCAGTTCTAGGTCTTCCCCTATTTCCATTATAACTTTTAAAGGAACCACATTCCGCAAGCCTCCTGTGCACACTGGAAAATGTTTGAGCATGAGGGATATTTCTTTCCGGATAACTCTCCATATAATATCTTCTTGCCAACTCTGCATTACCATTTGCTTTTCCATAACAAAAATGGATATTACAATATTCGATATTTGAATATTGGTGATTAGCCATTATTAGTTATTTTAAGATTATAAATTAAATAGTTTAAAAAGCGAATTTATTTGATGTTAAACTGACAGCTCTAGTATACTTTGATAGCTATTTACCTGGTAGCTGGTGGTAATGAAATGAGAAAAGTAAATTTACCACTTAATTTTTAAGGGTGATTTACGTCTAAACCGTTGGGTTTAGCGATGTAAATAAAGAGCACCTTTTTTAAAGGCCTGGCATCAGTCTTTCAGAAATTATGCCAAAAACTACTGTAGCTGTCAACACTAAAAAATTATGACAAAAAAACAATTTTCAATGTAGGTAAAGTGCCCTCTAGCGGCAAACAATCAATGTGAATTGTTACTAAAATGATGAAGCGCAGAAGACTTAGCCTATCTTTCAAATATTAGTCAAATCGGTTTTCCTGTAAGCGAGTAATTCCAAAAACAAAAAATAAAAACTTGAACTTGGACGGCTTGTAACTCGAAAACGAATGACATTTTGAAAAAAAATTATATGAAGCTCTACCCTTATTTTGTCAAGTAGAATCACCCCCTTAAGTTTCGTGATCGATTTTTGAATCACCCTGTATATATATATATATATATATATATATATATATATATATATATATATATATATATATATATATATATATATATATATATATATATATATATATATATGCTGCCTTACAGTCCTGAGAGAGACTCAGCACATACACGGGATGCCCGAAAACCTTCGATTACACATCACACCCGTGAGAATATCCGACATAACATGACCCCCTGTTTTCAACTCTACTTATGAAAACTAGGTAGCAAAATTGATTTCACGCTAGACGGATTCTATATGGAGGCTGAAACAACGTGATTTCTTTTCAAAAATATGAAAATAACACAACCAGATTGCATTCGATTAAAATGCAATATCACTCACAAAATATCTAGCCCCAAATATGTGCCAAAAATTTTGAAACCTATTTTTCAAAAACAATATTTGAAGACTTATGTTTGGAACCCGATATTTTTGGCCTAAAATTTTGGTACCTATATTTTGAGTACAATTTTTTAAGACCTTTGTTTGGGCGTGATATTTTGTGATCAATAATCGGATGCAATCTAGTAGTGTCATTGTCGTATTTTTGAAAGTAAATCAACATCATGTGGTTTCAGCCGCCATATTGTAAAATAAATTTTGCCACTCAGATTTAAAAAGTACAACTCAAAAACCCATTTGGACTGCACTCAGATGGTGTAATTACCATACTAAAAAAAATCAGATGATTTCATCCGCCATAGCGTGAATTAAATTTTACCAACCAGATTATGAAAGTACAAAGTCAAAACCTTTTATTTCAGCTCAATTAGACCTTAACTGAATACAACCTGGTGGTGTTATTGCCATAATTAAACAAAAATGGTTTCAGCTTCTATATTGAATCGGCCGTAGTGCGAAATCAATTTTGTCACAGATTTTTCATAAGTAGAGTTTAAAACATATCATTTCAGCCCTTATAGACGTTATTCGTACGCAGAGAATGCCTCTCTCTCTCTCTCTCTCTCTCTCTCTCTCTCTCTGTATATATATATATATATATATATATATATATATATATATATATATATATATATATATATCATTTTTTTTTTTATTTTGTCTTTTCTTGGGTTTAGGTTCTATATTTAATAAATACATAAAAACTGTTTGACGTTTCGCCTTTTATTCAAGGCATTTTCAAAATGTTTGCCTCCTAAAAATATATAATTAAATTACATCATATAAAAAACATATTCACAATTTTCGAAAAACAAACAAGACACTTAAATAATAGTTAAAACTTTAAAATCTCTTAAAAATACTTAATTTTACTGGTACGCACCTTGACATTTTGCTGTTTTATTTCTGAATAACGCAAACCTAATTTAAACATTAAGTATTCGATCCAGTCAAATAAAAATCAAAAAATGGAATATCCTCTTAAACATAAAACCAAACATATACCATATTTATTTTTTTATGCATTGTAAAATATAAAAAATATTTAAAAAAAATAAAACACATTCGCATTCCACGTATCCTCAGTAAACGATGCAAAATTAAAATTTATTCAGAAATAAAACAGCAAAATGTCAAGGTGCGTACCAGTAAAATTAAGTATTTTTAAGAGATTTTAAAGTTTTAACTATTATTTAAGTGTCTTGTTTGTTTTTCGAAAATTGTGAATATGTTTTTTATATGATGTAATTTAATTATATATTTTTAGGAGGCAAACATTTTGAAAATGCCTTGAATAAAAGGCGAAACGTCAAACAGTTTTTATGTATTTATTAAATATAGAACCTAAACCCAAGAAAGGACAAAATAAAAAAAAATGATATAATCTATGGTTCAAGAAACAAGAAAATAAATATATATATATATATATATATATATATATATATATATATATATATATATATATATATAAATAGATAAGTTTTTGTCCGTGTAATTTAAAATAAAATAGAATCAAATATTGGCGAAGCGGACGTGAAAATTTATCAATCTACATGATTCTCGTGTTAAAAAGTGCGGAGCACTCCAAAACATGGAAAAACTCCGGGTTCGACAGATGGCGACAGCGCTGTTTCGTCCTAATATGGGACTCGTCAGGCCACCGCAATCGGTACAAACCATCACCTCGCCTTTGCATCCTATAAAGCAGAGTTTAAAATCAAAAAACAGCAAACAAGACGACAAAGGCGACATCTCGATGGTCCACTTGATAACACAAGAATCACACAGACTAACAAAGTTTGTAAAAATCCGTCATATGGTGGCGCGACGGTGAATTAAAACAAAAATATATAAAATCGAATACACGAAACGCGCTGCCCAAAGGATAAGGGTCGCATTTTTCGGTACTGACAACCAAGCCTACTGCTCATTTTAGCAGCCAAAGCCACGTGTCACACCAAACGGTCCCACCATAAGAGCAACGCTTAGCGTGTTTCAAAGCCAAACAAGTAAATAAATGAAAATATAAGTTTTTGTCCGTGTAATTTAAAATAAAATAGAATCAAATATTGGCGGACGTGAAAATTTATCAATCCATATGATTCTCGTGTTAAAAAGTGCGGAACACTCCAAAATATGGAAAAACTCCGGGTCCGACAGATGGCGACAGCGCTGTTTCGTCCTAATATGGGACTCGTCAGGCCACCGCATTCGGTACAAACCATATTAGGACGAAACAGCGCTGTCGCCATCTGTCGGACCCGGAGTTTTTCCATATTTTGGAGTGCTCCGCACTTTTTAACACGAGAATCATGTAGATTGATAAATTTTCACGTCCGCTTCGTCAATATTTGATTCTATTTTATTATATATATATATATATATATATATATATATATATATATATATATATATATATATATATATATATATATATATATATGCATATATATAAACTTTCACACTCAGAAATAAATGCCATATGCTTTTTTTTTTAATCCAGAGGTCGTTTGAAAGTCAATTGCAGTTGTCTAAGAAAAAAACACATATGGTCTTAGAAACCAAATGGTTTAATAACAAGGGTTTAATGACCCTTTCTTAATGTTAAAAATGCTTAGGGTTTATGACCTTGGAACTTACAGACTCGAATTTCAAGGTTTTCTTTGTTTTTTCGAATAAAAGCCCCCATTTCTTATTGCAGAAATGGAAAGTAGAAAAAATTCCCCTTTCAACAAAGTGAATATATGATATGTTTTTTTAGATCAAGAGGTCATTTAAAAGTCAATTACACTTGTCTGACCGAATAAGGATCCTATTCGGGAAAAAAAGTTATAACCCTTCTTGCATTTTTCAGTGATACAAGTGCTATTGACGTTTAAATGATCCCTCTATGTGAAAAAAGCAAATTTATATCGTTGGGCGGGGAATTTTTCTTGCAATAAAAAAATCGTGGTTTCGATAAGAAAAAACAAATTTGACTTTGCAATTACCTTGAAATATAAGTCCAAGGTTCGTTTCAAGGCGACACGTCTTTAGCCCCTTTAAAATAAAAAACTTTTGTCTGTTGTATTGACAAAATGGCGCATCCATTTTTAACAAAATGTAGTATCCATTAAAATTACTATGCTTTCAACAGCAGGGGTGTTTTTGTCACTTTATATAAACTATATTAAATTCTTAAATGAAGTACGTAAGTAATGAAAGTATTCTATAAAAAGTGTTACATACCAGATATTAAAAACAAAAAAACAGAAAATATTTTACATTAAATATAACGTTTTTTGTAATTATAATATTTATGTATCACCTTGTAGAATTTTTTTTATTATTATTAATTATCTATCCACTCGATGAAGTTTATCTTGCGGTTACAATAGCAAAGAAGAGCCCACGACAGCACGTGACCACCGCATTGACGTCAATGGTGACCTCCGGATAACTCTTACAATCGACTAGAGGGGTAAAAGTATCGATATATATTATTTTTAACAATATTTCGATACCACGATGCATTTTTATAATAATTATAACTTTTTACTTTCTTCCAGGTATCATTATTATTTTTTTTTGTATATAAATAATAATAGCAACCATAATGCAGAAACAAAAACAAACCACCATAAAAATACTTCATTATAAAAAATAAATTAATTTCATTGTAATTAGATACTTTTATGCAAATGATAATACCTTTAATTATCAAATTTTTATTATTTTCTACAAAGCAACATTCGCTCCTTTCTCTTCAAACATATTCCCTAAGCCATTGTTACTTAGTTCTTGTTACGGTGCAATTTTCCACCGAAGTTCAGTATGGCTAATTCAGTTAATTTAACCTTGTCTCTGCAAATACTTTCTTTATGGGTAACACTGTATAATTTTCCTTAAGTATTCCTCAGGGATTCTTTGGAGAAAAGCATTTGACTGCTACCTTTTTTTTTCAGAGAGATCTCGCTTTTCCCCTGCCATTTATATTTATATTTGAGTGGAACTGCATGTACTCGTATGTTGGGTTGCAGGAAATTTACTCCTTTATTCGAAACGTATTTCTTTAATTTAAAAAATAATTATCGGGATACTTGTTTGATTTCTTTTTTTTTGAGCGGAAAGAATTTCTACTTTCACTTAATAAGCCAGTTTCTAGTACCTGAACATTGTAGTTGAACATGCTAAATAACTCTAAATTCGTCAATAACAAACCCAGAATGAGGTCCTGAGATTGCATACAATACAAAATACTTCAGTAATACTACTAATAAATTAATTTAACTAAATACAAAATACTTCAGTATAACTACTAATAAATTAATTTAACTAATTTGGGAACATCGTGGTACGTCCAAAAAGTAAATACATAACAAAATATATTATATTTCATAATAAACAGAAAAGTTACGCTGAAAATTAAGTCTCACTAGTATAACAATAATAAATAAGGCCTTTACAAGCTAACAGATATAGAAAACTAAGAAAATTATAAAAAAAATTTATCGATAATTAAGAATAAATAGTAATAATCGGCCCGTAAAACCCAACATACAACTTAATAACGCAGTCAATTTAGATCTTAATGAAATTTAAAACAGCATGCTGTTGCCAGATTCAAATTGGACATTAAATTTACTCGGTGATAAAGATCACCTTAAATCTTACTAAATCATGAAAATCTATGAAAGATTATTTTATAAGCTGTAATTAAGAGATCTTACCCGAAGTCTGTATAGTCGAACAGAATTTCTTCGTTGATACGTGCAAACTGCCCAAAATCTCTGTCTCCAGGTTTATCCCGGTTAAAAAAACCATAACTGCCAACCAGGCAAAAGATACGGTACTCCAAAAATTTAACAAAATTACTAGGATAATAAACGACTTTCCATCTCAGAATCCCAAAAAATTGGAAAATAAAAATTGAAATGGAAGTCTGCAGCAGCTTCGGCCGAATGCAGCCAGAAAAAAGTGAAAAATCAAAGCAAAATGGCCTCCATTCATAACCATGACACAGCTTGCGCACTAATCGGCTTCCGCTAGGCGCATTCAATTGCCACGTGTGAAAACAATGACAAGTCAAAAAGAATGACACTGGGCAGTCGGCTAAAATACATTTGTTACTTAAACCAATTCGTTAACATTAGCATCATCCACTCAAAACAAAAATAAATCAAATAAGTGTCCCGATAGTTATTTTTTAAATTAAATAAATACGTTTAGAATCAAGGATTAATTTTCCTGCAACCCAACATACATACAATTCCACTCAAGTATCAATATAAATGATAGGAAATATACTTAAGGAAAATGATACTGTGTTGCCCATAATGAGAGTATTTGCAAAGATAAGATTAAATTAACAGAATTAGCCATAGCGAACTTAAAAGGAAAATTGAACCATGAAATCCTCTTAGAACCCCGATTGAAAAGCAGCAATAGTATGCAAGTGTATATAAAAAAATTCCCGATGATGTATTCTGTGACGAATATCATGTCCGTAATATATTTTATAATCCGAAGTACTGTAGTGAATTTTAAATTTCTCAGTCAAATAAAACCATATAGATGCATAAATAACCTGAGTTATATGAGCTAATTTCCTTAATGCGTATTAAAAGCGAGTGCATGAATTTTTGGAGTTTCTGCAAGCTATTTTGAGAAGCTAGAGAAAAAATTGTGAATATACGCCTTTAACTTACAAAATTACTTTTGCAAGAGGAAGGAAACATGATTCTCAAATCGTAGGCGGAGATTTAAATAAAAGCCTGGCTCCATTTACATTTATAGTAACCCTCTATTTACATTTAAATTAAGAGTTAATAAGTTCATCATTATGTCAACCAAAACTTAATTGGATGTCTATCATTTAACACCAGATTATGCGGCATGGTTAGTCTAGAAACAATCGCTGATATGCGTAAATGGTTAAAAGAAGTAACAAAAAAAAAAAAGAAAAACTAATTAAATAATTCGAAAATAAACCGTGTAAAAGTAAAAATCCGAGTATACTACCCTATGATAGTTGTCTATTTATTTGCACAAAGTTTGACGTGCAAGAAATCGATACTACCCGCTGACTTCTTCCTCTGAGATAGCTCTCAATAAATTTTAATGATAACTCGTTTAAACCATAGTACTTAAACTTAATTAATAACGTAGAACGGGTTAAGGTGTCAACCCCTTAGCTGAAGTTCAGTAGACAAGTGCATTTTCCCCAATACCGAGTTCTCAGCAAGTCGTTCGTAACGTTAAGAAGCACCGTCGTTGTGCTATGTGCTCCTGGAATAAGCCAATCGTCACATTAAAAACAATCCGTAATGATATTTTGTTATATTTCCTACACTTTACAATGATCCATTAATTTGTTATAAAGAATTAAATCCTAAAAATTGCATTCTTTTATGTCTATCAATGGTGTAAACAGAATAATTATAGGGAATAAAAAAAGTAACAAAATGAACTCTGGATCGACTCAATAGGATCATTAGTAACGGAGAAAAACCCGGAAAATTCAACCTTTTTTCAAAAACTCAAATTTTACGTCATTTTTCAAATTCGTTTCTCAGGACAAATGTGGATAATCTCGGCGAATATAACCTTAATTTTTTTATTTGTAGCATTTCGATGAAACATGAACTATATAATATATATTTTCCTGAAAAAATTATTTTTAAGCTTAAAACAAATCTTTAAGCAATAAACAAATTGTATTTTCATATTTTATGCAAATTAATTAATCAATTAAATACTTGGTACATTTAAAATTACGAAAATGCATAGTCAATAATATGCCACTGATTAGAAATATTCAAAATCAGATTAATTTTTAATATACCATTAATAGAGATGTATCATAATGATGATGCTGATGATGATAATGATGATAATAATAGTGAAAATGATGAATCTTTCGAAAATGAGGATATCTTGATCTCCAAGAAACGGAGAATCAAATAATATTGTATATATAATTACTTGAAGAATAGAAATGATAGAAAAAATGTTTATAAAAAATGTTCATATCAATAAAATATATAAAACATATTCATGTTTTTTTTTCTTGTAAAATCAATTATTTGGCGGAAAATGACTGTCGCAATTTATTTCATGCTACATCTCGATAAGTGTTAATGGTATATTACAGAAAATTAATTTGATTTTCAATATTTCTAATCAATGGTGTATTGTTGAACAATATCAATGAACTTTCGCAATCTCAAATGCATTTAGTGTGTTAAAAATATCGTTAATCGATTAATGACTTATTATTCGTAAAGTATGAAAATATAACAATTTGTTTATTGCTAAACCTAAAAATATTTTTTTCAGGAAAACATATATTCTATTATTCATGTTTTAAGGCTATATTTTCATTTTGTGTCAAAAAGTCTGTGATATACGTGAAAAATGCTAGCAAATATGACCGAAAATAGCGGGGCGCGCGAAAAAAATCTAAGTAGAGGATATAATCTTGGGTATCGGTCCTGCTGAGGGCTATCAGGAGTAAAACACTTTTTTAGCTTTCAGAAATATTTATTTTCTTCATCAGGGCTAGAATATAAAAAAACGATACTCTTATTTACACCGACATTCTTTTTTAAAATTACTATTAAATACTTATTACTAATGTTTTATATTTAAATGACTAAAATGAAAAAACGACGCAGCAAGATTTCATCAAACTGACAAACATTATTTAAAATTTATACTCAATTTCAGGATGCAATCAACAAGAGTTGATTACAGATTTTAGATTTTTTATAGCTTTTTCTTTAAACAGTTCCTTTTCATTTGTTGTTATTGTGCAAAACTTTAGTCCTAGAAAACCGTCTGTAGGACCTTTAGTTTTTTTTAAGAAAAATTACTTTTTCGATTCAATGAAAATCAACGCATCGTTTATGTTCAACTCGCAATAACTCTAGCGACAGCAATGATGTAAAAAAAATGGTTATCAAGGCGTAAAGGAATCCGTGCTTTTCGAGATTCAAATGAAAAAGCTGAGGAACGAACTGGTGATTTTTTGCAATTCGACAAAACAATGTTAACCAGGATAGTTTGAGGAAATTTTTCCCAAAACGGCTATTTTTTAAATCAAAAATTGCAGCCACAGCGGTATTTTATAAAAAATCACTAGAACCGCTCGCCGCCAATTCAGCCGCTGGGAACCGGACCTTCGGGTGTCACTAAAGACAAATTTAAAGATCTAGAGGCTTTGCAAGGTTTTCTGAGCTAGAAAGGGAAAATTATTTGGAGTCGTAGATGTCAGAAGTGTGATAAAGATATTTTGAAAAGAAAGGGTCGCCAATGCTGAAATTCCGGAACACAGGAAAAGCAGAAATTCAAACTAAAAATAGTGCTGAAATAAATAAATTACTGTTTGTATTATTAAGTAAGAGAGTATATTGTCGAATTATTGAGTAAATTAATAATATGTAAATAAATGAGAATAAATGGGAAAGATAAAAATAAAAAAAATATATTACGGCACAAAAATAATAAATAAACTATGTTCATCGGTGGCTGAATGGCGGCGAATGGCTCTAGTGATTTTTTAGAAAATAGTGCCCCGGCTTTCATTTTTGATTTAAAAAAATTACCATTTTGGGAAAAAAATCCTCAAACTATCTAGATTAATACTGTATTGTCGATTTCAAAAAAACAACAGTTCGTCACTGAGTTTTTTCATTAGAAACGCACGAAAAGCACGGGTTCCGTTAAGCCTTAATAAACATTTTAATTTTACCGTAACTAAAAACACTACAGCAATTTTTCTAACATCATTGATATCGCTAGAAATTGGGAAAAAATGGGTCTTGGACAACAATGATTTTACCGAAATTAACAGAGTTATCGCGAGTTGAAGATAAAAAATGCATTCATTTTCATTAAATCGAAAAAGTCATTTTTGATTGTTTTCTCAAAAAAACTAAAAGTTCTTGAGACAAGTTTCTGGGACCAAAATTGTGCGAAATAAAGTGTTCTATAAAGCAGTATTTTTTATTTTTTTACATTTTCAAAATATTTCTTTTCTCGCTAGTGAATCAAGCTTAGCTCGATCAAGCAGTTTGTCGTTCTGCTTTCCGGGCCCTCATTTATCAACAAAACGTAATGCAGATGTTTAAATGTTATAATTAAAACCGACAAAATCGATTCTGCTTTTAAGGATCGATAATAAGTTAATGATATCGATTAATTTTCCCCCGACACCGGATGACTGGTCGCTGCTCCAAATCGTAAGACCTTCTCTCGCAACACCAATGCTTTTTACATAATGTTTGAATTTGCGGTTTGTTGTGCTATTATATTTATTTCTAGACGAATTAGCCTATTAAATAAAGGTTTAAGTGATTTCTTCGAAAAAGAGGAATAATGAGAATAATTTAACGCTTATTACACGAACTTTTGTGGCATATACAAGGTGGAAAATTACTTTGTTTTATTGGTTTTACTGGAAAAAAAAAGTATATTTCTTTATATGACTTGTGTAAATTTGAAATTAATTTCAAAAGGATCTACTCAAGTTTTTACACAGGGTGTCCCACTACTGATGTTTTTTATGTCATTCTGTAAACTGATTATGTTCGCTGAATGTAGAATAAGAATTACTTCATAAAAATGTTATACATTTTTAATATGTTGCATTTGTTTCATATACAGTGTGACCAGGAAAGTCCGCAATATATGGGATTTTTTTTTATTAATAGCTTTATTCGAATTTTGAGTTTGCCATAAAAATCTGCTTCGCTCGAGATGAAAATTAACCAAAAAAAAAAGTAGTCATATGATTAGCATTATCTCTCAAATTTTAATTTTTTTCCAAAAAAGAATCCTGAGTGGGGTTATATCTCACAATATCGAAAAAGAATATTAAAAGAAGTTTTTTTAAATGCAATTTTTAACCCATATGCAAAATTTCTGCCGTATAAGATAATTTAGATTTTTTGCCCATTTTTTTGGAAATTGCACCACTGTTGCAAAATAAGACTTAACGCAACCTACATAAAACTTCTCAGTTTTGACAATGCTTCATCCCAGACATATTTTGTCTAAAGTAGCGCCATATTAAATGTGTGTTTTTCTACAAAATCTAAATAGGGCCATTAAAATTAGGTCACATGTGATGCAAAATTTATTTGTCTTTGACACTGTATAAGGTAACTTCATAAAATAACTACTTTTGAAATCGTAGTTTGTGTCTCAAAGTAATACACATTATAATTAAGACAAACAAGTACTCAGTGTCATCAGTAAAGTCTGTTTTCAATTAAAAAAGTGGAATTTTATAAACTTTACATCACATGAGACCAAATTTTAATAGCCCTATTTGGATTTTGTAGAAAAACACCTAATTCATATGGCACTACTTTAAACAAAATATGTCTGGAATGAAGCATTGTCAAAACGAAGAAATTTTGTGTAGATTGCAACGAGTTTAATTTTGCAACAGTGGTACAATTTCCAAAAAAATGGGCAAAAAATCTAAATTATCTTATACAGCTGAAATTTTGCATATGGGCTAAAAATTGCATTTAGAAAACTTTTTCGAATAACTCTTTTCGAAATTTTGTGTTATAACCCCACTTTTGAATATTTTTTAGAAAAAAATTAAAATTTGATAAATAATGGTAATCACTTGACTACTATTTTTTTTGGTTAATTTTCATCTTGATCCAAGCAGAAATTGTTGCTAAATTCAAAATTCGAATAAAGCTATTAATAAAAAAAAATTCCATATGATGCAGATTTTATTGGTTACACTGTACATAGTCCAATCAATAGAGAAAAAAATAAGTCATTCTGTACTATCACACTAAAAACAATCCGTAATGATAATTTATTATGTTTTCCACTCTCTGCTAAGATCCATTAATTTGTTATAAACAATTAAACCAAAAAATTGTTGTTTTTTCGTTTTTTGTCTATAAAATCAAACAGGCTTGTTGGTATTGAAAACACAAACAGTCCCTGCCAATTAAATTTTGCAAAAAGTCTGGTGACAGCTGGCAAAATGTTTTTGGTCGATTGTTCCAGGAACGGAGCTTTTATGTAAAACCTTTAGGTGAATTCCTGAAATATATCTGTGTGAAAATGCTCAGTGAATCTCTGACGTGAACTCATAATCATGTTTTTAAAAAAAAAATTGAACCAACTTCTAAAAAAGCGTGGAAAAGAGAAAAATAGGAATATAAATTTTTTCATAAAAGTAAAATTTTTTAAGTCGACGCCTGACAAAATGTGTAATTCACAAAGATTCAGAAATACTTTATTTGTAATTTTTTCCTTGCGGTAACTTGTATGTACCTTGAGTTAGTAGTTATTTGTTTCATTTAGTAATAATTTGGCATCGATTTAAAAAATTTCAATTTCATATAAAAATGTATATTATTATTTTTGTCTTTTTAGCGTCTTTTTAAAAATCAGTAGAATCCTTTTATAAAAATTTTAGCGATACCAAACTGAACAATACAAATTCTTTGCTTCTGAGAAATCTCCAAATACCAGTTTAGAATGAAATTATACCAAACAAATATTTGGTGTGCTATAGTAAGTTAGCTATTTTCAATTTTAAGAAATTAGCTTTAAATTCGTGACCTAGTCCCCCAAAAACTGCCCAATACCAGTTGAGAGACCTTGAGACAGGTAAATTTTTTAGTACAAAATATTTTACTCCGCATATTTAGGTTGAGAAAATTTATTTAAGATCCGTAATATACGCCCCTCCCCCCCCCCCCCCTATACCAATTTGGGTAAAATCGAAAAAACGTAAAATTTTTAGTCCTCCATTGTACATAATTAACTTTCCATTCGTAACCTACGATTTCGGAAGTCTGATAATACCAATTTTAATAAAACGTATATAACGTGCAATATCGCTCTATGGGATCTACCATATTAAATTTCAAAAAAATAATTTTAAACTCTTAATCTATTTCTTAGAAAACCCCCAACGCTAATTTTGGATATAAAATTTCTAGACCGCCATATTGCTGCACCTGCCATGTTGAATTTTTTTAAAACAACTTGAATTCGTTATTTACACTCTTAGTAACAAAGTTCAACAAAATAGAGAGATGATAAATTTTTAGAACGCCATATTGAATTCGCTATATTAAATTTTTGAAAAATAATTTTAAATTCGTAATTTACACGCTCAAAAACTCCTCTATACCAGTTTTGGGTAAAATCGAAAGATATCAAATTTTTAGTCCGCTATATTAGATTGGCCATACAAAATTTTTTAGATTTAATTTTAAATTCTTAATTTTCACCTTCAGGGGGGTACCCTGTACCAATTTTAAACAAAATCGAGTGATGTAAAATTTTTTATTGAATGCGCCATATTGAATTTTTCAAAAGCAGTTTTAGATTTGTGATGTACAACCCTGAAAGCTTCCCCACACTAATTTTGAAGAAAATCGGACAAACTTTTTTTTTATATGTCATATTATTTCCAAACGACCCACTTCTCCATACAACAGGGCCCCTATCCTCGAAAGTGTGATGTGAAAGGTCATGTGAATGGCGATGTGAACTTTTTAACAGTAAAAGCCGTATTCTTGAAAAGACAATGTTGCCAGGTATGAACGTTTGATCTTCTTTGCCAATTGCCAAGGTATAAACGTGCTAAAACCCGAGAATTTCAAAAAATAAAATGGATGACAGATTGAATTGAGCTGTCAGACCGAAAATGTCCGTAGTATGTTTGGTTGCCATTTTAGGCAAAAAGTAGTTTTGGTACTTTAAATTAATCGTCAAACGGAAAAAATAGTGCTGTTGTTATTTTTGTGAAGTTATTAATTGCCATTACAATATTTATACTTTGCCTCGATTAAATTTATCTTAAATTGTCACTCTAGAACTGTTAAACAAAAATGCATACAAAGAGCCAAGTACTTTAAGATTCTTATATATAAAGAAAAAGGGATATCAAGAAAAACAGCAATCATATATACAAAGTAATATACTGACAGTAATTGCAGAAAGCCATCATCCCAATCCACTACGGGAACTATCCAATCAGTTATTGTATGAATTCACAAAATATCCAGCCACTTACTGCAAGATGTTCTGTCCTGACAACTAAATTTGAAAGAAAACCTGAAACCTGAACAATGATAGAGAAACTGTTTATGACCAGAGACCAAAATCAAAGAAGACGTCAATACTGGCGGATCTCACATTCAACTTTTAATATATATATATATATATATATATATATATATATATATATATATATATATATATATATATATATATATATATATATATATATATATATTATAATGATTTGAGAACTTTAACAATAGATACGAAAAGCGAATCAATATTTAATATTTTGACGGATTATCTCATAGAAAAAGCGATTGGTTGATCAAATACAATGTCAGCTGCAACCTTCGAGCATACACTACTGGAGGCAGGATGCAATGTTCCACGCACGTTACAAGGCAAAGGAAGAGAAAAAGAGGGCGAATGCGAAGTACTGTCAGCTCTCTCGCTTTGAACCACGATTGGCTAGTGCGCGGTTCGAAATTACGGGAGCGAAAGAGATAGTATGAACCCGTATTCGCCCTTTCTCTCTCTCTTCACTATGTAAGTAAAATGCGCGGTGCGTTACATGCTGCCTCCAGCATGTTGGAACGCAGCAACAGATGGGGCACCTGCCATAGTTAAGCGTCCCATAGTTTTATAAGCCATTTAAAAAAAAATGTACCCCTTAAAAATTTGATTGCGTCAATCTTTTCAATTTGTCATAAATATAGTTAACAAAATTCGGAGCAACGCGCTTAATTCTGAATTATTTTCGCAGTTGTGTAAGGAAAACAACGAAAACATTTATCAATTACTGCATACTAAAGTACGTTGGCTGTAAAAAGGCTTATGTTTTTCAATTTTTGACACTGCTCGAGTTTTTGAATGCTAAAGATCCCATTTCAAAAAAACTAGTCAAATGGAAACCAGACATTGCCTATTTAACAGATTTGTTTACCAAATTAAACGAGGTTAACTTGCAATTGCAAGGTGACAGTCTATCCATTTAATAAAAACAAAGTCCATCATTGCAGCTTTTCTTGCCAGAATTAACCTTATGAAGTAAAACATTGGACGGCGACAGTTCGCCATCTTATCGGAGCAAGGTTGAAAATTTGGTATCAAAGCATCAGCCTCATCCCTCCGATTAAAAGAAATTTTTTTTGACTATCGCCAAAGTTCACGGCATGTGGGAAACAACGTGTAGAAAAAAAAATGGAATTTGTCTGCAGCAACTTTTGCGTTATGCGCATCGTCCCCCACCCGCAATAATATTTGACGAATAGAATAAAACAATTGCTTTTTTTTGTACTGAATTTATGTAAGAACTTTACAAATTTGATTTGGTGTCGTTTTAATTATTAAAAATTTAATAATACTGCAATGGATTAATTGAATAAAACTGATTTTTTGTTGCAAAACACAAAATCAAATTTGACATCCAAGTTAATAAGCAACGCACAATTATTTGTTTCTATCATGGCTAGGTAGATATTTTATCAAGTATACCTGATATAAATTTAAAATACTACTGGTGACATCTCCTGACCAAATGCAAATTGATATTACTAGTCATTGCACACAATTACAGTACACTTGTTCAAAAATACCACGTACTTTTAGCGCGCTGTAAAAAATTTAGATTAAAATAGGACAGATGGCGCCAGCAATAAAAGGTTCCTCCACCAGGGAATCATCAACACAGGCTTGCAATATAATGGTGTTCTTTTGCTACATAACAAATATGCCAAAATGTTTTTGTTTTAATTTTTTCACTTCCAGCTGTTGGATCTCTTTTCTAAGTTTATTTCTTATTATTCGCGTAATTCAATAAGAAATTTCATTGCTTCATGTAAATATGTATAAATTTATTTTCCTGGACAAATGGTATGTATGTACCATTTCTAAAATAGTACTTATCTTCTATCATTTTCATTTTTTACATTACTTCGACATCTTATAAACATAAATCGGATATTTAAAAAATTATTAGTAATTGTACAAAACAGATATTTATGTAATATTTCAAAACAAAACATGTTATAGGCCAATCGAATTAAATTTGGAAAAAAAAAATAGTGTTCAGAATGATAGTGGTAATTCAGGGTTTCTTAGACTTAAATTAAGGTATGAAAAACAGTTTTTTTTTAGTTACAATAAGAGTTATTACTTTTTAGAAACAAAGTTCCCAACAAAAGTTGTGCACTTTAAAAAATACAATAAATTAACAAAGTTAGGGTTCATTTTTTCGTTATAAACAAATAGAATACCGCTTCGACAAATTACGATATCGAAACGCCGATAACTGGACGTGATAGATGATATTTTTAGGCGAATTTAAAAAAAAAAGTCTCTACGACCAATAGAAGCAGAGATACATTTTTTTTTAAATCACTGTGGTGTTGTTTATTAACATTAAGGAATTATTATTTGAAAATTGTTTATGTGACAACAGTTTAAAGTTAGAGCTTTTCCAAGACCATGATGCTTTAAATTCGTTTCGCCGAAAAAATCTGAATTATCTCGGGGAATAATGGTCGTAGAACCTTCATTTTTTTTTGATTTGTGTGTGGTGTCGCGATGAAACATGAACAATAGAATATATTTTTTTGAAAAAATATTTTTAAGCTTAGCAATAAACAAATTATTACATTTTCGTATATTTTATACATAATAAGTAAATAATTGATTAACGATATTTTTTAACACATTTGGTGCATTTAAAGTTGCAAAAATTTAAAGAGGATAGATAATGTGAAAAATATTCGTTATGTGTACTATAGGTAAATCCAGAATGTATTCTTTGAGAACAGGTAAAAAACGATAAAATTAATTTTTTCTGTTGAGACTTTACGTTGAAACAGATTTTATTAAACAGTACAATTTCCATTAAAAATAAAATTTGTAACTACCAGCATTCAAAAAACGCTGATGCTAAACCGAAAAATAGTTAGAATCTAAAAAAAAATTGGACATTACGGACATAATTAAAACTAGGTCACAGAATATTACCAAAAGTAATGCTACACAAATTGCTGGCTACCCGTGTATGCGGAGAAGTGTTGTGAAGAAATGTTGATTATTCCTCATGCAAACAGACTATATGGCGCTGGTTTTGCCACCTGCACACTCCCTTGGGATAATTTTGCAAAGCAGAATTGGGAGGAGGAGCAACTTTTCCGAGAATAGGTCCTGGTGGTTTACTGACGGACCTCTACAAGATCGAGCTGGAGCCGGAATGTTCGGTCGGAACGCGGGAGTCAGATAGTTTTACTGTCTCGGACAATGTGTGACGATCTTTAGAGCTAAAATTTATGCTATTCTGCAGTGTAGCCATCTCTGTGAGAGGGACATAACTACAGGGTAGTAACTTCGCGACTGGTGTACGAGGGCAAGAATGTACTGAATAGTCTCACAAAGAACGGCTGCACAATCAGATTTGTGTGGGTTCCGGGTCACTCCGATAGACATTGGAATGAGGAAGCGGATCATCTGGTAAAAATAGGGTCCGCGATTGAATCATTTAAACCCCAACCAATTCTACCTGTTCCAATTACCGTTAGTAAAAAGGAACTAAAACTACTGCTAGAAAGCAAATTTATCGAATACTGTAAAGAAGCTCCTGGAATGAGGCGTGCCAAGCAACGTATAACTATACCTAACGCGACTCTCCCTGGAGCGGAAAGAACTCTAAATCGTGATGGAACTACTGACAGGACATTATCAGCTGTTAGACCATCTTCATAAAATTGGCACCATGGTGTGTGGATGCCTCTTTCCTCTCTCAATTAAGTTATCAGAAGAAGCAACTTGCACGATAAGTTCAAAAGTTAACACAAACGAATTAAGAAAAATTTTCATATTGAGACTTATCAGCGCTTCTGAAAAGAGGATCGTTACTACTGTATCCTCAACAAGCCACATCTAAAAAAGTAAAATTTTATAATAACACATGTGATTAAGAGCGAGATTAATAATATCAGATATATCTTTAACTGCTTATACTCCTCAACGTACTATTATTATTCGATAGATTAATAACTACCAAAATATCGATAGAAATTCCCAGCTGTAGTCAGCAAATTTTTCTGGATTCGCCTGTATTAATTAATGTTGTAATATATATCCATAACCCACATCATGCATTTAATCTAATTTTTGTTTTTACCTTTTGTCTTGCATGGCCTTCTTTGAATTTCGATCTTTTCCTATTGCGTTCTCTGAACAAAATCTGGAAAAAATATAGCCAATAATTTTTTTTTGCAAATATCTATACAATTATGAAAAATGGCCCAATAATTTTTGTAATTTTTTTTTCTTCAAAATTCACAAAAACATGTTAAACAAAAAAATAAAATTGTCCCTATGTTGGGTTTTCCTTAATATGGCAAAATCCGTTAGTCACACGATCAACATTTTAGAGTCATAAATTAGTATAATTACAAAAAAAAAAATATTGTCAATATTTTTACAACACTAAACTGTTTTTGATGAAATAATTGGGGTGACACCTTTTCTAGTACATCGAAAATTTGAGCTAGCTCAAAAACGAGTGAACGTGCTGGTTATTATAATTCTACTGTGGTCGAGATTAGCTGTAGATACATAAAAAAATTCATAGCGGTCTTTTAGAAGTCCTTTAAAAATGATTGCCAGCTTGACACAAAATCCAACTAAAAGTTGAATTATTTGCAAAAGTTAAGAGAGACTAAAGATTTAGCGCAGTGCTCCAGTGCCACAGGTAACTGAGGAATGCCGTAAATCTAATTACATTTAAATATTATAAGCATTTATAAATTTACTGTAACAATAAAATTTCTAGTAGATCAATTTAATTTGTGTGCAAAGTACACCTTACAGTGTGTCCTTAGTGATTTATCTTGTTTGTGTTTGTTTTTATATCTTATTTGAAATTAGTGAGATACCCAAAAGATATGGCTTCCACATCCATATTTATTCCAAAATCGTTAAATCAGGACATTTTTTCCTCAACGAAAAATATTACGATGAATGTTTATGATGCTTTAGATATCAGTATCTAGATAATAATGTTACAAACTCTGTTGAGATGTGTTCCAACATGACAAGTGTTGGAAAATCTACTCTGTACCGAATACTGAAGGAGAAAAAAATTATTGGAATTATTAGTACTCCCAAGCCACATTCGATCACGTTGGAAGAAGAGAGGTTAACGGTAATAAAAGGAGTTGTATATACATTTTATTATGAGAAGCAGATCCCAACCGTCGACAAAGTTTTAACTAAAATTAATGAAGATCGGGATTAACCTGATATTAAAAGAACTGAGTTCTGGAAATTGCTCAGAGAACTTAAATTTTGCTGGGAAACCCCAGATAGGAAATCTGTGCTTGTAGAACGTCCGGAAAATGTCCGTTGGAGAAGGAAATATCTCTCTCAAGTAAAAGGTAGAGTTGCTAAAAATAACACAACTTACAAAATTAGTAATTTAACTGAACTTTTGAAAGATTTTTTTAAATAAAGTTACTGCAGAAAATTGGGAAAATCCATATAATATAAGAATAAAGGAAAATGTGGAAACTCGATCTCATGATCAGTGAGATAGAGGAATCAATTATAATCCATTTGAGCGAAGATAGCTTCACTGACATTAATTACGAATTAGATACGTATTGTTTACCAGCGTAAACACAATTTATTATTTAAATTTTCTGTAACATATAAAAATTAATTACATTTGAATCCCTTTTTAGTGTTTAATTGTAATTCTGCAGATGGCTTAAGAAATAAATAAACTGAAACGTCAAATGCCATAAAAATGTTTTTAATGACCGATAGCCCCAAAATTTTTTATATTACATGGACGGATTTTTTTTTATATATATATATGTTTAACTTCTTGTATTTTTGACAATGGGAATTTTGTAAGTATTTAAATTATAACTTAGAATTTTTTGAGAGAAAAAAGCTACGTTTTAGTCTGAATGTGCCTAAAACGGTTTCTATGCCAAAATTAAAAATAATAAAAATACAGTTGTGATTGGTGTTAAATATGTCAAAATTATCTTTATTTTCTAATGTATGTGAATTATTAAGAAATCATAAGAAATAAAATAATATTATAAAAACTTTTTATTTAAGTTTATTAACGAAAATTATCTATATTTTCTAATGTATGTGAATTATTAAGAAATCACAAGAAGTAAAATAATATTATAAAAAATTTTTATTTTACGTTTATTACAGAAATAATATTCTATGCCATAAATACTTAGTGATAAAATAAACCTCCTTCCGACATCTATGACAAGGATTAAAATCCTTTTTAACACTTCACACATAAAAATATCTATTGTTATCCAACCCAAATAGTCCATTATTATAGACAGGTATTTTTGATTATAAAATTTCTAACCCATTCCTATGAAAAATATATGTGTCTAACAGATTTTACCAAAGACATCGGACTAAAGGGCACAGATAGTTTGCGAAGAAAAAAAAGTGTAAAAAAATGATTTATTGCTCTCTCTAGTTCTTGAATAAACTATCGTATAAGAGGCAAAATCGGATCGATTTTCCTGCACTCAAAGCTCTTTGGGGGGGGGGGGATCGTCCCACCCCTTGCGTTCGCGCCTGAGCGCAGGACAAATAATAAAGAATACGTTCAAACCAACAAAGTAGAAGACGAGAAAAAGGAAAGTCATAAAAAAACACCTGTTTGCAAATAATCAAGTTTTATTATAAAACACAATGTATACATAAAAAATCATACAACACTTTTTATACAAATTCAATTTGAACAATTTGATATGAATATTTTAACAGTAGGTACTAGTAAAGTTTTAGTAACTTATTGCGTTAACAACTTCAAGCTTGAGGAAGACATCACAATAAATTATCAGATTCTTTTACGTTCTTAAGAAATTATCGTGTTTGTATTTATTATTATTTGAGATTATAACTTTGTTGCTATAAATAAACTACCTTATCTTAATAACAAATGGATAATATTTTTTAACGTCTAATCGTTATTTATTTTCAAGAAATACCATACGTAAAAATATCCACAGATTAATAGCATGTCTACTTCCGGAGTAACTTTCTTGCTAGTCTTAGGGAAGTGAGTAAACACTGACGTTGTCAAGGGGACGAACAGAGAGCCATGGCAAGTCATAATGAAAAATAAAATTTAATCTGCAAAAATAGGACTTTTTTGGAATATAACAAGCAGTCTTAGAAGAATAAGGATTAGTTAAAAATAAATATCACCTAAATACTAGTCTTTTCTTAAAATAGAAAAATTAGTTTCTAACTTCGATCATACCCTATAGATTAAAACAACAATAAATTTGTTTGAAGGTTGTTTTTGTTCGGTGGGGGAGAGGCTTTTTTGATGTTTGACCGACATAAACATGTCTAGTTATCTTTTCTTTCAGTTGAATTGCTTGTTGTGACTCTTTTCAGTGTTTTTAAGTGTTAGAAATTGCTACGAATGAGAAGTTTACATTTAATATTAACGAAAAGAGGATTTAAAAACTTATTTTTATTGATAAATATTGTTATATATTGTTTACATATTGAAAATAACAATAATAATAATTTAGGCAACCATATATTCATACTTTTATGTTTTCAGAATTGACGTACCGATTATCATATGATACTCGTTTAAATAATGCAATTAGAAAAGGATCGCATAAAATCGGTATGTATGTACCAAGAAATTAAACATCTACTGTTTACCACCACTTTTTTAAATATAAATAAAATTATTACTACGTTATTCAGCGTTCAAATAACCGGACCCTACATCTGACGTTATGCCTTCGAACATACCCCTGTAGAAGTAGCATAACGTCAGAACTAGGGCCCGGTTGTTTGAACGCTGAATAACGTAATAATATTTTTATTTATATTTGAAAAAGTGTTGATAAATAGTAGATATTTAATTTCTTGGTACAGACATACCGATTTTATGCTATCCTTTTCTAATTGCAATATTTAAACGAGTATCATCGGTACGTCCTTCGAACATACCCCTAGGTACGTCAATTCTGAAAATAAAGTATGAATATATGGTTGCCTAAATTTTTATTATTGTTATTTTCAATATGTAAACAATCTAACAATATTTACCGATAAAAATAAGTTTTTAAATCCTCTTTTTGTTAATATTAATTGTAAACTTCGCATTTATAGTAATTTCAAACACTTAAAAACACCGAAAAAAGTCACGACAAGCAATTAAACTGAAAGACAAGATAAGTAAATATGTTTATGTCTGTCAAACATCAAAAAAGCGTCTCCCCCACCGACCATAAACAGCCTTCAGACAAATCTATTGTTGTTTAAATCTAGAGTATGATCGAAGCGTTATGCTAATTCTATAGGGGTATGTTCGAAGGTTTCTAACAACATAAAGCCGAAATACCTAGTACAGCCGAGATGACGCGGTGATACTTTTTCACTCTTGCATGGGCGAATTCGCAAGCGCATTAAAACTCCAATCCTAAATGACTAAAGCAGGAACTTGGCATCGATACTGATGGATTCCGGATATTCAATATTTATATCGATAAAAAACAATGTTCCGAAGAAATAACATTTTCTTATTCCCGTATTTTTACAAGTTTCTTGTATGGATTGATTACTTAGTTAGGCCAATGCATTATGAGAGATTTAAACTGTTTATTTTGTGTTAAAAATAAACTTATTTGTCTGAAAAGTTATGCTAGCAATGTTCGATATTATTAGTCTAGAAATAGATCTAAAAATAGAAAAGAAAACAATGCTAAACATGGTTTTAGCAGAGATATTAAGGCTTTGTACATAAAAAACATAATGTTTGGTTTTCTTATGAGAAAAATGTAAATTTTCAAAACTGGTGAGTCAAATATAGCGAGATATAATCGACTATGAAAAAAGAAACAACAAAAACGAGTCGTATCTCTACGTCAGACCCGCTAATTTGGACTGTTTGATTCTTTATTTATTATTTCATCGTACAGCATTGTGTAAAACACGAGATCAAATCAAGACAATTGGACAAATAGATATATCTAGGTGCAATATGTTAAATAGAGCCGGTTCTAGCGGCGGGCAAGATAACATATATACAACACGCGGGCAGCCACCAACAAAAGTAAAAAAATGAGCTGAATGTACGTAAAAAACTGTTCATTATAATCGGCCTGTTTGCACATGGTAGTAACCTCCCGCATGCTGAACGCACCCAAAATTCGAGAATATGCGATTCGTCATTCTTGTTTATCTTATTTAGTTTTAAAAGATGTACATACCTACGTACAGACGACTCTCCCGAGTATTGGAGAGCATACATTATAGATGTATAAAACGGTAATTAATTTAAGATGTTAAAGCCCAAGTTTTGTAAAAAATGGCGGCCAGTTTCGGTCTGCAAGTGTCTAGGAACGGCCCTGAAGTCGGCTTTCAAATTTTTAAATTTAAAATTAAACTAATCAAAACGCAAAACTCCTCAATTTTTGATCTTACATGCGACCATAAAAATCCTTATAAAATATCTAAATATTATGTTACTGCGCATCAGTCTATAAAATATAACCTATACTAATAAATAAAGAAAGAAAAGCCGGTTATATCACAATTTTTATTCATTGGCCTAGGCAACGTAAAAAATACGAAGTACTAAATAAACTCAGAAATGACGTGACATTAGTGACAAGTCCGTTGGTATAAAGTTCAGGACGGGACTTTAAATTTACTTTGTCATTTATATAAAATGATTTCACTTTAAAATATTAAAAATATTAAGGTGTAGACAAAATCAACTGTAATTATTTACACCCAAAATTTTATAAGCCCTACAATAAAATAATAATTTCAGCGACGTTGGACTACGGAGACCAATAAATCTAAAAAAATGTTGGACTCTCTATATCATATGATCAATGTCATTGTTACGTCATTTGTCTGTCAAATAGACGAGTTTTCTCAGTACTTTGAGTATATCTCTAAATATTAAGTAACTAATATTAAATATTTCAAGTTTTAAAATTTGATTTTAAAATATAGGCTTGTAAAATATTTTAGGTTGTGACTACAGTCCCTTGATTGAACCAATTAGCGTTCCGAGTGATATCATTCGATAATGGAGAATGCTGAGCTAAGCTATGTAAAGGAATTTGGAACGCCTATAATTTACTAGTTTGGGTTTCCTGGGTGACCAGAGTTTTTTAAAAGTATAATTCTTTGATATTTTCAGGTTTCGTCAATTATTTTTAAAGAAAAAGTCATTTTTGGATCTTGAAAATCCTAACGCTTCATTCATTCAATTTTTGTACGTGGTTCATCAATTATAATGTATTTATATCATTTCTGCTAGCAGGACTGTATAAAATGGATAAAGTCACGTAAGTTCAGATATTAGGCTGCATTTCCGACTCTAATCACTTTCAATATTTTATGCTTTAGTATTAATAAATCAAAAACACATACTTTCAATTTAATTGACCGGCTATTAAAATATTTTAATCGTTTGTCGTTGCCTGAATGGAGAATGAAATTTTTGGCAGAATTAAAGAATAGATAATTGTGATAAACAGTTAAAAAAATATAATTCTCATGAAACATTTCTCTCTCAAATCCTAAAAATACACATTTTAACACTATACTAATTAAATAGAACTAAAAATTAACAATTTATAAAATAATAATGATTATATAAATATATTCCTAAAATTAAATAGTACGCACTCATGCTAAGGCAATTTACAGATGCCCAAAACTACAGGAAGTCTAGACTTACGTATTTAGAATTACAAATTACTATTAGATTTTTGGAACTTTACACAGCGTTCATAGGAAGTTGTAACAGTAAAGAAAGAAAAATGATAAATAAATCAGATACATTTTAAGAAGAAATATTTCAGAAACAGCACTTATAAGTCAGACTGCACTAGAAAATATAAGTAAACAACAATTTTTGCATTTGACAGAAGTTTTAGAGTGAATAAATAATTGAAGAAAATAATATAAGTAGCGGATAAACTGATTAGGAAATCCAACAAATGGGAAATGGTCCGAGTGCAAAGACTTACAAAGGGAAGTAAGGCAAAACGTAATGAAACAAAAAAATAAAATGTGGGAAGGAGAATGCAGAGATATTGAAAGTCATATTGAAGGTACACAGTCAACAGAGGTAACGAGAACTATAAGAAAAATGAAGACTAATAGGAATGCAAGATGGAATGGTAAAATTTACTTAAAGAACTTGAAAACTTATAAAAATATACTTACTGCCCAGGGTGCAGTGCAAGTTCAAGATGTCGAAAAGGATCTACAATTAATGAAAAATGGTCTTGACGTATAACAACCAAGATGGTAAAATCTGGAGATTGTCTGCTGATTACAATATTAACTAGACTAATGCAATACATAATAAAATAGAATATATCATACATAACATCATTATGCGAATAAGGGGAGAGGAAAGATGCAAATAATTATAAAGGTTTGAGGGTGAATGGAAGTCGAGCCTTTCAAAAATAATTAAAAGTAAACTGGGCATATCAGTTATGTCTAAAATCAATGCAGAACAAAGTGGCTTAAAAACAAGATGATCGTGCGTGTAAAGTTATAACAGCCGTCATTGGATAGACGCAGCCCTTACGGAGAAAAAAGTTATTTAACTCTTATAGATCTTCAAAAAGTTTACGACTCCGTTCCAAAAACTAGATTGTGGCACATATTGAGGTGTTCAGAGTCGAAATGTACTTTCTAAATATAATTCAACAGATTTATAAAAAGGTGGAAAAATTCACTCCCACATCTCCATTAAATGGAGTCAAAGAAGGATGATACATGTCCTCCATCTGACTCAATTTAAACATCGAAGCAATTCTCAGAGCCTGGAAGAAAATATGTGAAATAATGATTGTCTTCGTTGGAATAATTGTTTGCCTAACATACACTTCACTGATCATCCAAAATGCTTAGTATCTAGAATTGATCTTAAGTTGATTATAATAAATCTTGAGATTTGAATGAGGAAACAGTTAAAATCTATGAAACTGAATATCTAATTTGAAATTCTGATGGTGAGGTTCAACTCTACTTCTAAACTAGTGGAGAGCTGTAAATATTTAGAAGCCTAGATAACGAAGGACGGTTTGGGTGTAAATGAAATTAAACAAAGGATAGAACAGGGGTGGAAATGTCGTCACATAATAACATATGGTGGGAGTGAAGACCACAAACAAAAAAGTCTATAAGACTAACATTGGTTGAGTCAGTAGTAACATATGGATGCGAAGTTTGAACCCACAAGGCCGAATAAAAACGATGATAAAATGGACTGAATATGGACTAGCCGAGCTACAGTGTCGGTGTCTAGACAATGAGGATAAGAAATAAAGACATCAAAGGAAGAATAGTGGACAGAGTAGAACAGGGAAGTATCAAATGATTTAGGACACCTCCGGTAAAAAAAAAGCAAGAAGAACAATGGAAGATTGTAATCTTGAAGAGGTAGATACACAAGACCGAGATAGATGGCAATTAGGCAAGATGATGGGGCAATAGCTGAGAAAACCAAGACATTTCGTTTCCATTTTAAATAAGATAAATACAAGGACTCTGAAAATAGTAAATTTTGACATGAATACACCTAAATTAATACACAGGCACTCACAAAAAGAAATATTTTGTCCAGGAAACTAGATCTCTCCATCCTGATATAATTTGACGAGCTAAATCCATATTCGGAGTCCGAATGGTCCTACCACGTCAAAGTTTTCCGCACATTCTGGAAAATTACCCAACAGCTTCGAAATACCCTATTTTTTGATTTGAATGGTAATCCTAACAATCCGATTAGAGTAACTTTCTATTCTATACTATCAAGAAGAGACGTAAATTACTAGGTTCACGTTTTGGTGGTGAAAGCGCGAAAACATGACCTTTTAACTTTAAAAAAGGCACCAAATTTGTGAATGGGATGTTTTTCGATTTTTGAAGCTTTTACTATTAGGAGAATTGCAACTGACAAGAATGGCAAAAAAGAAAGAAACAGCAAAAATACTGCAGTCGAAACTGCAGTTATTTCGGACTGCAGCACTACAAGAACACAGAATGTAGAACCCACAAAAGATGTATACGGGGGTGCAGTACCCACATATACATATTCCAAGTCTATATTACTGTGGGTGAATATTTATGCAGTCTGAAGTAAATGCAGTTTTTATGTAGTTCTGCTGTAGTATCTGTTGTCATGATTTTATAGTATCACCTGGAATTCTGTAATAGTTTTGTAGTAATTTTTTCTGCAGTGTTTTTAAAAGTGTCGCTACCGCCCACCTACATACTCTTGCTGGCATCGTTACCGTGACAGATTGGGAAGCGAAAGATTATATGTTACATATTCTTAGCAGTGCAGCTAGTAAGAGAACCAAATCTTTCCAGATTGTTAAAATGCAGTGGTGGCACGTTACTTTAGCATACGTAGGTTCTGTTATAGATTTGCTGAAATAAATTGTAACCTCTATTACAATAAAAAGTTACACCAACATTGAACAGCGGCTGGTGCTGGAGGGCTCTAGCCTAGCCAAATTTAAAAACTGTTATAATAGCAATAACATATATTTTGTAACCTAACTTGAAGAAATACACGTATATTAAAAAAATAAAAAACAAACTCCCCAGTTGCATTTGAGGTATTCTTAAATTTGGCAGGGGGGAGGGTGGCGGCACCCCAGAGCCCTCCCACAGCCACCACTGGGTCAGGCGTGAAACAGATAATTCACATCTCTTTTTCATAGTATACAAATACCAAGTTAGCCTAATCGGGGTAATTTAAGATGTCAAAATTACCAATTTCGGTATTGGTCTCATCAGTAGAGCTGCAACGAACCGAGAGCAAAATGTGGAAACTAGTATGGAGAGAGAACCAGAGTGGAATTCGTGGAGAATATACTGTCTGTCCCTTTTCTTAACAGTCGTAAGCAGAATAAAATTCTACATACATAGCCCGTGAAATTGTTTATTTTTAATAATTTCTTGTCTCTCCGAGGTTTATACAGATGTTCGTTTATACTGTTTAAGATGGCAGTCCGGCATCAAGTTCTGCGGGTAATATCCTGCCTAAGTTTTACGATATGGGGATTTTAAGTAGATAGTTGTTTTCTGTGCATTTTGCTCTCGGTTCGTTACAGCTCCACTGATTCCTTAGGTGGTCGAAACTAGTATGGAGAGAGACCAAAGTGGAATTCCCAGAAAATATACTGTCTGCCCCCTTTCTTAACGGTCGTAAGGAGAATAAAATAACTTTTCTAAATCCATGGACCGCGAAATTGTTTATTTTTAATAATTTATTCCGTTGAAATTCCTGACGTACAAATTCTCCTCAAAGGGTTAAAATAAGATGTAGGCAAATTCGTGAAAAACCTGGTATTTTTGCACGAGTAAGAGAATCCATAAGGAAACGAACTGGAAAATGTATTGCAGCAGAGGTACAACATTTTCAGCATCTTTGGTGATATTTTTTTGTTTGAATAATTTTTGTTAATTAGTAATTACTTTAAGTTTGTAAGTTAATAGTACATTTATTATTATTAATTAATTATTAGTATTTTATTTCAAACGTCTAAGAGTCTTTTTTAAATGCCCATGCGACAAGTTTTTAAAAATGAGTCAAAACATACCGGATAATTTTTTGTTTTTAACATTTTTGTTCATTTCTACCTTTTTCTGTGTATGCAAAGGAAAAAATAGTATTTACAAAAGGCTTAATTACGGAAAAACTGCGAGAGATTAAAAAAAAACGAAAGAGGAAAATCTTATTTAAAACAAAAAATTAAATTTGAGGAAATGATCAAAAAAAAATTACCAGAGGCGTATCACATTTTTTTAAATTCCACGGTAGTATCCATACGCACGCCACTGAGTAAACTACGAAGTCAATTTTTTACTGTTACTAGGGCAGTATCAAATTAAGCTCTGGCTAAAATTTCGTTCCATTATCTTTTAGTGTTCGAAAGTTATTATACAAAAACGAATTTATTAAAAAATTTTAACACTGTAACTTAGAAACAAAAATTCGAAGAGCAAAACGAAAAAAAAATCATTATTTACTAAGAAATCAACTATTTAATTTATTCCCAACCTTTATGTTACACTCTGTATAGGAGTAGGAGGGCCAGGCAAGAAGTTACTCTAATAGAACATACCATTCAACTTGAGAAAGTTTCAGCGTTTTTGGATCGTTTCGTGAATTTACAGAAAATCCTGACTAGACTGGGCAATTTGGATTTAGCGTATCAAATTACACAGGGATAAATGGGTCTAGTCTACTGGATGAAATATTTCTGGTGTGTGTGCCTCTGTTATCGTAGTTTTATACAAAGAATATTGTGCTATTACAAATTTTGAACAATATGCAAAAATTGTTTCTGCTTGATCCTCCATTAATATTAAATATACAATATTGTAACAAAGGACTAGGGGAATTCGGACGCGCCCTTATAGAAATATATCTATTAGTCAACATTTTTTGTTATTCATATTTCCAGTGGAATTCTAGACTTTTAATCGAGTATCATCTATAGGCCTATATAAATAGGTAAAGTATAAGTTACTTATATTTTAACAGCGTTAAAATTAATTAGTGATAAATGTTGTTTTTATTCGAATCCAGTGAGAATATAGAGAAAGAAAACCGTAATAATATTATCACCAGACAAACCTCGAACCTGTCGCCTAGGCTTTTGCTACATACTCCATGCAAATTACATCAAAAAAGAGCTGTTTTGTTAACAAAAATGTAACATTGGTTTTTTTGCTGGAATATGTTCATTTCGGCACCCTATAAAACATATCTCGATGGTAACTCTGAAAGACCTGAGCAAAAGAAATGACGGGCCAAAAATGGGCATGATTTTTGGTTTTTTGAGTTTATCTCGAAAAGTAAAAGTTGTATAGAAAAAGTTGTGGAGAATTAAAAAAGCTATCCATATAATATAAGTTATAGGTAGCGCTACTAGTTATCTATATATATATATATATATATATATATATATATATATATATATATATATATATATATATATATTTTGAAAAAATTTACGGTTTTTGTTTAAAAAAAAAACATTTATTAGCAAATTATCAATTTAAAATTTAACATAAATATAGGTGTTATCATTCTAAAAAAGTATGTCAAACTCGGAATCTGTGACTTTTTTATTTTCCGAGAAATTCGATGTCAAAGTTGAAAATTCAACCTCCATTTTCAGCTTTCCTAATTAAGATACAATGCTCAATTTTATTGGAACTTGTTTGTATTGTTTCATATTTTGAAGATATATTAAATTTTTTTTTTTCAATTGTAGGCCGAGAAATTATGCAAAAACCAATTTTTGTACCAAAAAAATTGCGATAACTTTTCACCGGATGGAGGCAAAATTTTTTTAATGCGTGCATCGGATTTAGATGTATCATTTCCGATCTCAACAAAAAAAAATTAAAATTAAAATTTTGGATGAAAAAAGTTTTTTTTCAAAAATTCATAATGGCGTGGCAAATGAATATTAAGGGCTCAAATTTGCAGAATATGCTTTTTAGTATTTGTACTTTTTGGATCCAAGAAATACACTTCCATACGATCTTGGGTCGAATCTAATCGAAAATAGCTGCTGCAGGCTGATGTCGGCGGGTTGCCATACTTCAGGAGCATTATTCATTGGCGCTTCAAGGAAACTTATGCATCACAAGTAATATTTATAATATTGATGTTGTTTTATTAATTTATATGATAGTAACAATTTGTTTAGTCATATTAATTATTAATTTTTTTATTTACAAAATTTTTACAAAAAATTACATAGAAAATCATACAAATATTCAATTATATATTACATATTCTACTGTTGGACAGTGCGATAATTGCTCTGAAAATTTTATTTCCTGAAAACGATAATGACAATTCAGAGAAAATTAATAATGTGTGAGAATGATTTTGACTATGAAAATGTTAATAATGATGATAATGATATATACAATGAAATTGAGAATAATGATGAAAATGGTATGTGCGATGATGAAATAGATGCGGATTGCATAGAAGTAATAGAAAAAAAAAAGATGAATGTATGATTGATATATTGTATTTGTATGATTTTCGCACGTAATTTTAATGTATTATTAAATATGTATATGATGTATTATATATTATTATAATATTTTTATATGATTTGCTTTTAGAAATTTTCGTAAAAATTTTGTTAATAAATTATTAGAGAATAATAACAAAGGAAAAAAACAGTATAATATGTAATATATAATTGAATATTTGTATGATTTTCTCTATAATTTTTTGTAAAAATTTTGTTAATAAACTGTTAGATAATAATAATTTAAAGGAAAAAAACAGTAGAATATGTAATATATAATTGAATATTTATATGATTTTCTCTCTAATTTTTTGTAAAAATTTTGTCAATAAACAAATTAATAGTTAATATGACTAAACAAATTGTTACTATCATATAAATTAATAAAACAACATCAATATTATAAATATTACTTGTGATGCATAAGTTTCTTTGAAGCGCCAATGAGTAATGCGCCTGAACTATGGCAACCCACCGACAGCGGCCTGCAGCAGCCATTTTCGATTATAGATAGATCGTATGGAAGTGTATTTCTTGGATTCAAAAAATTCACAGGTAAAGTACAAGTATTAAAAAGCATCTTCTGCAAATTTGAACCCTTAATATTCATTTGCCATGTTATTATGAATTTTTGAAAAAAAAAACTTTTTTTTTGAGATTGGAAATGATACATCTAAATCCAATGCACTCATTAAAAAATCCATCCGGTGAAAAGTTATCGTAATTTTTTTGGTGCAAAAATTGGTTTTTGCAAAATTTCTCGACCCATGATTGAAAAAAAAATTTTTTAATAGATCTTCAAAATATAAAACAATACAAACAATTTCCATTAAAATTGAGCATTTTATCTTAATTAGGAAAGCGGAAAATTGAGGTTGAATTTTCAACTTTGACATCGAATTTTTCAGAAAATAAAAAACTCACAGAATCCGGGTTTGACATACTTTTTTAGAATGATAATACCTATATTTATGTTAAATTTTAAATCGGTAATTTGTTAACAAATGTCTTTTTTTCTAAAAAAACAAAAATCGTAAATTATGTCGAAAAAAAAATATATCTCAATAAGTAGTGGCGCCACCTATAACTTATATTATACGAATCGATAAGTTTTTTAATTATCTACAACTTTTGTTTGAAATATTTTTCGATACAACTTTTACTTTTCGAGATAAAGTCAAAAAACCGAAAATCGTGGCCATTTTTGGTCGCTTTTTTTGCACAGGTCTTTCAGAGTTACCATCGAGATATGTTTTATAGGATCCCGAAATGAACACATTCCAGCAAAAAAAAACCAATGTTACATCTGTGTTACTGACGAAAGTCTATTTTCCATGGAGTAACACCACTAAAAGATTTTCAGACTACAGTTAGAGTTAGACCTTTCGAAGCCACTGAAAGACTCAGCTGGAGCAAAGCAAAGCAAACCCACTGGTTATTTAGCTGTACAATTTATTCTAAAATCCTAATATTATCACGAAATAATAAAATAAAAATATCCGTCATGTCACTTCAATAGTTTCAAGCCATAAACACGCCTGGGTAATTAAATAGTAATAGCTTTCTTTAACTGAACAATACTCTGATAGTTTTTTAACTCCGCCCAAAAACAACGTTCATTTTTTTTTAAGAATATAGAGGTAACGACATTATCACGCCAGTAACACAAGGTACACGTGTAAATAATACAAAATAAATACAATTATAATAAAATTTGAATGATCTAACGAATATAATATAAATATCACGTCGGTGGCGTTAACGTCACATATTCGGCAGTATCATCAGAACTAGATGAGGTTAAGTAACGCCTTAACCTTCTGGTCACCCTTTGTGTATATCCGACACCCAAAACGTTGTCGAGGGTAATTAATATAACAAAAACCGTACCAATTACTGTCAAAGCAATTATAATGCCTTTAGTTGTCCGATAATCAGATTCACTAGTATTTTTCACTTTATCACTTGATGCCGTACCCTCTCTATGATCCACTAACGGCGATTTGTCTGGAGATGTACTAACATCTTTATATTTAGCTCGTTTTGCTGAGAATTCACCCTGTCTATGCTTCAATTGTCGTGAAATATCATCGTACGTTTGATTCCACTGAGCTGCATTTGACCGATTTTGTTCTGCATTAAACGGGTCTTCATCTTCGGGATCAGTACCGTTACCAGAGCTATTAAGAGTATCGCAAGCTATACCATCAATGTAATATTCATAGCTAAAATTTCTTCCTGGAATAATTTTGATATGTTTTTCTTTGAATTCTTTTAAATACTGCGTCCAAGCAGCACAGTAGAACTGGTTATTATTCATATCAATGGTAAGCTCGTCATTTGGAAAATGAGACTTGATTTCATCTATGTGCAAAGTTATTAAGTAGTTATCAGATAAGTTCAGATTTTTTATCGAACGTAATACGGAAGTATCATTCCGCATATCCAATAAAACAAGACCATTGGATGATAAGTCGAGCTTTTCCAAAACTACATTTTTACTAAAAAGGAACACGGGTATCATAGCTATCTCATTATGATCAAGATATAATTCTTTTAAATTTGATAGCTTATTGAAATATCGAAACTGCATCCGTTTTATACGATTAGAGGATAACAATAATTTTTCCAATGTTGGAATATTGAATAGTGCATACTTGTCTAAGTTTGATATATTGTTGTGCGACATATCCAACACTTGTAAATTTTTCAGGTTAGAAAATACATAATCGTACACATACGAAATATTATTCCCACTGAGATCTAACTTTCTCAAATTTTCAAGACCTACAAACATATTTTGGGTTAAATTTGAGATGTTATTCTTGCTCAAGTCCAAATGATGCAAACAGAACAAAAATAGAAATGCCCCCTCGTCGATAACATGAATGCTTTTATTACTCAGATTGAGTCCGATAACTTTTCCAGCAGAATAAGTTTGGAATGAGTTCTTTTCTAGTCGATGGATGCTGTCGAAACTAAAACGAACGAAATTGCCAATGTAAGTTTCTTCACGGGGATCGAAGCTTCGTTTATTGGCTTGGTACTGTGCCAAAGTTAGGAAAGTTCTGATTTGTGGATTATCTTGTTGTACACATTCAGTTGTGCTCGCCTGGATAACAGTCAGGTACGAAAGGAATATTACAATCAAATATTTCCAGTCCATCTGAAACAATAGAGAAATTTTTTAATATAAATCCATAATTTAATAGTTGCGGCTTGTGATGTGAGGGAACAAATGATTTTGGGGCTATATACATATATATATATATATATATATATATATATATATATATATATATATATATATTGTCCGTGTAATTTAAAATACAATAGAATAAAATATTGGCGAAGCGGACGTAAACATTTCTTTTTCTATTTTGTTTTAAATTACACGGACAAAAACTTATCTATTTATTTATTTACTTGTTTGGCTTTGAAACACGCAATACGGTGCTCTCATGAGGGGATCGTTTGGTGCGACACGTGGCTTTGGCTGCTGAAATTAGCAGTAGGCCTGCACGCGAACTCCGTAATAGTATAGAAAAGAAATTTCTTTGCTATTTCTTTCTATTATGGAAAATCATTCAAAACTTACTCTATAAGCACATTCGGCAACGGTCGGGTATGTCCGAACAAGCAATCGTGCTAAGAAATAGAAACAGTCTTTGGCTTGTTGCTGTTCTTCTGTCTCTCAAAGCAATTTAAATGCTGCATGTCTCATTTTTTTCCTGATTTACGATATTTGAATTTGTGGTTATGTTGAATGTGAGATATATTTGTTTCTAAGAATGAAATAAAGTTCATAAATGTGTTTTTATATTTTATTTAGCTAAAAGTATAGATTTACACGTTACATATATAAGAAAAAAATAGCAATAATTATTTTCATTTCTGTTCATTTCTTAACGTTAAAAATCAGAAGAATAATAAATTATTAGAGCTGAATTCATAAAAAATAAATAAATATATACATATTATACATCCAATTGAAAAAGTCTTTAATTCCCTTTTATTGAGCTGCACAAACTTCTGGCATATATATATATATATATATATATATATATATATATATATATATATATATATATATATATATATAAAACTACTGAATTTCGACCCAATTTAATGGACATCACGCTGTTCCGAGTTTTGAATTTCTAAATATTGAACTTATAACACTGTGTATAACAGGATTTAATACAATGTTGAAAAGTTTAATAAAAAATATCGGTAATTGACACTGCCTATTAGAATGTTACATCTGGTGTGCAAATGGATTATTTCAAACTAATTTTAAGTATTAAATAAACACGGTTCGATTGCATTTTAAACGAGTACATATTTTTCAGATGTTGAAGAAATTTACAATAGTATTTAGAATAAGACATAAAATTATTTTTAAAAAACTGAACTTACTTCCAAAAATGCGCTGAAAAGTGAAAAATATGAATATAAATGTTTATTTGAAATTGAAATTTTTGAAGTCGGTGTAAAATTAATACCTGACCAAATCTGATTCACGTAAAAATATTGAGTATCTCGTGTTAGTAGTCACTTGTTTCATTTAGTAATAAATTGGCCCCGATTTCAAAAATATCAATTTCATTTAAAAATTTTTAGCTTTTTTATAAGAATATGTTTTTTCAATTTTTAGTTCTGAATTCATATCCATTAATTATTTGAAAGAACTCTTGACCCCGAGAACCCCCTATTACCACATTTGAAAGAATGTGAATTACGTAAAATATTCAACTCACCATATTGGATCCGCCATATTAAATTTCAAAAAACATAATTGTAAACACTTAATCTAATTTTAATCAACACCCTTAAAAAGCCCCTAATATCAATTTTGGACGTATGCAGAAAAAAAATGTTTTGACCGCTACATTGCATCTACCATATTGAATTATTTTTAAATAATTTTAACCTCAGAAACTGGCCAACACCAATTTTGAACAAAATCGACATATGTTAAATTTACAGTCCGCCATATTGAATTTTTAACCGACTTCTAAAAAAAGGAGGTTCTCAATTCGTCGACAATGTATTTTTTTTTAAATAATTTCAAATTCGTAATTTACACCCCCCTCCCACATGCCAATTTTGGACAAATTCAAGAAAAGTAAAATTTAATCCGCCATATTGACCTTTTTTTAAATAATTTTAGATTCGTTATGTGCGACTTCGAAAACTCCGTCATACCAATTTTGAAGAAAATTAGAAAAAACTAATTTTTTTGTCCTTAATATTATAAGCGTTAAAACAATATGTTTTTATTTTTAAATTTCTATTAATAAATCAGCAAAATACAGTTTATTACAATAATTTTCATAGAGGATTACAAAAAAATAAAAAAGAAATTCGGCATAATAGAGCACTGCTGTCATTCAAAACGTGAGAGAAAATTATGTTATTCTTATTGATTAGTCAAACTATAAGACCCTCAGGAATAGTTTTACTATGGTAGTAAGAAGGGAAAAGACAGCTTTTTATGATAATTTATTTTTAGAGAAAAATTCAAAAGTATTGTGGGGTACTTTAAAACTATTTAACATTAATAATAAAAGTAATCAGACATTGAATTTGCCACCGGACATATCAACACAAATATTATTAACAATTATTTTATTAATTCCGTTCCGAAAGTATCCCCCGATTGGTCTCAAATTTCAATACATAATAACAAAAAATTAAACAATAATAATTTTCAATTGGCATTAGTTGCCGATTTGTAAGTACTGAAAGTAATTTATTCAATTAAGAGCAAAGCTACTGGGGTAAACGGAATAAATATTTTGACATTAAATTTATGCTTGCCTTGCTTGCTGCCTTTTATAAATCATATAGTGAATAGCTGTATAACTGCGTCCGTTTTTCGGAGTATATGGAAAAGAGCACGTGTGAGCCCTTTACCTAAGATCCCTAATTGATAAATTGCGACCTATTAGCAATCTGCCGACTTGGCCTAATATTTTGAAGAAAATTCATGATGTGCAATGGCAAAATAATATTAGTGCAGAAAATCAATCCGGGTATGCGAAGGGCCGTGGGTGTTGTACCGCTTTCCAAAATATTACTGACGATCTGATGGGTGCGGTTGATCGGGGCAAGCTGACAGTATTGTTACTTTTAGACTACTCGAAAGCCTTTGATACGCTGAATCATCAAACGTTGAAATCTTTGTATAGATATGTCGGGTTTTCCACTCAAGCAACTGATTTAATGTTTAGCTACCTGGACGATAGGATGCAGACTGTACTTTATGGTGACAGCTTGTCACAATTTGTCTGTTACCAATGGAGTGATTTTGGGACCTAGAATATACACATTTTATACGTCAATATTTTCCGAGGCCTTCTTATCTTGTAATACACACAATTACCCAGGTGATGAACAAATGTATCTAATTATTTATTCAGAAGAGTTTTTACAAGCGGTTGCCGCAATAAACCATGATCTATGCAACGTTTTAAATTTTTGCAATAGACATGGTTTAAAGTTAAATGTTGACAAGTCGGTGGCGGTGGTTTTTGGTGGGAAGAGCGAGAGAAAAATTGTTATTGAAAATGACGGTAAACTTATTAAAATTCAGGGTAAGAATATTAAAAAAAGTAATGTGGTAGGGAACCTGGTGTTGTACATCCATACAGAACATATATATAAGTGTCTTCAAAAAGCCTATTGCAATCTCAGGACAATATTTCAAAACAGACACTTTTTAAATAGACAAATAAAATCTATGTTGTGCGACTCACTCGTCCTCTCACATTTTGCGTACTGCGATGAAGTTTAGGGACCCTGTTTGACAGAATATGATTGCCAACATATTCAGAAAATACAAAATTCTTGTTTACGCTTTATATTTAGTATAAGAAAATATGACCACATTAATTCAAAATTAATAGAAAATAAATGGTTGGACATGTGCCAGAGACGTTATCTACACATGGCTTGTCAATATCATGCAATGCTTCAGAGTAAATCGTCCTCTTACCTATACAGCAAAATCAGGTTTCGAATAGATGTACATAATCTGAACATTAAATTTAAGAGTAAATTGACTACTATTCTGCGACACAAATTACAAATTTTCAAACGTTCTTTTTCGTATAACATTGCTAGTTTGACAAAAGCATTTACTGAGGAAATACTTGGTATGTCGAAATTTCGATTTAAACAGTATGTTCGACAAACCTTGTGTAGATTTTAGATAATTATGTGTCGGCTTGGCTTCAAATTGAGTCATTATACTTTGTTTTATTTTACTAATTAATTTAGTTCAATTTAAAATTTAGAATTCTAAAATATTGTTTTTTTTTTCTGTTTTATTTAAATGTAATGGGTTAGTTTGAACAGATAATTTGTATTACGCGAACCGATCGAACTGAACCTCGCCCATAATATAAATATTACTGTAAATTATTATTTTTTTTAAATAAAGTCCTTTTATTATTATTATTATCAGATTTACAAGCCAAACGGCTTCGCACTCCCTCCAGGGATTATTCACTCATACCAGGTATACAAAGATACCAAAAGTATAAAGCTCTGTGAGAACCCTTTCCATGTTATCGGGTCCTAGGTGACGTGGTCTGTTACATTTCCTACGAACTTTTGGACGGTCCGCGCGGTTGCAAGGAGAACCGCTTTCTACATCGGTTTATACAGATGCTCACTAAGGCCCAGCCCCTTGATGTTCTGCAGAAGGTTCTTTGGTATCACTCCAATTGTTGATAAAATTATTGAAATCGTTTGAACGCTGTTTATTGCCCATTGTCTTCGGATTTGCACTTCTAGATCTCTGTATTTGGCAATCTCCTCTTTGTATTTTGGCCTTAGGTTGTTGTTAGGTACAGGAATGTCGATTAGCGTAGTTCGCCTAGAAATTTTATCTGTTAGTATAATATCTGGTCTATTATGAGCAACTGTCTGGTCCGTCAGAACCGTTCGGTCCCAGTATAACTTGAACTGGTTGTTCTCAGGACTCCGGATTGTATTTGTAATAAAGCACCTTTCCTACCTGCAATAGGTTTAACTTATCTGCTAACTCTTGGTAGAGTATCTTAGCGGCTGAGTCGTGTCTTTCCTTAAACTCGGTTGCGGCAAACGTTTGGCATTCTCCATTTACGTGCTGGACTGTCACTGATGTTCGACAGCCATATCTACATTGGTCATTTTCTATTGAGGGATCCCTGATGATGAACTTCCGATAGTTCTTCGTCGGAATAACCTGGTCTTGGATAGCTAACAAGAAGCCCTCCGTTTTCGGAAACCTCTGCCCTGCAATCAACAAGTAGTTCGACGCTGAGTTATCGACATTGTCCTGATTGACCTCATTTGGATGCCGTCCATGAAGTGGCTTCTGTAGCCAGGTTTGTAACTTCTCTTGGTCTGTTGAGTGGTGAGAAACAATATCCCGTTCCCTCAGCTGTAGCGTCGTTGAATCGTCTGGCTCGCATACTGCTTATAGCTATAGTTTCACCGTTCTGCATTTCAAATGCTCCTGGTTATATCTTACCTTTAACGATGTTCAAAATACGGCACGTGTCCAGTTAAAATTGCATTCCAATATCCCCGGAGAACTTCTCGACAATTTTAAGCATTTGTATCAGCTGGCCTCTGGTAGCAGCCATCAGTTTATGATCATCCATGTTTAGAAGATGATTCACTCTTACTACCTCTTCGTTGTTATTTCTAATACTAAAGCCGTATCTGATGGGGTTCAAACGGCGTAATAGTGGGTTCATTGCAAGGGAGAACCACAATGGGCTAAGTGAATCGCCCTGAAATATTCCCCTTCGTTTTGGAATTGTGTTAGTTTCGATGGTGTCGCTGGATGGCACTTGCAATTGGATCTTGGTTCTCCAGATAGACATGATGCGTTCTAAAAAGAAAACAAAATGATTATCGACCCTATACATTCTCAGTATAGTTATGAGCCACTCATGTGGCACTGAGTCGAAAGCCTTCCTATAATCTACGTAGGCAGCAAAGAGATTTCTTCGGTTGGTACAGGCTTGGTTACATATGATAGAGTCAACAATCAATTGTTCCTTGCATCCCATTGCTCCCCTCGTGCATCCTTTCTGTTGAGTTGCAATGATGTTATTTTGCCCACAATGTGCGTTGTGTCAAGCAGGAGGTGATCACCTTATACAGTGTGGGTAGGCAGGTGATTGGCCTACACTTAGCTGGGTCATGTGTGTTGTGTTGGTCCTTTGGCAGGTGGTACGTAATACCTTCGATCAAGAACAATGGCATTTTTGCTGGGTTAAGAAAAACAACCCTGAATCTATTCGTTGCCGGGTCCAGTCGGAAAGCTGAAAGAAAGTGGCTCCTAAGGAATTATGTAGAAATGGTTAAAGGTCAGCGGATAGCTAGCGTTGCTGGTTGTACTGTCTACGTATTACAATAGTGACAAGTATACTGCTGGCTGCAGCACACTGCCGGCCAGACATTTTATGATTTACAATTATCGTAACGTTGATGCGATGTTTACAAGCGACGTCACTTTTATAACACTTAAGCAGCGCGCCCACTGGTTCGGCTCGGTTCAGACCGCTCGGCTCCGCACAATCGGCAATTTTTGCCCTCTTGAGAATAGTCGAAGACGCCGATGCTGAAAGCGCGGAAGCGGTCTGGCCGGTCGGAACCAGTGAGCGGGCTTTCATTTATTTACATGTAAACCAAAACACAGCCTTTAAAAAACTTAGCTACTTAGCATATTTAAGTAAAAACTTTTCTTTAACCTAAAAACGTCACTACTTGCATACTACTTATGAATTAAGGACAGTAGTATTTACGAGGGGGGACCCAAAAGTAAAGGGAATTGGGCTGCAGTGGGGAGGGAGAGAGGGAGAATCCATGGTTCGACCAGGTGTTCGTTAGGATCACGCCTCCTGAGTCAGTGTGCGAAGTTGGGTCGCTGTGAGTGCATCGGTTCGCCCGTGAGAATCTTTTTCGTAAAACAACTTTTTCCATTTTGCCGAAAACATGATAGCAGACTGTCGGGAGCAACGCGCAACTCTGAAATTTTGTTTGCTGTTGGGAAAATCAGCCGCAGAATATATATATATATATATATATATATATATATATATATATATATATATATATATATATATATATATATATATATATACATATCTTGATGAAGAATATGTTGAAAAATAAAGCGAAAAAAATTTTTTTTCTTCATCAGGCCGGAAACTTTTCACCCTACCCTCACATATATATATATATATATATATATATATATTTATTTTCTTGTTTCTTGAACCATAGATTATATCATTTTTTTTTTTTATTTTGTCTTTTCTTGGGTTTAGGTTCTAAACCCAAGAAAAGACAAAATAAAAAAAAAAATGATATATATATATATATATATATATATATATATATATATATATAATGCTTAAGACTGCTTACGGGGATGCTTCCCTAGTTTTCACGTTTTAAAAACGAAGAATGTCAACTGAAGACCAACCCCGTTCAGGACGCCCCTCAACGTCAAGAAGTGACGAAAACGTCGACAAAATCAATGCCCTCGTCCGTGAAGACCTTCACCGAACCACTGATCAACTCTGTAAGATGTCTGGAATGTCATAGAGTTCAATTCAGAAGATTATATCCAAAGATTTTCACATTAGAAGGGTTGCAGCCAAAATGGTCCCTCGCCTTCTCACATACGACTTCAGGCATGCTTTGAGCTTCAAAATCAGCGCGACGAGACCCAGAATTTATTTCCAAGGTGATGAATCGTGATGCTGTGGATACGACCCCGAAACAAAGCAGCAATCAAGCCAGTGGAAGACAGCTGACTCTCATCGTTCCAAAAAAGCTCGCCAAGTAAGTCAAACATCAAGACAATGCGCATTTGTTTCTTCGATTGCAGAGGTGTTGTGCACGCGGAGTTCGTTCCTCCGGGTCAAACTGTCAACCAGAAGTTCTACTTGGGAGGTTTTGAAAAGATTGAAGGAGAGTATCCAGAAGAAAATGGCAGATCTTTGGCGCACAGACGGCTGGTTCTTCCATCATGACAACGCGCCGGCCCACACCGCCCTCTCCGTAAAGCAGTTTTTGACCAAAAACGGCATATCACCGATTGTCCACCCCCCTACTCACCGGATCTAGCCCCCTGTGACGTCTTTTTGTCCCATGGTACATAAAAGGAAAGCGTTTGCCACTGTGGAGGTAAAACAAAAATCGCTGAAAGGCCTAAAGGACATCCCGATAAGTGAATTTAAAAACTGTTTTGAACAAGGGAAGAATCGTTTGAAGAAGTGCGTTGTGGTCAATAGAGAATACTTTGACGGTGATCAAAATTTGGTGTAAAAATATTAAGAAATAAAGAAGTTATGACGTAATTCCTTGTTTTGGGTCCCCCTCGTATAACTACAAATATAAATCCATTGAAGGTCCATGAGAAAATAAGAAAAATAACAGGAGTAGAAAATAAAACGACCTAAATGAAGTTCAGTAGACTATATTTTAAAGAGAACATGTAGGAGAGTATTTTATATGCACCAGATTGACAAACAAGAAACGAGGTGAACCTCAAATAAGCTTGACGATATTAAAAAATTTGCTGGACACGATAGACACCATTAGATTAGAGGCAAAACACGTTGAAATAATATATAGGGGGCTTACAGTCAAGAGTGGAAGGAAAAGGGATAAAAAAGAAGAATAATGCATCAGATTACAAATAAAAATGTATTAGAAATTATGTTTCGCAAGAGATTTCGTTTTTTGAGTGGGAAATCTTATTTATACTTCATGTATTTCACTGATATAAATAATCTGATGAATATTCAAAAACACAAAATGTAATTAGCGTACTAATTAAAATCCCTGTCATGCGATAAGCATAAATAATACTAACTAATCTTATTCCGAGAATGGTTTAAAATTGATAGTAAATAAAAAAATTACAATAAACAATATAACAGAGAGAAACAAATAATATAGGAACGAGTTAGTTTAGCTTAATTAAATTTTGCGAATTTCCAGCACCAAAAAGAATTCGTATTTACTAGCTTATTAGCTACACAGCAATTAACGGATTAGGATTAAATTTAAAACACCCTGTCTAGAGAAATGACAGATAAACGCGACGGTGTCAAATTAATACTATTTCTCAGGATCCAACCTGTATTTCAAAACTTAAAAAATACTTACAAATCTCCAACAAAAACTTAACATCCTGAAAGGGTCCTTTTTTCCGCTAATCTCCCGCAACTTCGTATCAAAATTCTCTTTTTTGCATCAAAATAATTTGTTCTCAAAAGAAAAAAACATGGATGCACTATATACACAAATTCAATACTAAATTTCATGCAGACGCACACAAAGCGGAATATTTTAAAAATTATTGATTGCCCCCTATCGACTACTATCTTTTCTTAAGAACAAATAGACAAAATAAAATATTTTAATTACAGCACTTACACCTGACTTTACAAGATCAAATTTTTTGAGCTCTCGCTTTCCCTTTTCAGGTGCAGCGAAAATACGTAAGATAAGTTATTTCTGCGTGACAAAATGAAAAAATAAGATTTTATTCAAAACTATTAAAACTGGCCGAAATCATTAACACGTACAAATGACGTATGCCGTTGTTGATCTACTTATGACCAGCTGCGAAAACACCATTTATTACCGCTTATCAGTACTTGGTAATAACTGTGAAAATGGCATAAAAATCAACGTTAATCACTAAAATTTTTATTGTTCTGAAAGAGAAAGAACAGTGATTTTTATGATTTTAGCAAATAAATCCATAAATATACCAATAAAAATGGAAAAATGGGAAATAAAGCATTGGCAACCTAACCTCCAAAATACGTACATTTTAAGAAAGAATGGCTCAAAAACTCGGCCATTTTCCCGAAATTCCGTTACCATTTTCACAATCTACGTCTCAAAATCCATGCATTCTGAAGAAATGGTTAATTTTGGTGCCATTCTAAAATCTGTTCAAGGCAAAGTTTTCGAGAGGCTTATTGTTGTCTATGAAGATAGGAAACTCGCCAACCCAGTATCAACACGAGATTACCCCAGTTGAGTAGAGTAAACCACTCAAAATCTCACACTGAGCAATCAGTCAGCCTCACGGATTCTGGGGGAGGCAAATACTCGGCTTAAAATACAGAAAGAAAACTCAACCCATCTTACTTCCATATAGCCACATACAACACACGAACTATGAGGACCCAAGAACACCTTGACGAACTAGAACACGAACTAGCCAATGCCAAATGGGATATACTAGGACTTGGCGAAACTCGCTTGCCAGGAGAGAAATGCACGACCTTAAAATCCGGTCATACCCTATTCCAGAAGAACTCAGACGAAAACAGCCATATAGGTGGGCTAGCACTTCTGATAAATAAAAGGTTTCCCTACGAAATAACAAAATACTGCGCAGTGTCTAACAGGGTCATATACATTATAATAACTTTAAACAAAAGATACAGCCTACAGATCATACACGGATATGAACCGACGGGAAACTCAGAAGACGAAGAAGCTGAAACCTTCTATGAAGATTTGGTAACGGCAAGAAGAAAAGAGAAAACACAATTCGTAATAATTACAGGAGATTTTAACGCAAAAATCGGAAAGAAAGAGCAGGGAGACACACACTATATTGGCCACTTCGGGTTGGGTGATAGAAACGAGAGAAGGGAGATGTTATACAACTACCTAAACAACGAAAACCTATTTTACCTCAATACCTTTTATAAAAAACCCAAACAACGTAAGTGGACCTGGACCAGCCCAGACAAAACAACTAAAAACGAAATAGACTATAGTCTCTAATAGGAAAAACATATGTACCGACGTGACAACACTGAATAAGTTTTATACCGGAAGCGACCACAGATTAGTACGAGCGAAGATCAAGATACACATGAGAACAGAACGCAACAAGCTCATCAAACAAGAACGCTACCCAACCACGGAAACCCTGACACAAGAACAAATCAACTATCAAAATGAATTAGAAAAAAGACTAACACCAATAGAGACAATAAAGCAAATGCAAATAAACGAACTAGCCACGAAAATAAAAGAAACCATAAACACATCGGTTAAAAAAGTCTGCTCAAAATCAAAAATAACAAAGACCTCCAAATTACAACCAAATACCTTGAGACTCCTCAAAGAAAGACGAGAAAGGACAGATCGAACAACAGACAGTTTCAAAACTCTAAACAAGGAAGTGAAAAAGGAAATTAAAAAAAAACAATAGAAATTACACCAATAAACTAATAAAAGACACAATAACTGAAAACTGCAACATGAAAGTACTAAAAACAAAAAACTCAAGAAGCAAAACAAGAATAATAAAAATAAAAAACGCGAAAAACGTGACCGTCCAGGACGAAAAGCAAATAAGCAGAGCCATAGAAGAATTCTACACCAAGCTATACTCGCCACACGCACAACAAGAGCAACAACGAATAAAAAGAACCATACTCAACATAAGCTCAGAGGAAATTCCAGAAGTAATAAACTCAAAAATAAGAATGGCACTAAATAAATTAAAGAACAATAAATGTGCAGGAGAAGACAAAATTACAGTAGAGATGCTGAAAATTGGCGGCAGAAAAATAAAACAAATATTGAAGATTCTATTTAATAAAATAATTGAAGAGGGAAAAATTCCACAGGATTGGTATAACTCCGAAGTAACCTTAATATTCAAAAAGGGGGACAATACAAATATTGAAAACTACCGACCAATATCCCTACTATCACACAGCTACAAATTGTTAACCAAAATCATAACCAACCGCATAACAAACAAACTCGATTTTTACCAACCTGTCGAACAAGCTGGATTCAGAAAACACTTTAGCACCACAGATCACCTACACACCATAAGAATACTAATTGAGAAGTGCACCGAATATAACGTACCGCTCCATATGGCTTTTGTAAATTTACAGAAGGCATTCGACTCCGTCGAAATATGGGCAATACTACAATCCTTAGAAAACGCAAGAATCGATTCAAGATACATAAACATCATAAAGAACATACACGAAAATGCAACCATTCAAATAAAAATAGACGACAAGACGAAAATGAACCCCATAAAACTACAAACGGGAGTGAGACAAGAGGACACTACCTCGCCAAAACTGTTCACCCTAGTCCTAGAGGACATTTTTAAGAAACTTAAATAGGACATCAAAGGTATCAACATCGATGGAATATACTTGAACCATCTCAGATTTGCTGATGATATAATCTTAATAGCAAGTAATCTCCAACAATTGAACCAAATGCTACAACAGCTGAATGACGTATCCGCATCTGTAGGCCTTAAAATGAACTACAATAAAACAAAAATAATGAGCCACGAACAGGCAAACATAACAATACAGAACCAGAGGATAGAAAACGTCGAACACTATGTATACTTGGGTCATGACATCAGACTAGGGAAATCAAACCAGGATGCTGAAATAAAAAGAAGAACACAGCTGACATGGGCCGCTTTCGGTAAACTTGCATACATCCTGAAAAATAATTCAATTCCCATAAATCTAAAAAGAAAAGTATACGACACATGCATATTACCGGTGTGTACGTATGGATTAGAGACCATGTCCCTCACCAAAAAGTCCGCTAAAAAAATTAGAAACAGTTCAAAGAGCGATGGAAAGAAACATGCTTGGAATATCATTAAGAGACAGGATTAGAAACACCGAAATAAGACGCAGAACGAAAGTCAAAGACATCGTGAAGGAGGTTGCAAAGATGAAGTGGCGATGGGCTGGTTACATAGCCCGATATGAGGACAACAGATGGACACGAAGAATCCTGGAATGGAGACCGAGGGAGACAACAAGAGGCACGGGAAGACCTCAAAAAAAAATGGGTAGACGACATGAGGACAGTGGCGGGCAAACAATGGATGAGATTAGCGAAGAATAGAGAAAGATGGAAACAATTGAGAGAGGCTTGCATCCAGGAGTGGATGGACAGAGGTTGACAAAGAGAGATGAAGATATGCGCCAAACTGAGTATTTTACGGTAGAAGCATAAATAAATTCCGTGGAAATTTTAATGTAAATTTAGTGGGGGAAACAAAACATTTTAAATATTTGAAAGACAGATGTGGCTGGAAATATCAACAATGGCAAAAAATGATAAAAGGAAAATAGAAGTGGCTGTATAAATATTTAAGATGCTTTTATTAATCTTGAAAAAACACATAATATAGTTAAATGCCATTTAATAATTTGGATAAAATAACTATTATCAGAAGTTTTAGCAAAAATTGAGATTTTTTTTACCTGCAAAAAGTGAATATAATTAGAAACTTTGTAATAATAATATTTAAGCAATTTTTGAAGCTTTATAAACGTAACATTTCTACATGTCCCTCTCACCTTTGTTACAGTGTTTGACTATACCAATTTTTTTGGTCATTCTATTAATAGTGAAGGTGCATCATAATGTTTAGTTGTAAGAATAAAAAGATATTACTTATACATCACATTCACGCCAGCTGATGGGAAAACATTGTATTAGCGAAAAAAGTTTCAAAAAAATGTTTTTGTGTAACAAAACTTCAAATAAATTCCCAAAAGCAAAATTTAGGACAGTAAAGTAGCGACTGTTTCTGTCTGTGTTTATTTTTTAATTTTCAATTATTGGTTGTATGGAAGTACTAATTCCATTTGGCGTTTAATTATAGTATCTTTTTCTTACTAGATAACTTGATTATTGACCAAATGTCCACATAGAAGAATCTAGAAATCTTGTAGCTGCAATCAATGTCACCAGATCGATTTATTCCCAACTAGGCAAACATTTGAAGGACAGCAAGGGATTTTAGGCACAAATTGGATCGAAGAAATGGAATGAAATAAAAATAGTAGCACTGTTAATATCATTCAACTCTTAGCTCCGTAGTTGATACACACATATATATATATATATATATATATATATATATATATATATATATATATATATATATATAAAAGACTGAATGCTCATAAATTATTTTTTCCAGAGATTGAAAAATAGTATAAATATAAATGACTGAATATAAAAATATATTGTTTGTAATTTTATAAGGTACCTGTATAAGTAATATAGTGTTGTATTAATGCTATGTCCTGTTTGTTATTTAGATTAATAGAATGCTTAAACACATATATCGATGGTGTCTACGAAAACAACGACGAATAAGCAGTATGCGGTAAAAAATTACGTCTAAAAATGTGCGGCGTAAACTATGATTTTAAAAAATTTTCGGTGTAAAAAATTACATTTTTGTAATTTCGAAGAAATTAATTATGCTTCCAAAAGTGCGCTGAAAATTATTACAACTCCAAAAATGCGGCAAAAAAAATTACGCATACAAAAGTACGACGAAAACTATTATAATTTTGAAAATGCGGCAGAAAAAATGAGACATGCATCGAAAACTATTTTAATTCTTAAAATACAGTGAAGATAATTCGTCACACATTGTAAAGATGTAATTTTTGTCACCGTATTTATTAACAATGTAATTTTTTTCGCCGTTATGCGGTTTAGCATTCTAGTTTTCGCTGCATATATCAAGAAGTGATTTTCGCAGTGGTTTTATAAATGTATTTTTTTTACTGCAAATCTTTAGGAGCTATTTTTTTTTCGCCGCTTGTTTCAGCGACCTTGGCTTACTGGGCACCATTGACGTTGCGTTAAAAAAAAATTCGCACTTTTTGATGTATAATTCATATTCTTCTTTACATATAATTTTTTTCAATGCACTTTTAAATGGTGGAAAATGGCGATAAATTGGTGAAAAATTATGCAAGGTAGTGAAAAAAAAATTAAATGGTGTAAAACAGTTTTCGTCGCAGTTTTTGAAGAATAATTTTTTTCGACACAAGGTTTTTGAAATGTAATTTTGTTCACCGCTCTTTTATAGCTTTTTGAAGTGTCATTCTCTCATTCATATTTTTTTTTCACAACACTTTTATTGTTGTAATAGTTTTCGTCGCATTTTTGAAGCGTTTTTACTGCACTTTTCAGTAAGAGATTTTTTTCGGCGCATATTTTACACACGTAATTTTTTTCGTCGTATTTTTAAATTCATAAAAGTTTTCGCCGCACATTTTAAACATGTATTTTCTTCGTTGCACATTTTATTAATGATGTAATTTTTTTCGCCGCATTTATTAAGGATGTAACTTTTTCATCGTTATGCCGTTTGGCATTCTAGATTTTTCCGCATATACGAAGAACTGATGATTTTCGCCGTGGTTTTATAAATGTACTTTTTTCACTGCAAATCTTTAGGCGCTATATTTTTCGCCACGTATTTCAGCAACATTGTCTTCATGGGCATATATATATATATATATATATATATATATATACATATATATATATATATATACATATATATATATATATATATATATATATATATATATATATGAAAAATAAATATTTTCCTTGCACTCAAAGTTAATAATAAATTCATAAAATAAATAATAGTTTGGCTCTTTATTATTATTTTTTTGTCTTATTTATTTATATTGTCGTTTTTGACGATATTTTCCTGTATCGATACCATTTCTTATGATACGGATCGATTCCAAATATCGATATTCATTGAGTGTACCTAGACGCGCGTCTAACAAGACGTTAGAAAGCTGCCATTACGTTAAGGAATAAACAGTGTTGCGGATTGTCTAAAAAGAAATTTTGTACCTTTACCATTTTACACCTGTACAAAATTTATTAGAAAATAATTTACCGGTCACAGTGAAATTATCGGTTTTTATTTAAAAGAAAATGAAAACCCGACATTCGTAAAAGTCAGTTATTTACTAATGAGGCAACGTTCTCTAGGTATGGAGAAACAATCATTATACTCATGAAAATTCACGTCTGTCAAAAGCAAGGAAGGCATTTCAGCAAGAATTTTCAGTGAACATTTGATGCAGTATCATCGCTATTGAGCGATAACCTACAATTTTTTCTTGAAAAGTTACGACCAAGTGAAATTTTTCAAATACCAATATAATTTTTTGTAAATTTAGATGCGCCGTTTTGAATCCGCCGCTGGGAAATGAAAATTTCAATTTTCTGACTTCATATACGTACTCGACGATACCAAAAATCTCCAAGTACAAATTTTCAAGAGAAATATATACAGTAGAAAAACGCATGCTTCAAAGGGTTAATTTTAATGTTCATGACATTGTTGGGAAATATTTCATAACTTAAAAACAATTATTTTGAAGGGAAAGAGTAGCATTAACATCACTCAATAAGTTCCCGGTCTGACCCATAGATGACACCTCTCTTGACATACTCATGTGATTTCTGGATAGTACTAACCTTCAAACGAAACGAGTCAAAATTTCATGGTATTCCGTCCATTAGTTTACAAGTAACAAGAGATTTTAGTGAAACAACTTTTGTGGCTTGAAAAGCATTATGGATACTCTGCACCAGACAAGTCAACTATTATTGACTGGTATGCTGAATTTTAAGGCGGTCGTACAAACACCGATGATGCTGAACGCTCTGGTAGCCCAAAATCGGCAGTTGTTGCGAAAAACATAAAAAAAAGTCCACAAAATAGTTTTGACGCTTCCATGACAACGTCTGCTAAAATACATGGCATTAAAGACGCTTTATGTAGGTGGATACAAAAACATGCTCCAAAGAAGATGAGTACAATCAAAGCTTTTGGATAAAACTGTGGAAGTGTCTATAGCCAAAGACTGCCCGCAGGGAGGGGTTCTATCCCTCCTTCGATGGGATCTGGTGGTTGACGAACTTCTGATAAACCTAAACCACCAAAGCAATTATACCCAAGGTTATGCTTACGATATAGTTAAATTCATCGTGGGGAAACATGGCGAAATAGTATCAATATTCATGCATGAGGTTCTGACTATAGCGGTGGAGTGACACACTAAGAAGCATCTTAGGGTATAACCTGGAAAAACTACTCATAGTGTTCACTAAAAGAAGATAGTGAAGTTACGTGAAATAGCTGACACCTTAAAGATATCAAAAAGTAGTGTGTTTACAATTTTATACGAAAATGGTGTGGGTGCCGCGTTTGCTCACACCGGACCCAAAACAACAACGCGATAACGAGTCAAAGCGCTGATTGGAGCTGTTCAAGGTAGATATAAAGGATTTTTTGCGTCGGTATGTGATAATGGATGAAAAATGGATCCACTACTACACAACTGCATCAAAAAAATCGTCAGATGAGTGGACTCAAAAGTTAGGTGGCAAGATTATGGTATCGTAATGTGCATAGTATCTTGTTCATTAAAATATCTTAAGAAAGGTAAAACTATCAATACCGAATATTAGATGGCATTAGTGGATCGATTGAGTGTAGAAATCAAGAAAAAACGGCATCACATGCAAAAGAAAAAAGTGCTTTTTCACCAAAACCAATGCACCGTCTAACAAGTTGCTGAAAACGATGGTTAAATTGAATGAATTACGCTTCGAACTATTTCCCCACCCATCGTACTCTCCAAATCTAGCCCCCAGCGACTACTGGATTTTTGCAGACCTCAAAAAATGCTTCAGGGAAAGAAATTTGCCTCTAATGAAGAGGTGATTGGCGAAACCGAGTCCTATTTTGAGAGCAAAGACAAATTGTTCCACACAAATGGCATCGAAAAGTTAGAACAGCATTGGAATGAATGTATCACTAGTGAAGGAGAATATGTTAATGAATAAAGTCGAAAACATAGCTTCAAAAATATCCAAAAAACATTTTTCGAAGACATAACCTCAAAATCCTGACGCTATGGGCTAATTCTTACCTAGAGTTCTGATTTTAGGCAGCAAACTACTTCGGAAATGACCCCCAGCTGCCCAATAACAGAACCTTGTAAACCTGTGTTATTAACAATTCATTTTATATGATATTCGAAGATAGCTCCATTGCTTTGTTACCAATACCATTATAAAAAAATTTCTTGACCTTGAAATGCTTAAGGTCAACTTTAAGGTCACCGCTGAGTGTTACCATTGACTCGTGCAACTTTTGAGTAAAAGTGTATTCTTCTGATTTTCCCAGTTAGACATAGGAGTTTCCATTTTAAAATATAAGCTTAATCTTAATAAAAAAAAAATCTAAAACTGATTCCAACGTCAAAGGTAATGTCACTTTCAGACTTCCCTTCTGAACCCTACTACGTTTTTCTAGGACATTTTTTTCTTAAATGTTTTTAAATGTATATCAATGGAGACTTTAAAATTGGACATCCGGTATATGTAAAAATGAAAAAAAAATTAAAAACTATGCAGATGACCAAAAAAATATAAATGGTGCAAGATAAAACTACGTAGTCATTTCTGGTAAATAAAAGTGGTCCTCGACGAACGTTCCCTAAACAAATATGTTATATATGCAACTGGTTTAAATGTACCCAATCTAAAAAAAAATTACATATACATAATTACATTTTAACGCTTTTTTATAACAGATACCGTCCCAAGGTACACTTCGCACTACATTTTTAGAAAACAAATAAACTGATGCAATACAAAACAAACTTACCTTGATTCGAAATTCTTTAGGAGCATTCAATACAGCAGGCACAACCCACCAAACTTCACTCTTCAATAACAAACACAAACTGTGATAACAAGCTGGGGCAGTTCAATTTCTTCTTATCGCTGCAAAACACAATTATAATTTCCAGTTTAACTATTTTTAAGTAATGATCTGTTTAAAAGACCGCTTATTAGCTCAATATTTTATATCTTATACATTATTTATTATATGAATGAATAAATGAACTTTCACAATTTTTAAATTCGGCGTTTTTAATAAGGTTAAATACCTAAGACGTTCAATATATACTCGGACCATATGAAGTTTGCATCAAGCCAATGAGATAATATTAATAATAATATTTTTTTTCTAACGAAATTACAATTTATATATAAACCAGTACATAGAGAAAAGAAAGGCGATTTCTTGACAAAAATATTACTACAATTTAAAAGATGATCGTGTCATAATTCACATGTTTGCCACTACTATTTTTTTAAAATTTGTTAAACAATGTTTAGAAGTGGACAAAACGTGATTTTTTTGGTTTTCGCTTTTAAAATGATAATTAGTTAAGCAATCATACTACTATAATTAGAAATACTGCACAGAATTAATAAACTTTTAAAATGAGCTAATATATAAGTGAATCGGTCCAATTTTAATTAAAATCAAAAACAATAAATGATTTTTTTTTCAAAAGTTAATAACTCCTCCTAATTTTGCGAAATAATAGTGTATAAATTACGTGTGCAAAAAATGGGTGGCGTTGGATAATTGCATTTTGCATACACGAAAAATTTCTTCCAAAATGCGTAGGTGCTCTACAAATGACCTGTAAAGTCCGCATCATATGAGATTTTTTTATTAATAACTTTTTTCGAAATTTGACTTTGGCAACAATTTCTGTTTCGATCGAGATGAAAATTAACCAAAAAAATAGTAGTCATGTGATTAGCATTTTCTGTCAAATTTTTTTTTTTCCAAAAAAAATCAAAAGTGGGGTTATATCTCAAAATATCGAAAAAGTTATTAGATAAAGTTTTTTTAAATGCAATTTTTTAGCTCATATGCAAAATTTCAGCTGTATGAGATAATTTAGATTTTTAGACATTTTTTTGTAAATTGCACCACAGTTGCAAAATAAGATCCAACGCAACCTACATAAAACTTCTTAGTCTTGACAATGCTTAATCGCAGATATATTTTGTTTAAAATAGCGCCATATTAAATGTCCAAATAGGGCTGTTAAAATTTGGTCACATGTGATGCAAAGTTTATTTGTTTGTAACCATGTGTAAGGTAACTTCCTAAAATAACTATTTTTGAAAATGTAGTTTGTACCTAAAAGTAATACACATTAATATTAAGGAAATAGTTTAATTTAAAGCACTCAAATTTTCTAATGGACTTTACTGATGAAACTGTGTACTTGTTTCTCTTAATTATAATGTGTTACAATTACCTTAAAACACAAACTACGTTTTCAAAAATAGTTATTTTATGAGATTACCTTATACACGGTCAAAAACAAATAAACTTTGCATCACATGTGACCAAATTTTAATAGCCCTATCTGGATTTTGTAGAAAAACACACATTTCATATGGCATTAGTTTAAACACCATTTTTCAAAGCTCACTGTATGGCGTCTACGAGCGAACTCCAAGCGTTTAACAGTTTCAACGAAAAATTACAATTCCCATCCGAAGCAGAAAGTAATAATAAAATAAATTTTCTAGATATGTTACTTATACGCAGAAAAAACAAAATTTTAACTGAATGGTACACCAAACCAACTTGATCGGGTAGATATCTAAACTGTTTCTCAAATCACTCAAAAACCCAAAAAAATAGTGTTATAAACGGTCTGTCTGATCGTGCCATCTCTCTAACGTCTCCAAAATTTCAACCAAGAATACTGCAAAAAGTGAAAAATACGCTAATAAATAATAATTTCAATGAAAAGACTATCACCGAAATAATTAATAAACGAACATATAAATTTTATAATAACCTAATAACAAGAAACATAGAATATAAACAGCAAAAATATGTAGCATTACCTTACACTAGTGAACTGTCAGAAAAAATAAAACATTTAAAAAAAGCATGATATTATCGTATGTTACAGGTCTCATAATAAATTAAATACACTATTTCCTAATTTAAAAAGTAAAACTCCTCTCATGAATAAGTCAAATACAGTATATTCGATCCCTTGCTCAAATTGTCCCAAAAAAAATATAGGCATGACAAGCCAATTGCTAAAGAACAGATTGAATGGTCATAAATATACGAAAAACGCCTCAACAGTGTCAAACAAACACACAGGATGAAAAACATACCTTCGATTATTACAATACCATAATTAAAAACAAAAATATGAATTATCAAAAATTGTAGATAAAGGAAATGATAGAAATTAAAAAAGATAAAAACACTGTTAACGACAGAACGGATATAGGAAATTTGAGCTACATATACACTAGCCTAATTTAAAGAAAAATATTAAGTATTCGATCCTCTTAATAAATCAAAAATTGAATATCCTCTTAAACATAAAAGTAAATGTATGCTTTCTTTCGGTTTTTTTTGTCCATTGTTAAAATATAAAAAATAAAACACATGTATCCGAAATGCCTAAAGAGACGATGTAAAAATTTCATTTCATTATTAATAAATAAACGATTTGTCAAGGTAAGTACTGGTAAAATTAAATACTTTTTTGAAAATTTGACTAGTTTTTTAAAGTGTTTGTTTATTTTTTAATATATATATATATATATATATATATATATATATATATATATATATATATATATATATATATATATATATATATAGGGCGTTCTTTTTCAAATTGGCCACCCCTTCTCTCCATTTTTTTATCGCAACCAAGATTAATTGTTTATATTGGGCTTAAATGGCCAGTTTCAGTTGCAATCGGGTATTTTTGAAAAAGCCAATATAGCAGATCAAATATGGCGCCGAATATGAACAAATTCTAGATTTAATATTTAATTATTTTTAATAAAGACTAATTTACTCTGCCAATTTGTTTCATAACATATATAAAATAATTTTTGGTATTTTTCATTACAATGAAAATGTTTTACAATATGATTTTCAAAATGGCGGATCCAATATGGAGAACTAAATTTCATTATTTTGCCATGAAAATATACAAGATTTAAATTCCACCAATATAAATATTCCTGTGGTTTAATGATCTTTAATAATACAAATGAAGTTTTCTAAATTTCAAAATGGCGGATCCAAGATGGCGGATTAATAGTAGGCTCTCCGTCTCTCTCTGCAAAGCACTAACATGCAAAAATTAGTGAGGATGGCGGTCAAGATTGTTTTCCACATTTGCATAAATACGCGTCCTCTAATGAGTCCGTTGTCTCTCAAGACTTACTGTCCTTTTCAAGGCACAGCTGTCGAAGCGCTTTGAATGGTTTGCAAAATACTTTGCGGAAGGAAATTTCGAGAAATTTTCGTGGAGCTAAGATCCTTTCCATGCCCAAGCTCTACCAGAAATCACTTCACAACAAAAAGAGTGTCTCACTGAACTCTCTTACGACAACAGTCTTAAAACAAAATTCGCTCCTTCCGATTTGGTGGAGTTTTAAATAACCGGCAAAAATGAATATCCCACTCTAAGTTTAAAAGCTATAAGGATACTCATGCCCTTTTCATGCGAAACTGGATTTTCAGGTGTAGCTGTAATATAGAGCACGTATCGCTCAAAGATCAACTTGCAACAAGAAATGAGAGTCGCAGTGTCAAGCCTTATCCCTCCCTTTGAAAAAATGTGTGGAAATCACCTAATTCACCCGTCTCATTGACTTTTTTCCTATTTTTCTTTAATAATACATTTCTGTGAATAAGTTAAATATACGACACGATGCTATAAATGTTCCAACTACATGGAAAACATTAATAAAGAATCAAGAAAGAAAACAACAAAAATCAACTAGTACACGAGAGACCAGCATACAAGAACAAAATATATCGCACTCGGCAGAGGGGAGGAGCCTGCGAAGCCGCTCATCCAATCAGGAAGAGAGCCAGCTAAACAAAACTCGAAATTCATCAGGCCACCATCAGTTCTCAGTGAGTAACGAGACGAACCACACTTGAAAATGCTAAATGAGATTTTGGCGAAAGGTCGTGAAAACGATTTTTTGAACGAACGGATTGAAACCCGGAATAACCAAACTATTCATATATATATATATATATATATATATATATATATATATATATATATATATATATATATATATATATATATATTTATATATAATAAAATAGAATAAAATATTGGCGAAGCGGACGTGAAAATTCGTCAATCTACATGATTCTCGTATTAAAAAGTGCGGAGCACTCCAAAGTATGGAATAACTCCGGGTCCGACAGATGGCGACAGCGCTGTTTCGTCCTAATATGGGACTCGTCAGGCCACCGCAGTCGGTACAAACCATCATCTCGCCTTTGCATCGTATAAGCCATACTTATAATCAAAATACGGCAAATAAGACGACAAAGGCGACATCTCGATGGTCCACTTGATAATACAAGAACCATACAGATTAACAAAGTTTGTAAGAGAACCGTCATATGGTGGCGCGACGGTGAATGTAAAATCGAGTACACTAAACGCGCTGCCCAAAAGAGGTGGCTTTGGCTGCTTAAATAGTGGTATGCTTGCTTGCCAGTACCGAAAAATGCGACCCCTATCTTTTGGGCAGCGCGTTTCGTGTACTCGATTTTACATATTTCTGTTTTAATTCACCGTCGCGCCACCATATGACGGTTCTCTTACAAACTTTGTTAATCTGTATGGTTCTTGTATTATCAAGTGGACCATCGAGATGTCGCCTTTGTCGTCTTATTTGCCGTATTTTGATTATAAGTATGGCTTATACGATGCAAAGGCGAGATGATGGTTTGTACCGACTGCGGTGGCCTGACGAGTCCCATATTAGGACGAAACAGCGCTGTCGCCATCTGTCGGACCCGGAGTTATTCCATACTTTGGAGTGCTCCGCACTTTTTAATACGAGAATCATGTAGATTGACGAATTTTCACGTCCGCTTCGCCAATATTTTATTCTATTTTATTTTAAATTACACGGACAAAAACTTATCTACATATATATATATATATATATATATATATATATATATATATATATATATATATATACATATATATATATATATATATATATATATATATATATATATATATATATATATTGTTGTTTTCATTTCTGTGCTTGGTCATTAGTATCAATGTACAGTCGTGTTCAATGAAGTGTTGTGGTTTGCTACTATGCAGTAGCCAAGTTGTAAAGCACAAACCTTATACCCTTTGTTGAACACAATTGTACACATAATTCGACTAGGGCACCGTGAACAAAATACTAAACCTGTAAGGGCGCCGCTAACTAAAAAAGTTTGGGAACCCCTGCTATAACGTATTTGTAAAAATAAATATTTTATATATACAATATTCGCATCAAAAAAGGAAATTCATTTTATACCTATTTTCTCGAGCGCTAAGATAGCCTAACCCTTAAACATATCATATAAATAGGAGAGTCCAATATGGATCCCCTCGAGATTCCAGCTCATTAATCACTATAAAAACGTTTTTATTTTGTTTAAAGAAGATTTATGAATTTCGTATTCAGACAATTTAACTAAAAATTCCCCGCGATAAACGCAATCAAATGCTCTGCTAAGGTCAAAAAAAAATCTTAGCGGGATCCCTCCTGCATCGATACATTTTATTTACTAAGATAAAATGAATGTAAGCAAATTAAAGTGGAACCAAGAATGTTGGTTTTAAAGGCTATTAAAAAATAAAAGAAACACTTACTTTAACAAGATTTTGCGATTTTGCTGATAAACAGAAGTACTGCACGAGCCCACTGACTAAGCACTGTACTGATTCAAGGTAAAACTGTCATAATGGTATTCCAAGAAAATATTTACAAAAAAAACTTACTTTAGTGGTAAGAAGTTTCCATCCACGACGTAAACAACACAAACTTAAATTGATCCGAGTATAGGTACTGATATTTAAATTCGCAGCAATTTTTGCTTAGCAAGATTATTAGGGTAGGGCAGTTAAATGTTCGCTTATTTTGATATATTATTAAATTTATGTCGCAAGTTACATCATTTATTCAATCAATATTATAAATAAATTAATTTAAATCAGATTGAAACCGAGAAACACAGATAAAAACTTGTCCACAGGCCAAGAATTATTTGGTAAACATACAACAGATGTTAAGTTATTTTTAAAATTGTAAAGATTTTGGATTATTTTTAAGTAGGAATTAAGCCTATAATAAAAATAGGCAAAAACATTGGTTTCTATCAGGGTAGGGTTGATTTTGATTTTTTTGGAAAATATATCAAAAATCATTGATTAATTTGGGATGTTGACTATTTTTGGGAAAGTACTTAATAATACAACTAGTACTACTAGTACTAGTCGACGGTTCTTATCTTAGTCACCTTCGTTTCGCCGACGATGTTGTTGTCATGTCTAGCAACCCAGAAGAGCTAAAACAAACAATTGCTTCAGGATTTCAATGAAGAGGCGAGAAAAATGGGACTTAAAATGAACTTAGGAAAAACTAAGTTAATGAGCTCTGACGCAAATGTACAAATAGAGATTCAAAATGAAATTATAGAGAATGTCCAAGAGTACATCTATTTAGGCCACGTCATGAAACTGGGCAAAGAAAATCAAACGGCGGAAATAACAAGGAGAATAGGGCTGGCATGGGCTGCCTTTGGAAAGTTACAGTACGTATTAAGAGATAGAAACACAACAATCAACCTTAAACGGAAAGTGTATAACACGTGTGTCTTGCCTGTTGCTACTTACAGCATGGAAACGATAACACTAACCAAACAAACGCAAATAGGCTCCGAGTCACTCAACGCTCCATGAAGAGACAAATGTTAGGAATCTCGTTACGGGATAAAATACGAAATCAAGTAATAAGATCAAGAACCAAAGTAGTTGACGTCATTGAACGTATATCACGACTAAAGTGGCAACGGGGGGGCACATAGCTAGACAACAGCCCGATAGGTGGACGAGTAAATTACTGCAATGGCGACCGCGAGAAACGAACCGAAATCGTAGCAGGCCACAACGCAGATGGGTAGATGATATAAGACAGTTTGCTGGAAAAGACTGGCCCCAGGAGAGGAGACAGATCCCAGTGGAGGATCGTCGGAGAGGCTTATGTCCAGGAGTGGACGTCAATGGGCTGAGAAAGAAGAAGAAGAAGAAGAAGAAGTACTTTAAAAATCATAGATTTTAAATTCCGTATCAAATTTCCCGCCAAAACCCCCATACTTGATACCTGACCGATGTGACGTCACACTGGTAAACTGACAAGGATATATAAATTTTTTTCGTAATTTTTGTGATATAAGAAGAGTACTAAGTTATTTTAAGTGTTGTACGGTGCCTCAGTGTAAAAGTACTACAATTAAAATAGCTGAAAAATTATTTATTCACGTTCCACGTTCGCAAAATAATAGGAAAATGTAGATTCAGCTAGCCCCGCACTTCTCGTTTTATTTTAGTTTTGAGCTTACATGAGGATGGTTCGATAAGTTCTCGGCCTGATAAAGAAAACAAAAGATTTTTGAAAACGTTTTTATTTATTTTCCAACATAGTCCCCTTGTACTTCAATACATTTAGACCAACGAAGTTCTAACATTTTCATATCAGTAGTATAATGCGATTTGTCCAATTCTGCAAAATAAGCGGTTGTTGCTGCTCTGACCTCGAAGGGAATTTTCGTCCAGCGAGCCATTTTTTCAAGTTTGGGAAGAGAAAGTAATCGCTGGGAGTGAGATCCGGCAATTATGGCGCATGTGGAAGCACTTCGAAACGTAGGTCATAGAGTTTTGCAGCAACAACCATAGATTTGTGTGCAGGAGCGTTATCCTGATGAAAGAGCTTTTTTTTGGCAAGATGGGAACGTTTAGCCTTAATCACATGCTGCAAACGGTCCAATAGTGAAGCGTAATACTCCCCGGTGATGGTGTATATGGAGTGATTGATGTTCGTTGTCACGTGACTCAAAGGAGAAAAATATTATATTTTTTAGGATTTCTATTGTAGAAACTAGCGTTGCGTGCAAAATAATATTTTTATTTGAATACAGTCAACATCCCAATTCCCCCTTACAGATGTAAATTATTTTTGATACAGTACTAGCATTTCTTAATAATTAACTATACTGCTTTTGTTATTTTTTACCAAAACGGCATTTTTGGATTTTAAACCGGAGTAATCAAAATGAACTACTTTTATTGAAAGTTTCTATGAGATTAAAACTGAATTTTTGATTTTAGATAAGCAACAAAATACTTCACAACAGATTAATGAGAATTCAAATTCAGATTCATCATGATTGTCCACTTCTAGCTTAATATCCAGCATCGAAAAATCTCCACCAAACATTTCCGAGCCGACTCAAAAAAGAAAAGAAGCGAAACTTATTCTACTATTAACAGCTCAGTAACTCGTACATCAACAGCTGATAACACATAATCAAAATCTAGGGATATTACAGATTTGACATACCTAAAAATTTATTTCCTGGTTTTGAAGTAAGTTGGGCAGTGTAGCATGATATTTGCATTATTTATATATATATATATATATATATATATATATATATATATATATATATATATATATATATATATATATATATATATATATATATATATATATAAACAGATAAATAGGACGCCTCTGTGAATAGTTTTATTTAATACAGAACGAATTCTTTTAAAGGTATGCAAGATAAGAAATTATTACGAAAATAAATAATTGTATTAGTTGCTGAACAATTGTTGTTCTGCAAACGTGTTTTCAGTGACATTTTAAACATGCCTAGACGCCATTTAAGTGAAAACAAGATGTTGAGAGCTGTGGGATGTTTGAGGCCGGAATGCTTCAAAGTGATGTCGCAAAATGAACACGCCTCTGGAGTCGTTATCGTGAGACTGGAAGCGTACGAGAAAGGCATTTGGGTCGCCCAAAGATAACTCTTCGTATGGACCGATATGTCCAGATGGTAGCTCGGAGAAATGTCACTGTGACTGCACCTCAATTAATGAATCATCTGCGCAGAGCTCATAATGTGAGTGTTTCAAAACATATTATCTACACAAGGTTAAGAGAAGTTAATCTAGTCTCCAAAAGACCTTGGAGATGCCAACCTCTAAACCAGAGAAATCGCGCCACTCGACTAGCATGCGCTCAGGAACATGTTATCTGGGAGCAAAATGAATGGAGCAACGTCTTATTTACTGATGAATCTAGGTTTGCTTTGTATCCAGATACTCGAAAGGTGCGTGTTTAGAGAGCGTCTGGCACAAGAAGTCGAATCCAACACACCCAGGAGGTTCACAGCTATAGAGGAGGCATAATATGGTGTGACATGGTTGATCGATTTTTATCGACAAACGAATATATTAGAAATGTCCTAGAAACTGTTGTCATTTCATACGGAAATATCGCTGGTCCAAATTTTATCACGATGCATTCCAATGCTACTCCACATACAGCGTGTGACCAGAATCAACTTCAAAACCGAAATCAGTCGTTTTAAGCTCTGTGCTGGAAGTGCAAGAAGATTTGAATAACTTACTAACTGAGAATGGAAAGATGTTGCAGGGCTATCATAAATGAACGAGGGGGCCACCTTATATATATATATATATATATATATATATATATATATATATATATATATATATATATATATATATATATATATTCTTGATTCTTGAACCATAGATTATATCGTTTTTCTTTATTTTGTCTTTTCTTGGGTTTAGATTCTATATTTAATAAATATACAAAACGATTGACGTTTCGCCCTTTATTCAAGGCATTTTCAAAATTCTTTCCTCCTAAAAATATTGCAATGCTACTCCACACACAGCGTGTGACCAGAATCAAATTCAGAACCGAAATCAGTCGTTTTAAGCTCTTCAACAGTGCTGGAAGTGCAAGAAGATTTGAATAACTTACTAACTGAGAATGGAAAGATGTTGCAGGGCTATCATAAATGAACGAGGGGGCCACCTTATATATATATATATATATATATATATATATATATATATATATATATATATATATATATATACATATATATATTCTTGATTCTTGAACCATAGATTATATCGTTTTTCTTTATTTTGTCTTTTCTTGGGTTTAGATTCTATATTTAATAAATACACAAAACGATTGACGTTTCGCCCTTTATTCAAGGCATTTTCAAAATTCTTTCCTCTTAAAAATATATAATTAAAGTACATCACATAAAAAACATATTTATAATTTCGAAAAACAAACAAGACACTTAAAAACAGTATTCAAAATTTTAAAATTTTTTAAAAATATTTAATTTTACCGGTACACACCTTGACATTTTGCTGCTCTGTTACTAAATAAAATTCAAATTTTACATCGTCTACTGAGGATACGTGGAATGCGAATGTGTTTTATTTTTTTAATATTTTTTATATTTTACAATGCATAAAAAAAAATAAGGTATATGTTTGGTTTTATGTTTAAGAGGATATTCAATTTTTGATTCTTATTTGACCGGATCGAATACTTAATATTTTTGTTTAAATTAGGCTTGCGTAAATGTGGCTCAAATTTCCCATATATGTTCTGTCGTTAAGAGTGTTTTTATCTTTTTTAATTTCAATCATTTCCTTTATCTGTAATTTTTGGTAATTCATGTCTTTGTTTCTTATAATGGTACTATTATAATCAAAAGTGTGTTTTCCGTCCTGTGTGTGTTTGTTTAACGCTGTTGAGGCGTTTTTCGTATATTTATGGCCATTTAATCTGTTCTTCAGTAATTATCTCGTCATGCCGTCAAGTGTCTTGTTTGTTTTTCGAAATTATAAATATGTTTTTTATATGATGTATTTTAATTATATATTTTTAGGAGGAAAGAATTTTGACAATGCCTTGAATAAAGGGCGAAACGTCAATCGTTTTGTGTATTTATTAAATATAGAATCTAAACCCAAGAAAAGACAAAATAAAGAAAAATTATATATATATATATATATATATATATATATATATATATATATATATTCTTGGGCTTAGGTTCACATTTAAAATATGTTTTTCATGGCTTTGACGTTTCGTTCTATATTTAGAACATCTTCAAAAACAATCGTCTAAAATTTAAAACGAATTATGAATATAATATAAATATAACCATTACACACACTTAAATTTCAATATTTTAAACAATAACATTTAAAACAATAATCAAAAACTAAAACAATGATTATTTAAAAGATTCTTTTTGGTCAATTTTACGCACCTTGAGATTCCGTCAAAACTATTACTAATATCAACAAACCACCAAGGACTTGAATTTTATATTCACCGACATGATGAACAAAAAATTAAAGGAATTTGTTCATGCTTTTAAGGAGATATATACATTATTGAAGTTATTAAGGGAATATACTGCATCTAAATTATATTGTTGTAGATTTAACTAAGATTGTTTATGTCAGTTCTCTTATTTACTGTATGTGTTTCCTTTTTGATGGCTATCATTTCCTTTATTATTAATTTAGGATAATTTTTGTCCCTATCGACTATTTTCGTATATTCTAAGTTAAAAGCATGCTTTTTATTCTTTTCATATTTTGTCCTGTAGTAGCATTTTTCGTATACTTATGTCCATTTAGTCGATTTTTTAATAATTGGTTTGTCATTCTGGTATATTTTTGGGCACACGAAATTGAATATACAATATTGGAAGTTTTCATAGTTGGTCTTTTGCTTTTCAATTTGATAAAGATTGAGTTTAGTTGGTTGTAACTTTTGTGGCATGCAACAATATTGTGTTTTTTTAAATGTATTTTAATTTTTCTGAAAGATCTGTTGTATAAGGTAATGCTATGTATTGTTTTTGTGTTTCCTGTTGTAAATCATCCTTGTTTATGGTTCAAAGGTTGTTGTATTGTTTTTGTATGTTCTTTTTTTAATAACTGCTTTGATATCTTTGATATTAAAATTATTTTGTGTAAGTGTTTCTATAACTTTTCTTAGAGTCGAGGGTCTTTAGGTAAGGGATGTTAATAAAATGGCTCTGTCAACTAAGCTCGCGATTACACTTCTTTGGTTTTCTGAATGGTTTGAAAAGTTGTTCAGATATCTTCCCAACCAGGTTAGTTTGGTATACCACTGCATTTGCATTATCATTTTTGCATATTAGAGTCATATTTACGAAGTTTATTTCTCCGTTTACTTCAGATTCTGATGTAAATTTTAATTTGCAATGGAAATTATTAAATTGTTGTACAACGTAATTTATTTTGTCATGAGGAATTGTCATTAAATAATCGCCAACGAAAAGTTTAAAGAAAATCAAGTGTAAATTTAGGTTTTGAATGACTCTTTCCTCCAAATATTCCATGACTAGCTGGGCGATCGACGATAAATGGACATAAATATACCAAAAATGTTACTACAGCATTGACAAAACATGAAAAGAATGAAAAGCACTCTTGTAACTTTGAAGATACGAAAATAATCGGTAGGGACAAAAATTATCATAATTTAATAATAAAGGAAATGAGACAGTAAATGGCAGAACTGACATAAACAATTCAAATGTACAACAATATAATTCAGAAGCAGTATATAGAAAAAAATAAAAAATAAATATCAATGGTTCAAGAAAATCAATACATTATATACAGGGTGATTCAAAAATCGATCACGAAACTTAAGGGGGTGATTCTACTTGACAAAATAAGGGTAGAGCTTCATATAATTTTTTTTCAAAATGTCATTCGTTTTCGAGTTACAAGCCGTCCAAGTTCAAGTTTTTATTTTTTGTTTTTTGAATTACTCGCTTACAGGAAAACCGATTTGACTAATATTTGAAAGATAGGCTAAGTCTTCTGCGCTTCATCATTTTAGTAACAATTCACATTGATTGTTTGCCGCTAGAGGGCACTTTACCTACATTGAAAATTGTTTTTTTGTCATAATTTTTTAGTGTTGACAGCTACAGTAGTTTTTGGCATAATTTCTGAAAGACTGATGCCAGGCCTTTAAAAAAGGTGCTCTTTATTTACATCGCTAAACCCAACGGTTTAGACGTAAATCACCCTTAAAAATTAAGTGGTAAATTTACTTTTCTCATTTCATTACCACCAGCTACCAGGTAAATAGCTATCAAAGTATACTAGAGCTGTCAGTTTAACATCAAATAAATTCGCTTTTTAAACTATTTAATTTATAATCTTAAAATAACTAATAATGGCTAATCAGTAAATATTCATATTATGGATTATTGCGATATACATTTAATTGATAAAAATTAATGAAACAGTACTAAACAAATTAAAAAAGATTCTCAAAATGTCCCCCATTTTCTTCTATACATTTCCTAACACTCTTCAAAAAATGTCGCCTAACTCGATGAAAAATTTCTGGTGTTTCTTTAATAATTTGGCACTTTTCGATTATCCTGAAGCGAAGATCCTCGACGTTGATTACTGGAATATCGTACACCAATTGTTTCAAATGACCCCAAAAGAAAAAATCCATAGGATTAAGGTCTGGTGACCTCGCTGCCCATGCCAATGGTCCACTTCGTCCTATCCATCGCTCAGAATACGTTGCATTCAAATACTGTCGGACACGTATACTAAAGTGGGGCGGAGCTCCGTCTTGGAGGATCCACATGTTGGCCCTTACTTCCAATGGCACATCTTCCAGATACAATGGGAGACGATTTTGGATAAAATCTAAGTATACGTCACCAGTTAATGGGCCATCAAAGAAATGAGGACCAATAAGGTAATCTCCTATTATCCCTGCCCACACATTTAGTGAAAATCTACGCTGATGTTTCGTTTCTACCACATTGTTTGGGTTCTCGTAAGCATATGTGTGGATGTTGTGTAGATTTGTTATGCCATCACGAGTGAAACCAGCTTCGTCAGTGAATAATATGACGCCAATTAATCGATTATCGTGTTCATACTTAGCTAGGATCTGATTGCACATTTCCAACCGTCTCGGCCGATCATCGTCATAAAGAGCCTGCACCTTTTTTGAATGAAACGGGTAGAGTTGTTCTTCTCTTAGTATCCTCCATGAACTAGCCTGACAGAGCCGCACTTCATTCCCAATTTTTCTAGTACTAATACCTGGATTATCTTCAATAATTTCAAGCACTCTTTCTTCTTGTTGCACGTTTCTAGCAGTTCTAGGTCTTCCCCTATTTCCATTATAACTTTTAAAGGAACCACATTCCGCAAGCCTCCTGTGCACACTGGAAAATGTTTGAGCATGAGGGATATTTCTTTCCGGATAACTCTCCATATAATATCTTCTTGCCAACTCTGCATTACCATTTGCTTTTCCATAACAAAAATGGATATCACAATATTCGATATTTGAATATTGGTGATTAGCCATTATTAGTTATTTTAAGATTATAAATTAAATAGTTTAAAAAGCGAATTTATTTGATGTTAAACTGACAGCTCTAGTATACTTTGATAGCTATTTACCTGGTAGCTGGTGGTAATGAAATGAGAAAAGTAAATTTACCACTTAATTTTTAAGGGTGAATTACGTCTAAACCGTTGGGTTTAGCGATGTAAATAAAGAGCACCTTTTTTAAAGGCCTGGCATCAGTCTTTCAGAAATTATGTCAAAAACTACTGTAGCTGTCAACACTAAAAAATTATGACAAAAAAACAATTTTCAATGTAGGTAAAGTGCCCTCTAGCGGCAAACAATCAATGTGAATTGTTACTAAAATGATGAAGCGCAGAAGACTTATATATATATATATATATATATATATATATATATATATATATATATTATATACCATGTGATTAAATTTAACCCGGAATGGTCCATTGGTACAACCTTTTTTGACATTCGTGTGAAGTTTAAGCGCCATATGTCAATTAATGTGTGTTTGGCAGGTATTTGTTTACGACGCGAAAAATGTGTCTGGCGATTTTTACTATGGAAACAAAATGCACAACGAGTTTGCTTAAAATTTTGTGTTTCGAATGGAATTACGGCTACGGAATCGTTAAAAATGTTGCAGAAGTGCTTTAGAGGTCTACTCTATCGAGAACGCAAATATCTGAGTAGCACAAAGCATTCAGTGAAGGTCGTGAAGTCGTGGAAAACTTGTCTCATGCGAGTCGTCCATCCACTTTTGTTAACGACGATAACATCGAAAAAGTTAAAGAAATCGTGCTCGAAAATCGCCGCGTTGGTATTAGAGAGATAACAGAGGCTCTCACCATCTCTTATGGATCGACTCAACACATTTTAGTTGATGTTTTGGATATGAAGCGTGTCAACGCTAAACTCGTACCAAAAGACCTGAATTTTTTGCAAAAAGACCATCGAGTAAAGGTCACAAAAGAGATGCTTGCGAACGTAGTTGATGACCCTACATTCATCAAACGCATCATTATTGGTGACGAGACGTGGGTTTATGAATATGACGTTGAAATTGTTCAACAATTTAGGGAATGGCGCTCCAAAAATGAGCCGAAATGAAAAAAAACACGTCAAAGTCGGTCGAAAATCAAAGTGATGTTCATCGTTTTCTTCGATTACCGTGATGTAGTTCACCATAAATTCGTACCAGAGAGTCAAACGGTCAATAAGGAATACTACTTCGCCGTTTTGAAGCGTCTACGTGAAGCAATTCGTCGTAAACGACCGGATTTGTAGGCAGACAATTTATGGATTTTTCACGACGATAATGCGTCGTTACATTCCAGCATGATTGTGATTGAATTTTTGGCCAAAAACGAAACGAAAGTCATCGCTCAGCCATGGTATTCGCCAGATTTGGCTCCCTATGACTTTTTCCTGTTTCCAAAGCTCAAATATCCGCTTCGGGGAACGCACCATGAGTCCATTGAAGCCATAAAAAGTAATTCACTGAATTAACTGAAGGCCATCCCAGCCGAGACATATAACAAGTGCATAGAAAATTGAGAAGCCTATTTTGAAGGTGATAGATAATAAAGATTTGTATTAAAATACGTAAAAATGTTTTTTTTTGTCAGTCCTGATCAAATTTAATCAGATGGTATATATCTGGTATTTTAAGGGACGTATCCGAAATCCCGCGGTTATATTCAGTCGTTAATTATTTTTTTAAGCAACGCAATTTGCGCTGTAGCCGCATTTCCAACTAACTGAAAAAAATCGTAATTCGCGTTAAATTAAATCTTGAAGTCGTTCCGGACGTTTCTCTGCAGTCACAAAAAACACATTAAAAGCATATGAAATATGTATGTAATAAAAAATTCCAACAATAAACAATAAACTTCATTACAGACAAACGATAAACCATTAAATCATTTTTTACAATTAGAAAACATGCACGCTCAGTTTGATTAAAGAATCAAATGAATTATAGTAATTATTATGGAAGGCATTTGCGTCATAGGCCATTTAAAAGTGAGATTTTTTAAATTAAATATTAATTTATTTTTAGGAGCTGTTTGTTTATACGGCATTTTTTGCAAAGCGAACAATTAAGTTCGTTACTTCGTTCTATCGGATTACTCTTTCCCGGCGAGAACATTTAACAAATCAGTTGTGCGTGAAGGTAACCTCTACATTAAAAAAATATATATATATATATATATATATATATATATATATATATATATATATATATATATGGTGATTACCAGAAACTAAATATCGGTTATAAGGTCTACAGAAAACCAAATACCCTAAAGCCAAACCACACCACCATCCATCACAGTTACAATCGGTCGCCAACCCACTGATCTCCAGATCCTTGCGACTAACCAAACCCACGAACCGCCAAGAAGAACTCAACAATATCACAACAGCTCTAAAACAAAACAGCTACAAAGAACACAATATCAAAAAGGTCATAAAACAAAATTGCAGAGAAAAAAGAAGATGACAATCCGAATCAAAAACCTCAGTGCCATACATAAAAGGTGTAACAGACGTAATTGAAAGAATTTTGCGGAAGCATGACATATGCACAATTTACAAGCCAAGGACAAAATACCATTGGAAAACCAGAGAGTGTACAGCATCCCATGTAGAGACTGTGAAAAAGAATACATCAGTCAAATAAACAGAAGAATCTCTACCAGAATTCGAGAACATAAAATAACATAAAGAATAAGCAAACACCATCAGCTTTATTCCAACATCATCAAGAGACAGGACACACAATCAATTTCTAGGAAAATAAACAGATCGCATTCATAAAGCACTAAAAAAGGCGCATCATCAGAGAAGCTCTCGAAATAGAAAGTGCTAGAAACTTTAACTAGAGAGATGATGCACAAAATATCTCAAATACATGGAAAACTACTTAAAACCAAACCAACAACACATCAGAGAAACAGGACAGCGAGCCGGGAGGAGACACAGACCCAGGAAAACGAGAAAACCAACCAGACAGAAATCAAAAGTCTCCTTCTCTCATGTAGTTGTACCTAACTGATATTAAAATATAATATTAAAAATTATAAAACATCATCAAATGTATTGAAAAATTATGGTAGTTATTCGGAATAGTGAAAACAATACATTTCTCATATCTCCTATTTTGGGATCGTGGAATGCGAATCTAAAGTTTTTTGGCAATCGCACATATTTTTCCCAAAAAAAAAATTTAGTTTCACACCGTATTTTCCTACCTTTTTCTCTAAATTATGACACTTCCACTAAAACACAATAGGGATGTTGACTGTAGGTTCCTCAACAGAAATGCTAAAAACCCATTATTTTTCTTTATTTTCAGGAAATTTAATTTTTACTTAATAATCAAAATTTAATTAAATCACTCTCAACCCATGTGACAGCGAACACCAATCAAAGTGCATGATGTCACTGAGTCATAAACGTCATCGCTGTCGAAGGCTACGCTGTTAGGTTAACAATATTTTATAATGATTTTCGTGCAATTTCTGCTAAATTTGCTTACTATTTCCTTTAAAATGAGATTCCAAGAAGTTTTCCCATGATTGAAAGTAGATTTATTACGGCAATTTATTACAAAAATTACGAAAAAAAGTTTTAGACAAGTAGTTCTAACCAAAAGTCCGTACGAGTTAATACATAAAATGTGCCAACAACAAACAGTGGGTTAATAAAGAAATATGCAATTTTCTCAAGGAAAACTCTGAACCTACAACTCGGAAATATTTTTTGAAAGCTACCAATATTCATCCGGTACGAGTTAAAATACAAAGTGCCAGCAACGGAGATTTTATATATTTTTGCAGTAATTATTTGAAAATAACCGTTAAGAATATATTGATATGATTTTTAAGGATGCATTACGACCGCCATTTATCTGTCCTACATAATTAGTTCAAATGTTTAATACTAGAGATCGCCTCTATGTAGAACAAAAGTAATAAAATTATCTTGAAAAATAAGCCCTTAGGTGTTAAAAATGATCATACAATCTGCAAGGTTTATAATTAATCTAAACCAAAAGGGGATTTAAAAAGTGTTTTTATCGCTAAATATTATTATAGATTATTTACATACTGAAAATAACATAATAAATTAGATAATCAAAAATTCATACTTTTATTTTATTGCCCGGGTACAGTAGCAGGTTATCCTAATTTATATAATGCAATTAGAAAAGAATTGTTTTTATCGGCGTGTGTATTAAAAAATTAAAGAACTATGACTGTTTGTCAACACATTTCCAAATAGAAATAAAAATACATGATTGATGATTTGATTCACTGACTACATAAAGGGCACTAATTATGACGATATATTAATTCTACCAAAAAATTCGTAGATTCTTGAATTTTATCACTGATCTTATATAAACCTTATTTCTACTACAACACTCCAATCGCATCTTTTCAACATCACATTCGATTTTATTGAAAACAGTTCGGTCGGATTGACTAATCAATATTTCAATTTTGAAATGAAATAGAAAAGAAACTGTAAATTACTTCAAGAAAATGCCTAACTATTTTAAAAGAAAGAAATCAAGCAGGGCAGTTGTGCCAAGAACCGCTGGCATTTACCAAAAATAATTAACTCAGCCAGAAATTTTGTTAGAAATGCTATCATGCCAGTGATTTGTCAGGAATTGATCTGATATTATATATATATATATATATATATATATATATAATATATAATATATAATATATATAAATATATAATATATAATATATATAATATATATATATATATATATATATATATATATATATATATATATATATATATATTATATATTTATATAATATAATATATATATATATATATATATATATATTTATATTTATATAATATATATAATATATATATATATATATATATATATATATATATATATATATATATATATATATATATATATATATATATATATATAATATATAATATATACATACATACAGTAGAGGCCAAGTTAAAGAGGATAAAACATTTCTTAGGCTAGTCGTTTTCCATTATGTTTCAGTCAGGAAATTTTGTCTAAACTGGAAAAGCAGAGTTTTGCATAAATTTCTAGAAATTTACGTGCGCACCTCTGAGTCTTAACTAGAAAATTTTTAAATATGTATGAGTACAAGTCATGTTCCGTAGCTTAAAAACTCTTAAATTATAATTTTATAAATAAAAATAATTTGAGAAAATGCCTGATGTTTCAGAAAAAAAAATACGATGGGTTTCTACGTTTATTATATAAATAAATAGACATCACATATGAAAAGACTACTTCATTTTTACCTGGAAGTTTAAAAAATGTATGGAAAAGTCAAGGAGTTTTATATTTACAAATGCGTAGGAACCCTGTGTTTATATTTACACTGCAAATAAAATATTATTAGTTTATAGAAATTCGTTTTGCACAAATAATGATAACCAAAATCTTATAATAAATTTCTTATACAGCAACACTATTACAACGTTTCAATTAGGTTGTATCTCTAATCGTTATCAAGTATAAACTGTTTATACTTGATAATGATTAGAGATACAACTTAATCGAAACGTCGTAAAAATAAATAAAAATCAAAACAATGCAAGTCCGACAACCACATTTTAGTCAATCTTCAACATTGTCTACAACCTTCAAACAAACACTATTACACCTACAATTAAAACTAAGTAATCACATTATATAAACTATTTTACTAAATAACATTGCCAACCTACATAAAAAAACATTCCAACAGTCATTTTTAACATAGTTGGAACATTAATAAATCTGTAAAAGGTTAATTAAACACTAGTAGCATCCTTTTAAAAATGTCTCTTCTGCAGAATTGGCTTCAAAGACTTCGGGGAATGGGAGTACGAAGCCAACACTGAAGATGGTAGCCTGAGTTACTCAGAAGAAATAAGTTTCTTTAACCTGCAACAATAAAAATATAATTTTTGTCATTCACTATATCTATTACATACTTCTAATTGAAAAAATAGTAATATATATTTCAATAAAAAATACATTCTTAAATTTTTAAGCTTTTAGATCTCTAAATAAGTTAATGAACTGAAAAACTTATAACTCTTGTCTACTTACTTCTGTTAGAGCGTTTTCAAGAAAAATTCTAATTTTGAATGATCTCTAAATGAATACAGTTGAACATAATTAGCACATTCTTAGAAGCAACTCTTTTCTACTAATTTAGTTATTAGTTCTGTGGTTGGTGTAATAACACCTACTGTCTCCAGTCTATGTGTCCAATCATTCCTGCTTAACCCATGAAGCCTATTTATGTTATTCTTATGTCTCCCATGGCAAAATATCCACTCATCCTTCAGCTGATTTTCAATGATTTCAGTGATTTTTGAAAGAAATCAAGAAACTACTGGTTGACTTGAAGATAACAAATGTTCTCCACCAACAAATACTTCGTTCATAGCTTTCCGTCCCCAAAAACCTCAAAATAATTAGAATTCCTAACTGGGGGCGACACTTGACTGTCTTTAACACTCTAGGTTAAATGTGGGTCTATATTTATTTATAAATATATTGTATTAAGTCTTTCTTTAATTGAAAAAGTTTTATAAACCGTTTACTCGATAGGGAAGAACGATCACTTTCGTCCCAGAACACATGTTTTTAAACTCTCAGGTGATGCTGCGATTTCATTAATTAACTGTACGGGGAATATTGTATTTGTATTTTATTGAATTGTATTGAATTTGTAAATTGAGAAAGCCACGAAACAACCACGAAATGATATATTTACAAATAAAAATCATAAAGTTAGGTTATGTTTCGTGATGACAGTTGAAGTTTAAACAATATTCGGGAAAATACACAGTTCATTCAAAAAGTTCCTTGATTAATTTTGTAAAATTTACAACTAACGCTATATGTTACCCGACGGCACAACAACGTAATATCATGCCTTAGTTACCCAGATGGAGATGTAAGCGCTGTAATTTTGTGTATTGGCCAGCTGTGTTCATTTAAGGTAGACGTCTTTTTGCCACTGCGTCACAATTTTCGCTATGGAGTAACGCGCCTCAATCAAATTTTGTTTCAAATTGGGAAAAAAAGGTTCGCAAACATTCGAACTATTCAATTGCGACTATGATTTGGTTCAATGAACTGTGTAAAACGATAAACGCAAGTTTTTTAGAACAAGTAGTATGAAATCCATATTTGCCGAAACTTTACAATATGAAAAGGAACCTGTTATAGAATACGAACATTCAAAGTGAAAAGGATCATTTCCGTTTCCCTTTCCTTATTTTTCTTTTCCTTATTTGTGTTACAGAACCCTGTTAAAGTGCATGCTTCTCCCTCCATGGATTTGGATCGTTGTGTCTTTCAATATCCTGTTTTGCTGATTACAGAACATCTTAATTTGTTGCCGTTTTCGGAAAAATAAAAATAATTTTAAAAAAATATTTGTAGAAAAAATGCAGTTGTGCAACGATATTGGGGCACTAGCCCACGAGCCTCCACTGTTTTAAACCCTCAAACAATTCTATTATGAAAAAATGCCTGGAAGTTTTGAATACAAACACATGTTTGCATTATTTGAGTTGATGTTTTAAATTTTTCAAATTTTCCAAAAAATCAAAACTTTATTTTAAAATTAAAACTAAATTAACTTTTAATAACAATTTATTCGTCACATATGAACGAGTCAGCATTGAAGAAGTTAAGCCAAGCAGAATAATTAGTATTATAAATAATTTATAATGCTTGTATATAAAAAAGAGGCAGTCACCTGATATTTCTTATTTTAAAATCCAATACTGTGTTAATGTATTTGAGATCGGATAAATGATTGTTATTATTAATAAAGAAGGCTGCACGATGAATTATTATAAGTTAAAATCTATTTTTGGATTTCATTGACGTAAATGAGCGGTTTTTTTGTCTTTGGCGTCTCGAACGGATATGTTAAAAATCTTAGACAGGAATGTTAAAAATGGGTTTATTTGCTTAATATTTTACAGCAGAACGTTCTGCGATTTATATCTCAGAGATTATTATTTCGAAAATTGCGGAGTCATTTTCGCTTTTAATGAGTATTTCGGTTAGCAATATCCAGAATAAAATGAATTACCTCAATAATCAAAACATTGGCCATTGTTAACTATGTCTTTTTCCCATTATTTCGACCAATCATTCATCAAGCCAAATTTTCATTTCCTCGTAAGAATGTATGTGTTGTTCTGAAAGTCCGTGCAGCATTGATCGAAATAAATAGTAGCCTAAAGGGGCTAAATCCCATTTAACGTTTTTCAAATAGTTTTGTTGCAAAATGTGTCTTTCGGCCGATATTGGTCCTTTTTCCTTCAATGCTTGGTTTAATTTTATCAGTTGTTATCTACATTGATCGCCAGTAATTGTTTCACCAGGTTTTAACCGTTTGTAACACACAACTTGCTCTCCGTGAAGCTACCGTCTCGCTTTCTGAGTATCATTGCTGTGTCTATTAAAAAGTCTACGTGTTTCAGATCTTAGCTCTGATAGATGGTCATTTCACCAAGGTGCATTCCTCTGGCTCATAAGGCTCGGTTTCTAAACTGAATGTGATTATACTATGATCTGAAAGAGAAGGTTCATTCAATAGCCTCCAGTTTCCTACTAGGTTTGTTAAGCCTGTTGTACTTAATGTGATCGAAAAGCCTTACTAGTTAAGAAGAATGAAATTATTTTATGGTGGCGAAAATATTTGGAAAAAATACGGGAAATTCGTATTGCAATAACGAAACATGGCTCAATGAAGGGCACACGGTTGGGAAGGTATGGCAAGATCTGAACATTAAAAGTTCGAAGCAAACATTATGGATGGATTTTCGCAAATACTACGCAATACTAGTGGAAAAGGTCGTCGTCTTATAATAACACAGATTGGAAGTATGCCTGGTTTCTTAGATGGCGGCCTTAACCTTTTCGAATCTCGAAAAACAGGGGACTACCATGAAAACATGAACGACGATGTTTTTGAGCGATGATTTTCTTCGATATTAAACCTTATGGAACCCGATTCGGTAATTGTAATGGACAATTCCGATTTTGGCGTCTAAAAAGTGGAGATATGCCAATAGATCCTTTCAAAAATCATTGAATTTGATGAAACAATGCTCAAGTGCAGTTGCTAGATTTAGTGAGGGTAAATAAACAAAAATGTATCAAATATGCTATTGATGAAATGGCTGGGGAAAAAATATAACAGTGTTGAGACAACCGACGTGCCACTGTGAACTTAACCCGCTCGAATTAGTATGGACGCAAATAAAGAGTGAAGTGACACGGAAAAACAAAACATTCATATCAGCAGACATCAAAATATTATTGGACGAGGTAGTTACTGACGTGACGACCGGTGATTGGAAAAAGGATGTCGATCAAGCTAAGAAAAAAGGACAAACAATGTGGAACTTTGACATTAACATTGAGGCTGTGGTTGAACTATTAATAACCACCCCTGACACTGATAATTCCTCAGATTCAGACATGCCTATTGACAGCAATTCTGCTGATGAATCAATGTGAGCTAGATGACCTACATTACCTATGTCACACTCCTGAGGATGTCACTAGACCCATCCTGCTTGGTCCGAAACGAACCAATCAGAAGGGAAATGCACTGGACGCAATTCAAAAGAGCAGGTAGACAACAAACTTTCGATTACCATGCATAAAATACCTTAAGGGCACCTAAAGTACATATAACAACCCTACATTGTAATCAAAATGTAGAGAAAGAGTGCGAAGCAATGGGTGTAACCGGCACCTAAAGCAGCTACATTGAGTAAAGACCAAATTTTTGTCAAGGCTTAATTGCCTGGAAACCGGAGGTCTCACTGAATAGCCTTGGACTGCCAGCAGCCATGGTTAACAGCAGACCAAGGAAAATCATTTGAAAGTATTGTCTTGGATTTTAAATCCAAAACGCCCATATAAAGTTTTAGAGTAAAAGTAGACACTTTCATATGGCACTCGAAATTTTCTTCCCGCTGGTCTGTGCAAATTTTCTGACGTAATTTCATTTCAGATATCCACTTCTTTTTTTTTCTAAAATTTTTGTCCGTAACCGACAAATTTTGAAATTATTTGCAGGTCTCCTATAAATTTAACATATTTTCTTCACACTGTGACAGAATTTGATTATAGACTCCTGCTAATGACATATTGTGATAGCGTTAATCATTTTATCTATAATCATTTTTTGCCCCATATTAATTAGTAACTATTTTAATAACCTACAATTAAATTTCACAGTAATAAAGACACTCTGGAAGTCTGGCCGTGCATCTTCTCTCTTGCAGCTTTAGTACCAAACAACTACGGTTATTTAAGCTTACCAACCACAACTCAGAACTTCAGGACTCAGGAAAGGCTGCTAATTAGTTGGCATTAAAAGACACCTCTTGTTTTGTAGGTCTCGCAACAGGGCGCCCGCAAGTTAATTCGCATGAAGGTTTTAATTAAATTGAATAAAACAAGTTTCTCAAAACACTTAAATCTATTTAACAAAAATAAATAGAAAAACGAACTATTTACAATGAGAAACTTAAAACTAATAACAATTACAAAAAACTAACATAATTGCTCTTCTCGGCCGTTATTTAACCAAAAACTTAAAACCCAATTTTGAAAAAACACGTATAAATAGCTTAATAAAATATTAAACAAAAAAGAAATAAAACGCGAAAAACAGCTATTTATATTACTTAATCAAACCGTATGAAAATTGCGAAATGCCCCACTAAAATAACACACGATAATCCCTTAGTTTCCCAAATTAAACAAAGATAACCTTCTTTCCCGACGATTATACTCGTGACGTAATTATTCTACGGCACTGGTACTCACGGTACCGTTCTAACGACATTCAAATTACGACTAACTTTAGTATTTTTTTAAAAGAGCGTTCTCAAATCTTACACCCCCCTCTCCCTCTTTTTAGTTGCTTTTTCGGTCGTACGTCCTGTAACCGACAATTTCGTTCCCTTAAAGCTCGAAGGTTTGGGAGTTTTCGTACTGAGGGCGTTAGCTGTACTATACTGGATGTTTGATTCCCGAATTGGCATCTGAGCGTCTTAATCCTACTTTTTATATAAAAGAATAGTAAAACAAACTAACCTACGTCTTCCTATAATGAAAAGAATATATGTTAAAGACTGTAAAAAAAACTATTCACTTTTCTTGGCTGTTTTGGCAATAAACATCTTAACTCGTTATTTATTGTGAATAGAAAAAACAGTGATTAATCAGGATTCTTTTTACAAATGGCCAAACGATATATTTCTATTATAGTGAGTTTATTTGATCATTCTTTTGTTTTCTAATAATGGGAAAATCGTTCAATATTCTAACACATTTTAACGGTTTGTGCATATACCATATGTTATAAACCTCCCTTATCTTTCGGTTTTATTTACATAACCAGGGCAGGATTACTTAGACAGATTTATAGGCAAATCGTAGAAAGGGGCTTTTAGTTTTATGTCTTCATAAATTTACTGAGTTTATATATTTTTAAGAAAACATTTAAACGATAAAGATAATAAAATTTAAGCTAGATAACTAATTTATTTTTCCTTTAGACTTTCGTGGATAGTGATAAAAAATATAACTACCCTATTCCCACGGGAAATCTATTCACAGAGTGATTATTTAATAATTTATTTTAACAGAATATAGTTGACATTGAACAATGAAAAATAATTAACATTTGTTCCATTACAACACCACTCCATATTCACTTATGAACAGCTCTTAATCAATGCCAAGTGTTAAATAAAGTTCATTGAATTACCAAAAAAATAAGAAAATCTCGTGTCTTCAGTCTTGCTACAAAGTAAATTTTTTCCAACGAACGTGTCATCAACCCGTCTCACTAGATAAAAAAATCTTTTGAGTTCGCACCAAAAAACCGACAGAAAATGGATCGCTGCGAGTATCGCTCGAGCTACTCGAAATCAATAGAACTATAAAAAAAATTGACTTTTTATGACTCAACTGAATTTATTACCTCCTTTGAAACCTGCCGACGATGACCCTCGATAACAATACAAATCGGCAAGAGTCAAAGGAGTCTCGTTGGAAGTTCGTAGTATACTCGTCACACGGTCATCACGCGCCTATCTCGCCATATTTATACGCACCTTAATAAAGGTGCGTATAAACATGGCGAGTCGAGCTCGAGTCGAGTATGCCTCGAGCTTCGAACGAGACTCTTTTGAAATTTTGCCGATTTCTATTGTTATCGAGGGCCATCGTCGGCAAATTTGAAATGAGGTAATAAATGCAGTTGGGTCACAAGAAGTCAATTTTTTTATAGTTCTATTGTTTTCGAGTAGCTCGACCGAGACTCGCAGCGATCCATTTTCTGTCGGTTTTTTGGTGCGAACTCAAAGGGTTTTTTTAATCTAGTGAGACGGGTTTATGACACGCTTTTTCGAAAAAATTTACTTTGCAGTGAGACTGAAGACACGAGATTTTCTTATTTTTTTGTTAATGAAATGAAATTTATTTATCACTTGGCATTAATTGATTAAAAGTTGTTCGTAAGTGAATATGGAGTGATCGGAAGAAAATAGAGGAACCTGAAAATAATTCCAAAATTTGTGAGTTATGGACAAAAATTTTAGAGAGGAAAAGAATTAAATGTGTGAAATGAAATTGCGTCAGAAAATTCGCAGAGACCAACGAGAAGAAAGTGTCGAGTGCGTCGGCCATATGGAAATGGGCCGCTGATAATATATTTTTCTTTTGGAAATGACTGGATAACGCAAGGGGTAGATATTGTATGTGTCTGAAGTATGTATTTGAGGAAAGAGTTGTATACTTGAAAGATAATTAGATTTAGAAGTATACATCTCAATTGGGCAATTAACAGTAATGACATTTTTAAGTATACTTCAGATGTGTATAAATCTAAGGCCTTGCTATGTTATTATCTTACAACTTTCAATGCTAGCTATTGAAAATTTCTACTTTTACTCCAAAACTTAGCGAATCTATAACTTATAGGTGAATTAAGGAAAGGAAAAGTGGAACTGTGTGCTAGCCTGAACCGTACCCTAGAAGAAAAAATTATACGAATGCTTCAAAAATATACTAAGAAGGCACGTTCACGAATTAGAAAGTTTTTAGTTGGAAAATTAAAAGCAAGTCTCGATATAGTTTTGAAAGTTATGAAACAAGAGTAGAATGTGAAAAACCAATCTGTAAAAAGTGCTAACAAAATGAATTTCTCATAGGGAAAGTGAAAATTGAGGTGATACAGAGGAAATACTTTTAGATAAAACGGTATTTGCGGAAAATTAGAAAATACCACAGGGAAGGCATCTGGATGTAATTTCTCTCAGTACAGGACACATAGTACAAGAAATGTATGAAAATAAGAATATAGCAATTTTTCGAGAAGCATTCTTAGAAAGATTATCGACAGATTTAAAACCGCTCAGGGCCACAAACTCAATACAACTCATATTAAAGGAAATTTATGGGAGTTTTGCAGCAGTTTGAATCGAAATCTACCAAAGATTGACGTGAATAAATGACGCCGGATATCTTTCAAAGATATTTTTATCAAATGATACAATTGATTCAGGAGAGGTCAGTTGTAGATTTGGATAACGCCAGCTATCATTCTAGACTGGTGGAAAAGTTGCCAATAACATAGTTGAAAAAGCGATATTACAAATTGGTTATTAAAAAAACATATTTCCTTTATGAACGGTTTACTAAAGAAGGAAATTGTAAAAATTGCAAATTAGAAAGAAATACAATTTAAGAAACATGTGATAGACGAATGGGCTGAAGAACATGGAAATGTTGTGCTTCGAACACATTAATTAAAATCCATTAAACTTATATGGGCACAACTAATTCGTAAGTCGGGATAACCCAAAATATCAACTATAAGGAATACGTTAATTTCTTAATACATTAAAAAAATTATCAGCGAAGACTGGTGAAACGGCATTAACTATGTTATTAAAGAAAAACTTAATTGAAGTTCGCATCGATGCAGCCACACTCGCTGCGACAATCATCGCCAAACAAACTAGTAAACAAACTGGTTAAATTTCGCTTTTTACTTTGAAATATTAAAGATAATTAGAAAATAACACTCCTGAAAAACGTAGGTTCTTTTTTAGCAACCTGAAACCGCCATATTGAACCGTGAACAGATTACTGACAACCTACGTATAAGCTAATTTCGAGATCACTTAAGTAATATTTCGAAAATAGGAAAAAGTACCTCTTATTTGTTTCGGAATATAATGATATAAGGAAAATGTGATAATAAAAAAAAATTCAGCCAATTTGACAGCATGAGGTATTGTAATATTGGCCAGTGAACGGGAAAACACAAACTCATGTAAAGGCTGATTTCCAAGATTTATTAATAGATCTTGTAAAAGTACAACAAAAAGGTATCTTTTTTATTTATAAATATAGGATATAATATGTAAATAAAATCACTTAAAAAATTAGATTTATTTTTAATGTCCCGGCACCACAGTTATGTTGAACCCATAAGCTGATTTCGGGATTCGTTATTAAATATTTGCAAAATAAGAAAAAATTAACTACATTTCATTTCGGGATATAAAGAAAATATTCTAAACTTAAATATTTTTTTTTACCCTTTATTGGTTTACACCGTCCAGACGCCAGAAATCTCTTTTGGCGCCGGGCGTCGAAGAAGGGTTCGAACCGACAAAGATCAGTTCGTTGGAAGCTCGTCACGCGCTCGACTCGCCATATTTATACGCACCTTTGGAAATTCGTAGCATACTCGTCACGCGCTCATTACGCGCTCGTCTCGCCATATTTAAGTTTCACATGAAAAGAAAAAATTAGAGTTTAAAAAGAAAACAAAAAGCAACTGCTGCGAAAACCTAACATAATGCGGGTATATTCAATAAACACTTGCAGTTCTTTATACAAAAATATTCTGGTTAGGTTACGGAAACATTTAAAAGTAAACAATAATGTTTATGTACAGATTTAGTTATACGGTATCAACCGGACCCATTCATTATCATAACACAAACATATATTATAATTAAATCCAGCTTGAATTTGGTCACTGATCATTTAAATATTCTCTACGTGCGTCATTCGATTAAATTATTTATTTTAAGAAGGGTTAAACAACTCTACGACGAAATAATGTCAAGATCAAGTATAATTTAGATGCATGTAATTAAAAGATAAAAATATTAGTTTAAAATTCATATATGCACCAAAAAAGTCATGGTAAAATAGTAGGCGAGGATTTTCATATATTATAGCTTTATTAAACCACGGAATTTACAAAATTCATACAGGTTCATACTTTCAACAATTAATATTAAAAACTGAATTTAAACCTGTGGAACATTTTAAAACAAAAAAAAATCATTACCTCTACCAGGGATTCTAGAAAAGTTTTCTCTTCAATTATGAAACAAAAAAACTGACGACTTTTTAAATAATAATTATTTTTGATTTGGATACCATTGTGAGTAATTTTTTCTTTAAACTTTCCAGACTCACGTACAAACGATATGCTCCCTCTCAAAAATTGATTAATTAATGAAAATGTGGAATTTTAGAAAAAATACGTTAAAATAAACACTTTTGTCTCTTGACAAGTTTTCGAAAAATGCTTCCTTTCCGAGATATTTGTAATTTTATGGAAAAAAAACTAAATTCGTCATTTTTGGAAATGTTTTCTCGAAAACTACTAAACGGATCGTAATTCTGAAAAATACATAGCACTCTTTCAACCTTCAACTTCAACAGAGATTTTTTTGATATGGGTAAATAGAGTCTGTGATGCTGAAAGTAGAGCTCACAAGTAACCCGTTTCAGACGAGTTGCGTGAACGCGTTCAAACAAGATGGTGATTGCAGTTGAAGATTCAACTTCAACTTCAGCAAAGATTTTTTTGATATGGGCAAATGGATAGTCTGTGACGCTGAAAGTAGAGCTCAAAAGTAACCCGATGATTTTTTCCTGACAAATAGGGTTATTGATGGAAATAATCAAATTATTAGCGATGAAAACAATGAGTGATATAAAATAGATCGCTACTTTAATTTGGAACAAAATTAAATAAATTGGTCTTTTTGTTTGATTATGTACACAAATGGAAAAGCACTGGGTCCAGATCAAATCCCAGTAGAAATCTTAAAATGTATGAATGATGATACCCTGGATATATTGTTAGATCTGTTCAACACAGTATATAAAACGGGGAATATACCCAGAGAATGGTTACTCTCCACCTTTTGCGCTATTCCAATAAAACAAAAATGCAAAAGACTGCAGCGAATATAGAACGATATCTTTGATAAGCCATGTACTCAAGGTGTTCTTAAAAGTAATACACGGACGCATTTATAACGAACTTGAAAAGGGGATAGATGATAGTCAGTTTGGATTCAGAAATGGTATAGGCACCCGAGACGCGTTGTTTGCACTTAATGTGCTTTCACAGAGGTGTATGGATATAAACACCGATATAAACATTTGTTATGTTGACTTTGAGAAGGCTTTTGATAAAATTAGACATGAAAAACTAGTCGAGATTCTAAGAAGAAAAAACATAGATAACAAAGATTTAAGAATAATAACTAACCTATATTGGAATCAACGCGCACAAATAAGAGTAGATAACGAAACAAGTCCGGAAACTGAAATAGGGAGAGGAGTGAGACAAGGATGCATTTTGTCACCCCTACTATTCAATGTGTACAGTGAATCGATTTTCGAAGAAGCACTGTTAACGGAAAGTAAGGGAATAATAATAAACGGAAGAGATGTAAACAACATAAGATTTGCAGACGACACTGCTATCATAGCTAGCTCCGCTGAAGAACTCCAAGAACTAGTGAACGAAACAAATAACGTTTGCGAGCAACACGGATTAAAAATGAATACCAAAAAGACTAAATATATGGTAATAACTAAAAAACAAAACATACAAACAAGCATAAAGTTGCGAGGTGTGAATTTAGAAAAAGTGCAAAAATACAGATACTTGGGCACATCGATAACAGCAAATAATGAACAAACAACAGAAATAAGAACGAGAATAGAAATGGCAAGAAGTGCGTTTGTAAGACTGAAAACCATTCTGTGCAGCAAAGACATCACTCTAGAACTAAGAATGATAATTTTAAGATGTTACGTATTTTCAGTGCTGCAGTATGGGTTGGAAGGCTGGACACTAAAACAAGAACACATAAATAAACTGCAAGCGTTTGAAATGTGGTGTTACAGAAGGATGATGAGAATATCTTGGACGGAGAGAAAAACAAACGTAGAAGTATTGCTAGCGATGGACAAAAACTATGAAATAATTAACAACATAAAAATAAGGAAACTGCAATATCTTGGACATGTAATGAGAGGCCAGAGATACGAGTTGCTTAGATTGATCATTCAGGGTAAAAGAGAAGGAAGAAGAAATATCGGAAGAAGAATTTCATGGTTGAGAAATTTGAGAGAGTGGTTCAATTGTAGCTCACTAGAACTTTTTCGAGTAGCGGCAAATAAAGTGAGAGTGGCAATGATGATATCCAACCTCCGATAAGAGATGGCACCTGAAGAAGAAGAAGAAGTACACTGATGGTGCGAACATAATCAATGACCGGGTGCGGGTAAAGAAGATCAACGAGAATATTGAATAGACTCATTGATGTATTTACAGACAAGTACTGACACATAAGCACATTCCTGCAGAGTTGTTCAGTACTTTAAGCGACGCTGTAATAATTGTAAATTTTACATAATCGCATGCTACAAACTATCGTCTATTTCGAGCGTTTTATGAGAACTTTAGAACTCTCCCCGTTTCTTTACCACTTCATACAGAAGTTAGATGGCTTTTTCATAGGAAGGTTTTGACCCACTTGTTTGAACTGAAGTCTGAAATTCAAGCATTTTTTCTTGATCATCCATTTTATTTGTCTTCTTGCGTTTCTAATATTCTGGCTGCAAAAACTTGCATACTTGTTCGACGTTTTTTCTAAATTAAAGGATTTAAATATGTCTTTACCAGGCCCAGGATTCATTATTTTTAATATGAATGATAGAATAGCAATCATGCTAAAGAAGTTCAACTCTTGGATTCAGTGTTTGCAGGCGAATGAATATAAATATTTTGGTTCTTTCAGGACCATTTTATTAGAAATTAAATTCAACTTAACGAAAATATTAACAGGGATATTACTAAACATCTTAAAAAACTACAATCAATGTTGTCGACGAGGCAGGGAGGAAGGGATACCAACAACATTCATATTCCTAGGTAAAAGGCAGAGTCGGGACTATTTTTCTGAATTCAAAGCTCTTGGGGGGAGGGGGACGATCACAAGCGAACGCAAGTTGTCGACGAGGGTGAAGATGGCAATAAAATTCACATGTCTAGGTAAGAAGCAGTCGAGACTATTTTTCTGAATTCAAAGCTCTTGTGGGAGGAGGGCAATCGCAAATGAACGCGAGTTGTTGAGGGGGGGGGGGGGTACCTGAACTAACCTTAATTCAAAGCTTTCGGGAGGAGCGCTCCCCCCCTTGAATCCGCCACTAGTGTGCAGGGGCCCTATCCTCGAACTGAGGAACGTGAAGTGAACGGTGAAAAGGTGACGAACGCGTATTCTTGAAATGTTCATCACCCATATCCTCGTTCGCCCGGTAAGCGAACGGTGAAACATGCGCAAATGAAATGTTAGCCGCTAAATGACATATTTAGCGCATGGATTTCAAAAAATAAAATAGTATTAAAAATTTTTATTTTCTTTTTGGTTCTTCAAATTAACTCGCATTAAAAAAATAATACGTTGACGAACCGTTTCTTTAAGACGTTTTATTTTCTCAATGAATAGTTGAAACGTTAATTAGGTGGTACCCCGATATTTTTAATATTTTCAAATTTTTTAATAAAATATTCTTAGAAAGTTGAATGTCTCGCAAATATTAAGCAAATTTGAGATTACAGACATATAAAATTATTACAGGAGATTCTGTTCATAACTCAATTGTATGAGCGTGCTATTTAAAAATGTTTTACTAGGGCCAGTTCTGCTTATGAATTTAACATAAATACTTGTGTCCATACAGCCGAGTATCTTAGTTTTAAACAGTTAAATCTAACATAATTCTTTTCACGACACAACTTATAATAAATTTGAGAAACTACAGCACAATAAGACTGTGTTAAACACTATACGACATTACAATTAGATAAATATTATGATTATAATTTATCGAGACATATAAATATGAACCTTACAGACCAACGAATGAGGTCCTTCAGCATAAAAATCTTATTTATGGTACATTTGATCTTCAGGTCTACAAATCTTTATAAAATAAAAAAAAATATATTTAAAGTTCAATGTGAGATCCGCCAGTATATTTAATGGACGTCTTCTGTCTGGCTTTTGGTCATAAATAGTTTCACTATCATTGTTCAAGTTTCCGGATTTCTTTCAAATTTACTTGTCAGGACAGAACATCTTGCAGTAAGAGGCTGGATAATCTGTGAAGTCATACAATAAATAACTAATTGGATAGTTTCTGTAGTCGATTGGGATGATGGCTTTTAGTCATACTACGTAGAGTTGTAATTTCCACCGTTTTAAGGTTTATCAGTGCTGACTTTCTGCAATTACTGTCAGTATATTACTTTATATATATGTGATTGCTGCTTTTCTTGATATCCCTTTTTCTTTATATATTAGAATCTTCAAATACAGGGTGTCTCAAAAGAAAGTACACATTTGTTTTGCTTATTGCGTGAACGCAACTATTCCGAGCGGCGCGGGGGGTATGTCAATCGGTAGCCTGGCTCTTGGAAGTTTAGTCGCTATGGAGCGTTTCTCAGGAGCGGACCGTGCTTTGTGCGTACGTCAGTTTTACAAAAACGGTAATTCGGCGACTGTAGCGCGTAGAAAATTCTGCAATTTTCGACATATTCGTCACTTAAATGATACGCCAAGCGCTCGGCTTATTGGAAAATGGGTCCAGAAGTTTGAAGAGACCGGTTCAACACTAGATATACCAAAATCCGGGCGTCCGAGGTCTTCGAGAACGGTCGAAAACGTAGAGAGTGTTACTCAGTCTGTTCGTGACGACCCAAACGTTTCGATTCGTAAGCGTGCTGTTGCTTTAAATGTGCATAGGTCATCATTATTCCGCATTTTACACAAAGATTTAAAGCTGAACCCCTATAAAATTCAGTTGGTGCAAGAATTGAAGCCTCAGGATGCTGGTCAGAGGCTTGACTTCGTAAACCAGATGACTGAACGCTTTTCAACGTTTACCAACACCTTCTTTTCGGATGAAGCCCACTTTCATCTTAATGGTCATGTAAACAAGCAAAATTGCCGCTATTGGAGTGCAAACAATCCAAAACACAAACATCAGAAACCTCTACATTCGCCGAAAGTGACTGTATGGGCTGCGATGTCGGCGCGAGGAATTATCGGCCCGTACTTTTTTGAAGATGAAAGGGAACGCACAGTAACAGTGACTTCAGAGCGGTATGTGGAGATGTTAGACGACTTCTTCGTGCCTGAACTGCAAAATTTTCCTGGCTATAACCAAAGAACATGGTTCCAGCAAGACGGAGCAACTTCACACACGTCCAACATATCTCTGCCACGAGTGCGTGAAATTTTTCCTGGCAAATTGATCTCAAAGAAAGGTGACATAAGTTGGCCTCCACGCAGTCCTGATTTATCACCTATGGACTTTTTCCTATGAGGTTATGTCAAATCAAAAGTTTACGCCAACAAACCAACTTCCCTGGCACAATTAAAAGAAAATATCCGCAACGAAATGGCAGACATCACGGAGAATACCTGCCAAGCCGTCATGGGCAATTTTAGTGCTCGATTAAATGAATGCCGTGAGCGCAACGGATTACATTTGGACGATATCATTTTTAAAAAATAAATTCCCAAACAATGTATTTTAATATGTAATAAACATTTTTTCAATAAAGTCCTGACTTTTTTTTAAATCGATTTTTTAAATGTGAACTTTCTTTTGAGACACCCTGTACTTGGCTCTTTGTATGCATTTTTGTTTAACAGTTCTAGAGTGTCAATTTAAGATAAATTTAATCCAGGCAAAGTACAAATATTGTAATGACAATAACTTCACAAAAATAACAACAGCACTATTTTTTTTTTACTTTTGACGATTAATTTAAAGTACCAAAACTACTTTTTGCCTAAAATGGCAACAAAATATACTACGGACATTTTCGGTTTGACAGCTCAATTCAATCTGTCATCCATTTTATTTTTTGAAATTCTCGGGTCTTAGCTCGTTCATATCTGGCAACATTGGCTTTTCAAGTATACGGCTTTTACTGTCAAAAAGTTCACATCGTCATTCCCATCGCCATTCACATCACCTTTCACATCACACTTTCGAGGATAGGGGCCCAGTTCCTGCTTCAGCGTCGATGGAACGTTTAAACATGTGGTTTTGTGCACTTCGATTTAAGGAATTGAAAAAGGTGGAAAAATTAGTATTTTCATTTAAATTTACAATGAAAATACAAATGATAAATTATAAGTTTATGATTTCAAGTTTATATTTATATTTAATAGCTGTTGTACGTTTTAAATATTTTAGAAATTAATTAGTTGATTTAAAAGTTTATGACATTTAAGTAGTTTAAGGTAAAGTTAATAGTTTTTTATGTTCTTAGGCGTTGCATTCTAGGTATTAATTTGTTTGTGAATTTTTCGCGCAAGTTGTTTAAAATGTTATAATAAATATTTTTTTTTTATTTAAATTATGATTTTTATTGAAAAAAATCAAGTGATTTAAATTCAAAATCAACTCAACTCTGCTGGAGAAGCCTTTTGTACAGAGACTAAAAAAGGCTGAAAATGAAGGAGAACACTGAGGCACTCCAAATTGAAGCTCAAGATTTCAGCATAATTTCCCTCAATTGTACATCTTTTTTCCCTTTCGAATGTCCAGAAATCCATCAAATTGGTTCACCATGTTCCACTGAAGATTAATTTAAAAAAAAATAATCTGTAAGTAAAACAAATTATTTTAGTAAAATTATATACAAAAATAAGTACGTCTCGGTCGACTGCTAACAAAAAACTGCAAAATTTTCCTGTTAATAAAAATATTTCCGAAACTGATAAAATTAATTTAATCCATAAATTGTCAAGGCTCCGCCTAAAATTTTGGAAGGTCGAAAATTAAAAAAAAAAAAGAAATATTTGTTAAATTTGTTAATTCTTGCCAAAAAAACTCGTTTACGTGCGTCAAAAAGCCAAAAAAATTGTTTATTTCCAATATTTAGTCTTAAGTCAAAAATGTCACATAATTTTTCTCCCCAGAATGTCGGGATAAATAAAACAGAAACCATCCCAACTGGTTGTTTTATCCAAACCTGTTATAATAATATCGCTGTCACATGGAAGTAATGTGATTAGTTAATCGTTTTCCAAAATAAGATTTCTATGATACCAAGTAATTAACTCCGCTTATATATGATACCAGTGGCGTGCAAATTGTATACTAAGTACATTTTTTACGTAATTCTATATTAAAAGCGCTCACTTTAGACGTTTTTTCTGAGCATTTCAACACACATTGATGGTACGAGACTGGAATTTTTTTTAATAAATTTATGTATAATTTAATGTAAAATATTTGCTACTCTTGCAGGTAAAAAGTAAAAGTGCTATTTTTTATTTTGTATTTGAGTCAGCACAATGACTAGAGTATACGGAAAACTGCTTAGAAACATCGTAGAAACAGAATATGGCCCCCAAGAAATTGAAGAACAAGCAGGTTTTACAGCTGGCCGATCGTGCGTAGATCATATATTTAGTTTAACCCAACTTAATGAAAAGAAGGTGGCAAGAAATAGAGAGGTTGATCTGCTTTTTGTTGACCTCACAAAAGCATATGATACGGTTCCAATCCAAAAAATTATGGTACGTGATGGAGAAGTCCCCAATTAACAATACAGCGATCCAAGCCATCAAACAGCTATACGACCAAGCATTCTCCAGAAGTAAGATCGCCAATGTTGGGGGGATGTTGTCTATCACCAACTCTCTTTAAAATCTACCTCAATGAAGCTTTAAAGAATTAGAGAAGATCATGCAGTAGAATGAGAATAGAATTAAATAATGACACCCATTTATATACGCTTCATTTTGCAGATGACAAAGTGGTAGTGACCCAAGATAAAGAAGACCTCGAATTTATGACGAGGAAACTATTTAAAGAATACGCAAAGTGGAGATTAACTGTCAACTTATTATTATACTTACCTTGGAACAAACATCAGTCAAAGTGGACGAACTAAAGAAGAAATATTGGAGCGAATGACTAAAGGGAAAAAAGCTATCGGATGCCTAAACTCACTATTATGGTCAACAAAAATCTCCAAGGTTTTTAGTTGGACGCTGCGCTTCGTGACGATTTTTACCACGCCGAAATCAACCGAGTAAAGAATCTGCAAGTTTGTATTTTGATCAAAAAAATCCGAACGATTGTATGTAACGTACAAAAGTTGTCGGGCGGCATAAGGCTTTCACCGAGGACTGTGGAGACATCGAAGATGATCCGCATCTTTGTCTTCCATCAACATCAACTAACGAAGAAGTTATGGTACTTGAAAATGTTGTATCTCGGCTAGAAAGCTAGCAAGTGAGTTGGGAATCGAAAAACTCAATTCCATTTGATTTAGGTCCAAAAATTGGTCATGAAATGCGTTGTCTCTAGTACGGTGACAAAAAACTGAACTTCCAACAGCAACCAGAGACCCAAACTTGAAACGAATTTTTACCAGTGATTCGACGTGAATATAAGAATTTAATATGGAAACTTTGCAATGTAGGGGGAAAGAGAGAGAGAAAAACCAAAAAGAACACATATAACCAAGTCAAAAATCAAAATGATGCTCACCCTTTTCTCGGGCTATCAAGGCATTAGACGTTATGCCTTGTTTGTGTGATGCTATACAAAAAAAAAAACAGTGAATTTTTTATAGATATCCTACAGCAAAAATTTAATTTATTATTATCAATAATAACCAATACCCAATCGGTAGGTATAAAATATCTTTGTAATTAAAAATCTAAAGACTTTTTACTTATTTATTATTTAGCATAAATAACTGTATATGTATAAATTAACTCCAGAAAAATAAATTTTAACTTAGAAGCAATTCTTCTTCTTGCTTGAAATGGCGTTGCTGCTAGGCAATTGCCAAGCAGCAACGCCGTTGGCAGCAGAAGCAATTGGTAAATTTTTTGAAGATACGGGATTGCTACCAATAACAATAAAATTGAATGTACCCTCCAGTCCTTTTAAAAAAATAATGTTTTCTGAGGAAGCAAAAAACATAAATGGGATTCAGTGCTGGACCTTACAAAACAATGGGCCTGAAACTACAAAGCAATTACCGGTAATAACGCAGTTCCTGAGTGAAGTTGCATCTTCAGCGTCGGTGAAATGTGTGTTTAGTACACTTCGATTTAAGAAATAAATTTGAAATTGAAAAAGGTGTAAAACTGGTATTTCTATTTAAATTTCAAAATGAAAATGCAAATCATGATAAATTTTAAGTATGATGTCAAGTTGTCTTTTATATTTATATTTTTTAGCTGATGCAAGTTTGAATATTTTAGAAACTAAATAATTTGATTTAAAAGTTCATGGCATATAGCTACTTTAAGGTAAGATTTATCTTTTTCTTATGTTCTTAGGATACGGTTACTGTGCATGCGAATTCAGATGAAAATATGTTCGGACGAATACGTCCGAAATCCTCGTCAGGACAAGGCGGTTACACTGTACGAGTTTCCTAATAGTCAGAGCATTTCTGCCGCTCAGCAAAGATGGACGAACTTAAAGAATTTTATTTCCTTAAAAGTCTGTTAATGAAGTTATTGTTGTTAATTTTTCAAGTTTCAATTGTTATTTCAAGAATTGTGGGACCAACTGGAAAAGTTTCTGGAGAATTTCAGGTTGAGACCAGCAACATCTGTACATACTGAAGGGGATAGACGAAAGCATCAAAAAAATCCCCAATTTTCGTGAATGTATTTCAGTAAAACAAAGATTGGTTGTAACTTTAAGGTAAGAAAAAATTTAACAATGTATTCAGTTCTTTATTCAATGGAAATTCGAAGTTTTCAAAAATGAAAATAAATATGCAGCAAAATTGAACAAATGACACTTGCATTTTTAATTTATATCGTTAGGCGTTACATTTGAAAAGAACGAAGCAAAGTCTTCATGTTGAGGAGTACTCAGTGAAGTTTCCACTTGTGAACAACTTGCCCAACTAACTATCACTCGTCAATAAACCACATGCGGAAATGTCATAGTTGCATGTTAGATGGTGGATTGGCTGTAGTATATGTTGACCTCTAAACCCCCCAAAAGATCCTCTTCGCAAAACACTTGTTGGAGTTTAGTCCTCACAAATATTTTTCTTTCTTCTGGTACTTTTCTCAAATATGACAGTAAACTCTTCAGAAAGTGATAGTTGGCTTCGAGAAGCTGAATTTCTTTCCTTGAACATTTGTACTTTTCAGTTTCATTCGATATGTTCCGAGATGATTCAAGAGTGTGTGTTTGTGGTTCGTTTTCTGGGGGATCAGGGGGAATAGCTGAATTCTGGATGTCTTCATCAAATGTTGTCTCGCTCGGGACCTTATCCTGTCCTTCAAAAACTCAATGCTTTTGAAATAGGCTCACTTAGACTCTTTGATGATTCCTTCTACGTCTCCACCTCGTTTTTTAGAATTCTTATCCCTCAAAGTTGCCATATAGTTTTCGCTGCTTCACCTGAAATTAATGAAAAAAGAACCAATTGATCTATGTTTTTAATTGTAACCTAGTGTTATGTTAGTGTTTTGAATTATTCTTTAAATGGATATCTTGATTTATTGTATAGTAGTTGCTTCTTATTACAGATTTCTATCAACTGGGAAGTCACTTCGAGCACTAAGGTTCTCCTACAGAATTTCATACTGTGCTATTCGAAACCTGGTTTACGAAATATGCCAAGCTATATGGGAGTGCTTACTATAGAAGAATGGAAAACCATCGCGAGTGACTTCTACAACAAATGGAATTTCCCCAACTGCATCGGTTGTATATTCGCAAGAAATACCCCAAACAAACAGGGTCAATATATTTCAACTATAAGGGCTATTTTTCTATTGTATTGCAGGGAATAGCTAATTACACGTTCATTGATGTTGAAGTTGGGGCTTATGGTAAGCAAAGTGATGGGAGAACCTTTTCAGATTCAAATATTTATCAAGGGTTTGAAGCAAACACACCAGAAAATTAAAATATTCCGGCAACCGAAATTTCAGCACCCTACGTTCTATTGGGTGATGATGCCTATCCTCTGAAAGAGCTACACAGTGCGTAGAATGTGCCTTTAGTATCCTGATAGCCAAGCGGATATGTTTAAAAACTGAACTGCATATCGTTTCAGATAAAGTAGACATCGTAGTTAATGGGTTTGTTTGAACGCTGTAAACAATGTTGAAGATTGACCAAAATGTGGTTGTCGGACTTGCATTGTCTTTATTTTTATTTATTTTTAAGACGTTTCGATTAGGTTGTATCTCTAATCGTTATCAGGAAATACCAAGACCATATACCTGACAACCTACGATCGGCGCTCACACCACACTACAGTAAGCCACCACATCTTTACCGACTACCAAAAATTCATAAAACGAACATACCATTGAGACCAATAACCAACTCCAAAGGATCCTCAATAAATACACTGGCGAAGTTTCTTTTAAAAATCATACAACCTTTTAGAAGGTAAGACGAATACATATGTTAAAAATTCCACACATTTCGTGAACATTATTAGTAGCATCAATCTAGAGCCAGACGACAGACTAATAAGCTTTGATGTGGAAAGTCTGTATACTAATGTACCATTAAGGGAATCACAAGACATAATCAAAACTAGACTTTCAAATGATACTACTTTATCGAACCACGTTACCACTGGACGGGGTGATAGATCTTTTGGAGTGTTGCCTGCGTAGTACTAACTTTCAAGTAAAGGACAGATTATACGCTCAGGAAGACGGGCTTCCGATGGGATCTTCACTCTCTCGAGTGGTCGCTCATGCCACAGAAACGGCAACAGTAAAACCGAAAGTCTGGTTGAGATATGTCGATGATACCTTCATCGTATAGAAGGGTAATGATCAAGAACTTAATGTTTTCTTGAAACATCTAAATAACATTCGACCTACAATTAAGCTTACCATAGAAAAAGAGGTAAATTATCAATTGCCTTTCCTAGATGTCATGGTGAATCGCTCAAACGAAACTATTAAAACTTCAGTATGCAGAAAGCCAACACATACTGGACAATATCTTAATCATAGTTCCAATCATTCTGTTGTAACAAAACGGGGAATTAAACGCAACCTGTATAATCGCGCTATATCTATATGCAATAATGCCGATTCATTGGAAAAAGAGGTAGCAAATATTAAATCCGATTTACAACAGAATGGTTATCCTTTGAAACTAATTGACGATTTTATAAATAACTTTAGAACAACGAACACTGGACAGCAAGAAACACATCCCTTCTTCACAATTCCGTACATTAAGGGAACTTCGGAGAAAATAAGACGAATTGCCAGTAGTTATAATATAAAAACAGCCTATAAATCAGGAAATACACTTAGAGCTCATTTAACAAAAACAAAACCAAAAAGTACCCATAAGAAAGAATGTGTTTACAAAGTTCCATGTGAGTGTGATGAAATGTATATTGGAGAAACCGAACGACTACTAGAAGTTAGAATTAAGGAACATAAAACTCATACACAAAAAGGGGAAACGTCGAGATCAGGTATTGCAGAACACGCCTGGGATAAACAAACACCATATAAAATGGTCTGAGGCTGCGGCAATATATATGGAACCCAACATGAAAAAAATAAAATTTATAGAAGCAGCTTACATTAAAACAATAATGGAATCTTCAGTAAACCTAGTGTTGAGATACCTAATCTTTGGCAACCACTACTTTGTAACATCAAATCATTGAGGTGTGTGGACACAATCCCTATATAAGCTCATAATCTTAAGACAAAATATTCAGTTTATACTTGATAACGATTAAAGATACAACCTAATCGAAACGTCGTAAAAAAAATAAAAATAAAGACAATGCAAGTCCGACAACCACATTTTAGTTAAATGGGTTTGTCTTTTGCATAACTTAATCATCGATATGGAAGGTCTTACTTTCCTAGATATTCCTGAAATGGATTTTGAGCCCCTACACAATGTGCCTGTTTCAAGAAGATATAATCACTACGGAAGAAGCGCGAATGACGTTAAAGAAACCTTAAAAAATTATTTTGTTAGTCCAGCAGGTGAGATTCTGTTTCAATACAACCTACTGTAATAATATATAGCCCTGCAAATCATATTCTTCATGGATAAAATGTAAACATTAATTCTAATTGCTTATGTAATTAATGTGAACCCCCCATGAAAACAAAAATATGTACTTACTGCTAGTGTTCAGTTCTGTAGCAACTTTCTCCTACTTTTGCCGAGAAATACCGAAAAATATCTCTGTTATAATAATTTTTGTCTCGCACATCCCACAAAGACCTATTCCCGTACACAAGACATGGTGAAATAACCAAATCACTCGAAACTCAACGCACGAAAACACCTAAAACAGACGAAGGTCGCACGAAAAAATCAAACTTGTTTGAATGTTCAACCGATTCTAACGACGTCGTGCATGTTCTGACGTGTTCATCGCTGTCAGTGTAAACACTCTCATTGGAAAACAGGCGTTTCTTTGTTCGGACGAATTCGTCAGAACTCGTCAGAACACATCTTCGTCAGAATTCGTATCCATAGTAACCGTAGCCTTAGGCGTTGTAATTCTAACTATTAAGGCGTTTGTGAATTTAGTTTCGCTAGTTGTTTGAAATATTATAATAAATATTTTTTTATTTAAATTATGATTTTTATTTTTAAAAAATCAAGTGATTTAAATCGCGATTTTAATAATGCTTTAATTCATTTGATTAAAATCAAACCAACACTGGCGTCCATGCAAACTTTTGATCTACTCGTCAAGGAGTACCAGAGTCCTAAGTTTCAAAGAGTTTGATTGAGAGTTGCTTTGTTTTAGGCGAGAAATTCTTTAGCCGCATCTGTAAGATTAACTAATTATTTCCATGCTGATCTTTATTTTACTAATTGTGTTTCATATTTTTTTCTTTTTTAAATTGTTGTATGGATTACTTTTAAATGTCGCAAAACTTTCTTTTTTACCATTGTTAAAATATCCAATTTATACAATAACAATATAGTCATTTAATTTCAATATATAAAAAAAAGTTGGAGAGGAAGAGGAAAATCCAACTACCTCTTATAGAAATTATGGTAATGCAATCCGCCGACCACACAGACTTCTGAACTGTAGAAGGAAAACAAATGATAAACTTGTGTAACGCCAATGATGAATTACATGATTCAACTTGAAGGCGCAATTCAATAACATAAAAAAAGCAATAACCTACTACCAATAAAGTATCAAAACCTTAATTTGTCACATAATGGAGTTGTTAGTTAGTATTGTTGACATAAAAAATTAGCAAAAAAATAATTGCAATACAAATTATCAGCAATAAAAAAATTAGCATAATTTTCACCTTCAAAACTAAAAAAATATAATTTGCGAATGATATTTATATCAACTCCTAGACAAAATTAACTCAACAATACGAAATTATCCAAAAAATTAATTTATCTTTTTCTTATGCCACTCTTGAAGTTTATCCAGTATTTGAATAGTAGGCTATGAATATTTTGTTTCATTGTTAAGGACAGCAATCAAAACAATTCGTTTAGATTTACAGTTTCAAAGAATTTATTTGAAGATAAACAATTGTTTGCAATTCTTGTTATAGATTTTCTTTAAAACTAAGCTTATAATTTGTTTACTTTTTTAAAAGTAATACGTTTTATGGTAGAATGTTTTATTTGTGACTCCGAAAAATTGGAAAAATTAATCGAAAAAGGAATTTAACTGAACAGGAGGTTTTGCGAGCATCAGTTTGATTGGACGAAGGATATTGTCAGAGTTATGTTGCCAATTTGTTAGGCAATCATCGTTCCACAATAAGTCGTATGGTAAGACGTTTGACTGAAATAGAAACTTATTCTAGAATGCCAAGGCAAGGGTCTGTCGATGATTGGAAACAATTTTTCTTCACAGATGAAACTAGGGTTAGCCCAAAACATCCAGATGGTCATAAGCGAGTATAGCGAAGACCAGGAGAAAGATTTGCTACTTGCAATGTTATCAAGGATTTGCAAGTAGCAAAGGTGTGTGTAGCGTAAGAGTCATCAAACAACTGAAAATATAACATTTTAACATATAATATAGATCAGAGTACTTTTTTACACATTCGGTTAGTAATTTTTTTATTATTCCGTAAAGACGGAACTTCGAATTCTCTTTATCCCAAGATTTTTTATGCAAAATTCAAATTAAAAAAAATCAAATTAACTGGAATTATTCCACAAAGTTCTCTTTTATGTAACTGTGCCGTGCACAAAACTATAAAAATATAGTTTAGGCACGTCCAAGGAAGTTGGAAGGGGTAAAAGGAAGGAGAATATCCCAAACCAAATTTGGTTCCGCATGTAACTCTGTACTCCCCTTAATGTGGCTATGCTGCATTTGTGCAGTAGATCAAGGGACAAGACTGGACTGGACTTGAGAAACCTCTTATTATGTTATTATATTGAAAAATTACAATTTAAAGTTCAAGTTATAATACAACTAATGAAATAAACACTGTCTTAAAAGAGATTTAGACAAAATTCGGCTTCTTCCGTCTTTTTAAGTGTTAGAAATTACTATAAATGCGAGGTTTACAATTAATATTAACCAAAAGAGGATTTAAAAACTTATTTTTTTCGGTAAATATTGTTTACATATTGAAAATAACAATAATAATAATGTAGGCAACCATATATTCATACTTTATGTATTCAAAATTGACGCACCGATTATCATATGATACTCGTTTAAATAATGCAATTAGAAAAGGATAGCATAAAATCGGTATGTCTGTACCAAGAAATTAAATATCTACTGATTATCAACACTTTTTTAAATATAAATAAAAATATTATTACGTTATTCAGCGTTCAAACAACCGGGCCCTAGTTCTGACATTATGCTAATTCTACAGGGGTATGTTCGAAGATCTTCAGTATAATCTTATATATTGATGTAATACAAAAACAAAGGTACTTATCGAACTAATGAATTTCCGGGATCGAACCACGCGATTTACAAAACAATACCATACACTGATGCATTGTTATAAATAAAATCTATACAAATATCTTGACAACATACACAAATATAAATTCCGAAATTTAACTAATGACCCTGCACCGCACAACAAAGAAAATAAGTGTCGAAGGCGACGACAAATAACCGCATTAAATACAAAGAGTACGCCGGGACGCCGATCGTATCGCAAACCCTGCTCTGGTTTCCGGTTCTCATATTGCCAACTTCATGCAACAAATTTACTATGAAATTTCTTTTTGCGCTCGCTCCACATAGCCAGGCGATGTCAATTTATGACATTTATTTTCTGCATGGTGGAACACTTTTTTAATCATTTAGCCGATTTTTGTAGTTTTCCATATCCCTTCCAACTTCCTTGGGCACGTCCAATATCTGCTAATGTTAGTTATTCAAGAATATTATCTTCACTGTTATATTCCTGTTCACTTCACGAATTCTTCTATATTGCATGTGTGCAGTCATTAATTAATTATAGTATATTATTCGGGGGAAATCTTTTTCGTATTTTCTCTTGTTATGTTTGTTAAGAAGAATTCTAATTTATTTCAAATGAATTTCCATTTTTATGGAGAGTCTATATCTATGGAAATCAGAAGAAGAGACAAACTGAACATACCCATGGTCAAGTCTACTTTTTATTAAAAAGACCCTTCTTTCAGATACATCAAGGCTTACAGAATGTTACCGCTACACATTAGTAATATAGAAGACAAGCACAAATTTCTTTTCAATTTTAAATTGTTTTAAAACGTTTTGCAAGTTCTTTAATATTATTTAATTGTAATTTTATATGCGGATTGTAATGTATTTAGTGATTCTACTTTTACTGACCATTATTTACCACTAAAAACTAACTAGTTACTAGAATGGAAGTGTTCTCTGTTGTTTTATGACATTCCTTTCAATAATTTAGTTTGGCAATAAACGATATTATGGTCTATTGTGAGAAAAAATGATCCCAACAAAAACTTCTCACGACTTTTTACAAAAAAAAGTAAAGAACCATGGTGTGGATATTAAAAATTAATATAGGCCAAAAAATATTTCAAAATTTGATAATTTGATAACGTTGCATATTCAGACAATACAATAAAAATACAGACATTGATTATACCAACGTTTAGCGATAAAATTGAAAAAAGAAAAACATACATATTTAATTTATCCAAATTTCTGGAAGGTGTACTAATGTTCCTTATAGTTTTCCAAAAGAAAAAACCAACGAGTATTAATTAGTCACAATAAAATAGACAATGGAAAATGAGTATGCAACTACTTCGCTTTATCTGAAAGTGTACAGTTCTATCTACAAAAAAAGCATACATTTATACTCATTTATTGCTCAATTGCACTGGATGTCATGGAATTAATACACACGCAACAGTCCCTGCAAAATGCTTTTATCACAGTGGATGTCACAATATAAACAAATTATATATATATATATATATATATATATATATATATATATATATATATATATATATATATATATATATATATATTATTGGCCAGTTTACTTTTTTGTATTTTGATATTAAAGTAGAAATATTTGAAAAACCAAATTAGTTTCTTACAAAAACTTACCGAAGATACAAAGCAATCAAGTAATGGTGGACTCTCACTCCTTGCCTCAGCCTTTTCTTCTGGATCTACACTTTTATCCTCCTGAAAACACAATTTCAAATAGGTATAATCATACATATATAAATAATATTTACCACAAGACATTGTTAGGGTAACCAAAACTTTTTAAAACCAATAAGATATCTACATAACTATTTACAAAAACACTTTTTTGTCTTTGTGGGGGAGGAGTATTACTATGACTCACATATTAAGGGATAGAGCCTTACAAGCTCTTGGGGCACAAAAATTTAGTTATTTTATAAATAATCTGTTTTTAAAAATATAATTTCTCATAAAAATAAAAAGAAAATTTTGAGATATAGGAATGAGTTAAAAAAAACAAGGGATTGTGTTGAAATAAACTAAATATTCATTGAATAAACATCTGAAAGAAAAAATCAAGAGAAAAGTATCATTTGAAATTTTTAAAACATGTTTCAAAACAGTTTTGAGCATTAAACACATATAAGTGTTGTACTTACTGCGTGAAAATATTTTAAAATTATTGTTATAAACAATATAAGTAATTTTCTGTTCTATTTATACCAGGTTTTTTTGGTATTTAACACACACAAAGTTGATTAATAAATTTATCTTATTGTTGAACACTCTAAATTACAATTTGCAATACTTTTATCGAATAAACCACTTTATATGAGTTAAGTATATTTATATTTTAAATTTCTACTAGAACTTCAGAGCACAATTACTACCAAAAGGACTTTTTATTATTGTCTCGAATACTGTCTAGTTATTACGAGGTTTATTAAGAGGAATAGAAATAAATAATTCATTTCAAGACCCACTGACCTCTGTAATAAAACTATAATTAAGTTAACATTTGTAGCAACAGTGATTATGCATGCATTCAGTCTCTGTTATATCTGTAATATCTACTTGAAAATACAGTCAGAGACTGTTAACTGAATGAAATTAAAAAAAATTAAAATCACTGATTAACTAAGAAAAAGCTTTGAGAATATTAGAATATAAACAAACTGATCAGGTTAATAGCAAAGTATTAATGGTTAAGTGTCACTTGCTCTTTTATGTTTATCTTAAAATTGTTTATCTCTTCAAAACTGTAAAACCTAAGATCCTTATTTTCTAATAGGTACCAGAACAAAATGAATTACCCCAAAAATCAAAGTACTGGCCAGCATAAGCTATGACTTTTTTCCATCTTTCTGTTCAAGAATGGATTATGGGCCAAAATAACTACCACTCGTCAAGCGAAATTTTCTATTCTTTGTAAGAATGTAAGTGTTATTCTCAAGGTCTGTGCTACACTGATCACACTAAATGGTAGTTCAAAGGGGCTTAACGTTTTCCAAAACACTTTGCAGTGTAAGGCTGAACATTATGTTGAAAAATAGCTTTATCGTATCTTTCGGCGTATATTGGTCATTTTTCCTTCTATGTTCGGTTTAATTTTATCAGTTGTCGATATCGATCGCCAGTAATTGTTCCACCAGGCAAAAATCCTTTTTTTTCTGTCCGGCAAACAAAATTTCACAAGCGCTTTTTCACCTTCCAGTATCTCTTTCCTTCAATTCATATGGATTTCTGGATCTTGCTCAATGCAGTGAACAGGGAAACATTCAATGCTGTTGCCAATTGTTTTAACATTTGAGTGAGTCTTCATGCAATAACTTTTGTAAATCTGCATTTTCAAATTTTTTCGGCTAACCTGAATGCTTCTTGCCTTTTACATCTAAATCACCACTTTAATCATCTTTAACCATCGTTCGCAAGTAATTAGTACATACCAACAAATGTATTAGTGACGCCATCTCTTAGTAAAGTCGACATTATTAAAAGAAACACATATTAATACTAGCATGTATATGGAGATTTGAGGACTATCTAGCTAGATAAACAACAGTAATAAAGTCATCAATATCTTTAAATATTCTTTGATCTTTCAAAGGCTCTTGATAGCATTGATATCAATTTTATTATTCATAACCTTTCAAGCTTGTGTATTAGGATAGCTGTGCTAAATTGGATTGTTATCTTTTTGTCCGATAGAAAATTATTTGTTCTTTTAAATTACTGTAACTACAGTAAGTATATCGCTTAGGGCTCTATACTAGGGTTAATGATTTTTACCTTTGCCTTGTTATGTAATTAGGAGTCTGTAGGGGAACTGTGGATGATACTTCAATGGCTCTATCAGAAGCAAGTCCTGAAGAACTTGGAGCATCTATTAAACAGGTCGTTAATGACATTTCTATGTAATGTGAAAAAAGTAGACTCAAATTTAGATAAAACTAAATGTATATATAGTCTAACAGTAGATAATGGTACTACATGAAAGTTACATAATCTCAATAGGGCATAGTTCGCTCTTTTAACTCTTAGGCCTGACTTATCACTTACTACCCTGTATACTATGCTTTGATAAATATTGTAAGATGGTCTAAAAGTGAATATTGCAAGTTGAGATTGAGGTGTAAATCTAAGTTTAAATGAAAAATTACACTTTTTCATTGGTGAAAGTTACTGATTTGAAAAAGTAGAGATCACACAATAAGTAAGGAAATAAGGCACATACATTGGGCTCTTTAATATAAATTAATAATTATAATATTAAAAAAAAAAAAAAAACATTAAACCTATCAACCATCAGTAAGTATAAGAACTCAAAACTGCCTTTAGATGCTACAAGTTAAATATGTAATCGTAAGTTCTTGTTTAATGTTTAAAAATAATCACACAAGTATCACATTGTTTATCAAGAAAACCAAAAACGAAACAAATAATTTGCATATTTATTAAACTTATGTATAGCTGCAATTTAAGAATACAACCAAGGTTACCAGGTGACAGGAATTTTTCAACAAGTTAGAAATTTTAGCCCTTTGTCAGGGAAACAAAAAAAAATTGTAAATGTCAGGGATTTTTTAAAATTAAAGAGGAAAATAAGTGATAAAAAAAATATATAACAACGAATAAAATAATATCACAAAAACAAAGAAAACATCAAAATTACCTGACAAACAAAAACAAGTTGTTGACGGGGGGGGGCATAAAGCGACATTCAACCTGTTCATACATTGAGATAAAATGTCAGGAAACTTATTAAAATGTCAGGGATATTATCAGTAAATCTGATTATTTGATCTGGTAATCCTAAATACAACAGCTTTAAAATATTGAAGGAACTTAAAAAATAATTTTTATTGTTGCAAAGAATTTTCTAAAGTTGATCAGCAAGAAATGTTTTTTTTTAAAGAACACTTAATTTTTATTTTTTAGGTTAGATGTGCCTACCACCGCCCTTAAATGAGGGAACCCGATGTCCAAAGTCTAGCCCAGGCCATAAGTGAAACTTTTACACTCATTTAAATCAAATTTATGTTATAACATTTCATAGACATTAATCTTTCAACAAATTAATTGAGATTAGTTTATTAACTGCAACAAAAAATTTAAAAGACTTCTTTATGTGAGATTTCCTTGGACTTTCCTTTTAGACCTAATAATAGATACCCAGAAAAAAATATGAGACAAGAAACAGTCAAGCTTATATAATTAAATATACACTTTTATCATAAATGTCCTATCAAGTTTAATAAATAAATAAAAAAAAAAATTAGTTTACCAAGATAGTCCATTTTAGCACATTGACCCTTATGTTTTTGTTTATTATTATTTTGACAGTTTCTAGATCTGTAACATACATAACCTATAAAAAAAATTCTTACCTCCGTTAATGTGTTCAAGTTGAAAACCGACGAATATGTATGAGGTGGAAAATTGGTCCCAGAGTCCGACATTTTGTCACTTCACAAAAACACTTTAACCGCACGTTAAATACACCATAAAAGAGTGTCGAATCTTGAAATACAAACAATTTTAATTAGTTCTCACAGTTCAGATTATTCGATTTCAAAGTCACAACACGAATCCTGATATTCGGATCGGTACGAAATATTATCGCGGTTGGCTCGCGTAGATTGTGATTGGGTTGGGAATTCCTCCCTGCTACGTTGCCAAGATTATAAAAAATTCACCAAGTTATTATTAGTTGACATTGAAAATAATGGTAAATGCCAAAATGTAATACAAATAACTCCACCTCGATTTCTAGAGAAAAATATATGATTACCCCCATATTTAATGTCAAACATTTTATTGCCATATTAAGAGTTTTAGAGATATTTAGAAAACTAGTTTTGAAAAGTATTCATATTTTCCTCAATATTTCCAAAAAAATAACAAATGTAATAGCTCTACCCATTCCTCGCAATGTATATAGTGCAGCAAATACAAATCTGACAACCCGAGAAGGTATTTACATTTATACGTATATGACGGATTATTTAAAATGTATTGGTAGCTTTTTTTTTGGTATCCAAGATGTCTTCGTGAAACAAAATTAAATCTAATTAAAACGAGAACTACTAATTAAAACAATCAATGAAACGACAATTCAAAACGTCCAAGTAGTTCTTCAATATGAACATTACAGCCGGATTCACTAACATGATTTAAATTTAAAACTATCCTAAATCGACAGCAGAGGGCAATAATAAATCAAACAAGTCTTAAACCCTAGAAATATATTAGCATGAATAAATCACTCTGTTTTATTACTGAACCGGCAAAAATGAAGAACTTTAGTTATTTTCGGGACACAATTATTGTCTTACATATTTCAAGGCTTTATTGCCAAGTTCTTATTCTTAATATCCCAAGCGTTTATTTGTTGACATATATAATATAAATTATGACGATATCATAAGCAAAACAAAACTGGCCGACTATAAGATTTAAATTTCATGGCAACTAGATCGGGTTGAAATTTTAAATCTTCTTAGTGAATCTGGCTGATAGATTTCAATGTTTTTAAGCAGGTTGTTTTTGTATAAAAAAATAAAAATTATTTGGGATTAACGCTGATAAATTCGGTAATTCGTAAAGGAAAATTTTATTCCCTCATAGACTAACTAATAATTAAAGACCTGTAACTCTGAGTTCTGAGTTTTTTAAAACATTTGTTAATTTAATGTTTTTAATAAGAAATAATTAATGGCAACGTGGGTTTCAGATTGAAAAATCAAAGCTTACTACTATACAAAATTTTTTTGAGCTGATTGTTCGGTTTTATGACTTTAAGAAAGAGTCCTTCCTATTGGGATATTCTAAGATCTAAGTAAGGGTTTTTAGTATGTATATCATACATATACTTATTTGAGCTTGGCTGCTGGCAACCTGCTAAAAACATTTTATTATGATGTGTCGAGAGAAAATTTTCCGACAAACAAATTATGTCCTATAGCGTTTTGCTCCAGGATTGATAATTATGAAGATATAATCGAAAAGAGGAAAATGGCTGACATTTTTCTGGTTAATAATTTTTCAGGCTTCGAGCTCACCTTTTCTGACTGAATCTAATTCGACTGAATAGGTACTGAGTTCATAACTTCAGTATCTGGTACAAATCATTCAGATCACTTCTGTAAATTATTATGTGACGAAAAGATATAGTAGGCTTTTGTCAAATAAATTCACGCCTAATTTGTCATGCCGCGTCCGCACGCTTGCCACTTGCCGCAAACTCCAAACCTCCACAAACGTTAAGGGAATCAAACAGCGCCATCCACACGCTTGCGAGTGAGTTAGTGTGTTCTGTACAGGCAAGCATGGCGGACGTTGAGCTCGTATCGGCTATAACATTTGCCTTGAGTTATTTTTACTATAAAAACAATAAAAGAAATAAAAAGAAACGAAAAGTACGGCAAAGAAGATGGTGGATGTTACAAATTCATAAAAACCGTACCGTCTGCTTGCCTCCGGTACACAAATCAAACTGAGCGCGCACAAACGTGTGAATGCATCGCAAGCGCTTGCGGCAAATTCCCTTTGATTTGTGTCAAAAAACCGACACTCGATCGAAACGGCTACAAGCGCTTGCAAACCTTCACAAACCAAGGCAAACACTCTATCCACACGTTTGAATTTGTAGGCGCTTGTTGAGGTTTGGCAAGCGTGCGGACGCGGCATCATATTGTTTTTTTGTTGTAATGTATTATAATTTCTGTGGATAAGTGAGATTGATTTTATGTACTCTTAAAGTAAGTTAAAAAAGAAAATTAGAGGAAAACTTAAGAGACAAAATACTTTTACAATAAGATGGAAAAGCTCACTGAGTCAGCGGCGCCCGAAAAAAAAAGGTTCGAAAGAGTAAAATTTTACAGACCCGGAAAAAAGTGCCACATTGTATGTTATTTCACATAATAATAATGTTTTTATGAGAACTATAAAAAGTGATTATCTGATTTAACTATCTTTAAAAACAAATGATATAAATTTAAAAAACCCAAAATAACAATAAATTTTAATACCCTATATCTTAAAGACGAAACATTATCAAACATAATTTTATATGGACTTTGATGCTTAAAATTAATAATAACTCTTTAAAATTTTTCTCACTTATTTGGAAACACCCTGTATAATTACCTTATGTTTGCCTTCCTTCCCTACTTTTTTGAGTCAATATACATAAACGTTAAGTTATAAAAGGAGCTAAGAACAACTCTCCAAACGTCATTGTCACCTGACCGCCATTAGAAAGAGAGATACTACTCATCGAAAACGCTCTATATATCTTTAAGCGTGAGCCAGTTTGCTTCTTATGTGATCCGCAATCTATATATTTAACTTTTATATCTATGTTTAAAGCTAATCCGAAATTTTGTACAGTGTGTTTCGGCACTTCCGTTTTGGTAGTTGAGCAAACAGCACGTTGCCGGTATGCGCATGCGGTAAGCAAGAAAGAAGCGTGTTTGGGACAAGGAAGTTGGAAGCAACTTCCTTGGTGTGGAATGTTTGGGGACGGAAGCGCAAGTCCGGACTGATTTGTACGGTGTCAAAAGGAACGCTCGTTATAGGAAGAGTGCTATTGTGCAAAGGAGGAAATTTGTTCATGATTGCGTACTCTTTAGTGAGTGGGGTGTTTTTTACCCTACAATTGACAGAGAAGGATATAATTGTGACGCGTGACCACCTCTACATCCGACAGTTTCATGCAATTCATAGTTTTGTCATTTTATTTGACACATGTTAATTACTTAAGTGTATAAATATGGGGTTTTCGGGGGTACATACCCGACCATCCGAGATTCACTACTGTTAGTGCCCACGAACCGGAGTCTGTGTAACCTTTCCAGAATAGTGACTCTGGCTCTAGCTAAACACCGGACAGTGGGACGAGCTGGCGGCTTATTGCCTCAACAACAAGCCATAGGCCCCTTTGAGTATCGAGAACATAATTGAAAAAAAAAACTGTTACCAGCCACGGGAATGAACGAAATGAATCCCAAATTAATATTTGTTTTTTTCCGGGAATAGACATAAGGATAGTTTATCGGTTTCTTGACAGATGGCGAAGGTTCATAATTTATTTCGCAATAGTCCCCAAACTAATGTATATAAATAAAGCAACATGCAACACTAAATTCCGTTGAAAATTTTTAGAGCGAGATAGAGAAAAGCATTTGTAAATATCATATTTTGGGGAAAAGTCAATTTAAAGATATTCTTCTTCAAGAATGAACTGCTCTCTTGGGAAAAAAAATCGGGACAGTCGGTGGGTCATCGGAGGCAATCAGACGCTCCCCCCCAAGAGCTTTGATTTCGGAAAAATAGATTCGTCTCTACCTGATGCATAAGAAATGTAAATGTCGCTGACACCGTCTCCTCCCCAACTCGCTGTACTCTTGTGACATCGCGCATGGACGCGGGGCGGCAGCTGATATGAGCCATGTGAATGATCATTGCGTGTTAACAAAAATCGGGACAAAATTGATAGATTGTCGGGACACGGGACAATATCATCGAAATCGGGACTGATCCGGAAAAATCAGGACGGGTGTCCACTCTGATATTTATCCAGTTATAGCCTACGGGACGTGGTAAAAGAAAAAAATTCCATTCAATTGATCATCACTGCCTTGATTAAAAATTATCACTATTAGTCAATAATATAGTATTTTCATATCACGAACTTATTTGTTTTTGCAATAATGCAAATATAATTCATCTCATTGTGTTACGAAAATATCAGAAAATAAAAATTCATATCGTGCACAATATCACATACAAATTCATTTCGGTGCATATTTTCACTCTTCGATGGTTCCAGTAAATATTTGAACTCTTGATTGGTCAATTTCAATAAACGATTTATACTAACCAATCGCATTTCTTTTGTATCGAACGAACTGCATATACTACTTAAAAGGAACACGGTTGTCATTTTAAAACCTTCATAAACAGCAGCAACGTTGCCAACGTTAATATTTTACTTGTACTTTATGATCAAGTATTACTATTTTTCAATGGTCCCGGTATCTTTTTTTTTCGCCGAAATGTCTTCTGTTGAATGCTCTTTAGTTTTTATGTATTGACGAAAGCAGATATCTCGGCAAGAAAAAAAGATATCGGGAACGATTCTGAAAGTGAAGAGTAATATTTTAAGATGTTATATTGAGTTTTGACGGAACGTCACCTAACATTTAAAAGTAACTTCAAATATGGCCTAAAATTCCGTTTTTTTGCAGTTTCAAGTTACATCATCTCGAAAACCTTCGGAATGTTGTCGGCCTGTGTAATTTTAGTTATTCTACGATGAAACTTCTCGCTACCTTATTTTTTAATTTCGATATGCGCTGTATGCTCTATTGTTTTTCAGATATATTACAGCTTTCTTAATGGTGTTTTCTGCAATCATTACTTGTTCTCGTATGTCTATATGTCCTGTATCCTAGTATGTTTTCAGAAAACAGACATACGCTCGGTTGGCAGAACAATCAGAAACTAGTCGGCGCCAATTATATCGTCCAAAAACAGTTGCTTAACTGTCATCTGACGTAAATTCTCATTGTCACTGACTGGTTTGTGATTTTTTCTACGACCATGTCTAGTAACATACATATTTTATGTGTTATTACCAGTTCAACAAACGGAAACAATCTGAAATTACAAATTAAATGCGTTTACGTGTACTCGCCCAATCATGTTCACATGGGCCAAAATATAGTAGATACGATTTTCCGAGCATACGTAAGTCCTTTTAACTCGTGCCCAAAAACACCGAAACGATGAAAAAATATAGCCAGCCACAGCCAGATTAGGAGAGTGGAGCTGTGGACATGTTGACCCTAGCCTTTATTTACCCGTTTTGGCGTCTGGCTAATTTGTCTATATACCTTTTAATTCATTCTCTTCCCCGTTAATTTTATAAAATCGTAGCCCAACAGTCTTCACATACTTTATTTGGAGGTCTATGTATAAGGACATGTTTTCTCCGAAATTAATTCCTATAAAAACGAAACACACAGTGCCACTAATGCCACTAAAGTGTGAATTTATATGAATTACTTGATTATGCCTCAATTTAATAATTCAATATACTTTAAATCCGGCAACAATGCTATTAAATGGGAACCACTGAGAGTGAGTCCACACGATACCAAAAATTTCGGCGTAGGCGTATTACGCCCATTTATGTTAAAAATGTCTCGTCCACACGGGGAACTTTTATCGTGCCGTGCAGTCGTAATGTTTTTGTTTGTGGTAACCTAACTTTTTTCTGATTTTTTGATAATATTTATTTATGTATAAATTAAAATGAAAGAAAATAAAAAAAATAATTGCAGCAATGTTGTTATGTAGAAAAAGAAAACTAAAGAAAAAATTACAAAAGATAAGAATATTATTAATATATCTTTATTAAAAAAACGGAAAAGTCGTCGCTACTAGGTCCGATCTGTTTTTGAGAAAAACATTGGAGAAAGGCTTGGACATACTAATGATTTAATTCAAGAAATGCGAGAAATTGATCCTGATTTTTTAAAAATATTTTCCTGTTACTCTTGGTGAGTTTGAAAAGCTGTTGTTGGGCCAATAATTAGGAAAGACGCTATGGAAATGTGTACAGCTATACACTTATTACTGGGTTTGAAAAAACATTGTGATATTTAGCTGATGAAATCAGCATGTGAAAGCAACAGTGCGAATTCCGAGTCGGTAAACAGTGTTTTTGAAATTAGTCATGTTACTTGTGCAATAATATGAGACTCTTTAAAACAAGTTTTATTTCTGAAGTTTGCCACTTCTGCCTGGTAAAGAATTGCCAAGGAGTTCAAAAACGAGAGTTTCAATATAAAGTGTCATTTTAACAATTGTTTTAATAATTACAATTGTTTGTAGTTTTTCGAAGAATATATTACGTATGACACTAACTGGATTTCTGTTATTAAATTTCCTTCAATGTTAATTTTTACTTTTTAATTGTTTATAATAGGTTTATATAAAATTTGCCAAGGGTAGGGTTACTAGACGACAGGAATTTTCCTGACATGTCTGAAATTTTAGCCCCTTGTTAGGAAGAAACAGGAAAAAACTGCAATTGTCAGTATTTTTTTGAAATTAAAAGAGGAAAATATAAGTAATGAAAAAATATTTATTAATCATTCTAGTGAGAAAAAATAAATTGATTAAACTTTAACAAAATGAGTGAATTGTTAATTTAGTATATTAATAAATTTAGTTTCATACTTTTTATTGCTTGATGTTTCTTTTGGCAATTGCTGGACTTTTATAACTATTTCATGACATTCTTCACATGATATGTTCTTTAAGTTAAATTGTGTCTAGAGTAGAACCTTAACAGAAGACATTGTTGTAAACCAACTATTACTACAAATTATTAATTATTAAATTAGTATATATATTTTTAAGTTACTCTTATGGATTAATAGATAATTATAGTCTAATATTTAATACTCCCTTAAGAAATAGTTATATCTTAAGTAAATTTATGTTCTAATAGGTTCAAACAAAAGCATGCCTTAATCTCCGAAACTCTAAAACTTTACTTTTTACAGAGACCATTAGTTTTGTTTATATTGTCATCGTCCCATAAATACACACTTTTTCATTTCAGTAATCATGTAAATAAAGAGTTATAAGTTATATTTGTTAGTACGCCTATGACTGTCAAATATATAATTTAGATTCAGAACAGAATGTAACTAGGACTTGAACATTGAAATGAGAGGAACTAAAATCAAAAAACTACAATAGTAACATTAAATTAGTAAGTAAGAACAAAAACTGTTGTTACCTCATGATTTAGTGAACATTATAATAAAATATTAAAAAAGTAATATTAGAAGATTTATTTGAATTCATCGAACTAGCAAAGTTATAACATTTATGGCAGCGAAAGGCAAAGCTTATAACAACATAGACAGTCTGTCTCTCCTTAGTCCACTACGCTCCCATTAATGAGAAGACTCACTCGATATTGGCATTTGATGCTTTGATTGCAAAAATTTTGAAAATCTCACTGCCTTAACATACAACATTCAGATAAAATGTCCAGATATTTACAGAAACATTAGGGATATTGTCAGGAAAACTCATTATTTGATCTGGTAACCATAGCTAAGGGCATGTCTGTGGATTAGCGTCTCGATATCACAGATTGTCGTTGAATAGAAATTGTATTATATAATGGCCTTTATTTCATAAGCTTTAATTTATATAATGAACACCTGTATTATTGCAATTGTTATAAAATTAGTAAAAAAATGAACAAAAATCGTTTTTTTTTTTTTGAGGACCAAGCAGTAATGATCTTCGGTAACAAGCATTTTTAATAAATTAAAACAATTTAACACAATTCATAAATATCTATTATTTCAAAACTCGCTAAATAAAATATATAAATAAAACAACAAAGTTTAAAAAAAAAACATAGGTTATGTTTTCATACAAAATATTGAAAATAAACAGTTTCCACCATTTTGAAAGCAGTCCGCTGAAAAGTTAAACATGATTTGGCGTAATGACCTTGGAAAAGGCGGATTTAGGCGGGAAATCTTCGGTCTTTGTCTTTTTTTAAATCTAACAAATCACAATGCTTGAAATTTGACATATGTCTTATTACGCTACGCTGCCGCCGAAATTTTTGGTATCGTGTGGACTCACTATGACCTTCAATAACAGATTAAAAATATTTATACATTGGTCAGCAAATAAAGTGCATATAGGATTCAGTTGTATTTGAATAATCTAGAAAGCTGCATAATATTTAGTAAAATTTGCTAAAATGAGTAAGTTTTTTAAATTTTTACTTCCATTTAGAATTCAACTGAAATCGTTTACCATCTTGGCACTATAGGTCTAGAACAAAACACAAAAGCTTGTCCAAAATCAAAAATGCATTGACAGATCTAGAACCTTGAAACAAGAAAGTTAGAGGTTAAATATTGATCTAGAACAAAGGTTAAATTAGGGGGGTCCAGAATAGTTATTTTCAAAACTCGGTGCCATAATTATTTTTGTTACAAGAACTCGTTTTCGTATTGGTAACAATATCGATTTTCCACACCACTTTCAAATTTTGCCGGTTCCAGTAAGATACATTTACAATAAACACGATTTAAACATTTTTTGCCTGAAATTGTAAGCTTTTAATTAAAACTATCATTCTGAACGAATTCTCGCAATTTTCTATTGCTCTTTCTTTTAGATCAACAATAAAAAGAAACAGATAGATTTGTTGTTTGCGACTAGAAACTGATTTGCATTTAATGTATAATGCGGTGTTGCCACGTTTATCTACAGTAGTTTAATGATAGTAGTTATCAAAGTAGGAGATTAAAGAAAATTGGATATTATTTCGCTGGTTAAGAGTGATAATTATTCAGAATAGTGAAAACACCGAATTTTCCGCTATTTTTCGAGGTGCCTTCTATTTTGGGAGCATATAATATAAACATGCATTTTTTTGGGCTGTCCATAGCTTTTTAAAAGAAAATTTGCTCGTTACGTTTATATCAGCAGTTTCAAGCGAGTTTCAGGTTATGTACCTTCTACGAGCCGAATCTGGTTTGAAAGTCAAGTCAGATACGGGTCAGGGCTAACTTGGCCCAAACACGCCAAACCCCTCAAATATCCTGTTTACTGTTTTTCCATATTAAAAACCATTGTGTCATATGTCAATTTCCACTATCAACATTCACTTGCACGTTAAATAATACATTTTACTTTCATTTGCTCATAGTTCCAACTAAAAATTAACAACTATCAATTATCAATCAAGAAGTTGGTCAACTTTTAAAAAGTCATATTATTCATGTTCGCCCTCGGATGTTATCGGCTGTCGAAAAATTTGACAACTGCATAAAAATATAAAAAATAACATTAAAAACAAATAAAACTTAGTAAAAATGTATTATGAAATAGTCGAAATATTTTGGAATAAAAATGGTGAAACAACCACAATTGATAAGCAAAAAATGAACGTTTTACTTTTAGGCTGGAATATGATGAGCGATTCTGGGTCGTTCTTAATTTTTACTAATTGTTAAATTATGAACCACACATTTTTATCTCATAGCGGAAATGTTAATTTAGTGGAAATTCTTAGTGGTAGTATTTTTAGAAGTATGAACCAACCATAACTTAAAAAGCAGAAGTAGCACTGAATGTACAGGTTAAAGGGCGAAGAGGTTAGGAATCGCACCGAATAATTGACCAATGGCAAAGTGCTAAGTGATTCGTAGTCATGGTGACGGAAGCCATCTTGGTTTCAGGGGACAAAATGATCAAAGGAAATTTCTAAATTTCGGAACCTTTTTATACGATATAAATGTTAGAAATAACAGAAAAAGAAATGCAAGTTTGTTTATCATTTATATTTGCGTGAATTTTGGGGATTATTTAAATAGGAAAGAAAAACATTATCACATTGAAAATATAATATTAAATATATTTCTTGTTAGGACTTGTTTCACAACATTATTATTAAATAAAAGAATTAAATTTTGATAAAATAAATTTCACGAAAATATATTAATCTATCTAATAATATATAAATTTATATAATATATATATAATTACATATGATCAGGCGCGGATCCAAGGGGGGGGCGGTGGGGGCGATCGCCCCCCCCCCCCCAAGGGCCCTGAGTTCAGGAAAATAGATCCGATTTTGCCTCATTTACTATAGTTTATTCAAGAACTAGAGAGAGTAATAAATCATTTTTTATCCTTTTTTTTTTCTTCGCAAACTACCTGTGTTCTTTAGTCCTGTATATTTGGCAAAATCTGTTAGACACATATTTTTCGTAGGAATGGGTTAGAAATTTTATAATCAAAAATATCGATCTATAATAATGGCCTTTTTGGGTTGAATAACAATAGATATTTGGATGTGTGAAGTGTTAAAAAGGATTTTAATCCTTGTCCTAGGCGTCGAAAGGAGGTTTATTTTATCACTAAGTATTTATAGTATAGAATATTATTTCGGTAAAAAACTTAAAATAAAAAGTTTTTATAATATTGTTCTATTTCTTATGATTTCTTAATAATTCACATACATTAGAAAATATAGATAATTTTGACATATTTTACACAAATCAAAATTGTATTTTGATTATTTTTAATTATGGCATAGAAACCTTTTTAGTCACATTCAGATTAAAACGTAGCTTTTTCTCTCAAAAAATTCTAAGTTATAATTTATAAAAACTTACAAAATACCTATAGTCAAAAATACAAGAAGTTAAAAATATAGAAAAAAATAAATTCGTCCATATAATATTAAAATTTTTTTGGGCTCTCGGTCATAATTAATTAAAAACGTTTTTAGGTCATTTGACGTTTCAGTTCATTTATTTCTTAAACCATCTGCAGAATTACAATTAAACACTAAAAATGGATTCAGATATGATTAATTTTTATATGTTACAGCAATTTAAATAATAAATTGTGTTTACGCAGGTAAACATTAAGTATCTAATTCGTAATCAAAGTCAGTGAAGCTATCTTCACTCAAATTAATTATAAATGGTTCCTTTATCTCACCGATCGAGTTTCCACATTTTCTTTTATTCTTTTCTTATAGGGATTTTTCCCAATTTTCTGCAGTAACTTTATTCAAAAAAATCTTTCAAAAGTTCAGTTAAATTACTAATTTTGTAAGTACCTTTTACTTGAGGGAGATATGTTCTTCTCCAACGGACATTTTCCGGACGATCTATAAGAACAAATTTCCTATCTGGTTTTTCCCAGCAAAAATTAAGTTCTCTGAACAATTTCCAGAGCTCAATTCTTTTAATTTCAGGAAAATCCCGATTTTCATTAATTTTAGTTAGAATTTTGTCGACGGTTAGGATCTGCTTGACATAATAAAATGTATATACAACTCCTTTTATTGCAGTTTATATCTCTTCTTCCAACGAGGTTTTCCATCCGCCTGTGATCGAATGTGGCGTGGGAATACTAACAATTCCAGTCATTTTTTTCTCCTTCAGTATTCGGTACATACTAGATTTTCCAACTACTATCATGTTGGAACAAATGTCAAGAGAGCTTTTAACATTATTATCTAGATATTGATGTCTGAAGGTATCATAAACATTCATCGAAATAAATTTTTCGTTGAGGAAAAAATGTCCTGGTTTAACGATTTTGGAATAAATATAGATATGGAAGCCATATCTTTTGGGTATCTCACTAAGGCCACATTGAAAGGTGTACTTTGCTCACTGACGGAAATTAAATTGAACTATCAGAAATTTTATTGTTGCAGTAAATTTATAAAAGCTTATAATATTTAAATATAATTAAATATAACTAGACTTACGGCAGTCCTCAGTTACCTGCGGTACTGGAGCAGGTACATTAGAGGTTTCGGTAACAGTTTTATTACTCCCTCTAGTTCTTGAATAGAGTATAGGAATGTGTATGCTTGCGATCGCCCCTCCCCTCCCAAGAGCCTTGAGTTCAGGAAAATAGAACCGGCTCTGCCTTTTATACTAGGAATGTGTATGTTGCTCGCATCCTCCCCCCTGTCGGAAACTTGTTTTTTCTTGTGATCGCCCCCCCCCCTCTTTAAGAGCTTCAAATTTAGAAAAATAGACCCAACCCTGCCTTTTCCACTAGAAATGGGAATATTGCTGGTGTCTACCCCCCCGTCGACAACTTGCTTTCGCTTGCCATACTTTTGTGACATCACCGCCCCCCCCAAAGAGAGAGGCTGGATCCGCCCCTGCATATGATTATATATAATTTTACTTGAAAACCAGATATAATTTTATATAATTATATAGAAAAATATATATCGTATATAACGATATATTTGAATATATATATATATATATATATATATATATATATATATATATATATATATTTATACATGATAATATAAATATATTATTTTAAAATTTTCTAATTTATATAAACTTATATATGATTATACATAAATCTAAATAATTAAATATAATTATATATGACAGTATATTTTTATACAAAATTTTACATAATTTTATATGAGAACCTATATTATAAAATAGATTTTTTTATATAATTTTATATCATTATATGTAGTTATATATGTTTTTTCTGGGTACTCATGAATATTATGAATTAATATAAGCCTAAGTACACCCACAAAACCACCAAACCAATCTAAACCATGATTAAAAGCAAACCATCGCAGGATAACTTTTTCTTTATATGTAGTTTTCATGTAAAGTAATGCAGACGAGCAAATATAATATCTCTATATACGCGACGTGAGCCAAGATATTGTTGTTGGTCACGCCCGAAAATGACAAATAAGGAAAAGGTAGTTTTATCATACGAGGGTCGTTTGAAAAGTCCGTGAAAAAATTAAAACTACTGAATTTTTTTTTGGATAAACCTTTTTTATTTTTCAACATAGTTGCCTTCGTCCAACGCTGCTCTAGTTTGTTGATCCCTTCCGTTAATACGATTGGTCCAGGTCTATAAAATAGCCATTCGTTTCTGCAATCATCTCCCCGTTTGAATGAAATCTTTTTCCCGCCATCCATTTCTTCATGAATAGGAGGGATATGAAACGAGTTGTAACCTTATATCTATTAATTTTGCGGCCACAACTGCTGAAGTGTGAGTTGGTGCGTTGTGATGGAAAAGGGCTTTTTCATGGGCCAATCGTGGACCTTTTTCTTGCAGCTCGGTTTTCAAACTGTCCAATAACGATGAATAATATTCACCTGTAATAGTTTTATCCTTTTCGAGATAGTCGATGAGGTTTATTCCTTGCGAATCATAAAAGATAGTCACCTTCCCGGCCGAAGAAATGGTCTTCGCCTTTTTGGTGCAGATTCCCCCTTGGCAACCCATTGTTTAGATTGTTCCTTGGTCTCAGGAGTATAGTGGTGTATCCATGTTCCACAGTGACGAAACGACGCTTAAAGTCCTAAAGATGTCGCTGGAACAGATGCAAACCGTTCTTGCAACACTTCACACGTTTTTGTTTTTGGTCAATTCTGAGCAATCGCGGCACCCATCTTGCTAATAGTTTTTTCATGTCCAAATGTTGATGTAAAATATTATGTACCCGTTCATTCGAGATGCCCACAGCACTAGTAATCTCACACACTTTCACTCTTCTGTTATCCATCACCATATCATGGATTTTGTCAATGATTTCTGGAGTAGTAATCTCAACAGGGCGTCCAGAACGTTCAGCGTCTATTGTGTTCATATGGCCACTCCGAATATTTTGAAACCACATATAAAGTGTTCTAATCGAAGGTGCACAGTCCCTACAATGTTTATCAAGCTTCTGTTTAGTCTCCTGAGGCGTTTTGCCTTTCATATAGTCATCAAAGTTTAATCAACACATGACATTTTTTTTTCGGCCATTTTTGGAGAATCACTCGACTTCCTCGATTCAAACGAATGTCAAACACAAAGAAATAGATCGAGCCGGCTGAAACTTGGTGTGTGTTCCTCCAAGAGATGCTACTAACTGAAAATGACCTCGATACGCACCAGTAGTGCCATCTCGATGACTTTACACGGACTTTTCAAACCAGCCTCGTATATTCTCGGTATTGATAAAGCTATGCCGTACTTATGAAATGAAAGTTTTAAAGATTGTTTAAATAAAAGTATTAAATACGACGGTTACACAGTGCTGTTCGCTCAGCACTTTTTCTTTTTACGGCTGGGATAAGGATTCTTTTATATACTTAGAAAGAGCGGGTTCACTGTAAATATCGAAGTTCTCGTAGGCTCGATCACTACTCTCCGACTCTAAATATCTTCCTTCCCTACTCCCTAATTAGGAATAGCGAATATCGTGTAGCCCAATGGTCCCTTTATAATTTGAAATTAAATTTACTGTGTGTAAAATCTTTTAAAGAAATTAATAAAACAAAAGTTAAGAAATACTACATTTGCACCAAGGGTGAATAAAATATACGACACTTTTTTTAGTATTGTATTTTAAATTAAAAAAATCTTTATTTTAGACCAACAAGATCTGACTCTTAGAAGCAGACAACTCAATCCATATGATGTGTTGTTTTGGAAAAGCCGAGGATATGCAACGAGGCCAAGAAATTGGAAAGGTCAAATTTTAAAGTACATTTTGTCACACACTTTTTCGAATTAAAAAAATATATAGAAATACAAACCTATGTCTCCCGAGAACTAAAGATTATTCCTACAAATATTTCCCTGTATTAGTAATGTATCCAGTACAAATGAAGAAAAAAATTTTTTTCGGATTATGCCAAAAAAACTTACTCTTTAATTCACTGACATCGTCTAACTTTAAAACCCATCTAGGTTGACAGCAAAAGGTTTAAATTTATATAATATTTTAATATTAAACAGGCAAACATGGACAATTTGGTTTATTTTCGGGAAACAATTATCCCTATAATCGATTTCAAGACTATCTCTAGGTTTTTATCCTTAATTTCTTGACATATGTTATATAAATTATAACAATATTATAAACAAAACAAAATTGGCTAACTACAAGATCTAACTTCCCTGACAACTAGATCGAGTCTAAGTCTTAGACTTTCTTAATTAATCTAACACTAAAATTTTCAAATTAGCAGTTTTAAAGACCCATTAACAATGGACTTTGTCTAAAATCAGAAATTGTAGCCTAAACTCAAGCATCTTTGTTTTATTTATTTGCTATTTACATTCACCTCTCCAAATAATTTGGGCAGTAGCTACGGATATACCTAATATAATTTCATAGTTGTTTTTCAACATCGAATGGTGTTAGCTGTCGTAAGTGCCATTCACAAGTACTTCTATATTCAGTGGAACAAATATTCCTTAAAAATTTAGATTTCAGTAAGAAATAAATAAATTTATTTGCTATCGGGTTTAAATAGTTGCCTAAAACATATACAAGCAGTTTGTTTCCTGCAAATACAACGCTAATTCGTATGGAGAGCAATGTTGCAAACCCTACCGTTTTAACGGTCGATCTACCGTATTTTGTATATAGAAAAGTTGGAGAGAGAATATCAGAGTTGAATTTGCAGGCAAAAAACTGTTTGTATATATTATTTCCTTTAACCGCTTGACAGGAAACTGGAGAAAAGCAATAACTATTCATTACGGATTTCAAGACTTTATTTCTAGGTGTTTATTCTTACTATTTCGATATAAAAGTTTATTTGTTGATATATTAAGCAAAACAAAACGGGCTAACTTCTGTGGCAATTAGATAGAGTTTAAGTCTTAAACTTTCTTAGTGAATCTGGCTCAAAAGTATTACTTGCCTTTGGATTTCAAAAACAGTGATCAAAGTCGTGAGAACGTATACAGAGTGTTCAAAATATTCAAAAATGTAGAATTAATCTTAAATAAAAAACTGTTATTTGTAATTTTTTTACAAATTTTATTTAATCAAGTTTTGCCAAAATAGAAACGTAGTTTACTAAAAATTCTTCGTACACAGATGCATCATTTATGGGGTGAATAAAATATACGAAACTTTTTTTAGTATTGTATTTTAAATAAAAAAAATCTTTATTTTAGACCAATATCTGACTCTTAGAAGCAGACAACTCAATCCATATGATGTGTTGTTTTGGAAAAGCCGAGGATATGCAACGAGGCCAAGAAATTGGAAAGGTACAAATTTTAAAGTACATTTTGTCACACACTTTTTCAAATTAAAAAAATATATAGAAATACAAACCTATGTCTCCCGAGAACTAAAGATTATTCCTACAAATATTTCCCTGTATTAGTAATGTATCCAGTACAAATGAGGAAAAAAACTTTTTTCGGGTTATGCCAAAAAAACTTACCCCTTAATTCACTGACATAGTCTAACTTTAAAACCGATCTAAACTGACAGCAAAAGGTTTAAATTTATATAATATTTTAATATTAAACAGGAAAACATGGACAGTCTGGTTTATTCTCGGGAAACAATTATTCCTACAACCAATTTCAAGACTTTATCTCTAGGTTTTTCACATGGCTCTGGTTTTGTTTCTAGCTTTGGAGCTCCTCTTTGTGCCTCTTCTTTTTCGAGGCTGTCCGCTTCCTCAAATCCTCTGTGCCCTGGAAGCCACATTAAGGTTACTCCCCAAACAGTACAAATACGTCTTAAAGACGTCCATAAAACGTTTGATCTCAACATTCAGGACGTCTTATGGATGTCCATTAAAGACGAATGACGTCCATAAGACGTTGTATAGACGTCTTATGTTACAAAAGGTAACGTCTTTAAGACGTTTGCTTACAACGTCTTATGGACGTCCCTTTCCAACATTAAAACAACATATTCCACCATTAAAATTATGTACATTAAAAAGGGTCCCTTTAATTTTTTTTTGTCTTGTTTACAAAGTCAAACCGTAATTATTCAAAAGTCCAAGAAATAACTTTAATTAAGAAAAAATCAAGAGCAAAATATACACTACCATTTTAAATAACTACAAGTTCGGCATGAATAATTTGCTTTAAAAAATATGTTCAACATAATCTTTTTATACAAAAGAATACATAACTTAAACATAATGTAAACTTTTTCTAATTTGAAATTTAAGAAGTGAGGTAGAAGAGCAAATATTTTCAGAACTACTACTGTTCGAACTATAAGTGAACCTATCAAATTTAAGCCCTAGTTTATCCCTTCGATATAATAACTCTAAAATGTAGACTATCAACAAAATAATAGTTTATTGAAATAAAAAGTACACAAATCTTTAAATAGTTTTAAAAACAAGAATTTTTATTTAGTCGAATAACAAATCTGGTCTGATGCCCTTTTCAGCCATGTTTGGATTGAAATTTCCTCATTCTTCCGACTTTTTGCCAGTCCTGTTGTCTCTGTAGATCCTAATAGCAAACTGATTTTAATATTAGGATAAAGTTTATCTTTTGTGGGAGTAAATTTTTTGATATTTTTGCGAATTTTTATAATTGTCCTCTACTATAGAATCGTGACTTATGCTATTTCAAGGTTAATATGTATAATGAAAGACAGAATTTACTCATAATAAGTCTCGCCAAGTTGGAATCGTACAACTTTCTCTTTCCTTTTCGTACTAATTAACTGTACATGGTAATTTTACAAGGTCGCTTTACAAAGTCATAAATGCTCCCTACTCCCAGTTTTGAAATTTCTAAAACCTTAAACAAGATTACTCCTTGTAATTAACAAAACTCTATTTTCTATGTTCTTTAAATATAAACCAATCATCAGGAATAAAAAAAATCTTACAGATTTCATTAGTGGAGCACTCCATAAACAAACATTTCGCCTTCCACTTCATTAGTAATATTTCTTGTAATATTTAGGACCGGACCTGGATGAGCTGTGCAAGCCTTTTTTGCACAGATAATATTTTTGAAGATTTCATTTCATACTTCTAACATAGAGTTACTACAAAAATATAAACGGCAAAGCATTCGGGAATTTCCTGTAACACAACCTATAAATAACGTTACTGTTTTTCCTAAGTACATATGATTCTCGATCTTACCTTAAGTATTACATAAACACGAATAAAAAAGATTTTTAGAGGCACATAGATAAATAAACTATTTTAAGAAAATTCTTTCAAATGCTAAATTTTCAAAGTCGGCACCCCAACAACATTAAAAATTAATAACGACATGACGAAACACAAATACAGAACTGAAAAACGACAGAATTGACAGAAACAAAAGGCGGGTTTTTTAAAGTTATAGTTTCGCTGGCATCAAATTTATGTGTGTCATTGTTATCGGTACATCAAACAGTCTGTGACAAAAAGCACCAAAGTATTGATAAAAAATATCATGCAAAAGTTCTATTAACCAAGGTCGTAGTGAGACTACTAAAAATTTGTCGTTCAATGAAAAATTTTAACCTCAACTTGTATTCAGCTGAGCTCTGTGCGGCGTTGCAAACTTATTACCCAACTGCGACACAATCCATAGGGAAGGAAATGCTTTTTAGTTTTTATCAACTAAATTATACACAACTGTATTTATTTTCATATAAAATGTAGTATGGAGACTTTTAAAAGATATCTTAAAGACGTTGTATATAGACGTCTTATGGACGTCTTTAAAACAACGTCTATAAGACGCCTTATTTATGTCTTAAGACGTTCAGACATAATCTGGATATAAAAACGACGTCTATAAGACGTCTAGTGCTGTGTGGGTTTCTTAGATACATTTTGTAATTTGTGTTAATTTAAAGATAAAATTAAACTTTGTAACACGTATAAAGTTCTATTTAATATCTATATAGCAGATTTACCGTTTTTTTCCGAAATATACCGTTTTTTCTGAACGTCTCTACCGTTTTTCGTACAAAATAGGTTGGCAACATTGATGGAGAGAGAATATCAGAGTTGCATTTGCAGAAAACAAAGTGTTATATATATTATTTCCTTTAACCGCTTGACAGGAAGCTGGAGAAAAGCAATAACTATTCATTACGGATTTCGAGACTTTATTTCTAGGTGTTTATTCTTACTATTTCGATATAAAAGTTTATTTGTTGATATATTAAGCCAAACAAAACTGGCTCAAAAGTTTTACTTGCCTTTGGATTTGAAAAACAGTGATGAAAGTCATGAGAATGTATACAGAGTGTTCAAAATATTCAAAAATGTAGAATTAATCTTAAATAAAATACTGTTATTTGTAATTTTTTTTGATCAAGTTGTGCCAAAATAGAAACGTAGTTTACTAAAAATTCTTCGTACACCGATGCATCATTTATAGTAGCAACAGCTACCACAATTTTTTCTTTTGATAAATCAATGTTGTTATTAAAATCATTGTTCTAAATCTTTTACTTTAAAAAACCACATAAAAAAAATCTAAGAGGGTTAGATCAGGCGAGCGAGCAGATCAGAGCATTGACCCAAAACGGCCAACCAATTATCTTGAAAGTGATTGTTTAAACAGTTTATCACTCGTAATACAGAATGAGCAGGACATATCGAGTTGTTGAAAAATAAAGTTTCTTCTAAATTCTAACAGCCGGACTCACTAACAAGTTTGAAATTTAAAACCGTCCAAAATTGACAGCAAAGGATTTAAACTGATAGGAGTATCAATAAGTCAAGCAAGTAAATCTTTTTTTTAGATCTCCTATGGGAAATGGGCTACTATAATGATAACACAGGTAAGCAATCATCTAGATTTGTTTTATAACATAGTAATTTAATTTTAGCTATCCAATGCTAACAATGTCGCTTATATATCACCTATACACAAAATTTGTTTCAGTTTTAATAGAATGACCACTGCATGTGCTTTGAGTGATTTTAATAAGAATTTTTAATGTACCTCAATTTTAATTAAATGTTATTTTGTAATTTTTTTTATAGTATAACTATATTTTGTATAGTGTTATGTTTATCTGATGTTATTTTCATACGGCTATATAAATTTATTATTGTTGTTGTTGGGCTTTGACTAAATTAAATAAATAAATAATATTTCTATCAATTGCGGCTTTTCCTTAGGTTTGCAGGTTTGCGCAACCCCCTAAAAAATTATAAATTAAAATAAAAGATACTAATAAATATAAGCACAAATAATTTTTTAATTTCTATTGATAATTAAATGATTAAATTTAAATCAAGAATAATTTGTCTGTAATACAGTATTACGTCTGAAAACGTAATCGTTTTGCTTGTCTGCAATTTTAATGTAATCCAAGCTAATACATTGGAGTGTATATGGAGTTGCCTATCAAAGATACGGAGATTAATTTCATCTAATAAGCTTAATGAATGTTGCAAGTCGACTTGCACGCCTGTGTTTAAGCTATATTTTCGCTGTCAGTTTATTCCAACCACGTTCAAAGAATTTATGGCGATGAAATACTGACGTCACAAATGTGTTTCAAAACAGATCTAAACATATATTAAACGGGTTACTCCGCAAGAAAACACTTTTAGTTTGCCCGTCAATTTCGAGGTAATACGTGTTTGTTGTGCGGTACCTTATTGTATTTTTTTTTCACGTTTTGCATTTTGGTTTCGGTAAAAACAAACATTAATTCTGTTCAGAGTTTAATTGCAGAGCCATTCTGTGGTCCGTCATTAAGTGATAAGGCTGAAATAAGAAGGCTTGGAAGGCCGACTCCGAATTTAAAAATAAAATAGTTTGTGTCTAGCAAAAAAGTTTTACTAGGACGTTCAATCTTGACATTTATAATAAAATTACGTGGCTTTATGGTTGTGAAATTAAAAATGCTCTATTTTGTTGCCCTTGTTTATTATTTGGAGGAGAAACTTCTTGGACAAAAGGAGGTTTTACCGACTTAAATCATTATCAATATTTCAATAAAATACTTTCCAAAACTTGGTGATTATTTTTTAAGGACTGTTAATGCAAGCCTTTCAAAACAAAATAATCCCTAGAGCGTCTCTGTACAATTCCCCAAAAAAATAATAACTTTTCACTTTAGCGGGATAAATAATTGCAATTGTGTAAAAATCTTTTGCCAACTCTTTTGTATCATTTATAACATATTATCCATAGATTTGTTAACGATTTTAACAATTTTTTGCAAAGTTAACGATAATAAAAAATGACAGATTTTTTTAAAGTTTTTTGCAAATATCTCGATAACCACCGGACGGATTTTGACACAAAAATAAGTTTTCAAAGTTTTTTTTCTTACCTACAACTTTGTAATAATGTATGTTTAAGAAGAAATAATGTTTTCAATCTTAATTCTTAATATTTGAGACGGTTAAGATGATTGGCATTTAATGTTTAATTTTGCTTATCAGTCTAATTTTTCTACCCTCTAACTAACTTCAGTCTTTTACCAAAACAACGAACTATAATAAAAAAATAAACGTTTTACAGAATATGAAAATTACGACGAGGAACCGGAATATGAAGATGATGAAAGCTACTACTACCAAAATGATGAAGAATACGACGAGGATGAGTATGATGAAGATTATTACGAGGATGAGTATGATGAAGACTACTACGAGGATGAGTATAATGAAGACTACTACGACGACGATGAGTATAATGAAGACTACTACGAAGGCGATGACTATAATGAAGACTACTACGAGGAAGACTATGAAGAAGAGGACTACGACTCATACTATGAAGAGAAAAGGAGGAGAAATAACGAAAACAATCCAAATAATGATGCCTTTTGGCAGTGCAGAGGCTACCCATATAGACCAGATAATTGGAGAGGTAACTATAATTTTGATACGTTTCAAGTTTATATTTTTGCTTCCTTTTCTCAGATTTATAACAAATTTATTTTTTTGAACGACATAACATATATATTGTTTTTTCAGAGTTACGAGCTGCTTATGGATTTTAATAAACTAGCATCAAGACCTTGCTTGATGTCTTTCAAAAATAACATCTTATAATACTACATAGTACATGTTAATATTAACAATATTTTAGGAGCAAAAAGATACCTTGTTACCACTTCTAGGTCTTCTCAAATATATTTTATTATTAAATATCTATTCTTACCAGGGCCGGATTAAGGCTTTGTTATTATTTGTGGTAGGTGTATAAGTCTTATGATTTTTGAAAGTGATTTATTAAAGCAAATATCATAAGTACAAGAATTATCGAGGAATGGCAGTAGTCAGTACTATGAGCAGAGTATATAGGAAAGTTCTACAAAATCGAATAGAATACGAATACAGTAGGACCATATATATATATATATATATATATATATATATATATATATATATATATATATATATATATATATATATATATATATATATATATACCTTAACCCAAGTTATTACACATTTGTTATCATTTCCGTTTATTACTTTTATTTAGAGTAGAACATTACGTAGCCTTAAATTAATTTTTTTTCACATAAGTCAAACTCATACCTTATATAGGCCCTCACGAAGCCTGCCAATGGCCTCACTAAAGTTAATCCGGCCCTGGTTCTTGTCATTCAAGAAAAATTATATGGTTATTGGATTGTTACGGAAATATATTTTGGAATATTCAAATGAAATATTTTATTAAAGAAAAGCAAATAAAGAAAGTTAAAGCATTTTAGTCTTTTAATGGACGTTTTTTATACGTATCCGGGATAAACTTGGAGACCGGGATTTTGGCAGTTTGCACGTGTCAGCGAAGGAATTCTGTTAAGGCCCAATAATATCGGGGTCTTCCCTGCTGGTTATCTTGTAACTGGGATTTTACCTGTGGGCCTTTATTACTGATTGTTCTACCTACGGGTCCTCACTACTTTATGTTTTTGATTTATATTTTCCGTTCACATTTTGAAAGTACACTAGTGTCTACGCCGTCAAGCAGAGAGATCTTGTAACTGGCAGTCTCATCATCTAACAGACAAATTTTATTTTTATCTTTTATCTTTTAATAATGACCTATTAATTTTGTAAATTAAGTTTATTCAGGTCTTTTATCTTATAATCATAGACTCCCATACGTACATATACTTATATGTTATGTTGTAGCGTATTGGGGACGGATCCATCGCCAATCAGCGTGTATGATCTACGACCTCGTATAAAACCTGCTGTCCATTAATTTCTTTCAGTTGATCTTCAGCCAGCAAGCGCAGAAGATGCCCAATAAAATTTTGGCGAACTGACTATATATATATATATATATATATATATATATATATATATATATATATATATATATATATATATATATATATATATATATATATATAAATACCGACGTTCTAGCTCCTTGAAAGATTTTTATGCCGCCCCCCCCCAGCAAGAAATTTTCTGGATTTACCTTTGTTAATTACACACGATTGTAGATAATCTAATTCACTCTGTTTCACAGATCTTTAACATAGCACTAAAAATCGATTGAAATCAAAATGAAATCACCAGTGGAAGAAAAAAAATTCCCATTGTCAAAAATTACAGCACATTGATAAATCATAAGTAACATTGCCTGGTTGTGCAGTTAACTGTCTATACATTATCTTGAAACTTTCGGTATTCATTGTTGCTATAATTTTCCGTAGGACTGCGAAATTTCAGATACCTTGTCCAACTTATAGTCGAGATAATCAGTAAATCCATAAACAATGCAACATTTAACATAGGCCACCATATATGTGCGATTTGTGCATAATACTTGATTTAAAAAAAAAAGTCCAGATCAAAATAAATTAATAATTTATTTAAAAACTTGTATAAAAATAAATAATTTAAAATTTGAAAATTGTAATGATCTTACTGCTCCTACACCTATAATAAATTGTAACAATAGTCATCTAATTTTATCGCTACCTCTTAAAATACCTAAAACTGAGTGCATCATTTTCAAATCTTCACATTCTAGTGTGTCTTCTGAAGCTCTAAGTAACTCGGCATATTTTATCGTATTTTCAAGTTTCTGATCCAATTTAGCCGACTTAAAAATTAGCTTCGCTTTTTGATTATTAGCTGCTAAGGACCATATTATTACAACGGCGGTTCTCTTTTCATCATTAGTGCCAGTCATTAATTTTGATTGTAGTATGCTCAGAAAGTCTCCTGAAAGTTTTTTCATTTTGAAATGCTTTTATATTACAAGTAAAAAATATTCTGAATTCCAAAGTTTTTTGGTTTTTACAAAATTAGAAATTATCCAAAAACAGGACACTTAACGAGAGATTAGCGTGTAACCGGTTCAGAAACTATCTTATGGAAATCATTATGACAATGTATTCTCAAAGTTTCAAACCAAAGTTCGGTTTCTAAGCGGAGATATACGGAATTTTACGCGTAGCCGACTAAGCAGGTCTGCAGGCAGTTGCTGTTCAACCCTTATAAAATTAAAGGCTTTAGATAGCAGGATTATATCCTACAGCAAAACAAAAACTACAAAAAAACAACATTATGTCGAGAAGGAGAACTATTATGAGTGTAACCTGTTAGGTTTTTGCAAAAACTAGAAAAGAAAAAAAATTTGGAACAAGCTATTTTATTATGGAAATAGTGTCTTTGTAGTTAGTCACCAACTGAAGCCAGCCACCAGACTCACGTCTGTGTCGGCCCGCCGCACTAACGAGCATTTGGCCTCAAAAACCGGACAAAAAGGAGAAATGCAAACTATACAAGTAATCATCGAAATTATTTTTGTTGTATACCTGAGTAACCGTACTATCATAAAATTATGATAAAGTGGCCCCTCCCCACCGCTACGCTCCGCACAGTTAATTGCAATCTAAGCTTCGTTCAATACTCACGCATTCGTTCTTGATAGATTTTTTTTAGACTTGTGTTTGGTGTTTGGTATTTTGTAAAGTGAATATTAAAAAAAAAAGATTTGGTGATGGAATCTGAAAAACAAGGTATGTATTTAATTTTAATATATATTATTTAAAAATATAATGACTGTTTAGTATTTTTATGGACCTAAAACAATATGTATGAAAATTTTCTATTTTTTTGTTTTTCTTTTTAACTAATTAGTGTTTTTGAAAATGTTCCGAGCTAGGTCGGGCTACAATTCTTTTTTTCTAATAAACTATAGATATTAGCCACATAACAGTCGAAACATTTTCCACATGTTTCCACCTATTAAAAAGACCGCTTTGAGTTCCACGAATTTTTTTTTTTGCAATAATTTTGGTTTTTTTACTTACATACATATTTTTTTTCCTATAGGTACAGATTTGACATCAAATGTTATTGAGGTATATCGGAAAACGCTATACATAAGTTCCGCGAAATGATGAAATGTCCCCAAAACGAGTACCATACCTTAAGTCACGATTTAAAACATTTTAATAGTGATTTGAAGAAGAGATGGATATCATCTAACTACATAGCAAAAGCCAACCTTTCCTGAGTGAAACTTTGGAATTGTTAGAACCCGAAGAACTGAATATATCAACAGTTGACGAGGAAACTGTTGGAATCAATCAATCTGGTGAATCGGATTGACCCAATTTATATTATTTATTGATATTATGTGTTTTTTAATGATTTTTTCTTTATTCTTATCAAATAGCATGTTAACTAAATTCACTCATGCATTTTTATTAATTTTCCACAAAAAAATAGGTTAAAATAATTTTATCCGGTTTTTGAGACAAAATGTTCAAATCGCGGCAAGCGAATAGAGACTCTAATCAAAATCTCTGATTTCATTTTGTCACCCTTTATACAAACAACAACAAAAATCTTTTTGGGATTTCCAATTCTTGCATTTAAAATCCATACAGTTTTTATCTTTGTAGTTCGATGTCAATTTTATTGGTATCCTTTTAAATAAAAGAAAGATTTTTCAAAGCATACAATAATCGATTTGCTACCTGCTGTCAACACAATAATGATCCTATTTATTTTTTCATTGCTAATGTAAAAGCAAAATAAAAAAAACCTTACATATTTTAATTCTGTGTCTATGCTCTTATAAAAAATGTTATAACTTTAAAGGACGAATAAACAATCAGGTAGCAAATTGTGCATAAATTCACACACTTCTATTAGCAATAAAAAATTAAATTGGATTAACAGGCAGCAAATCGTATGATGTTAATTGTTTTTCTTAGAATTTTGCACAGTTTTTTTAATATTACTCCCCTCCCCACCCTAACTCAGCGCCCCTTCACCCTATTGGTAAAATAATGCCAAAAATGAAATCGGAGCACCTAAAAACATATAAAACGATATCAATTACGTTTTTTAAATATTACTCCTTTCCCCCTCCCCACCCTGTCAGCGCCCCTTCACCCGATTGGTAAAATAATGCCACAAATGAAATCGGAGCACCTAAAAACTTGTAAAAAGATCACCATTACGTTTTTTTGATATTACTCCCCTTCCCACTCTAAGTCAGCCCTGCATTCACCCGATTAGTAAAATAATGCCTGAAATCAACATAGCGCCCTCAAAAATCCCCGGATACTGATTTTGATACGTCTAGAGTCAAAAACAACGACGTTATTAATTTTGTCCGGTTTTTGAGGCCAAATGCTCGTTAGTGCGCCGTCGCCAGGGTTATACACACAGCCTCAGGCAATAAAGGCTCAGTTTGACAACAAATATGACAAAAAAAAAGCATACGTCGTCACGAGTTGACACTATGCCTATGCAACTATGTCTTAATTTCTGATACACAAAACTTCTTCGCCATGCGAAAGTTAACGCAATGCAATACTTTAAAATGAATTAATTGTTTTAACATGCTGTCGCTGTATTGTCTTCTAACAAATCTTCATTTTCATTTTATGACATCATGGACGAGGCGCTCGACAACGACACTTGTATATCTATAAATACTGATTTTTTTAGTGTACTTGATGAAATATTCGATTTTACATGCGAAAATTAGCTTTTTTCTCATTTATGCCTAAATATCCCCTTAATATTTAGTAATTTAGTAAGACGCAGATGTTTACCTACCCATATTTTAGAAAATTTATTGTACAGAACATTTAAGAGAGAAATTCGATTCGCACTTAACAGTTTTACCTGAAGATAATAGTCGTGGTCTATTAGGCTGATAAAAAGCCAAATTTCTTAATACCATCATAGCGGCTTGTCTATTAACAACTTTGGAACTTGAAGTCAGAGACATAACCAAGTCCAATACGTCATTTCCTTTTGCTACAGCAGTTTGGCCTTCTGGATATCGGGTGTAAGTTTGCAGGAATTCAAGCCATAAGAGCTCCACACTGTCCCATGGATATTGCCTCTTGGTTACTGCAGGATGGAGTCTCGAGATTGCTTGAAATAAATTACTCTGAAAAAAGGTGGTAATTATTGACTTGTAGGACACGTAGACTGCGAAAATTTAATTTATTGGTCTATTTGATATAAAAAAATAAATAAATAAAATAGTTACAAAACTACAAGACCATCTACACAAAGTTTCCAAAATGAAGACCTAAATACTCCCACTATTTTCTGTTAAATTTATGAATTTCTTTTGTTGAAAATATAAAAATCACCGTTCTTCAATTTTAGAAACATTGCAAACTTTAGAAAATTACATTGATTTATAGCACTTATGCAATTATTATTTTTAAATCTAAGGTCTGAAAGTCAAAATATTAAATAAACTTATCGATAAGAAAATGTAGGGTTTTTTGTTTTTTTGATAGAACTGTTTTTGGCGCAATTATATTTAAATTGGAATTCAATTGTTTTTAATCTTCACTAATTAGAATTACCATTTACAACAAATGGAATCAAATTTAAATAAAAAGGCGTTTAAGACAGTCATGCGATGTCGGTTGTTTAATATCTCAAATTTTCTCCTCAAAAACATTAATTGCATCAAAATCAAAATTTTAATGTTTTGAAAATAAAATAATAGTATTTTTAGGGCTTTTTACGTACTAGCTCACATGTTGTTTGACTTCGTCACTGGATTTCAAGCGAATTGTAACATTAGACGTTGTGATGTTGGCTTCACATATTCTGTAGATTATTTATACAATGTTACGAGATGGAAAAAAAGGACGCGATGTAATGAATTTATAACAATTAATTATCATTTTATAAAAGCCACAGTCAATTTATTAAAAACAGTCTTGATTTGTATAAAAATTTTATCGTGTGAAACAAGAGCAGTATTATCAGCAAATTGTAGGATATAAGAATTCGAATAGAACTGATCAGGGACCTGGAAATGGTGGCTGCTTATGTCAGAGCAGTATTATTATTATATAACAATGGAGGCAATGGTGGTCCTTGTGGGAGACCCGGGTCAGGTATGAATTCTTCTAAAATATTTCCTTGAATTTTTATTTACACAAGACAATTTTTACAAAAGTTGTTAAATCAAAAGTAAAAAAGGGAGTATGGCAAATAAAGCATTAGGAATATTTTAAGAAAAATATCTCAAAACCTAAACGTCCCATAGTATATGTAAACAAATGATTAATTTCGGTATGGAGTCGTACAACTAAATAATTACTAAAATGATTGTTTAATTTTTATATTAAATTTAAAAAATTGCTAATCAAAATAAATTAAATACCTTTGAAATAACAACTCTACATTCCAACAAATCGCAACAATGGTGTAAAACGTCGAATGCTAATTCCAAAATTAGTAAATCGTGGCTTCTACTTATCTGGTCCATTTCTTTTACTACCAGAGATATAATTACATGTAACAAGGATACGTTGCTGGGTGTTTTTCTTGGCCCCGAACCTGCCACTGGACTTGTTAAAGGAAGAGAACGACAAGCTAAAATAAAAAGAATATATCAAACACAATTCCTGACAACAGACCGGTAAATTTTCAAATTATCTTCATTGAAATTCGAATTTTGCTAAAAAACACATTCATTTCCATAAAAAAATCTAAAATATCCCATGAAACAAATGGCATCAATCATGGGAAATAGGGAATTTGAAACTTCCCTATATCAGTAAATTATTGTTGTGAGCTATGTTGGCCCAAAGTTGCTGAAATTATTACTTTATTATAGTGTCTAACTGTAGCTTCGTTTTTAAATTTAAAACATATGAATATGTTTTCTATTATTATTGAGAGTTTATTCTATTTTCTTTATCTCTATGATAACTATACCAGCGAATGACAACTTTTCATCACTGGTGTAAGGAGTGCATATACTAGGGCACCACTCAATTCTTAGAAGACCGTGTTAAACCACTAAATTGAGAAGAGCGGTTTAAAATGGCATTAGTTGTTAAATTTGAAATAAAGAGAAAAATACTGAGATTAACTTTGATCGATTGTATTAGGTAATTCATTACAAACAGAATTCACAATATCCTAAAATGAAAACTAAAATAAACCTTTATGCATCAAAGTTTTTTAAAAATCCCCTATAAGGTACTTTAATTAATGCACATGATTTTGGCAAGAGATCGTAGAAAAATATACATTACATAATAAATAGTTAATCTACACTTAACAATAATGGCATACCTACATTGCAGATCGTGCACAAGAATTTACAACCGTTCATTAAATAACATGAAATTGCTGAACTATAAACAACATAATAACAATAAATATACCAATTAGCAATTGTACAGAATATTGATATATTCTTCCTTAAGGAGTACTATATCTTAACGGAGAGTTACTTCCTGAAGAGACATGAGGCAGGATCTAAAGCGTATCCCTGTCAGACCCACACTCTTGTAGTGAACAAATCGGCATGATAAAAATTACAGTGCCGTTAGCAAAGAAAATTGTTTGGGACCATACGGACTTGGACCCAAGAACAATATTTTCCAGCTTTAATACATTACCAAAACGAAAGAAGAAAGGTTTACCTCTTTTCCATGACGGTACCACAAGAAAGCACATTATTAAGTAACATGGCATGAGGAAGACATTTCCTCTGAGAACATAACTTGATCGGATGGTGAAAAGAAAATGCCAGATTTTAATATATTGGATCATAACGTCGGTTCTGGTGTCCCCTTCCAAGGATACATTTCGTTTCGCTTAGTTGCTTTCAATTGGTGCGCTCCACTTCGATGGTTGCCACGTTGAATATAAAGTATTAGGATCGAGAGAAATTACGTATACTAAAATCTGCATTTGAGCGGACCTTCCTCCATTATATATAGCTGCGATGAGGGTGGCAACAACAAATTCTCTTAACCTGTTTGAAACAGAAAATTCCAAACCCGAAAACTCTGTTGGACATACAAAGATTCTGGATACAATTCCAATAGAATCCATATGGAAGTTGACAGACGTTTTGTCTATATGATATGACTTTGGATGAACTGCTTTGCACGAATGTTTCTTGATTTTCGTGAAAAGAATATTCGAGTAGTACCAAATCGTTTCACGGGTCACTGCCCTCTGAGATACCATCTCAAAAATGCTGAATCTAAGACTGTGCAACCGAAACACTGTTCTGCTAGAGAGACATATTTGATGACGTCATCTTGACGCCTGAAGAAACAAATCACTTACTCCCCAAAAAAATCATATATTTTGTGAAAAGTATAAAATGCCTTATATATTATTAGATTAGAGTAAAACAAGACCTTTTTGGTCGAAACGCTTTAGATGGGTAAAGAAGGCCTTAACGACCCCCTCACAATGTACAATCTACTACCTTGACTGAAACAGATGTATCTGCATCGAAATGGTTTTTGTAAAAAAAAAGTCTGCAATATCTCTTCAGTCTCTACGAGCAAGTTGTAACCATTCTTTACCTATTTCTCTTTCCATGAGAGATTTATAAATACTTTTTTTGGAGTTTTAATTGAAGTACTGGTACATTATAATACTGGAGACCATTTATAATCGATTTTCAAATAAATTCAGATAAAATAACTAAATATACGAACTTAACCTTAGAACGACTAATTTTACTGTAACTACAGCATTACACATAAACGTATTTATATAAAATTTTCGTCCAATACCTTTTTAACCTACCTTCCACACAATCCAAAGTGTAAACACATAACATCCTTAGAACATCAACGACATAACCGCTCTGAAAAGAAAACCAAATCCAGAGTTTGTGTATGACATCTGCCAAATTTAAATCTGTAGCCGCTAACTTCACTTTTTCGCTATTCAACATGAAGTTAGTCAACAACCCAATTTGATTGTCAATTTCTTTAAGTACAGGACATAACCTCTTTTTATCTTGTACTCTACGCAAGCTCTCAACACTTTCCAAACTGAGCTGTATGTGATTATCTCTCAATTCCTTGACAATCACTTCCATGAGTTTCTTCTGTAAGGCGAAATTTTTCGCTTCTTGAGAGATACAAAGTATACCTGCAAATGAAAACGATTATTAACCGCTTTAAATTTAATAATTGTTGTTATACTAACAGTAATAATTCAACATTTATACATTTACCTGTAAGAGCTGAAGTAACTAATTCCTTCTTTCGAATAAATTGATTGTCCCTGGGCAATTTAATGTTACTAATGTCGTATAAATAAAGTAAAATCTTACAAAGCTCCGCGCCGGCCATGAGGGCATCGCCGTGGTTGTCAATAAAACTAACCTCAATGTCTTCTACACTTTCTGGTCGAGTTGCCTGTATAATTTTGTCAAAGTATGCTTCTTCAAGAACTCTATTTTTATATTTGTCAAAATTATTTAAGGATTTTTTGGTTAAAACTGGGAATTTTTTTTGGGATTCGAGTTCCTCTTTATTTTCTCTGAGTGACGACATTAACACCGTTCTAGGTGTTCTGACTGTATCTAACAAGTTTTCTATCGAATGATCCAGTGATAATTTTTGAGTGGGATTGTCTATAGCTATATGACACTCTATTCTTAGAATAGAAATTAAGGATACCAAGGATGAGTTTTGCAAATCTAAAAGAGGAAAATATTAGTAAAAATAAAATAAAGTACTTTTTTCTATATTGGCATTCTACGTGGTACTTTAACTCACCATTTGTACCAATACAGCTCAATGATTCACACAGCGCATCCAAAAATACTTCAGTACCATTTTCCGCTATCGTTTCCGATATTATTGACAAGCCTTCAATACTTCTAGGATTAATTTGATAATTTTCGTCAGTAGAGCTATCCAAAAGGACTGACGTTAAGTTAAATATTTCACTCCACAGTTTATTTCTTAAATATACTAACTGCGACAGATGTAAATCTAGAAAAAAATTGGTGAAATCTATATTAAAATGTATTGAGAAACATTTTTCATCAAAAATATTAATGTTGAGACCAAGTTATCGTAGAATCACATTGCGGCGTTACGTTCAAGATTGCACAAAGCATTTTCATATCTTAATGGTGGATTCATACTTTTAAAAATTAACAACTTACACTAAAAATTTCGACTAAATTAACACTTACACCATATAATAAAAATGCCATGTTCATTTTTTAAAATTTATATTGTAAAATTAAGGATGGCCGATCAAAATTGTCATTGTCTCTAACCTAACAGTTAAATGTAATTTTTTTGCTTCTAAATTGTGGTGATTTAAATATACTTTTTTAAGTGTTAGAACTACGTTATGACATATTTTCATTAAGCTTTATGTTTTGATAATGTTGATAATGGCCGAAAAGATCCAAAAACAGATGCAAATTTGGCCGAAATTAAGAATTAAACTAAGTGGAATGTTCGTCAACTTCCTAATTGTTCATTTTTAGTCGAAAACTGTGGACAAATAAAAGTAAAGGGTATGATTTAACTTGTAAACGAAAATTTGTTAATTCAAATTCGTAGCTAATTTTTGGAGATATGAACCGATCATTATGGAAACGATTAATGTCATTTTTACGTCGAATTCTCTAAGTACTTTAAGTATACTGTATGCAGAGTGGGAAATGCCATTGTACTTTATTTTCCAACAGGATAACAATACAAATCATTCTCCATGAGCTTGGATTTTGCACAGGCCGGGAAAATCTTAATCTGAAAATATTGTTAAAAATTTTATTGCCTCAATGCCACAATTTTATCGTCATGTAATAAATAATAATGCATATGCTATTAACTATTAACATAATACTTCAACAAAATGTTTTTGATTACAATACTTATTGTTTTACTTTTGTCGCACTTGTTATCGTCAATTTTTATAATTATAAGTATTTGAAACCTAAATTTTGTTTAAAGTTTACCAAAATATTGTGAAATTTTATGAAGATTGTGAAAATCATATTTTATTAAAATTAGCTAAATATCACAAGCTCATAATTTTTTTTAATTCACAGGAACAAAGCACTTCTTTTGCCTTAGTTTTGACAATAGTGTAAAAGTATTAATTAGATATTCATTGTTTTACTCAAATAAAATGGCAATAAATTTATCAAATTTTAAACAGTTGACAAAAAGTCAAGATACAATATGTCAGCATTAAGATTATTATACAAAAGATTGTAAATAAAAATATTAAAAGATAAATTTTGACATTTTGATAGTAAAAAAATGTTTTGAGTTCAGGACAAATTTTTTTAAATATGTTTTTCGATAAAAAATTTTTAGCTTTATGGTTGTAAAATAAAAATTACTACTTACGATACATTTTAGTATTCAACAGAGTAAATAGAACATTTAGGCAATCTTTTGTGTGGAGGACAGTTCCGATGGACATCGAATCGAAACTACATATTTTTCTAAGGACACTGCAGACATTAGTATTCATCTCTAAAAGATTGCAATAAAGTGCCAATTCCCTTGTGTTGTCTATGGCCATCGATGGGTCACACAAAGTTCTAAAATAAGAATCAAATTTTAATTTTTCTATTTATACAGAGTGTTTTTATAACTAAATCCTTGTAGTTCATTACCAGAACTTGCTCAAAAGCAAGGTTCACTTTAGAAAGAACATATCAGAAACTTTCTGATTAGAAATTTCATGTTATTGTTTTGCGGTGCATCTTTTATTGAAACTCCTATGCATAGCTAGGAGTTTTTATTCCTTGTTTTGAAAGTATTTCTCTTTCTCTCTACGAGTACAATGATATATTCGAGTCTTTTTTAAAATTCTCTTTTAAATGTTTATGAGCAAACTAGATCATTTATTCAAAATATTTCAAGTCTGTAAGTGTAGTAGCTTAATAAACCTTATGTTTGATGTGATTCGATATTGAAAAAACTATGGAATTTAAGTCAGGCGAACCTGCGGGCCTTTTGAAAAAAAAAACAAATTAAGGTCTTATTTGTATTCATTTAAACTTTAAACATTTTTGTAGTTTACTAAAATAAAAATTATATTCCTATAATATAAAAAATTCAAGTGTCCTATTTAGACACCTTAGGATGAATATTTCGGTTCGGAACATCAGAAAATGGTTTGGGTAATATCCGGGATGCGAAATGCTTTCAAAACAAGAAATAAAAAAATAAAGTTGGCATTTAAGAAATAGAAGTTGACCTGTTAAATTCCAAACTAAGATAACAGGAATAGTTTCATTTTGTAGGTAGGAACAAATTATAAAAATTTTGCATTTAAAGTTCTCTCTCAACCTTGAGAGTTGTTGCTTTACTGTTGTTTGTAGTAAATAGTAAACTTTTGGATATTTAATCGATTCCTCAAAAAACATAGCAATTTAAAAAGCAAGTGAGTATAGAACAAATATGCATTACCTGAAAATTAATTTAACCAAACCTCTCTCATATAGTCTCCCGCAAATTTCCTTAGGAGCCAAATCCACAACATTACACAAAAATATACAAACTGCTTTAACAAACCCTGGTGTAGTAATATTAATTCGAAATTCCTGCGACCTGGTACTGGAACTTGGAGTTTTTTCCGAATCGGAATATTTAAAATGATTTGTTTCTTTATAATCCGACGTGACCATGTAGTTTAACGTAAATAGGGATGTTAAAATCACTTCTAAGTGGTGGTAAAAATCATATTCTTCTAGTAAATTTATTATTTCCGAATAAAAGTCCTAAAAATATGAAACAGTACAAAAAAAGGTGCTATAGATCCGCAACCAGCGAGACAATAAGATGCAAAAACAATTCATGAAAAAATAAGAATTTTTAAAAAAAGATTCATACCTGCTTTCTGATATTAACTGACGATACACTTAACAAAACAGATGTCTTGCTGTCAGACATTGACATGTTATTTGTTAAATTTGCTAATAACAAAGCTGCATTTTCTCTTACTATTCCCGCCTCTGTGTGATCTATTAATATTTTAAACGCTAATTCCCATATGTTCTCATTATCTTGTTTTAAATCTAAAAGGAAAATAGTGACATTCACGATGTAATATTACCAACAACAATGAGGTTCTGTTCTCATGAGGTAAGTAAATTCCAAAAGGTTTGACAGTAGTAGGGTTCACAGAATTTTGAATTTTTTTTATCGCATTTCACAAGAAATAATTTTTTTTGGTTGCATTTTACAAGGACGGAATTATCTACGCCGTCTTTTAAGAAATATTAGAGTTTTCGATGCACTTTTAAAAATGTAATTTTTTCACCGCATTTTTGGAATCATAATAATTTTCAGCGCACTTTTCTCTAATTGAAGGTATCATACATGTCTTTCTTATACCATTAATTTTCTTACTGTCTCAACGATTTTGTCAGTAATCACCTTAATTGGCCTACTAGACTTTGAATTATCCTCTAGATAAAAATGTGCTTTCTTCCTTAAGAACGGACAAGTTTACCCCAATATTACAAACTATATGAAAAAATGTCTTAGAAAAAAATTCGACTTAAACGAAGAAAAAAGTATAAAGAATACAGAAATACTTTAAATATAATCATACATAAATGCAAATATGATTACTATAGACAAAAAATAGTAAATAGTGAACATAACGTCAAAAAAATGTTTGAAATTGTTAATGAAGCCTCGTACCATAATAATAAAAAAAAAACAAAGAAAAGCTGCAAATTGAAGATTCTAATAGAATATTTTCAGACGTGAAAGAAATGGCAAATTTTTGCAACAATTTTTTTGTGAATGTGGGAGTTAATATGTTAAATAAGGTAAAGGATCCTGATAAAAAATTTCAGGTACGACACGCCTCTATTTCCTCTATGTTCCTGAAGTCTGTCAATGAAATCGAAATAATAAAACAAATACACTCTTTAAAGAATAATTGCGCTCCCGGTGTAGATAGAATAAATTCTCAGTTCGTTAAACAATTTCACCTCTTCTTCCTGAAACCCTTGACTTATCTAATAAATTTAATTTTTAAATCGGGTAAAGTACCCAGCCATTTCAAACTGACACTTATTACACCAATGCATAAAGCAGGAGACAAAGCGACTATTAGCAATTATCGTCCAATTAGTGTAATAAATAATTTTGCGAAGATATTTGAGAAATGTTTAAAGGATAGATTGGTAAATTTTTTGGAAATTAATAACATCCTCTCTAAAAATCAATTTGGATTTACCAGTGGATTGAGTACATCAGATGCGATTTATGAATTTACCAAGTCAGTAACCGTGAATCTTGATAATGATAAAAAATGTCTTGCCGTTTTTCTGGATCTTGCCAGAGCATTTGACACTGTACCCCCATGACTCACTTTTGGTGTTAGGGGTTCTGTGTCAAGTGTCTTTGACAGTTACTTAGGAAATAGAAAACAAATTTTAAAAATTGATAACATCTATAGTGACCCTTTAGACATCAGAATCGGGGTTCCTCAAAGGACAGTATTGGGACTTCAACCAAATTGAAGCTGGAAATATCTTAATAAAAAAAGTACCATCCATAAAATATTTGGGTATAATAATCGACAAAAATTTAAAATGGGATCAGCACATTTTAAAATTAACAAACAACATCAGAAAATTAATTCATAAATTTTATATACTGAGAAACATTTTTACTAGGCAACTTTTAATAAATATTTTTAAAACATTAGTAGAATCCTTAACTAGATATGGAATAATTGTTTGGGGTGGCCTGTATCAAAACTCGTTACAACAACTCAACGTAGTACAAAATTACATTTTAAAGGTAATTTTTTGGAAGAAAAAAAGATATTCTACTAGGCTTCTTTATTCAGAAAAAATTTTTGATGTCGATTCATTGTATATATTGTTTTCTTGTATTTATGTACATAAGTCTGCGAAATTAAAAAATTATGTAAGTCACTCTTATGAAACGCGATGTAGAATGAATAGATATCTAAGGATAGCAAATAGTAATAAAAACATTAGTTATAGATTTGTTAACTGTCTGGCGCCCAAGTTCTACAACATTATCCCGATTAGTATAAGAACAATCTTCAATGTGAAAAAATTTAGTAAGCTTTGCACAACATATATTTTTCATAACATTGATCAATTTAAACTTTTTCTTTGACAAAATCTTCATAGGTTACTTAGTGTGGGGTTTGTTTAGTATGTAGATATTTCATTGATTAGAATTATTTTCATTCAATATGTTTTTTTTTATGGTTGTTTTTTGAAATTAATATGATATTATTGATTTTGTGCACATACAGGTATTATGTTATCTAGGTGCATAATTATTTAATATTGAGATCTTAAATATGTTTAGATTAGATCATGATCTGTTTGAAGATTTGTACTAAAATTGTTCGTAATATATTATTATTATTATTATTATTATATAGCTTCTCACCCAGATATTAAGATATTAATTTCTCAAAAAATAATTGTGAAAAGTGTAAGTACAGCTTGAACTTAAACTGTATATGTACCTACGTACATGATCACAACATCCATCGGGCTTATTATTTCAAGAGCTTTTCCATGTAAAGTAAAAAAAGTTTTAGATAAAATTACTATGAAGCAAATATTATTTATTTTAAATTATTAGTAACTTACCATTTATTATTTCATCGGCAGCTTTTGGTGAACTTGCTAATCCACTAAACAGCTGTAAAGCTGCGGCTCTCAGAACAACATCTCTACTAGCCCACAGTGCTAAAAAGCTTCTCGTCGTAGTCGTTCCATTGTCAACTTCAAAAAAACATCGCTCCCATCTCTAAAATAAAATTACATTTTAAACATGCCATTAAGACCGAATTTCTCAATGGTAACAACTTCCAATAAATCATTGTTGCAACAATTGATTCTATGAAAACAGTGCTACTATGGCAACAAGTGTTCCTATGGAACTTATGTGACTGTTACAGCCAACACAACATTCAAAAATCCAGCATTTATGACAAATATGAAATATATCAAATTACTGACATTAAAATAAAAGTACGAATTTTGATCTTAGCTAACCTTAACTTTGGAAACGCGCATTTCAGCCAATAAATGATTAAGAATCAACAACACATTCCTAGATATACTCAATCCCATCACTGATACAGCAGCTGTAGGGCCCTTCCCACAATGAAACGCTGTCAATAATTCACATAAACTACAAATCATTTCAGGTAGAGGTTCTTTAGGTGGAACACCAGCTTTGCTGTCACTCCAGCCTAATGTTGCCGTTAGATGTACCAGACATCCAAGAAGGGCATCTAAGTAAGCTATAAATGAATAAAATCAAAATCATTTTAGACAAAATTTTAAATATTCTATAGAAACGTTAGTTTTAGCCTATAATTTCTTCACATAAAATTAGTTTTAAGTTTAATGAAACACCAGAAGTTAAACGTTTAACGTATAAAAATTCTATAATGTACAGGGTGAGTCAACGATTGGATGAAGTAGGTTTGTGCCTTTTCGGTGAAATTAACAAAGAAACTATATTTATTGTTTGATACAGTTTATTTTTACGCAGATTTTAAAAATATTTAGGATTCTACAGGGTGAGCCAAAAAACTAGGAGAGCATAAAGTTGTATTTTTTTAAATAGAACACCCTATATACGAATCGTATTTTCGATTTAGCTTATAATTTTAAATCTTTTTTATTAAGGGTTTACTATAACAAAACTTTATAGTTTCTGAGATAATTAAGTTTAACGAAAAATTCACATTTTCAAGCATCAATTCAATCCTAAATAACGTTTTCAATTTTGTGACAAATATATTCAAATTTGGAATTTAGCAAGGCCAAGGACAAGTTAACATAATTTTTACCTAATATTTGCAATAAAAGCTACAGGGTGTTGAACACATCGGCTCAAATTTGAACAAGTTTAAATGAATAAATATCTTTTTTTTTAAATGGTACACCCTGTATATTTTCATGTTATTTAATAGAGTAATAAAAACCCTAAAAGTTTTGTTCAATATATCCTATACCTATTTATAATAGTTTTTGAGATATTTCAGTTTTTCTTATTTTCCATACTTTTTTACAGAAGTAGTCTTCATTATCATAGTAGCCATGTAAAATAATAAAAAGAAACTACAGAAACAAACAGAATGTGGTTAAATATGATGAAATACATTATTCGTTATATTACAACGGCAATAGTTTTGAAACAAAAAAATTACCTATTAAATACTGAGATTAATTATTTCTTTTTAATAAGTGTTCGAATAAACGACCCTCTTGTACAATGCACAAATATCTTTTTTGCAGATTTTCTCGGACCCTGGACAAAATTAGTGGCGTTATTGTTCTACAGATATCCCTAATCCTGTTTCGCATATCTTCCACTGTTGTTGGTGGATTAACATACACCTTATTTTTAATATAACCCCATAGGAAGAAATCTAATGGGGTGATGTCGCAAGACCTTGGTGGCCACTCAATGAAACCCCCACGTCCAATCCATTTTTGAGGATATCGTTGGTCCAAAAACACACGAACTTCACGATGGTAATGCGGAGGCGCACCATCGTGCTGGAACCACATACTGTCGAGCTCATCCCTATCGAGACCTTGAAGCAGTTGAGGTAGTTCTTCTTGTAGAAAGTTCAGGTAACTATGGCCATTTAGTGGTTCATTAAAAAAGTGGGGTCCAATAATTCGATTATGATGAATACCACACCAAACATTTAATGACCAGTGGTTTTGATGTTGCACCTCTCTAATCCAAAATGGGTTTTCTGTGGCATAATAATGCATATTGCGTCTATTTACGGCACCGTTACTTCTAAAAGTAGCTTCATCACTAAACATTACCTTGCATAATAAATTTGGATTTAATTGAATCTCCACATTTATTGTACGACAAAAGTTTACACGACTTTCAAAATCGTGTCCATGCAATTCTTGGTGTAATTCCATGTGATATGGATGATACCTACATTTCTTGGTAGTACGATTAGCGGTGGATTGTGACGTTTCACATAATGCTGCTAACTGACGGCTACCAATATAAGGATTTTCCTGAACATTTAACAATACTTGTAGTTCTTTTTCTTCATTAGTTACTGGTTTGTTGACCACTTTACGTTTTGGATAATCAACAGTACCAGAAGAATCAAATCTTTGCATTAAGTTTTGAAAAGTATGGGTATTAGGCTGGCGTCGATCAGGATACTTCATTTTGTAAATTCTTTGAACAAGAAGGCAATTTTTTTGAGCCTCTCCTATTGTATAAATCATATATATTAACTCATTCTTTGGAAAATTCATTTTACAATATAAGATGAACGCAAAAAAAACCAAACTACACTACATAAAAACCAAAAGAAACGATTGCGGTTATAAATTTGACACACAGAAAAATGTTGTTTTACATTGTTTTTGCCATGGCTACTATGATAATGAAGACTATTTCTGTAAAAAAGTATGGAAAATAAGAAAAACTGAAATATCTCAAAAACTATTATAAATAGGTATAGGATATATTGAACAAAACTTTTAGGGTTTTTATTACTCTATTAAATAACATGAAAATATACAGGGTGTACCATTTAAAAAAAAAGATATTTATTCATTTAAACCTGTTCAAATTTGAGCCGATGTGTTCAACACCCTGTAGCTTTTATTGCAAATATTAGGTAAAAATTATGTTAACTTGTCCTTGGCCTTGCTAAATTCCAAATTTGAATATATTTGTCACAAAATTGAAAACGTTATTTAGGATTGAATTGATGCTTGAAAATGTGACTTTTTTCTTTAAACTTAATTATCTCAGAAACTATAAAGTTTTGTTATAGTAAACCCTTAATAAAAAAGATTTAAAATTATAAGCTAAATCGAAAATACGATTCGTATATAGGGTGTTCTATTTAAAAAAATACAACTTTATGCTGTCCTAGTTTTTTGGCTCACCCTGTAGAGTCCTAAATATTTTTAAAATCTGCGTAAAAATAAACTGTATTAAACAATAAATATAGTTTCTTTGTAAATTTCACCGAAAAGGCACAAACCTACTTCATCCAATTGTTGACTCACCCTGTACATATATACCCTTACCCAAGTTATAAAAATGCTGCGTATTATTAAATTTAATATTATCACTAATAATTCTAATCACATGATTCCATCCGGTGTTAACTATACTTTCATCACTATTATTTATAGTATAATAATCCAAATAGCGATGTTCTCGAATCACGCATAATGTGATAAGTTTGAGAAGTTCTTGACTCAGGATTTTCGTATCTTCGTCGGCTGCGTTTTCAGAGGATAGTATATCTAATAGACAATGACTTGAATTTTTAAGAAATGTGGATATCCAACAATCATCTAAAAAAAATACAACTTCATTTTACTTTTTATTCTCCTACCATTCATTTCGCGTAAAAGATATATTTGGATCCATTACATTTTTATCAAGGAAGTTTGGAGGAGTTACCCTCCTCCATCTTCCTTGGTTTAACATATAAGTAGGTTAATTTACACGAAATTAAAATAACCTGTAAGAAGTATTCTCCTCACCTGATGTCTTATAAAATGAAACTAGAAGCGTTAAAAACTTTACAACTGCTTTCAACAACTGGATATCGTCTTGACTCGATGGTAGCACCTCGATAAACCTTGTAAAGGATTTTTCCCAAGGATGATTCAGAAGCTGAGTATTTTGATTATTATTATCACTAAACTGTATAAAAATATTATATAGATTGATATACCTAAAAATTTAAACTACAGTTATGACAGTAGTGCCAGAAGTTAGCTCTTTACCGCCTTCAAAGAACTGTCAAGAATCCTTTGTTTTTCGGATAAACTGAGTTATCTGATTTTCCTGCTTTCCGTCTTTTAATAAACAGTATGATCAATATTTGAAGCTTATAAATATACTCACAAAGTTAATTTGTTAATACAGTCTATCACGACATCATGTGACGTAGCGCTTTGTACAGAATAAAGATACTTCTTGATGCAGTGGTGTAAAGAAGATGACCTAATTTGTTTTAAATCATAACTGCCTAAAATTAGGATATTGGGAGTAACAACACTAGGCCTATTTAATACATCTCCATTGTCTAGTTTTAATAAATTATTAAATCCTCCGTATACTTCAGCATTCCACTGGATTTGTAAGGAACTGAGGCTCCATCTGTCTTCTATAATAGTAGCTAAAAAAAAAGTCAACATAATTTAACTGCTGTTTATATGTACTATCCTTTCAAACAAAGAAAAGAATATATACAAAGAGTTTGTTTCCTACGAATACAACTCTTGTCCTCTCTCTCTCTAAAGTGATGAGACTGATGCTTCTACAGAAGAAGAACGCATGCGTCAAAGACGAATGACCTGCATTTCTGTAGCGTGAAGCCTTTTCTTTCGAATGCGGCGCCTCCCGTGGCTGTAGACAATTCAATTGCATAAGAGCTGTTTTTTTGGTTTTGCCGAAAAAATGATAGAGGAACGAATTGTCCTGAAATTTCACATGACTGAAACTTTTATTTATTTAAAAGAAGGGAGTCGCAATGAATGTTCCTCACGTCGCGAGTTTTTGACAAAAAAAAATGATTACTGTATCAGCAATACCTATTTTTTTAGTTTCCAGTTCCTAAAATGACAATTTGGCAAAATTGTAATTGTAAATAATAATAAAATAAATTCAAATGTTACATACTTACAATATAAATCTTCACCCACATGTTCGCTAACTTCCATGTGCCGGTTACATAAAAATGGCACATGAAGCTTCTCACTAACAAGAGCAGGTATCGAAAAATCCGCTCTAGATGGAGATCCGACAATATAGTCTTTAAATATTAGTAAAAATAACAGGATGGATGCATCATATCTCATTCTATCGTCCGTGAAAAATAAAAATAAACCTGCAAAAACAGGAATATTACCAATATTTTTATAAATGAAGATGTGTTGTTACTGCAGAATATTTTTCCATAATTTAGAGTTAATATATCCTTTTTTTTCCTATCATAACTTACTTACCTCTTAAAGTATAGTAAAATATATCACGATCCAAACTCAGCTCCTCCCTTACAACAGAATGATATAAACATATACTCTTTAATACTGATACAACTGGAATCACAGAATCAGGATAATCCTTAAAATCTCGTTCTTTTAATGCAGTTTTCATTATATCTATCATTAGTTCTATCCCGTTTGAATCTAGAAACACGTCGTGGAGTAAATGATCCTCCATCATGACGCTTACTTGATTTAAAGCTGATCTTCGGATCACTGGTTCGACGTTTGGTGATTTTAGGAGATTCAAGACTTGTTCCAAACTACTAGGCTAAAAATAAGTACATACGGGGTAGAGCTAAAGTGTGAGAAAGTAGTCTACCTCCCTTATTTTTCAAAAATTTGAAAAAATCTTTTAATAAAATTTGTGTAATACGATAAATGTACTACTAAAGGTCTAATATAGCGTCTAAGCAATTATCTCATATAGGGCGTTTACCAAAATTTTGCCCATTTCATGAAATGTAAATTAATTTTTAATTTTTTGAATGGAATACCCTGTATATAACTACTTTATCATGTATAGTTATTATTTCTCTATCACTTTTCTTATCTTTTTCCTATACCTATCAGCGCTAGTACTGTATACTGTATACAAAAATGCGTTACCCTATTGATATCTAGTTAGCCATGAATATTAAATAAAAGAAGTAAACCTCAAAGAAATATTTATTTTTTTATCTGTCATTAGTAAAAATTATTGTTAAAAACTTGTTATGTAAAAAATACAATTTTAAAGTTTAAATTTTAAATAATGAACTTTCCACAAGCCGAGATGGTTGATATGATTTTTGTGTTGGGAGCTAGTGACAAGAATGCGCTATTAGCAAAAAGAGTGTATCAACCGTGACTTCCCGAGAGATATTAGCCTGAAAGAAGAACATTTGAAAAACTTATGGAGCGTTTTCAAAGAACTAGCAGCGTGGTATACGACAAAAATACTCGAAAAAAAACGTGCTTATACTGAGGAAAATCAATTAAATGTACTTTTAAGTCACCGAAAATCTGCATCTTGAAAAGGACCCGCTTTCTCGACAGGTTGATGTTGAACGAAGGACGGTTCACCGAATAATTAAGGCTCATTACATTCAATTATGTCAAGATTATCAGAGAAAATTGAAGTTTTGTGTCTGTGTGCTCAAAACCGAATAAATGAACAAAGAAATTTTGCTAATTTGATGCTACTTGGAGATGAGGCAACGTTTCATAAGAACGAAAGGGTTAACAGACACAATTGCCATTATTACGTAGCGGAAAATCCACATTTCCACAATTCCTAAACCAGGTGGTCCTTAAATGTTTGGGGAAGTATTTAGACCATACTTTTTTGAACAAAGAGTAACAGGGGAAGTACACAAGTGCCAAATCAACTCGAGAACAAATATGGTTTCTTTCTGATGGTGCCTCAGTACATCGTACAGGGCTAACCATAAATTTTTTCAATCCGACCTACCCAGATCGTTGGACTGGAAGCGGAGGACCTGTTTCGTGGCCCGCTAGATCTTCTGATTTAACTAAAATGGACTTTAACATATGGAGATTTGTTAAAGAACAAGTTAATAAAATACTGCCTACAACAAAGGAATAAATGAGCGTCAGAATAAGAAATCTTTTTTCGAGATATTAATATTGAAATGTGTCGCAAATTGGGAAGTGAATTTGAGAAACGTATTGAACTGTGTATGTAAGAAGGTGGAGGACATTTTGATCAACTAATTAGGTAGTGTTTTTTTATTTACCTACTTTAAATTTAATTAGTACTTTAAGGTAAATTTGTTCTTTAACCATATGTTTTCGGTATAAGTAATTAACTAAACTTGTGTTTTTAAACGATTTACATTTTCATTTACTAGAACAATAATAGCAACAACACAAGTTTTAACGTAGTTTTCAAAAAACAATTAATACAATTCTGTATTTATTTCGGTATTAGAATCAAAATGATTATTTAATTTTAAATCTTAAATATTTCATAGAAAGTTTTTAACAATTTTACTTCTTTCATTTAATACTCATGGCTAAGTAGAAACAATAACTCTGCATAATAAAGTAGTTATATGCAGAGGGTTCCATTTAAAAAATCAAGAAAATTACATTTCATCAAATGGGCAAAATTTTGGCAATCACTCTGTATGAGATAATTGTTTAGGCGCTATATTAGACCTTTAATAGTACATTTATCTTTCTCAGTGTCAATTTTTGTGTACTATAATTGCTGTAGATCGAAAGATATAGAAATTATAGAGGATCATGCTTTTTCAAAATTTTGTGAATTTTTGAAAATTGGCAACCTCGCAATAAAATTCAATTCATGCCATTATATGGAATGGGGTGAATCCAAATAATCAAAGATATATAGGTTATCCCGTTAAAAAAAAACTATTTTTTTAGCGTCACGAAACATCAGGTATAATTGAAAATATTTTTAGATTGTAGAAATTTTCATAGTATACAACTTCCATAAAAACAATTTTTCAAATTTTTGAAAAATAAGGGAGATAGGGTACTTTGTCACACTATTGCGCCACCCTGTATAAAAAAAGGTACCTTCCACTGTGAAAAATTAAACTTAATAATTTTGAAACTATATTGGCTCCTTTTTTCCATGTCAATAACTGAAAACGAGTGGATTTTGTCAACAAGAGGGTACTTGTTGTGCCCCTCCCCAAAAAATACTTATAAAGGATAATACATAAATATTACATCCGTAAATTTAGACTGTCGAATATAATAAAATCGAAGCAAAATTGCAATATTAGCAAAAATTTCACCCGAGTGTATAGAAAGGCACTTAAGGGGACATATCAATACATCACTAAGTTTAGGGGACAAAAAGCCTTTTAAAAGTGTAATAAAAAGTCAGGTCCGTATTTAAGAAAACAAAGTTAATGAAATCCGAAACATCGGACTAAAAATTGATGATGTCATACAGAAGAGGAAGAAAAGTAACAATAAAATTGTGTCATATGTTTCAAAATATCTCCCCAAATTTTTGTCCTATGACGGATGTGGTCGAAAATATCCAATTTCTTAACGGAATTTAACTGCGCAAAGTAGCCCATTTTAGCTGACTTCGTATAACTTCCCCATACATAGACTTAAACTTGTAGCATCCTGTATGCCGACGCAAGAAGCGCAAGCTGATAAAACTAGATTACCAATTGTTAATATCTCAGGAACGGCTAATTCTAATTAACACACTACTAAAGTTAACATAAATTTCCATTTTTCTACAGAATGAAATCTTATTTTACTGACCTGGTAAAAATGCTCAGATCTTCTAATTTTATTAACATCCAATATCTTTTTAACGGTACAAGCGTTAGCCAATCCCTTATCATAAATGGTATTAAACTTGGGCAATATTTCTCTGGAGTTTTCTTGGCTGGCCAACAGCCAACAAATTCTAGAAAATGCTTCTTCCCTAAAAATGCCGCAACTTTGAAAAACTCCACAAATAATCAACGGATATCCATAAATACAAAAAAATATTTAAGTTTAACTGTATATAAGCGTGCTATATTATGCATAATATACCTTAAATAAGAATCCCTTGAGAATAACATTTCCACGTTACCCTTTACCATAACAATCTCAGGAAAAGCTAATGTTTTAGCAGTGTCCGGATCGGCTAAATTTACAATTGTCCTACCCAGAGCCGAATTATTATCCGCCCAACAAATTATAAACGGCAACGTTGGAATTAAGACTTCTATACATCTATTCCATATATCATTAGATACAATAACTTGGCATTTTAAGATGTAGAGTAAAATATCTTCAGCGTAATGCTTGACCTAAAATTAAGTATAAAGTCCAGTTCTTTTGAAAGAAATAAAGTTGAAGCTTTGTAATAGAAAAGAGCTTGAAGCTTGAAAGTGTCTTTGTAAAGAAGGGTTTTGTTCAATTCACAATACAAATTACTCACATTTTCGTTTTTTAAACCAAACAATGTTATTTCTGTCAATATTTTAGAGCTAAGTAAGAATAATACTTGAGGCCCAATTGTGCCGGATACTGATAGATTAATTTTAGTTCCTATATTATCTTTTACTTTTTGATGACATAACCTGTAGAATTCTTCTTGTATTTCAGGCAAACGGTGAGCCAACAGCTGAACAGTAATATCTAAAAAAAGATCAGCAATTACATATTCTTTCTAAGGCTGTAAGATAATATCAAAGAAATATTTATTTCTTAAAATAAAACCTGTCAACTGCGTGTCGAACACGCATTACGATAGGGTTTTGTAACAGCTGTATTGTATTTTCTTCTTTTTTATTGTTTTACCCAAAATATGATATATAATATTTTATTATTATAAAATCGGCAGATTAAGGGATATTTATTTGATTGATTGATTGATTGAACAGGTTGGTAGCCTTAATCAGGTTTAGCAGCCTATTCACTGGTTTGTTCTCTGGGTTACCGTCAATGTTAATTTCCAAACCCTCCCAGTTTAGTTGAGAGAGTGGACAGTTTATATATATAAATCCTTTATTTAGTCATAGACTAATATAATTACACACAAATCTTAACAACTAAATTCATATTTTAAAATTACAAACAACAATCAAACATCGTCAAGCTTTGCATAAATGACACACTAAACTGACACAAATCTAAAAAAAAAAAAAATACTGCTTCAGACACCGCTTAAACTTATTTAGAGATTTTAAACATTTAATATTTCTGGGCAATTGATTAAAACTGTTTAGACCATTAAAGAATGCAGAGGTTTGTGTTTGTTTCTTTAATATTGGAGGAATATAAAAGACTCCCTTCGATCTAGTGTCATATGCATGTATATTTCTATTATAATTAATATGATTTTGTAAATATACAGGAGAACTATCCGATCTGATTTTAAAAATAAAGATCAATGTTTGATATTGAAAGAAGTCCTCCACCGACAACCATTGCATTTCCCTCAACATGTAGTTAATTGATGTTCTTGTACCTGAGAGTATAACTCTCATGGTTCTATTTTGCAATTTTTGAAATCTTGCCTTTTCATTTTGATTAAGAAGGAACAAAATTGTGGAGCAATAAACAAAGTGCGGCAATACCAGAGTGTTAAACAGGATTGTTTTAGTCCACCTTGTCAAAAAATTAAAACATCTTTGAATATAGCTAGGGTTGTGCCGTGTGAAAATTTCAAATGAAATTTTCACATTTGAAATTTTTAAAAGTGTAATATTTCACTTGCCTTAAAATTTGAAATTTCAATGAAAGTTTCCAAAATTTCAAGTGAAATTTTCAAGTAATATATTTCTAGAAATTTACATAAATTTCACTGAAAATTTCATAAATTTCGCGAAACTTTCTCATGCTACCCTCCCTCTACAATCCAAATAAGTCAGTCCGCGTCCTTTCAAGTCGCGAGTCGCGATCCAGCGCACATTCGCACCGCGTTTATTATGGTGTCGGTGTCGTCACTCGCCAGTCGCCAGTTGCCAGCCGCCCTCGCCATTCGCCAACGCCAACTCCTCCGACGTGGGTTTCTTCCAGATTTCTTCACGTTCGTTCATGTTTGCTTACAAGTTACAACTAACATCGTTACGTTACAATCTATAAATGCAATATGGAATATGGTTAAACCAAAGGGAAGTATTTGGAGTTATTTTAAAGTCGAAGACGACAAAAGAGTGAAATGTGTTTTTTGTCACACTGTTTTCTATAAAAACGCAACTCGATTAGAAAAACACTTAGTTAAATGCTTCAAAACCCCGACTTTTGTTAAAGAACAAATACAAAAAGGGAAATTTACAAAAACTGTTGGCGAAGTCAGAAAAGTGGAGTATAAATCCAATGCCCACGATAACAGTAGTGGCGGTAATGGTAAGTAATAAAATATCTAATTATCTAAATATTACAGGCAATAATGGGTATATACAGGGTGGGTAAAATTGGTCATTTCTATTCGGGAATTTAGAGAAAAATTAAATGATGCAAACTGCGTTTTGATATCTTTTCGCGGTTAGTGGAAAAAATCGTCCCGAAAATATTTAAGTTAGTTAGTTTAGAAATCGTACCGAAACCGAAAGTAAAAAAAAAGTTACTTTCGGTACGATTTCTGTAAAGTGGCACTTTCGGTTTAATAAATTATACCGGAACTTATATTTTCGGGACGGCTGCAGAAAAAGTCATTTAACCCAGTCCGAGTCCCAGTCCAACCTATTGGCTATTGGCATTGGGTCAAGAATTCAAGATGTTTCCTAATAAAAAGGACCTATTTTGACCACCCTCTCCGGTACAGTAGTACTGTAGTACAGTGTAGGGTGATTCATTCCATTAAAAACAAATTTACATATTACTTCGCTTTATTACCCGAAACATTATGGATATTTAATTTCAGAAAATGAAAGTACGGAAAGTTTCACCAATGAAATAAATTCGGAAGGGAGTCAAGCGAGTGAAATCGGCCAAAGTGGTGCATCTCTTTCTCTTTCATTAAGAAAATACCATGCATCACCAAAAATCACTTCGTCGAGCAGGTCAGGCTCAAGCATTTTGAAATACACTGACACAATGTTACCTAATGAACAAGTAAGTTGATTTTAGTATCAAATTAATAGTGAGAATAGTAGTTAATTTTATTTAAAATGCATTAGTTCATTGGTGTTGTTTGATTGTAGGCTAAACTGGATGTTCTTTTTGCTAGAGCAGTTTATACTAGTGAAGTTCCGCTAAGTTTAACAGATCAGTCAGCTTGGATCGAATTTTTTAAAACTATTAGGCCATCCTGGAAATGCCCTACCAGGAAAACACTTTCAGGGCCTTTATTAGATCAGGAATATAATAGAATCTCTGCTGAAGTGAATTTTTCAATCACGGAGTCGAAAAACTTGGCTTTGGCTACAGATTCATGGAGCAACATGCGGTAAGTTATAAAAAAAAACGAAAAAATAACACTCTTTTTTTACTTCCACGTCCACGATATGTCACGTCTCACTTCACATATTGTGACATGTGGTATGTGGTGGTAGTTTGCTTAGAGTGTGCAACCTAAAAGTAAAATATGTCTGCATTTTCATTTCCAGGAATGAAGCTATAATAAATTTTACTATTATGAATCCGCAACCACACTTCATAAGAAGTATTGCCAGTGAAACGCAGAGGCACACCTCAGAATACTTGTCTGAACAAATGGCAAATATTTTAGAAGAATATGGTGCTGATAAGTTTTTGGTTGTCATGACAGACAATGCTGCTAACGAACGAAAAGCAGCAATGCTTTTAAAAGAGAAGTACAAACATATCATACCTTTGGGATGTCTTTCACATACTCTCAATCTCTTAGTTCAGGATATTTTAAAAATCGATTCGATTGACAAAATTATAAAAAAAGTTGTGGACATTGTTAAACATGTCAAGAAATCTCACATCTTGACTGCAGCTTTCAACAAGGAAAAAAATGCTCAGATATCGTTATCACTTCCTGTAAGCACAAGATGGGGAAGTAACCTCAAAGCATTGGATGGTTTTATAAAAGCTAAATCTACACTCCAAAAATTAGCTGTGGATGAGTCAACATGTGATCTATTTACGAAAGAGAATAGATCAAAAATACTTGACAATGAAATTTTTTTGGTGCAAGTAGTAAATCTTGCAGAACTGATCCGTCCTATTGTCAAGTGGATATTTACATTAGAGTCGGATGAACCAGTTATACAAAAAGTCGTATATGCTTTTACTGACATAGAGTCTAATCTTGTTCAGAGGATTCCTTTAAGTCCTATCACCACCACACAGGAAGAGCGTACTGTGATGGAAAAATTTTGTTTTCGTAAAGACTATGCTCTTCAGCCAATTCATTACGCAGCAGTTATTTTCGATCCTAAAGACCAAGGTGTTAGTCTTAATTCGGAACAAATTCTATCTGCCATGGATTTTGTAGATAACATATCTAAGGATATGAACGAGAATGACATCGATTCTGTTACTATCTTATCGAATTTGACTAATTACCGGAATAGAGATGGTGCATGGATGAAAGAAATCATTTGGAAGACTGTCAATCATCTAGAGCCTATTAGTTGGTGGAAAGGGGTTGGAAGTATTAATAGTAAACAGCTGGCAGAAGTTGCAGTCAGAGTTCTTTCCATGCCCACATCCTCGGCATCCACTGAAAGAAGTTTCAGTACTTTTGGTAGAATACACAGAAAGATAAGAAACAGATTGACAACTGCTCGAACTGTTAAATTAAGTTTCATTTCACACAATTATCGACTTCTCAAAAGAATTGGTAATCAGAATGAGGAAAATAACTCAAAATTAGGTAGGTGTGTTTTCTGTTTTTAATACTAACTTTTTTCAAGTTCCTTGATGAAAAAAAAACAACTTATTTTTTTCTTCTCTCTTTCCTAGATTTATTTCGTATGCTTTTTTAAATTAGAATAATTTTTCTTTTAGAAACACCCAATGTCGTGGCTTTTACGGATGCTCCTGTCTCCCAAGTCCAGGAGAATGAATTAATAAACAAAAGAAAAATAAGTAAGCAGCTGAAAATAACCCAGTATAAAAAAATTAAAAGTAGTCAGAATTTGGAAGATGAAAGTGAAAAAAATTATGTCTCTTCTTCGCCCTCTGCAGACTCTGAGGAAGAGAGTTATTCTCTGCATGATTCGTCATCAGATGATCTCGATGTGAATATGACTGATGTGAGCGAAAATGACGATACTGATGATAATAAAGAAAAATACTAGAAGTTCACTATTACATTATTCCCTTTTATACAGTGTGTTCGAAATTGGCCACGCCACGACGGTATTGGTATCTCAGAAACTATAAAAGTTAGGAAGACGGTTAAATGGGAAAAGTTTTAGGCAATTATGTTAATGATTTATTAGCCCTCGCAGATTAATTGTAACTATTTTAGTTTTTGAGATATTTCCAAAAAAACAAAAAGTTGCATTTTCGAAAAAAACCACTGTAACTTTTTTATTTTTGGATATTTTTAAATTTGGTAAATACATTATTAGAGTACCTTTTTACGTAGAATACAGCTGCCAACTCAGATTTTTTATTTCGACGTTTCGGTTGCGTGGAGACATCATCAACTTTGTATTTTTTTAATACGGACCTGGACTTTTATTTCGTATTTTTAGAGCTCTTGATCCCCCAAAGTAAATGATGTATCACACTTGTATATGGAATGATTATTATTGATATTTTCCATAAGAGCCTCTGTGCTAAAGACTTAGAGATAGAGACAGACTAAGAGTTACTCTCTAACACACAGGCTCTTATGGAAAGTACCTAAAATAATCTTTTAAGAGATAAGTGTGATACATCATTAAATTTGGGAGATCAAAAGATCTTCAAATCCAAAATAAAAAAATTTAAGTCCGTATTTAAAAAAACAATGATGTCTCCAGTTCCACGCAACCGAAACTTTGAACTGAAAATTTGAGTTGACAGTTGTATTCTACATAAAAAGGTGCTCTAGTAATGTCTTTACAAAATTTAGAAATATCCAAAAATAAAAAAGTTACTGTGGTTTTTCGAAAATGCAATGTTTTGCTTTTTTGGAAATATTTCAAAAACCATAACAGCCTGCAATCAATCCCCAAGTGCTGTTAAATCACTAACGTAACTGCCTAAGACTTTCCCCATTTAACGATCTTCCTAACTTTTATAGTTTCTGGGTGTGGGTCGTGACGTGGCCAATTTCAGACACACTCTATACCTATCTGCATTAATAAATGTTGGATTTTCCTATCTATATTTTTGTTCCATTCGGCTTCATTTAATAAAGCCAATTTACAGTACATATACCTACTTATGTTAAGTTTTGTTTCTGTGGTCTATTACTTTTTAAATAAAAAGTAAAAAAATATTGGCTTTATTTATTTCATGTAGGGTAATTACAAAAAAGAAAAACATCGTATTTGTGACCAAATTAACTCAGGAAATATTAATACATTTCAGGGAAATTTGTACAAGTTTCAATGTTTCATTGAAAGTTACAAATATTTCAGTGAAAATTTCCAAATTCCATAAATTTCAAAAATTTCATAAATTTCAAATAAATTTCATAAATTTCATGAAAATTTCAACTTGAAATTTCAAAACTATACCGAGAGTGAAATTTACCCATCCCTAAATATAGCTAATTTTATAAGCGATTATTTTTATTAAGTTATTCGCATGTTCTTTAATTTTAAGTTGTCTATATATGATTACTCCTAAATATTTAAACTTTTCCACCATTTCAATTGTTTCATTGCATACTTTAATAATAGGATCTCCACGAGAAAAAGTTCTGTAATCATTCTCATTGCAGATTATCATAAATTTGGTTTTTTACACATTTAGTTTTAATTGGTTACAAGAACACCACCAATATAAATTTTGTAATGTGTCAACCAATTGAATACGGTCAGAACATGCGAAATATAAAAGAACATCATCTGCAAAAAGATGTATACAACAATCACCAGATGTATTCACTATATCGTCAATATATAAGAAATAATAATGGACCTAGCCTAAGTTTAAGAGAGTTAACACCACCTTAACGAATCCCACTGTTTGTTCTATCCTCGGGTCATTGTCAATTCTAACATGAACCGTGGAGTTATTACGTATTGAAAACTTACGGCATTTTGAGTGGATATTCAAGAAGGAAATAATCATAAAATACTATAAGAATACATTTTTAACTATCTAAACCGATCTTAAACGTATTCCTTCTTTTTTTGTGAGTCAACCGATAAACAAGGATTAAAGAGGTCTTTCTTGAAATAACAGAATAAAACAGTATCAGAGTATGATGATATTTCTTTCAAGAAATTTTTCCTTTCGACTTCTTTTAATTCAAGTGCCGCGCTCTTTTCAGAATCTGGGCAACCTTTCGCACATGTTTCGTGTTGACTATATTGTACACAGATGCGGGACTATCGATTTTACGTGTTCTGCGAAGCATTTCTGAGACTTTTAATAGGCATAGTGGTTTGCTATTGCCTTGTGTAATACGATAGATTCGATTGTCCAGTCGAGATACAAATTCGGGTAGCCCGAGTGAAAGGTTGACACGCTAACCACTACACCACCCTCACTATGTAAGATATTAAATATCCTGACAAAGATTCTCTTTATAGTCACATCATTATTAAAGGAGAATGATAATGATAATCCCGCCAAAATAGACCTGTAGCTTTGTTAGGTACACTATCTAAAATACTCGAGAAAATAAAACGGTTGATAAGTTTTGTGGGAATCCTTTAATTATCGGCACCTGTTCAGTTGATTTTCAAAGTTCTAAAAGCACAAAAAATGCCATATTTGCATTTCTGGAGGCGCCATACTTTAATCCGTAGTGCTACTTTACAATATGTCAGAAGTTTTTGAGTGCCTCGGTCGTAGGATTCTGCTCAAGACACGATCTGGAACGTCAACAGTGAAGTATGGAGTCTCGCAATGTTCTGGGATCATTTTTTTTTGTCATATGTCAATAACTTATCTAGATTAAATATTAGTGAAATATTTATATTATATGCACATGTAGCAATACAAAAGCACAAGTATAATCTCCCCAGAACAGCTGGATACAAGATGGGAAACACATTCTTTCATACCGTCTACTATGCGGACGATGCCGTTCTTATTGCAGACTCTGAAGATAACCTCCAAAGACTACTGCACTCTTTTAACATTAAAGCGAAAGAATTAAATATGCTCATCAACACCGAGAAGACCAAATGCGTAGTAACATCCAAAGAACGGTGCAAGTTGAAAATCGACTCCAAAATTGTCGAACAGATAAATCACTTCAAATATCTGGGAGCAGAAATAACAAGCCAAGGAAACCTTTTTAACGAAGTACGAGAGCAAACGATGAAAGCGGCTAGAATTTCGGGATGCTTAAAAGAAATTGTGTGGAAGAACAAATACCTTAATACCGAAAGCAAAACTAAGATATATAAAACGGCTCTAAGACCCATCATAACATACGCGGCAGAAACAAGACCATATACAGGCAGAACTCTACAAATGATGAGAACAGTCGAAATGAAAACATTAAGAAGTATACAAGGAAAAACTCTACACGACAGAATACGGAATGAAGATATCAGACAACAAGATGGGTTAGACAAAGGTGAAGATTCTGGAACAAACATATAGGGAGAATGGAGGACGGTAGACTCGTTAAAAGCGCAAAAATGAATAATCCAGTAGAAAAAAGGTCACAGGGAAGACCACCAAAGCGATGGCGAGAATGCTGGACCTCATCTTCCGGGGAAGACGTGATGGCAATGAACAGGCAATAGCCTATTAGCATGGTTAACTGTGTTAGAAAGAAGAAGAAGAAGAAGAAGAAGAAGAAGAAGAAGAGTATACTTGCACAGATGGTTACTTATGACTTAATTCAAAATAAAGAAGTACATGGATGTTAATAAGTTTTCTTTAAATTTGTCTCTAAGACAAATGTAATGTTTTTTCATTGTAACCTAGACGATGTATTGTTGGGTGGCCAGAGTCATTACCTGCTCGTCAAAAAACAAGTTCTAAGGCCTATACTATTAAAGTATACAATCTTAAATTGCTACCCTATCTAAGGAACTAAACTGAAGAGTCACATCCTAGATATGGTACCTATTTTGGGAGAATGTATATAGGTCGCTTATTGAGTCAATTTTTCTTTTACAGAAGGGAACAGTGAGATTCTTATGCTAATCCAAATTAAGACAATTGTGTAACACTATCTTCCTTTTCCATAAAATCGCTACCTTACCATGTATAATATTTTAATTTCAGAATTAGTTTACTTAATGCAAAAATGCACCAAAGTAATCTTGGTCACATTACTTTGAAAGTACTAGCCGCATCACCAAATAATTGGTAATGAAAATAACTTATGATTGCTAATAACCTATAAACAATGAACTGGTTACTCAAAAAATGAGCAATACATAGCATCACTGATCACATGTATAATGAACAAATTGTATAAAAGTCATCAAAAATTTGTTTTACCTTCTGCTAATCTGATCAATTCACTGTTGTCATAATAAGCACAAAGTTTCTCTGCACAAACATCGATGAACAATTCCAAAAATTCCAAATTTTTATGGAACTCGACACTGGGCAACGCTAAATTCGCCAACCTTATACATTCATATGTTGTATAGTTCGCACCCTCTCTAAGAAACTTCACAGTGGCTGACAAACCATCACATATTTTCATAACGTCCTTGTATTTTTTAAGACAATTTATGTCGCTAGCAGAACTAAAACTCTAAACCAATAATGAGTTATATAACGGATATGTGCATGAATTTAATACTTTTGTAGATATGCATTTTGAGTCTAGCTATAAAATACTCAAAACTATATTAAAAAATTCACACATACCTCAACATATTCGAGTAAACACTTATGTACTTTTGGATACAATCTTCCAAGGCTAACATCTAAAAGACTATTTGTAATCGAAATCTTAAAGTTTTTAGGTAGTATAAGTTTTGTTTTCGATAGTGGTATTACATTTTTTAACCATTTGGCACAGGTACAAAGTAAATGAAGATACACTACTCTACATTTTAAATCATTTTCTAGACTTAACGATTCTAACCTAAAAATTAAAAAAAGAAAATTTATTAATTTTTTTTTATTTGATTTTCCTTAATCAGTGATCCATAATGTGTGGTTTTTCTAATTTCTAAAGGGAAATTCTAATATTATAGCATATTTCCTTTAGACCACAGAGGGTTATTATATATTCAAAAATTATTTAAATACAGGCTGAGCCTCTTACTTTGTTTATATGTAGAACAAATATATACCCGGCATTTTTTTCAAATATTGAGCCGACACACCCCGTACCTGAAGAATATAAGAAAGTCATAAAATTCTGAACAATGGTTATTCTAAAAATACTTTGGGACAAATTCTCAGCGATTGTCGTCGGTGGTGAGGGTGCTTGCTAATTTATACAATTATAACTTTTACACTGTTTTTAAAAGAAAATAAATGCATTACAATCACTATCACTACATAGTATAAAACAAAGTCGCTTTCTCTGTCCCTATGTCCCTTTGTATGCTTAAATCTTTAAAACTACGCACCGGATTTTGATGCGGTTTTTTTCAATAGATAGAGTGATTCAAGAGCAAGGTTTATATGTATAATAACATCCATTAAATAGTGGAGAAATACTGTTATTTTTGAGGTTTCTAATGTGATGTCGTTAATTATCATATTTTTTTCCGCTTACATTGCAAACGCAGGCTGAACCCTACGAGATTTATCAAAATAATGTACTAATTATTTGTACACATTGAAAAGGTCTACAGAAAACTCCGCGATGGTATATGTCTATCTCTCATGGATATCCCACAATAACATTTTTTTGTCATTTACTTTTTACGACAAATAATGGCAAATTTTGAAGCGATTTTAACCAATACAGCATTAATCCTTATCCAATTAAATAGCTTAAATACATTGTTGATTTAATATAGATCTATATGGTCCTTTACAGCACAAGATTTAAATGAATATTTTCGAAGATATTACAGATTTAAAATTGCGGGAAGTAGCGCTTGCGGCGGTACTGGCCGACCGGGGCGGCGGCAGCGTGCCTATAAATAGCGCGTCGGAGGCCGATGTAATAATTGTTGTAAAAATAAAATAAATAGTCACAGTTTTTCTGTAGTGTATTTAATATCAGCATTGCACCCGTGCGAAGCCGGGGCGGATCGCTAGTAGAGAATAAAAATGACTTTTTACAATAAAAATGAAAAAAATTTATAAGTTACGTTTCAATAAAAGATATTCTCACTTTCATTTAAATCAGATGCCGTCCTAATTATAATTAATGGTTCTACAGTCTCTTCAAAAAGGCTGTCGAGGTCCCACATCTTTTGTTCTTCTTGTACTACGTGGTTTACATCAGTGCTCCGGTTCTCGCACATCTTTTAATTGAAAGGGAGTATTATGTCTTGCAATAAATCCTTTCACTTGAGCCCATATTAACTCTAATAGATAGAATTCACGATGATAAGGTGGTAATTGAATTACAATTACACCCCGTACCACAGCCGTATCATCAACATCTAATCTTTTAAATTTTGATCTATTTTCTCTGGCTAAGCTCCACTTTTACGGCATCATTTATAATATATCCTTTTCGTCAGCAGGATGAGAGCAACCGCTTCGCTATACTAGAATGATACCTCGCGTTGTCCATAATAATGACAGAATTTTCAGGAATTGACTTACTCATTTCAGAAACGTGATCTTCAAAAACATCTGCAATCCTTTCTTCGTTGAAATCTTCGGTTGATTTTGAGTTACTATTAATCTGCGAATGCAAACCTCCTAGAAAAGCCTGGTGAGTATATTTTTATCCTGGCAATATTTAGTCACTGAATGTCATATTGACATATTATTTCTTCTCTTTCTATTAAAACTGATGATCTGTTCTAATTTTGTCAAGAAAAGTTCAACTCGTGCAGTAATTTCCACAATTTTTTTACATTTTCATTACATTACATTTTCCTCTCCTCTTATAGCTGCTAAAATTTTATTTATTGTTGGGATGTCATTATTAAAATAAAAGGAATGTATTTTTATTTTTATTATACTTTTGGCTAGTTCATCAACTTCTAAAGGCTTTCTACCAGGACTTATCTTAGGCAAATTCTTTCCGTATTCATTTTTTTCCTTCACTAGTCTGTAATTGATGAAGGGACTATATTCTGAACAGTACTTACAGGCATCTGATGCACAACTGCATTATGTACGTTGCTTTGAAATCAAGAACATTCTCGTAAAGTATGGGATTAAATTTTGATGATTTTAGGATAGAACAATTAGGACACCACGGGAGAAGAAAAATGAAATGAACTACTTTTTACCCATTGCTTCATGGTTTCCCACTATTATTTGTGCTCCTACGTGAAAGGAAATGTACTTTAGTTATTTTTATATGATTGCGACGAAACCATAATCTCGCTGTTGTACCCTATCTACTATTTTTAAATCAAGAAAACAGCAGACAAGACACGAATAGCGACATCTTGACGGATCACTCAATAACACAAGAGCAACACCCACCAACAATGTTGTAAAAAACCGCCATGTGGTGGCGCGACGGTAAAATAAATATAGAAATGTAACAACATCGATACACCAAGCATATTGCCTCAAAGGATAGAGGTCGCATGGTTCGACAGTCTCTCTGAGAGCGCTGCATGTTTTATAAGCCAATGAAAATATAAAAATAAGTTAACGTCAGCATAATTTTAAAAATAAAATAGAAAATTCTCGGCTGTGAGGACATACACTGTTAGTAAACATTACTCTTGTATTAAAAAGTGCAGAAAACTCCTGGACAGAAGTTTCGGATCCCGAAAATGACGACAGTGCTGTTTCGTCTTCATTGGGTCTCATCTGGCTATTCCATCCGGTAAAATCAATCATCTCGAATGAGATGGCTTGATGAGTCTCAATGAGTCGTCACTTTTCAGGCCAGGGTTAAAGTAATTACAAACAAAAACGTTGAAGCTTTAAGAGAACTACTGGTAGGAGATAGACATCTAACATACAGTCTGAAAAAAAACTTAAGATGAGTGTACCAACCGTTCCTACATTCCTCATGAGCAAGTACGCAAACTAAGTTCACCTTGGGGAGCACATTTCATGACTGGTGGTATAAGGAAGAACAGAATGTAGAAATGCACAAAAAAAAAATAATACTGGTAATCATATAATATTAATTCTATTGTTACATCCGATTAAACCTGGCTCTATTACTACGATGTCCTCATGAAATTACAAGGTAAAGTGAGGATCTTTCAAGATGAGGAACCTTTAAAATCCGTTCAGAAATGGGCCTTTTGGCTAACGTTGCCAATCCAGGGGCCAAAATTAAAAAAAAAAAAAAGATTTATTTTCTAAAAATGATTATTCTACTTACCTAAAATATTCTAGAGTATCACCATAAAACGATAAAGTATTATTAAACTCTTTAAATATCGCCAAAATTTCAGCATTAGGCTTTTCTTTCCATAAACTTCCACCCAATATCTGATGCAGTAAGTTTGCGAGCTCATCAAGTAGTGTCAAGGAAATATTTATACCAACCTAACAAATACACAAGTAAAAAAAATCACTACATAGTAATAAAAAGGTATAAATTCGGATCTAGTTTAATTTTGGTACATTTGCGAGTTTCAAATTATAAAAACAGGAATAAATCAAACAAGCCTTGAAATTTTAGACCTTTTCAGTAAATTGAAATATTTTTTTTTATATTCATACAGTAGTGGACAATTTTTTTTGTTATTACTATTGCTTGAAAATAATTTAAATTAGATCCGTAAATAAATACATGTGCTGATGTTATTCCTGCAGTAGATATTTGTTTTTAAAATATTGACGTTTAATACATATTAATGGACGCATTTTATCGTAGAAAAATTCCTTACATAATTTAAGTATATGTGGTGAAATAAGTGAGTGGCAATAGTTAGACACTGTAATAAAGCTGAAGCGGTACGAATTGCAGCTCTATATAACGGGAGGTATTGACAAAAATATAACGCACCAAGTTTTAGGGAAGATTAATTTACAGTATCGAAAATTGTAACAAGGTATCAAAACACTAGAAATTTCGTAAGAAGACCCAGTCAAAGGCACAAAAGGTTTCCACTTTGTTTTGTGAAGATATCTCGATTATTGAGATATAAAAAAAAGAATTTGGGATGACTCACCCCCTTTTAATATATTTTTTTTTTTGAAAAATCTGAAACACGTCAGCTTTAGTAACTTTGGTTATTAAAAAAAAATATTTTCAAAGAATTCCATTTGTTGTGTAATTTTTAGAATCAAAATACGTGAATGAAGTGTAGGGTCACTCTTATAATAATAAGGGATGATATGCGTGGTATAACCACCACACTTTTATTTCGTTTCAAATAACAATTAATTTCCATTTTGTTTTGCAACAATATCTTACGCTGATGACGCTGTGATATGTGCCGAAAATGAAGACGACCTCCAGAGATTGTTAAATACCTTTAATCTTACGGGAAGAAAATATAATATGATTATCTCAGCCGAAAAAACTAAATGTATGACAACCTCAAAAGAACCCCTCCGATGCAAACTAGAACTAGACGGTTAAATAATCCAACAGGAAATGAGTTTCAAATATCTAGGAATCGACATAACTAGTTATGGCAACATCGAAGATGAAGTAAGAGGGCAGGTGGCCAAAGCAAATAAAGTGGCGGGTTGTCTCAACGACGTGATCTGGCGAAACAAACACTTACAACAAGAAACAAAGGTTCGGATCTACAAAACCACAATTAGACCTATTATGACATACACCTCAGGAACACGGCTAGAGACGACAAAAACGAAACAACTATTGGAGACTACAGAAATGATAATACTTCGACGAATAACAGGAAAAACGCTACTAGACAGAGAAAGAAGCGATAACATCAGGCAATCATGCAACACAGACTGCATTTATTAGTGGGTCCTACAACGTAAGACATAATGGAACAAACACATAAGCCGAATGACAGAGGATAGACTGGTAAGGATCGCACGAGATAAATCGCCTAGTGGTACACGCAGTAGAGGTCGACCACGGAAAAGGTGGAGCGATAATTTAAGTCCAGAATGAGGAAAATCGAAGAAGGAACAGGTCAGAGACCTATTATAGAAGGTAGAAGAAGAAGAACAATATCTTAATAAGAATTTCAGATATTAAATAAATAACTCTTTTTGGGAGTGAATTTTAGGCGCCGATAAAAAAAAAATATCTTTTATTTTCGTGTCCTCTACAACATATAACAGTTTCAGGAAAATCGGAGCCGGGCGCTTCGGGTACCTTCCTTGTTAGTAGTACGCCAAGAAGAAAACTTGAGAATCAATACTAGTTACTTGATAGGCTATTATTTTAATTAAAAAAAATAATAAGTGCCATCCAAGTACCATCAAATTGAAGCACCGACATCTATATTCCATCAAGATGGACCAAATCTACTGTTGACATTTGCAGATGATGTCGATATGATTGGTAGTAGTAGAATAAAAATGAAAGAAACTCTAACACGGTTCGAAAGGGAAGCAAAGAAGATGGGACTTCAAATCAACGAAGACAAAAGTAAATACATGCTCATGAGTCGGAATGGCCGAAAAAGAGACAGAATAGGTCAAAACATCACCATCGATGAATATAACTTTGAACGAGTCAAAGGATTTCAATACCTAGGAACAACAATATGCGAAGATAACAACGGATCACAGGAAATAAACAATAGAATACAAGCAGGAAATAGATGCCTGTACGCACTGCAAGATCTGATGAAATCGAAACACCTCACAAGACGAACAAAGATGGACCTATACAAAATAGTTATAAGATCGATAGTTATATATGGTTGCGAAACATGGACGCTAACGGTAGCGAACGAAGAGAGACTACGAGTCTTTGAAAGAAAAATCTTGAGGAAAATCTCGGGATCAACGATAGATGAAACGACAGGACAATACAGAACAAGAACTAACAAGGAACTAGAAGAACTAATCCCAGATACAGATGTAGTAAAAGAAATAAAGGCCAGAAGACTCCACTGGGCAGGAGGCTTCCTGACGACAGAATAATAAGACTAGCTTGGGAGGAAGCACCGACTGGGAGAAGGCCACTGGGACGACCCCGACTCCGGTGGAGAGATAATATAACAAAAGATCTCAAAACTATGGGCATCGAACGCTGGATGGAGGTTGCGAGAGATCGAAATGAATGGAGGCATGTCGTAAAGTCGGCTAAAACCCACCCAGGGTTGTAACGCCACGGAGTAAGTAAGTAAGTAAGTACCACTAAAGTTTAAAATAAATATCCTTAATTTTTATAACATTTGTCATTATTTTTTTCGCGATTTTTTTACAAAAACCTAATATTGTTTACTTAAAATTCGTAAAATAAAACTGTTTTTTCAAGTTTTAAATGACTGAGTTCATCAAAATTTATTTTTCGAAAGAAATTATGAAAATTTAAAATATTCAATAATTTTGTCCATGAGTGTAAACTTACTTGATTTAATTTTGGTTTACTTTCACTTAAACTTTCTTGTTTTAAACTCATACATTTCAAAATTATATTCATCGTTCTAAAACAATAATCAGGTATTGTAAACTGACTATTTCTAAGAACCGTTGTGTCTTCAGGTTGCTCAAAACTTCCACTTCCATTGTAAGATTGTTCATCGCTCTCTAGATTTTTATTTAATGATGAAGTGTTGCAAAATAGAGACAAATTTGGCAAAGTCTAAAAATAAAAAAACCCAAAATTTAATTTTTGATAAAAATATGAAATTAAATTTTATGGACTTTAGTAAAGGGCGTCTCAAAATGTTTTTGTTTTGATTGTTACGCTCCAAATACCGATAGTGGGGGGAGAGGAGTGGTGTCATACGCTTCATTGGCTTTTCAAGTTTAGTAGCGATGGAACGGTTCACGGGACAATGAACCCTGCACTATTATCCGACGTGTGTACAGAATACATTTCAATTTAATGACCATGAAAAGTGTGCCAAGTGCGAATCTGATTGCATTGAGTGCGCACGTTTGAAGAGACTGTAAACACAATGCCGGATAAATCATCTGGAAGCAAATGGGCATCAAGAACGAACAGAAATGTTGACTGTGTTCGCCAGTCTACTAGAGACGATTCACAACAGTCTCTACGACTCCGCGCAGCGTCTCTAAATTTCCACAGATACACGATCCATCGCATTATTCGCAAAGATCTACATTTCCACTCCTACAACATTGTTATTGTGAAGGAAATGAAGCCCAGTGATCCATCTAAACGATTTGAAATCTACAGGACAATGAAAAATGGTTTTAGGAACTTTGGTAACAAATTTCTCTGATAATTCAAATTTTCACATCAACAGCCACCGGAACAAACAAAATTGCAGATATTGAGTTCCTAACAATCAACTGGAGTTGTATCAGAAATCCCTACACTCGCCTAAAAAATAATTGGTCCCTATATGTTTGAGGATAACGGTGGTCGCACTCAGATGTATGGTTTTCAACCCACTACCACCCAACTTAAATGTTCTAAAGCACAAAATCTCAGACGAAGTCCGCGTGATTCTAAGAGCGATGCTCCAGCGAGTAATTGAAAATTTCAGTTTGAGGCTAAATGAGTGTGAAGAAGCGGATGATGGGCATTTAAGGATGATTGTTTTTCACTGCTGGAGTAGGAAGGATCGTATCTGTATGGCAGGTCTCAGGTTGTCAGGGTTAACGGACATACTTCTGCGAGAGTCAATGTCACCTCTGGTGTGCCACAGGGTGCATATCTCGCACCACTGTTTTTCAACTTGTTTGTAAATGATCTGTCAGCCTGTTTTCTGTATTGTGAATATGTACTGTATGCCGATGACTTAAAGATATTTATGTCTTTGAGACTGGCAGATGTAGAGTCGGGTTTCACGATAATTTGAATAGATTCCACACATGGTATAATAGTAACAAAATGTATCTTAATGCTAGCAAATGTAAATACATTCAATTTAGTAAGTCGAGTAATGTGTTGCTAGGGGCATATCACTTTGAGGAAAAGCTTATTGAGAGGATTGACCATGTTAGAGACTTGGGAGTCTTGTTTGACTGTAAATTGACATTTAGGGAACAAGTTTTTCAGTGCTGTAATAGGACAAATAGAATTTTAGACTTTTTGAAAATGAATACAAGAGACTTTAGCGATGTTAATTCTATAAAAACTTTGTATGTATCGTTGGTGATGACCCTTTTAGAGATTAATGTTGTGGTGTGGTCTCCACATTTCCAAATTTATATCAATAAATTGCAATCAGAGCAAAGAAGATTTCTTAGAAATGTGAAATTTAAGTTGGGTGTTTCCCATGATAATATTAATTATACACAATTAGAGAAACGCCTTAATGTACAAAATCTACAAACAAGAAGATTTAATGCTGATGTTACCACAGCTTACAACATTTTGCATGGTCATGTTGATTGCTCCAAATTCCTTCAAAAGATGAATATCTATGTGCCACCTCGAAATTTACGTGTGATAAGAACATTTGAGATTTTAACCCACCAAACACGATATGGGGAGGGTGGGTCAATCAGTAAAATCATGCAAAATACAAACAACATAGAAATAGATCTATGTGATGCATGTGCCTCTCAACTTAAACGTCATCTTAAATGTAGACCGTAATGGGTGATTTATTATTATCTGCTCGTTTGTGATTTTTTGTTATTTTTTAGCATGTTTTTTTTTTTCATATTGATTGTATTTGTAAATGGCATGTCCGTTAAATAAATAAATAAACATTCAAAAACTACTCTGATGTTTTATTTTTTAAGAATCAAAAAGGAAAACATTCTGAGACACCCTTTATAACGAAAATCAAAATATGTTTAAAAAATACTATAAACTTTATAAGATTCCTCGGGGTTACTTACCTCTGTTTTTAAATTCTGCATGCACGGATCATTGCAGTGGTTAATTCTAATTTGCAATGCTTTTGTCAAGTCATACAAGCATTCAAGAACGATATTAGTCAGCTTTGTAGATCGACAAGAATATAGAAGTTCATAAAAAGTCTATAAAAAAATAATTAGTTTTCAAGTTCCTTTAGCTCTTTAAAGTGCAATAAATCAAATTCTTTATAAGGAAGACGAAAGTCTTCTGAAAAGACGTAAAGCTACTGGAAAATATGAGCAAGTTTTAAAATCAATTATTTTGAAAATAAAACCCATTTAGAATGAGTTTCAAACTAGAATTACACATAATAATATATTCATAAATTCTTACTGTAATTATTCCAGGTCTCTGTATAAATATCTCAGCAGGAAAATCATGTAACAAAACATTAATAAAAAATTCACATGAGTGGAATAAAGCTGCTGCCTCCTGCGGATTCCTCAAAGAACTTTCCACTGATTGCAGAACATGTCGGTCGGTTTCTATAAGAGGCTGCCATTTGAGAGTATACTTCAATGTCAGTCTTGATACAGACTGATCAACGTTTATTTGATCTTCTAAACGATAAGTCGGATTTTCAGACTGCAACACTTCAGATCTTGAAGTTGATCTTGAATGTTGAGGGCTAAGAAATTAAATTTCAATTTTTGGTGCATTGATTCCTGATATCATTGATTTAAATATTGAAAAATACATGATTTTAAAAAAATTTTATATGTATAAGGATATAGATGTACAATTAATTCACAGATATGTATAAAGGTTGAATGTCAAGTTTCCTTAAAGATAGAAAACTATCTCATGAAACTACATTTTAATTGAGTGTTATTATATATGTATAATAACTTAAACGGCCAGAAAATCACATTTTTATGTGCCATGCTCAATTAGAAGAATTTATAACTTTTTTAAAAATGTATTTTCAAAGGTTATTATTATATTTAGATAATCTGTAAAAGTTCGTAGATCCAAATACTGCACTTGCACTAATCACCCTCAGATATTGAGATACAAATGTTTTGTTATCTGTTGTTGTAAGTTATCTTATCAAAAGCGCATTATCAATTATAGGCCAGTTTACATAACTTTAATAAACACTCGCTGAACCTTATGGATTTCACTTATGATTGGTGAGTTTTTTTTATCTGAACTATTTCATTGGTTGATATAAGGTTTTCATAATAAATAAAACATTGTACAAACACTTCCTAAAAGTTATTATTTTTTTGAGTTTAGGAACAATTTCTCACCTTTGTTCAACGACCCCAATTTAATATATAAGTAAATTTATAGGTCGATAAGATGTTCACAGTCAGAGTGTCATTATATAAGAAATCAGTATTCTACTAGATACTAGGTACTGCTCAAATGAAAAACACCTAGTGACATGTTGACTGTGAATTTTTTCCATTTTTTTTTATATTAAAACTGGTTCAACATTTAACTTAAAAGGGCCAGTAGACTATATGATATTCAGGCTTTCTAACTGGGATGTCGGAGTCCGAGAAATTTAGAGAGCACCAATTACACGTCCTGAGTCGGGATCCTAAATCAGTTGGACAGAGATCGTCAAGCACGTCAAAACTCTGATATTTATCATGACATGCGCGCTTTCTAAGCACGTAAAAATAGGCCTCTTCTTTGATGGCTTGATTACCTTTACTTGCCAATGCTATAAATGACACTAAATCATTTCCTAATTAGTGGCCAAACTGAATAAAGAAGATCCCCCGATTGTTTTAATTAGTTCCCTTGCTTCACACACTGAATTCAGTGCCTAGCTCAGTTAAGATATCAGAATATTGGATGATTTAATAGGCCTTTAAATTCCTTATACGATTTTAAGAAAAATCATTTTTGGTTTTCTTGCCGATATAATAGAGCTGTACTTGATTGCTATTATAGTCTATTTTGTTCGTTTGTATGAAGCATATATAAATCATACAAGGAAGCATATATGTACTTTTGAGAAGAAGAAGAATTTTGTTAGTTCATATAAAGCATAAGTCATACAAGAAAGCGTATATGTACTTTTGAGAAGACTTTTGAAGTTGTTTAGTGGACTATGAAGTACAAAGTTAAAATAGAGTGAGAATTCTGTGTATATATACTAAATATGAATTTACAGCAAATATTAGTAAAATAGATGTTTTAGCTGAGAATGTGCAGATGACATATTTGTTGTTAATATAGCCTTGCCTGCATATGGTCTCCTTAACCAAATTTAACAAAATATAACTTTTTAACAATTTATATTGTTGTTCTGATGTAACAATATTTATTTCATATGTAGGCCAAAGTATTAAGATACATTACAGGGAAAGTCCAATATGAACACATGTAATTTTAGCATTCTTTAGCCATAAACATACAAATAGAAAAAAAATCAAAATTACTAATTTGTCAACTGTTATTTACATGCAAAAATTTTAATAGTTTTGGTAAATTATATTGATAGTTCCTTCATCACATCATCAAACTACTAGATTGTGATGCCTTTATGAAAAGTAATCCTTTTTCAGAAAAATTTCCACCACCTTCAGGATCTGCCTCTACAATTGTAAAGAAATTTAACAATCCTAAAATTGATTTTTCAAAAATTCATATCAACTTCACAGAAGCTTAATTTAAGAAACTGTTAAAACATGTATAGGTTTATTTGTAACAAATAGTCAATGTATACTTATTTTGGTACCTTCATCTTTAATAGTTGTCGAGGGAAAATATTTAAACAAGTGACTTCCTCCTTTTCACCTACTTATGGTGGAACCTTAAAAAATATCTTAATACCATTACCTCTGAGGTTTTGTGGATGTCAGAAAAGTTAATTCCTGCACTTTCAATCTTTAAGAGATAGAAATGAGAAAAACACTAAAAGATGTATTTTATTTATACCAGTCCATATATCAATTACTCTCACTGCATGTCTACACCATAAAAAAATATGAATCCCACCTTTCATATTTCTAGATTTAATGATTTGGTCTGAGCATCGATAGGTTACTGAGGATAAAATAAACTTTTGGGAAACCTTCTATTCTAAGCCATAAGTGATTAAGAAACTAAAGTATAATTATTTATTACCCTATTTGTTGTTCTAATGATGAACCTTTCTGGACTAAGCCCTGAATAGTTGATGCAGTTGTTCCAACTATAGGAGATCCGTTCAACATGGAATGATCATCTGAATAATTAGTACGATAACTTAAGGGAATATCAGATTTAAGAGGTGGTACTGCAGAAGATGCTTGAGAGTCTTGATTATCCAAAATTGTTAAAATTGAATCTAAGTTTGAATAATATCTAGGATTAATATAAGTTCGAATTTTGTCTATCTCTAATTGAATAGCAGATTTACCACAGTGTGAAATTAAAACTTGACCGCTTTGCGACTAAAATAAAAAAAGAAATGTATTAGAATTCTTATAATAAGCCAAAAGCTTTCTGTACTTACTTGTAAAACATTTTTAATAAGGTTTAAAACATGGTCTTCATTGGTGCATGGTTCAAAAAGAAACCACCTTAACAAATTTGTTAGCAACTCTCGTGATCTAGCCAGATCGTTATCAAATGTAAATCCATTATCAAGTTTGGAAATAATTGAAAATAGAGCTCTTTCCCTTATTTCCTGAATTTTGTGACCTAAAAAAATTGAAAATTTTAAAAACAATGCTACATTAACTTAAAATAACGGAAAAATTACCCAGTTTTTGTATATGACTTGCAGAAATATATTGGTCACACATATTTTACAATATTTTTTAAAGGAAAACTATTTGCTTTATTTAAAATTCACTATTTTAAGGCGTTTAATAAATATTTAAAAAGTTTGTTACGCTGTAACGATGTAAACAAATAGTTTGACAGTAGTCTGTCATCACAACCAACGTCCAATTGTGAGAGTTCACGATGTAAAAATAACAACATCCATATAAGTTAGAGGATGCTCCAAGGTTGGAGGCTAATTATTATTGTTATTTCTAAACTACAAGATTTATGGTATATGATATATTTTAAAATAAATGTTTATATTATTGAAAGATTATAAAATTATCTCTTCAGATTTTGAACTTCACGCCTTATTACTAGCAACCAAAAATACACGCTTGACAATAGACCGGTAAAAAAAATAAATGTCTCTTTGCAACCCTCAAAACCAAATTTTTTATTAAATGAAATTATCAAAACACATTATTACAAACTCTTCAAAAAATGTTGCATTTTTCACTCAATATATCTTCTATAGGAATCCTAGTTTTTTAGTTTCCACATAACGACAATCCATGAGAATATGTGGCAGAAGAAAAACAACTTGTATAAATCTTCAGGAGTTTTTACATCGAAAAGTTCAATATTTTTCAAATTTGCGAAAGTATCTTGCACAATATTTGTTATTTCACTTAACATGGTTGTTTAAAAAATATAAAATAATGTTTGGTTTTCATGAAGAACTTGTAATTTTGATGGGTTATATGGTATCATGTCATTGTCAAAATACCATAAATCAACAAAATTATATTATACAGGCTAGCGAAAATAATTCATCAGTAAATTGGCATAAAACATATTTCTGCGGGAGTAGAAAAATTCAAATTAAATAAAGCCCATTAGCACCAAGTAAATAAGAATAACTTTTCACATACAGGCCTTCAACTTTGTAATTATCTGAAAAACATCAATACTCCAAAATAATCAAAAACAAATAAGAAGCTTAAATCCGCTCCACTATTCTGGGAGTGGTGATGATTGGTGAACAAATAGAAGAATTTGCATGGGCGCGTGACGTTTGACATATCCGGAACGCATGCGTAGTTCAAATGTTCATAGTGTCAGTTTCTGTGTAGTTCTCGTGACAGCTATGTAGTTTTTAAAGAACTTTTTCGTAATTTAATTAAAAATGTCCACTTTTCGGTGGTCCTGTCCGTGTTGTTTGCGTTTTAAATTTAGCCCCGAGGAAATGGAGCAACGGTATAAAAGTCAAGAAATAGATAAAATGATCGAGAAAGACAAACAGGTCATGAAAAGGCAAGTGAAGCTGTTACTCCTTGGGGCAGGAGAGAGCGGAAAATCGACGTTTCTCAAACAAATGAGAATTATCCATGGAATCAAATTCGAGAGTCAACAAATTAAAGAGTATCAACAAGTGATCTACCAAAATGTGTTGAAGGGGATGCAGGTTCTCGTGGATGCGAGAGATAAACTTGGCATACCATGGGAAGAAAACAACAATGTTGATTTAGGGAAACAACTTCTGCAATTGAGATTTAATAACAGTTTGGTGCTGGATTCCAGGCAGTTTTTACAGTATGCACCCTTGCTTTCTAAATTATGGAAAGACTCAGGAATACGTAGAGCTTTTGATAGACGAAGAGAATTTCAATTGGTAAGTTACAGTAAATTGATGATAATTTAACAAATCATAGTGCAATGATATATTCTCTTATTGGTTTTCCTAGAGTTACTTTAAAATTAGCATTCGATTTTTGAAAATATAATTCTTTACCTATAATATACATTAGTTCTTCTAAACCTATTTGATTTGTGACTAACTATCTTGGACTAAAGTTAGTTTTGACATTCGAAAATCTGCTAAATTTTAAATTTATTTATTTTCTTCGTCTCAGGTTATATCCAATACACAATGTACATATATCAAGATATTTATTACAATATATATATATATATATATATATATATATATATATATATATATATATATATATATATATATATCATGATATTTTTGGTTAGGTAGATATCAGTATTTATTCCTGATTATTTTTTAATTATTTCATCCGTGATACTGTTTCTGTGCCTGAAAATATTGACGATTTAAAGTTTGGTATATCACATTATTTTGTTTAAATGCAGGGCACTAATTTTCATTAATAACATTTATCTTGTAGTTTGTATATATATTATGAATGAAAACTCTTATAACATTGTTTTAACATTTCCTTTATGTCTTTTAAACTACTGCTTTAATTACTGAAACCTATAACTTAATTTATTTAGTCATCAGCAAGCTCTAAAAAAGAATAAGAAAAGATTGTGAGGTGTTTTAGAGCAGTATAAATATTTGGATATTTGTAAAATTCTGTTTGATACCTATATTATGGTAAAATTTTATTGTTGAAGTACTTTTCCAATCATGCTGAAATGAAATTTGTGACAAAAAATTTGAAAAATGGGTTGTTTTTCCCATAGAGGGTATACTTTTAGGAAATCATTTTTTTCTGGATAGAAAAAATAGAGACCTATTCCATTACATTTCCTCTACATATATTGAAACCATGGGACCCATTTTATTGTTAACAGAACTGCTGTTAACAACATTAATTAATTTAATTTTATACTTTAACTTCTAATATCCCATTATCTCTGACCTGCAATCAATTTTGAGTAAATAAATAATGATACTAATAAATTATTTTTTTTCAAAGTTGACCTCGAGGTTGCCTAATTTGAAAAATAATAAGTAACAATGAAATATAATTTCTTGCTTAAAACCATCCCAATACTTTTATTAAATACTTTTAGTGGATATCTTGGTGAAAATATTATTTAATCTCTCTTAGTCTACAATCAAAGGAAGTCTTATTCCCTGCATAAGTGAAAAAACTGAGAATCAGCCTTTATACATCAGAATTGTGGGTGAGAACATGGGATACCGATCCTTAAATTCGTTAATTGAAGCGTTTTTTGGAAATATCCCTAAAAAAGTTAATTGCCAATTTAGTTATATACTTCATTTTTTAATATTAAAATAATACTCAGATTAATTTTCAAATCTAGAATATAATGTCGAATATGTCATTATCAATGAAAAGTTTTACTCAAAAAAAACCTTAAATAAATCTTCAGCCCTTAAAAGCCGTTCAGATATATTTATTTCCTTTGTTTAAAATACATAATAGCATTTTAAGATAAATAAACACTTTTTTTGAAATCTTATTGATAATAGGTTTGCAATTTTATCTGTTACTAACCACCAAGGTTAACAAACTACTAAATTTAATTTCTAAACAATTGGTGATATTTACTTTAACATTAACAAAGCAATAATTTTTAAACAAAAATAATTTTGCTGTATTTGTTACTTGCTGCCAAAAGCTGAGCATAGTGAGTTTTATAAATAAAGGAACATATATATTTGACTGCCGATATTTCGAAGTCTGGTATCCTACCGACAAGTCGCGAATCTCTCGACGTTAATATGTCACTGAAAATTTCAAATATTGAAATCCAAATGCACAGCTTCAACTTCTGTCAATTTAAAGTCTTAAGTGTCAAATTTGTGAACAATTAAGGTCTAAATTTAAACCAAGTTGATGCGTCTAACGCGCCCTAAAATATGTAATATGTGTTTTAGGTTTATAAATGTATAAATTTTCCAATTGCAGTAAAATAAGTTACATATAAAAAAATACACTGCACCGCAGAATTGACGCGCATATTTGGAAAAATTGATGTATTGATTTCATGAAATATTTTTATCCCGCCCCTATGGACTGAATATGATCCAATACAATCTTTTTTAGGCTGAGTGTCCATCTATCAGACGAAGACAAGACACAGAAATGCAATACCCATGTTTGATCGTGTCGTGTCGCACTAGTATGCGTCTCCCATATACATATTATGTGTATGACGCGACCTAGTTTAAAAGAAGTGCTGGTCACTAAGCAAATTTGTTCTAAGTCTTTGTCGCGGCTGTGTTGGTGTGTGTTTTGTGTTTCTTTGATAGATGGATGCTTTTTTTACAAAAATCATAATCTCTCAATTTAGGTTCTTAATCCTTAATCTTACATTGACGTGGATATTACATATATTACAGGAAATATCAGTTTCCACTTGGGACATACAAGTACGTCCCATGGCATATCTGAAATGGGTAATTTATTGAGATGGCAGTGGGTTCGTTAAGTTTGGCTAATATTACTAAAAATTCAAAATAACCATTAAGAGTTGATCCAAGCGAACCATGAACCTATGACCACACCAATACCCAAGAAATTGTTGATAATTCTTGTAAAATTTCATGAAAAGATGAGAGAGAACTGAGAATTTCGACGGCAAAATTATCAGATAAGTCGTCGTCGAATTATTTTGCAAAATTTCAGCCTGATTGCCTAACTCAGTATCAGTACCAGTGGTCATAAATGAGGGATCAAGCAATTTAAATCCATCAACAACATTTTGAAAACCGGAGAGTCGATTTTTTAACTGACATGACACAATATCCAAAATATTATTAAATTTAATTTTTTTGATTTTTTCTTCTTTGAATCACAGACAGGTTTATCAAAAATTGTTTGCAATTTTTTTGTCGCTTTTCAGTAAAAAAACCTTTAATATTCCAATTTGCCACTAAATAGGAAGCTTCACATCGAATTTGTGACGCAGTTTACAAAGTTCTCCATAAGCATTTTTAAATAAATTAGAAGCCTGCACAATATTAGACTTATTACTTTGAAGAACTTTAGAAACTATGTTCGTAAAATGAAGAATTTTGGAAAACCATACAATAAGAAATAAGAATTCAAAATTTTCTGTTGTTTTTCAAGTCCAATTGCTTCGAATTTTTTTTCATTATTGGTACTTTTTAATGAAATTTCTGTTAGAACCTTAAAATAATTTTAAAACTAAATTGCAATGCGTCCAGTGAAACATTCCTAGAAGACCATCTTGTAGGATTCAATTTTTTTAGTGTAAGTTTACCGACTGGAGATTCTTTAAGTAACTCCCACCGTTTAATACTATTTTTTTCTTGAAATAAACAGATAACGAATTTTTTTAAACCTTCAGCCCTTCGATCATGTGGGATGGGGTCAAATCCAGTAAACAATTCTTTCATTCATCCTGTATGATTCCGTTATTATCATTTTTATGAAAAATCATATAGCACAAAACAAAATCAACTGTTCTATTTTACATATATCTTGTGTAGTGTCGAAAATGTATAAAATGGAGTTGCGTGAATTTCGTCAAAGATTTTGTTTTCTACCTCAGTTCTCAACATTTGAATAAACTCATTTTGTATGATTGGGCTTAAGTATTTTGTTGAACCTTTTGGAAGTTTCAGTAACTTTTGTAAAATGCTATCGTTACGCGATAATAAGAGTATTATTGTTAAAAAATTGTCCTGTTTGGAGTCATCATTATCATTTTCAGAATGGCCTCTAAATGGTAATTACATACAGACAATGTCAAAGTAACATCTAAAACTCTGTGTAAAACTTGTCGCCAAAAATTATGACCTTTATATATTTTGATCAAGAATATTTTTATTAAGTTTCCAGGCGTCATGAGTTACACAAGCGGCAATGTGTGTACCGCCAGTTTCATGTTTTACAAGTTTTTGGTTTAAAATTTTCCCTTTAAATATTCCATTGACCCAACTAAACTTAAAAGGTTGGCTGCCCCTATCAGCAAATAGCTGAAAAGGTTCGCAGCAACAACAGTCTAGCTTAATAGAGTAATAAAACCATTTCCGGTCAACAATTAACCCGCATTTGGATTTTGAGGTGTAAAAACAGCAAAAAATGACCTACTATTAGTTTTTGGAAAATCAATGTATTTTGGTCTTCAAGACCCATAACTGAAAATACATTTTTTTTTAATTGCGTCACTTTTAACAATGTTTTCATAATAACCTCTGCCTATAGATATTTTTGTTTTATTAACTAGCATTTAGTTTTTATCGGCGGAACTAAAACTATTTTCATTTCTTGCCAGTTGTGTTTGTTTACTTTATCGTTTACCACAAGTTCATCTAAGTCTAAACTATTTGGAACTGAAACTTCAGAACATGACGCTTTTGCTTCCGTTACCGTCAAATCTGATTTTGAGGACGTTGAAAAATAAGCACTATCCCTCAATTATTTTCCTTTATTTTTTTCCATTTTAGGCTAATCTAAAACGTGAAACATCTTACAGAAAGAACAAACCAATTTTCCAACAAACTTAATACATTACATATTACTAATATCTATGTTAAAAAACTTTCAACTACTCTCAACTCTCCCTATAATTTAAAAAATAGCTATATTTACCTTACCTAAGCCGAATATAATATTCGCCCCTATAGAGCTGCCACTGGTCCTCTTTTAACCATGAATTACCGAAGACAGCGTCTGCAATTTGCAGAAGCACATGTGTATTTAGTGATGAGGCTAGATTTTCTCTTTATAGTGATCTCTGTCTGAGAGTATACCAATGTCCCAGAGAACGTTATCCTCAAATAGTGAGGATTGTTCAGTATGGAGGAGGCTCAGTTATAGTATAGAAAAGGAACATAGTGTTGCTTTAGGGTGGTCGTTGTATAGTTCACAGGTATATTACTGACATCTTAGAACCTTATGTGATACCATGTGTCTCGTTTATCGGAGTTGATTTTTTATTTAAACATGACAATGCACCCCACATATTGCTAAAGTGGTGCAAAATGCCTGCACAATATAAAAATGAATACCAGCAAGAAGCATTGACTTAAACTCAATATCTGCGACCTTATGGGGCGGCGTATACAAGCTGTACATCCCCCTCCAGTAGACGTCCATGAGCTGTCAATAAGGCTAGTAGAACTATGAGGGTAAATCGGTCAGCGTGTACCTAAGAAGAATTAGAAAAATATGATAATATTGCCAACACAGTACAGTTTACCAAACCACACAACATTTACAAAATTAAGAAAAAATACAAAAATGTTTAACACACTAAGAACCGTGGACGTTATGCTGTCAGCAGGTCAGTTGTCAACCAAAGCACTGCTCATGAAGCTTTGCAATTGACATTTACTGGGGTAAATCTAGACAATTGTTCATACAAAGGTCGAAACTTCTCCATCTAGAGATACTTTTTTGGAAAAAAATCCCAGGTCTTCATTTTTTAAGGTCTATTAAAAATATTACATAGTATATATTTTTGTAAAATTATCCTTAAACATCAACAGACATTTCTATTATTAATTTTATTTTTTTCAGACATTTCCTTGTATAATCATTTTTGTTTGTTTACGTCTTAAAGTTTTCAAAATACTGAAAAATCCTGATTATAAAAACAATCTATAATATTGACAGACCTCCTTGGGTTTTTTTAACGAATTATTTTGAAACCTTTAAAATTCTCATTAAAAAGAACTAAAGCTAGGTGCAGTTTTGTAAATTATTTGAGTCGGGGAAACTAGTGTAACTGTGAACTTTTTTATTTATTTTTTTATTCCTTGACGTTCAGTAGTTTTTTTTTGGTTTTCCTTGTGATTTGACATAGCTTTTGCCCTTGTCACATTTTAGATGGTATACATATTCAGAACATTTTGACATACGGACATTATTTGTGTATCTATCATCTAAAGAAGACACTGTGCGTTGAAACAATTGTTATGGTTAATGCAATATAGTGGAAATTATAATACGTTGTATTATTTAACTGTCATATAATTAATTCCCATCAAGTTCCGGCTAACACTACAATAATTATTGGTGTTGTTTACAATAAACTAAAAATTTTATATTGGCGAAAAAATGGAATTAATAATGGACATTTTCTTGCGATTATTTATCATACCTTTCAACATGATTTATCTCAATAAGAATGCATCAAACATAGTACAAAAACAACTGTATATTTCTGGTTTAGTAAATTCAATCGCGGCTTATATTCACTCACGGGGGAGGCGCATGTAGGTCGTCCAAAATCAGTTGTAGTGCAAGAAAACGTCAATTCTGTGCGTGAACTAATAATGGAAGATCGTCGTGTGACATGACTTGAGTCATTCCTAGGTATCAGTAGCACCAGCATATATAACATGCATAAACATTTGGCCATAAAAAAGTTATGTTCGCGTTGGGTTCCGCATAATTTGACACTCGCTAAAAAAAAAGGCTATTGTCGATTGGTGTAAGGAAATGCTTAAAAAATACCACTGCGGTGCGTCAAAAAGCAGTTAAAGATCATGATGAGTGACGAGTCTTGGACCTGTGAGTACGAGACCGAAATTAAACAGCAGTTGACCATATGGGTCTTCGATGATGTGCCAAATCTAACAAAAGTTAGTTTCAGCTCTGGTTAAAAGTTTGTACATTTGTTTTGGATATCCTCCTAATTTCCCAGTTTACGTCAGAAATTCCAGAAGTTTGTAGAAATTTCTGAAATCCGATTAAAAAGCTTGAAAATTTCCTAAAATCGCTGATAGTGTCAGTTGATCATGAAAGATCCTCAAAAATTATTGACAAACACAGTCAAAGAAATCCTGAAAAATCAAAATTTGTTATCACTGCATAGTATAATATAAATAATATAGTCCTCTGCCACGTCTGTCTGTCTGTGTACGATTTTCTCCGTAACTACCGATTCACTACCTTTATGAGGAAAGTTTAGATCTATAATTTGTAGATTTTTTTCTAAAATGTAGGAAAAGAGCCAATCGTCAGTAAGGTCTCTTCATATGCGCTGCGTAAATAAAGCATTATACTGCAACCCAACCATAGCAACTGTCGTGCGAAGCCGGGGCGTGTTGCTAGTTAAGTATAAACTGAAAGTTTTGTCTTAAGGCTATATAAGCTGTGCTTATCGAAAATGATGGTTTCCAAAGATTATATATCTCTGGACTTGTAAATGAGTCTTTAAGTGCACTTGGGGGCCCACACTGAACGTGCTATTTTGGATATACACTATGGTGATCCGCTCCATGATCACGTACGATGCCGCTATTGTACGTTGGCCTAGTACAACAAAGCGCAATCATCATATTTAATTTGACAAAGCTCAAAGAATGGCTTGTGTGCCAATATTGAGTGCCACGAGGACTGCCTCTGCTAAGGCTGTGGAGGTCCTGGTGAACCTACCTCCTTTCCACCTATATATAGAGAATGATACTCTGAAGGCAGTTTATTGTCTCAGTTGCCTAGGGGCCTAAGACATCTCGCAATTCAGGTGTTTGGGAAAGCGTGGTCGAGAGATGTCCATCACTCCTCATGCAAACAGCTTACACGGCCTGACTTTGAAACCTACCCGGTCTCTGGAAATACTTTTGTCAATTAGACAGAAATGAGAGGGGTAGCAAAATCTTCCAAGAAATGGATCTTGCTGGTTTACAGATGGATCTTGACAAGATGAAAGAGCTAGAGCCGAAGTGTTCGGCAGAAGCACGGGTGTCAGAGAGTTCTACTCCCTCGGACAACATGCAACAATTTTTACAGAGAAAATATATGCTATTCTACAGTGACCATCTCTGTGAGAGACACATAAACAGGAATAGATTGGCATCTGATTGTAAAGATGTACTGAACAGTCTCACAAGGAATGGCTGCACAATCAAACTCGTGTGGGTTTCGGATTACTCGGGTATTCACGGAAATCAGGAAGCGAACCGTCTGACGCAGATAGGGTACGCGTTTGAACTATATGGACTCCAACCAATTCTATCTGTTGCTGGAAAGTAAATTTGTTGAATCGTGAAGAGGAGCTCCTGGAATGAGGTTTGCCAAGGAACATATAACTGGACCTAACGAACGGTTTACTTGATAGTTTCTCTCCTTGGGAAGGAAAGAGCTGCGAATTATGGTGGGACTGTTAATAGGGCATTGTCACCTGAGGGGTCTTCTTTGTAAGATTGGTGTCATAGATGATTCGATGCGCAAATGATGTCTAAAGGAGGATGAAACTGTTAACCAAGGCCTCAGCACTCAACGGAAGGGTCCAACGAGGCCAAAGCACCGGTGATCAAGTACCATCACCTTTTGTTCACTCATCCATTCATTTATTGAGTTTGCTGAGTATTCAGTCAGGTTTTTTTAAGTTTTTTTCTATAAATTTCTTCTTTTTCATGTTTGCCTCCATGTATATTTAGATCTCGACGTTTACCATTTTTGTGTATGAAGTTTATTTATCTTAATTCTAACCCTTATTGGGCGTTTGATTTATTCGATATACGTTTCAGCAAACCCCCATGAAATTTTTAAAAACATTTCTCGTCGGTGTTTTTAGGTTTTGTTTTTAAATAAATTCAGAGTGTATTTCCTGACTTTAAATCTGTTTTTATGTTGTGGGAGGTGAAAATTCTTTTTATTTCCTCTGAATTTTCCTTTAAGATACAGGATTGTGAAAAATGAATTGTGTTTCGTGTCGTTCAGTAGTCAAAATCCCATAGTCAATTTTAACATCTTTTACTTATTTTATAGGATAACCATTTTGTTATCAATCAATTTTATATTTCCCGTTTCTTTTAGTCTGTGTTGGCTCTCTGTATATTAGAGTTTGAATAACCCACCAAGGGTGACTGATCATTTTCCTCTTGTTCCATGGTAAATTTAATTGTTGATTGAATAATATTTAAATGTGCTAAGAAGTCATTTAGTTCTTGATCTATACGGTGAAGGTATCATTGTCATATATATGTTGAGAATGAGAACGAAGAAGTCACTAGAAATCCTGAAGAAGTTATCCTTTACTTGAACTTAAGCACTCCAAAGTTTCATTACCTCGTTCAGCGGTAACGTGGTTTGAACGTCACACAAACAATATACGTAATGCAAATCCCACAAAGCTTATAAGGGCTCGTAGTAATCACGGAACCTTGAAAAGGGCTTAGAACTTGCTGCTTTGACCTTATTTACCACACCTTCCCCTAATTAAATTTTACGCAAAATATAGTTTATCTCATGATACTATTTTTAGATCACATACACTTAATAGATGTTGTGTAAAAAGATTTAGCAACCTACAGATTATAGGTAAAGTTATAAAATAAGAGATGAGATGGAAAGGTTTTATAAGAACCACTAACAATAAGTAACCATATCAAACGACAGGGATTTTCTGTGAGTCATTAAAATTGTTTTATCGTACATTTACACTAAAATAATATTACTCATCGTTTTAATTTCGCTTTTGTATGTTTTCCAAATTGTGTATGCACAACACGTAATTTTAAATAAAGTGGTTAAAAGAAGAAGGATAACTGGTACAATTTGTAAATTTATTTAACGGTTAACAATCATTTATTAGTTAAAAAATGCAATTAAATATTTCGTAAGACAGTCGCTTAATTCGCGAATATGAGTTTAAAAAGTTGCTTACAATGTAGGTGTGTGCGCAGGGGCAGATCCAGCCTCTGTCTTTGGGGGGGGGGGGGTGACATCTCAAAAGTACATTAGGGGATGCCAGCAACATACATATTCCTAGTATAAGAGGCAGAATCGGGACTATTTTCCTGAACTCAGAGCTCTTGGGAGGGGGAGGGGCGATCGCAAGCATACACATTCCTATACTATATTCAAGAACTAGAGAGAGTAATAAACCTGTTACCGAAATCCCCAACGTACTTGCTCCAGTACCGCAGGTAACGGAGGACTGCCGGAAATCTAATTATATTTAAATATTATAAGCTTTTATAAATTTACTGCAATAATAAAATTTCTGATAGTTCATTTTTATTTCTGTCAGTGAGAAAAGTACACCTTACAGTCTGTCCTTAGTGATTTATCTTGTTTGTGCTTGTTTTTATATATTATTTGAGATTAGTAAGATACCGAAAAAATATGGCCTCCACTTCTATATTTACTCCAAAATCGTTAAACCAAGGCATTTTTCCTCAATGAAAAACTTATTACGATGAATGCTTATGATGCCCTAAGAAATCAATATCTAGATAATAATGTTAAAAGCTCTGTTGAGATGCGTTCCAACATGACAGGGAAATCTACTATGTACCGAATACTGAAGGAGAAAAAACGATTGGAATGTTTCGTACTCCCCCATTCGATCACAGGCAGATGAAAAACCTCGTTGGAAGAAGAGATGAAAACTGCAATAAAAGGAGTTGTACATACATTTTATTATGAGAAGCAGATCCCATCCGTCAACAAAATTCTTACTAAATTCAATGAAGATCGGGATTTACCTGAAAAAAAAAAGAACTGAGCTCAGGAAATTGCTCAGAGAACTTAATTTTTGGATGGAAAAAACCAGATAGGAAATCTGTTCTTATAGATCGTTCGGAAACTGTCCGTTGGAGAAGGAAATATCTCTCTCAAGTAAAAGGCAGAATTGCTTGAAATAATACATTGTACAAAATTAGTAATTTAACTGAACTTTTGAAATATTTTTTTGAACAAAGTTACTGCGGAAAATTGGGGAAAATCCATATAATAAAAGAATAAAACAAAATGTGAAAACTCAATTAATTGAGCGACGATAGCTTCACTGAATTTGATTACGAATTAGATACGTAATGTTTACCAGTGTAAACACAATTTGTTTTTGTTGTATTTTATTGTTTAATGTTGTTTATATATTTTTTTATTTTTTTTATATATTTTTATTTTAGTGTGTCCCATTCTTTAATTTTATATATGCTTAATTCCAATTAGCCGTAATTTCTTTATTATTTTATTAATATATTTGTGTCTTTTTGTTAAGCGTGTAGAATTAACATGTTTATTTTATTTTTTTAAGCCTATCGGATATTTCATATAATAAAGGAAATTAAATTAAGATGCCAGTGCATAGAAAAAAAAATAAGTAGGTCTAATTTTAACTGTAACATATAAAAATTAATTACATTTGAATCCCTTTTTAGTGTTTAATTTAAGAAATAAATAAACTAAATAGTCAAATTTCCTAAAAATGTTTATAATTAATAATAAAATGACCGATAGCCCTCAAAAAAAATGTTTATATTATATGGACGAATTTATTTTTTTATGTTTAACTTCTTTTCTTTTTGACATTGAGTATTTTGTAAGTATTTAAATTGTAACTTCAAATTTTTTGAAAGAATAAGGCTACGTTTTAGTCTGAATGTGCCTAAAACGGTTTTTATGCCAAAATTAAAAATAATAAAAATACAGTTGTGATTTGTGTTAAATTGTCAAAATTATCTGTATTTTGTACTGTATGTGAATTATTAAGAAATTATAAGAAATAAAATAGTAATATAAAAACTTTTTATTTTAAATTTATTACCGAAATAATATTATGCCATAAATACTTAGTGATAAAATAAACCTCTTTCCGACGCCTATGACAAGGATTAAAATCCTTTTTAACACTTCCAAATGTCTATTGTTATCCAACCCAAATAGTCCATTATTATAGACCGGTATTTTTGATTATATATAGGAAAAATATATATATCTAACAGATTTTGCCAAAGACACCGAACTAAAGAACACAGGTAGTTTGCGAAGAAAAAAGGGTAAAAAAATGATTAATTACTCTCTCTAGTCTTTGAATTAACTATAGTACAAGAGGTAAAATCGGGTATATTTTCCTGAACTCAAAGCTCTTGGGGGAGGGGGGGGGGCGATTGCCCCCACCGCCCCCCCTTGGATCCGCGCCTGTGTGTGAGTTCCTTTAATTAATTTATACACGATAGATTTTCAGAATCTGAAAAAGTTCACAAATTTGTCGTTTAATTTTTTCGTTAAGTTCTTGAATCGTCTCAAGATAGGTCACATACTCTTTTAAAAATGCCAAAGCAAGAAATTCAAGCAGGTGAAATCGTAATTTTGGCGATTATAGACTGGGAGCTGGCGAGAGTTTTCATGCATTATCTTATTAATTGCCAGAAGTATTGTTTTAAACGAGTAAGAAAGGTAGGTGCCAGTCCCGAGATTTATTTCTTCTGGAGATCAAACATATAAGCTACAAAATGCAACAGATGCTCATCTTAAAACTTTTCTTAAAGCACTATCTTGTCATAAACTTTCAATTAGCACACATTTTGCTTTCAAATATGAGATCCATGAAATAGGTTAATTTTACGGTCATTCTTTAATCCAAAAAAGTAGTTGCTACAGATGTCCTGGAGGTTTATAACCAGGTCTCAACATTTGAATCACCTTTCACATTTGCAAGTATTTAATACACCTTAAGCTCGAGTTAGTTGTAAAAATTGTTTTCGCTATTTTCTTATCAATATTATGCTTTTCAGCTGTTGTTGTTACAAAACTGCTAATAGAAGAACAAGTTTTGGTGGGTTGCATCGGAAATGTTTCGTGCAGATTTTTCGATGCTGGATATAAAGCTAGAAATCAACCGAGCTGATGAAGCTGAATTTGCATTCTCTTTAGTCTGTTGTGAAGTACTCTGTTGTTTATCTAAAGTCAAAAACTTAGTTTCCTATCCATAGGAATAAGACAGGGTGATAGCCTAAGTCCAATGTAATCATGGACGAAATCATTGATGAGGTAAAAAGCACAAATATTGGGTACCCAATGGGACACAACACCGGTCAGATTATATGCTTTGCAGACGATGTTGCCTTGATAGCAGATAGCGAGGACAACTTACAAAGAATGCTTTTCCATCTCAATCGAACAGCCAAACAGTATAATATGAAGATATCTGTGGAGAAAACCAAAGCAATGGTAATAGCAAAAGAACCGGTAAGATGCAAACTAATGGTTGATGACAAACATATCGAACAGGTTGGGAAGTTTAAATACCTAGGAGCACATATAACAAGTAACAGGGCAGTAACGGAAGAAGTACGCACACAGGCCAACAAAGCGGCAATGATATCAGGCCAACTAAGAAACATAATCTGGAACAATAAACATATGACGGTTGAGAGCAAAGCAAGAATTTACAAGGTCTGTGTAAGACCGATACTGACCTACGGCGCAGAAACAAGAAATGAAACCACAAAGACAAAACAAATTATGAGAACCACAGAAATGAAAACGCTGAGAATGACCACGGGAACAAGTTTAAAAGACCCAAAAATACGCGAGGACAGCGGAGTGGGGGATGTTGTGAAGTGGGTTCGAAACCGTCGTAGGCAGTGGAGAGATCACGTGGAACGAATGGACGATGACAGACTAGCAAAAACCGTGATGAGAGAGAAACCAAACACCAAATGGCCGCCTGGACGGCCCCCCAAAAGATGGAGAGACAGCTGGATTTCGACCTCAAACGAGGATCGATGAGGCATTGTATAGATAACAGAACTTGGTTCTACCTAGAAGAAGAAGAAGAAGAAGAAGAAAAACTTAGTTTTAATCTCAAAGAAACTTAAAAAAAAAGTTTCATTCTGATTACCTCTGTATAACTTTTTGGGAAAAACAACAATAGCAGTGTCATTAATTATCAAGAAATATTATCTACATCAGACAGTAAATTTTGAAAAAAAAAATACCACAAAAATACAGGGACAATTTTAAAGTCATGTGTTAATTTTGACTTTGTTACTTAGCTAAGTAATTACACTACTTTACTTACCTTCATAAATTGCATCTTGCTACTCAGTAGTCTTCGTACAAAACTCATAATAGCCCTTAAGCTTTTAAATGAATACTTGAATTTCTTTTTTGCAGCTTTTACAAATTGTCGTACGACCAGATTTATTGAGATCTATTTCTTAATATAAAATTACCATATGTAGTGTCTTCTCTCTCAGTCATTTCAACGAAAATAATTATTTGAATTAAAGCTACACCACTTCACTAATTCAGAACGCACAACCAGTAATATAACAAAGTGAGCACGAATTATTACCCCTTAACTATTTATAGACAAACAAGTAAGGGAGTCGTGATAAGAATTTTCTGACATTAAGTAAGAGCTGCTTAACTGTTAAAGACAAGTTCTGACAAAACAAAAAAAAAAGGAAAATGTGCTTTGATTTTTTATTTGGCGAATGAAAAAGTGAAAAGTGATAGAAAATCTATGTAGCTTACAATACAGTTATTTATGCTAAATAATAAATAAGTAAAAGGTGGTTTAGGTTTTTAATTACAAAAATAATTTATATCTACCATATTGGTTATTATTGATAATAATAAATTAAATTTTGCCTGACAGAAAAATATACGCAAGTATCTACTTTAAAATATAAAAATAAATATATAAATAATAAAAAAAAATATTCAATGAATTATTTACGAGGGGATTTGTGCTTAATTATAAAAAAAAACATGGTATAAATGTGTTTCGTATGAGTTTTTATGTGGAAATCTAAAAAAAAATCAAAATCTTCATGATTTTTTAAAGTCAATGTTTTTTGATTTAAAAAAAAAAATAAAACTCGACCCAATCCTGTCGAGAACTACCCATATGTTGAGACCCTTCACACTTGTCGGAATTGCCAGCTAAATACCGTTATTCTATTAATACACTGATAAGAAGAATTTATAGGGGTACCTAATATGTCACCGTGTGTATACCGGGTGTCCAGGAAAATGTGGGAAATCTCCCGGATATGAAAAAAGCACGTGAAAGGAATACTACAAGTTCATATAAACCTTTTTCATATAAGCTTCTTCTTCGGTGATATCGGCTCCCGAAGAGCTGCAATGGAATCAAGTTTTTGACACATAATTATTGAACCACCAGGTATATTTTTTTTTATTTAATATGATGTATACCAGGTAAGATCCTTTAAATTATTATCCAAAAAAGTGTTGTGAATTACTCACAGCTACAGGGACGGACTAGCTGTGACACTAATGGCCCCATTTTTTTACGCCCTGTATGATAAGAACTTTGGAGAACGTTTTTTACATACCTTTTACTACTGACTAAAAACTAAGTATTCTTTATTCATGTCGCTAACCTTAACCGTTTTCGAAAAAACGTATTTTATTTATATCATCTATTTTGTGTATTCGTTAAAAGATATATATATATATATATATATATATATATATATATATATATATATATATATATATATATATATATATGATAAAAAAAATTCGATCAAAAATTAGAGTTTATCTCTTTATTTAAAAACGTCTAATTCTGTGAATTGCATTTCGACCTAGGTTCGCAAAAAATGTGCAATTTATTTTACCGGCACCAAAAACAAACACATTGATTCTTTACAGGTAGAGGAGGACCTATTACCTGGCTTCCTCGATCTCCTGACCTAACGCCGTTGGATTTTTACCTGTGGGACACCTCTAGACCTTGGTGTTTTCCACTCCGGTCGATAGTAAGGAGGAACTTCTACGGAGAATCACGTTTCATTGTTATCAAATAAGGAACAATGCTGAGTTAATGTGACGGGTACAGCAGTCCTCAATTCGTGGTGCCCGCGAGTGTATTAGAATTCATGGAGCCCATGTTGAACTCTCTTACGAAGTTTTTAACTAAGCAGTTAGTTTAACTAGTTATTGAAACTATGGAAAGAGGCGAAAATTCCCCTTTTTCATATCCAACCTGATAGAAGTTAGGGGACTAACAGTGTAAATAAAATGACATTTTTTCGAAAACGGTTAGGATTAGCGAAATAAGTACTTAATTTTTAGTCAATAGTTAAAGGTATGTAAAAACGTTCTTATCATATAGGGCGTAAAAAAATAGAGTAATGAGTGTCGCAGCTAGTCCGTCCCTTCAGCTGTGAGTAATTCACAACACCTCACGTAATGTGAAGGGTCTTACCTGGTATCTTCTTTAGGTGCCGTCCTCGTTCCGACGTTTGGCTATCATCAAAGCTATGCGTATCTTTGACACTGTAGATCTAAACAGTTGGCAGTTGTTGCAATTGTACCATTCTCTTAAGTTCTTTAACCATGAATACCTTCTTCTTCCTATGGATCTTTTGCATATTATTTTTCCCTGGATAATTAATTGCAGCAACGGGTATTTATCTCCCCTCATAACATGTCTCAAGTATTACAGTTTGCGTTCTTTAATAATAAGTACTAATTCTTTCTCTTTCCGCATTTTTCGCAAAACCTCCACATTTGTTACTCTCTCTGTCCACGATATTCTTAATATCCTACGGTACATCCACATCTCAAATGCTTCCATCCTCTTGGTATCAATCTTTTTCAATGTCCACGCTTCCATTCCGTAGTAAAGAACTGACAGCACGTAACATCTCACAAAGCGAATTTTAAGTTTAAGGCGTAAATCTCGTCCGCAGAACACCTTCTTCATTTTAATAAACGCAGCTCTAGCTTTTTCCACTCTGATTATGATTCCTTCAGAGCTATCGTTATTTTCGTTGATAACAGTTCCCAGGTAATTATATTTTCTCACACGTTCAATTTTTTGATCATGCACGGTTATGTCAGGGAAGTTTTGTGGTGATTTAGATACCACCATTATTTTTGTTTTACTGATGTTAAGTGATAATCCATATTCTTCACTGCATTCTACTATTCTGTTAATTAGTATCTGAAGATCCTCCGAAGTTTCTGTAATTACAACCTTGTCATCGGCATATCTCAAGTTGTTTATTGGGATGCCATTTATTTTAATACCTATATTTTCTTCTGAAAGTGCTCTGATTATAATGTCCTCTGAGTATAGGTTGAATAAGATTGGTGAAAGTATACATCCCTGTCTTACACCTTTCTTAATCTCGAGTTCCTCCGTTGTCTCTTGCTCTATTCGAATATTCGCTTTCTGGTTATAGTAAATGTTGGAAATAATCCTGATGTCTCTTTTATCCAAGTTTTTTTCTACCAGTAGTCTCAGATGATCGTGACGGACTTTATCGAACGCTTTATTGTAGTCAATGAAGCACATATACATATCTTGGTTCATATCTGTACATCTTTGGCACATGACGTTAAGTACAAATAGTGCTTCTCTTATTCCAAGCCCGTTCCGAAATCCGAATTGTGTATCACCAATATCCACATCTAGTTTTCTGTGAATTCTTGTGTGAATCACTTTGAGGAATACTTTTAATGTGTGTCCCATTAGGCTTATTGCGCGATGGTCAGTGCACTGTATTGCGTTTGCCTTTTTTGGTATGGTGACAAAAGTTGACAGGAGCCATTCTTTTGGTATTTCTCCTGTTTAATAAATGCAGTTAAAAAGGTCGACAAGAATATTCACTGATTCACCTTCCACAAGCTTGTGAATGTAATCCTATCTGGACCCGGTGATTTATCATTCTTCATTGTTTTTATAGCGTATAGTATTTCTTCTTTAGTTATGTCTGGTCCTTCGTCGCCTTGTATTTTATCTATTGTCTTTCATCATCGAACAACCCTTCTACATAACTCTTCCAAGTTATAAGCTTTTCTTGTAGATCGGTTATTATTTCTCCATTTGCGTTGCATAATAGATTGGGATGTTTCCGTTTTTGTATACCTGTCAGTTCCTTTACCTTTTTATGTAAATTAAAAGTGTCATGTTTTAGTTGCAGTTCTTCAATTTCCTCGCATTTTCTTCCATAAAAAGTTTCTTTTGCTGTCCTTATTTCGTTCCTGATTTGTTTGTGTACTTCATTATATTTTTGTCTGGATTTTTCCTTGCACTGTCTTTGCTTTTCCATGAGTCCTAAGATTTTTTTTGTTATCCACTCTTGTCCTTTTTTCTGTTTCTCTTTGCTAAGAATACTCTGGGCAGGTTTTATTATGGCCTCTTTTAAATCTTGCTTCTTGTCTTCTACATGCGTATTCTGTGTCTTTGTAGAAAGCCTGGTGTACATCATATTAAAAAAAAATTGAAATATACATGGTGGTTTAATAATTATGTGTAAAAAAACTTGATTCCATTGCAGCTCTTTAGGAGCCCATATCTCCAAAGAGGCGGCCTATACGAAAAAAGTTTATATAAACTTGTACTATTCCTTTCACGTGCTTTTTTCATATCCGGGAGTTTTCCCACATTTTTCCGGACACCCTGTATATTACATCATTTTTTTTGCGCTATATAAGTAATCCCGCCCTGATGAACTATCATTGCTTAACAATAATTCAAATGGACCTTCTACCTCAGTTAAAAATTATTTTCAAACAATATTCGATAATTTTGTCTACGAGAAGCAAGTAACAGCCCTTAATCTGTCGATTTTCTAATAATTATTTTTTATTTGATTTTTATTGGTTGCTAATATACACCGCATCATACGCGTCTGTAAACATCTGCTACCGTCTATTCGAATGAATTACACATATCGCACACTCAATACAAATAATATGAACTTAATTAAGATAATAACTGTTTTAAACACCTAGTAACAAGTCAGTTATGGCGTGTTAAGTGCCAAAACACTCGGTAAAATAGGTAGATTAAATAGCCGATATAATTCAATGGTTTATTAAACTCCAAGTTGCTATTCGGTTATTAAAAATGAAGTGCAACAAGCTAACTGTAACCGTAGTGTAAATTCACACTTTTGTTAAAATACAAATATACTGTTAACTATGAAGCTTGGAAAAAGTTATTGATATAAACACAGTGGATTTGGTAAGCTAAAAGAATGGAGGTTGATTCTCCGGGAACTTCATCGATCGATTGTGGGAAAACTATAATTAGGAAGAATCTGAAAACTTGACAGAGTACTAACGTGCATGGGAGACAGCTGGCTAAAATATTTTCAAAATGGCGACACTTCCGGTTATACCGGAAGTAGATGTCAACTTGCTTATTTTAAATGGAACACCCTATATATTATTGCATTTTTGGTTTATACGTAAAATTCTAGACATATTTCATGTATAATGTCCTATACTTAAGTCTCACCGTTTTGGACATATTTAAATTTTTATGTCAAAAATGACGTTTGCGGACCAAAGCTTAAATATAAATTTTTTATTTAATTTGGGTTAGTTTTCTTGTAGACGAAGATCGATTTTAAAAGTAATTTTATGATATTTTGAAAATTATTAGTAAAGAGTGGTCAAAAAAGAAGAATAAAAATTATATTTAAAAAATCGACTAATGTCAATTTTTTCAAATAGAAAGCACATATTTTTATAATTTTATCATATTAAGCATTAAAAATAAGGATAGTTACGTATTTCGCGGCGCCGAATACCGCGAAATACGCGCTAATAAAGCCCACTAAAATAGGATGTTTCGTCCTCGGCGTCGACGGTAGGACTCATCAGTGGGTCCGTTGACGCCTTACCCAGACACTCTTGACACCCCTGTGTTGAACCTTATATTTGTACTCAATTTCGATCGGAACATACCGGAAAGATATACCGATATGTCCGTTTCTACAGCATGCCCCCCCTAAGGCAGTCGCTCTCGCTTATTGAGACTCCACAGTCTCGATATAGAAAGCGGATGACTGAAGTAAATGTAGGAACGGACATCTCGAGTAGTTCCCAGATCCTGGCGCTGCATTAGCTGCCATGATGCCAGCAACCCTATGCTGTGCACGGTCCTGTCACGGTCGCCATGTCGTATTTTGCGGCGCCGAATACCGCGAAATGCGCACTAATAAAGCCCACTAAAATAGGATGTTTCGTCCTCGGCGTCGACAGTAGGATTGATCAGCGGGTCCGTCGACGCCTTACCCAGACACCCTCGACACCCCTGCGTCTACTTTCTATATGTTGAACCTTATATTTGTACTCAATTTCGATCGGAACATACCTGTAAGATATACCGATATGTCTGTTGCTACAACAGTAGCTTTGTATAATATTGTCTATTCCAAAAATTTGTAGTTTTCAAAATATTGGCAATTCAACATTTTTCTATTGTGAAAATGCTATACGCCTTTTAAGTTTTGTTATTAGTTGGCGATGACGGCGAGGTGTGGCGAAAATAAAACAATCAAGCTCTACAGAATTGTCACTATTTCTTGCCATTTGACATTCATTAATAATAATCATGCTGGGGCGATTAAATTGCACGCACGAAAATTATTTAAACTTGTTTACAGGTTGATTGGAAAGTTTTGAAAACGAAAGTGAAAGAATGTGTATTTTTTAATGAAATTAGTTTTTTTATTCAATATAATCTCCCTCAACTTCAACACACTTATTCCAACGATCCTCCAATAATTTTATACCATCTTTCCAATGATTTTCCGGAAGCTCTCCAAAATAATGTTTCACGGCTGCAATAGCTTCTTCATTCGACGAAAAACGCTTTCCACGAAGAAATTGTTTCAAATTCCTGAAGAGGTAGTAGTCGGAGGGGGCCAAATCTGGTGAATACGGTGGATGTTCAAACAATTCGTACTTTAATTCTTTCAATTTAGCCATCGTCAAACCACTTGTGTGAGGACGTGCATTGTCTTGATGAAAAATATTTTTTTTCTTCTGTAAGCCGGCTCTTTTTTCACGAACTTTTTTATTCAACTGGTCCAATAATACTCAGAGTTAATTGGTTTACCTTTTTCAAGATAATCAATCAACAAAATCCCTTTTTGCATCCCAAAAAACTGATGCCATAACCTTTTTTGCCGATAGTTCTAACTTGACTTGTTTTGAAGCTGAACAACCAGCTGCAGTCCACTGTAAACGTTCTTGTTTCAGTTTAGGATCATGATGATAAATCCAAGTCTCATCGACAGTTATAAAACGACGCACAAAATCGGTTTTATTCTGCTTAAAACGCTCCAAATTACGCTTACAAATTTGTTTTCGATTCAGTTTTTGTTGAATTGTTAACGAATGCGGCACTATCTTTCCGAATAGCTTTTTCATACGTAATTCTTCGTGTAAAATATAGAGTACTCATTCGTCCGAGATGCCTATGGTATCAGCAATTTCATGCTTAGTCGCACTTGGATCTTTACAAATAATATCTTAGACTTGCTCAATGATTTCTGGTGTTGCACTTTTTCGACGTCCACTACGTGGTTCATTTTCAACGCGTGTACGACCACGTTTAAACTCTAAAACCCATCGATACACAGTTGGAAATGAAGGAGCAGATTCCTTTAACACTTTCACCATTTTTATATGAACTTCTGTTGCTGATAAACCTTCCAAAACAAAGAATTTTACCACTGCACGATATTCGGTTTTAGCCATTGTATAAAAATTCACTGACGCGGCAACTTCAAATGGCTTGTAAACAAAGAATGAATTGACAGATAGAAATAAACTTTTGTGTGTGTTCATATAGAAAATGAAATATTAAAATTGCGTATACATTTTGATTCCTGTACTGGTTAATAGGTATCGCTTTCAAAACTTTTCAACCAACCTGTATTATTTATGGAGAATGTGATAGAGTTATTTCAAGAACATTGCGATACATTCGCGATCCGATATCCGCAGAAACAAAAACCAACACCACCAAGTGTTAAAAGGATTATAGAAAACTTCAAGAACTTTTGAATCCATAAAAGCAAAAAGAAATAGAAATAAACCAGTTGTTAATAATGAAAATATTGAAACTACAATTTTAGGATATTTCGCTGTATATCCGACAATATGTACAAGGCAAGTAGCATTAGAGTCTGGATTATCTCAAACATCAGTTTTAGGGATTTTATGGAAACACAGGTTTCATCCCTGTATATTCCATAGTACAACATTTAAAAGGCACTGATTGTCCACGAAGAGTAGAGTTCTGTCAATTTATTTTATTTCGGTCACAAGAAAATGCAGGTTTTTTGGATAATATTATTTGGTCGGACGAAGTCAAATTCACAAAAAAAAGGATTGTTTAATCGACGTAATTCTCATTATTGGAGCGACTCAAACGTACATCCATTTAGATAATTAAATTTTCACGACTCTTGGCAGTTTAACGTGTTTTGTGCTATAAGAAATGACGGCGGCGTCGCCCTAGAATTCTACAAAGATAATCTGAATGGTAAGTTAGCCATTTTTGAAGACTTCTAGATACAAAATACGTTTATTAACTTATAGATGAGCGCTACTTCGACATCTTGAGAAATTTGGAAGTGAACTATTTCGATAACTTGCCACTGACTGATCATAGAAATCTATCTTATCAACATGATGGGGCGCCTCCACATAATTATCATTTAGTTAACAATCATCTGCAACACTTATTTTATGACCAATGGATAACCAAGAATGGGCCACATCTTTCGCCACCTCGCTCCCCAACCTAACAGTACTTGATTTTTTTATTTGGATGACAATCAAAAATAAAGTATACAACACTGCATTAACCACTATGGAAAATTGCATGCAGCACGTCAGAATAGCATTTGAAGAACTTAATCCTCCGTCGGTAAGAAGAGCCACCCAATAAGAGTTCCTGCTTAGGTGCGAAAAATGTTTGGAAGTTCAAGGGCGTCAATTTGAACATTTACTCAAATAATTTTTGTAACTTTATTTTATTAACAATTGATTTTTTTCTGTTTGTTTTAGCTTTTATAGATCCAAAGTTCTTGAAATTTCTTATAATCTTTTTAACAGTTGGTAGTGTTGGTTTCTGTTTCTTCGGATATCGGATCGCGAGTGTATCGCATGTTCTTGAAATAACTCTATCACAATCTCCATAAATAATAAATAATTTTAAATAATCTTCGTGCGTGTAATTTAATCACCCCAGCAAGATTATTATTAATGAATGTCAGATGGCAAGGAATAGTGACAATTCTGTAGGGCTCGATTGTTTTATTTTCGCCACGCCTCGACATCATGGCCAACTAATAACAAAACTTGAAAGCCGTATAGTATTTTTACAATAGAAAAATGTTGATTTGCAAAATTTTGAAAACTACAAATTTTTGGAAAAGACAACCTTATACAAAGTTACCCTTATTTTTAATGCTTAATATGATAAAATTATAAAAATAGGTGCTTTTTATTTGAAAAAATTGACTTTGACGATTTTTTAAATATAATCTTTATTCTTCTTTTTTGACCACTCTTTACTGATAATTTTCAAAATATCATGAAAAGACAACTAAAGTCGATCTTCGTCTACAAGAAAACTAACCCAAATTAAATAATAAAGACTTTCTTATAGGAAGAATTTATAGTTAAGTTTTGGTCCGCAAACGTCATTTTTGACATAAAAATTTAAATATGTCCAAAACTGTGAGACTTAAGTATAGAACACTATACATGAAATATGTCTAGAATTTTACGTAGAAATCAAAAATGCAATAATATATAGGGTATTCCATTTAAAATAAGCAAGTTGACATCTACTTCCGGTATAACCGGAGGTGCCGCCATCTTGAAAATATTTTAGCCGGCTGCCTCCTATGCATGTTAGTACACTGTCTAATTTTCAGATTCTTCCTAATTATAGTTTCTCCACAATCGATCGATAAAGTTCCCGGAGAATCATCCTGTAAAATTTTCTTTTGTCTATTTATTTATATCTTCTTTCACGGTTTTCTGAAAAATTTTGCACCTCTGTTATCTAAAAGTATTACATCTTTTGACAATGATAATACCCTCAATACTGCTATACTATACTTTACAAGGATGACAAATAACATTAGAAAAAAAATTGGCCGATTTTTACCTTGTAATTTTATAAATGATTATTAAAATTCCCGGCCAATTAATATCAAACGTATGATAATTTCGGTTTACCGATTTTCGCGAATCCAACGATACGTAACTTTCCCGAAACCCAAACTTAATATTTATGTGATGCGAATGGTGGAAAGGAAGTGGTTATTTATTAAGTTTAAATATAAATTAATCATAGATAAAATACGCGGCTGGTGATTCTTTTTAATTATTATAAAGCATAAAGACTAAATCACCTACTCGGCTTAATGATACGTAGCTTCCTAAAATATCTCTTATTTAATATCTTACCATGACCAAACGGATAAGTGATTACCTCGGCGGTTGTACATATGTTTTTATACCATAACAAAAGTATAAACAGTGAGAATATATTAGCAATAATTAGACAATTAAACTTTCTTAATTGTTAAATTCGGGGCTAATAAGGCATGGCTATAATAAAGTGATTATTTTTACGAGGGCGCTAGAAAAGTTTTCCGAGTTATGTATATATATATATATATATATATATATATATATATATATATATATATATATATATATATATATATATATATATATATATACAGTGTACGGCAAAACAAATGCACGAACTTCCACTCGGTAATATATGGCTAAATAACATAGTCAAATGCACTTAAATTTAAATTACTTATTTATGATCGCGATGGACACTTCTGCTAAAAAAAAGACATAAACAAAACTAATTTTTTTTGTATCAGAAAAAAATTAGTTTTGTTTACAACATCACTTTTTGTTTATGACAAAACATATGCACGAAATAACAGGAATTTAAATTCTTTATTATTTATAAAAAATTATCAACAACTAGTACCGTGAAATAACTAATAACTCTCTTTTGAATATTGTAAGAATGTTTATAGAAAACTTCCACGTGTTTATAGTCATTCCTGGTCTTTCAAAGTCATCGGTCATATGGTACAAGTTTTTAATGAAAAAAAAAATGGCTAATAATAAGTACCCAGTGCAAGTAAAGGAAAAAAAATATTAAATATTATAATAGCGGTGAATCAGTGACATTAATTGCAAAGAAATTTGGAAATCATCATAGCGTAATTTCGCGAATTATCAGCCGCTTTCGTTCTTCAGGCTCGTTGACCACTATCCACAAAGGAGGTCGTCCACGGAAAATCAGTAAACGGGGCGACCAGACAATAATTAGTTAATAAAAAAGGATCCGTTCATATCAGCAAGGTCAATTGCAAATCGATTACCACTATATATTTCTGAAAGATCCATCCAAAGACGAGCTGTTGAAGGTGGATTGAAATCATACCGAAGTGCCAAAAAAAACATTTATTTCCGTCAAAAATAGACTAGCTAGAATTCAATTTGCAAAGGAACACTTAAATTGGAGTACAACCCAATGGAAGACCGTACTCTTTTCTGACGAGTCGAAGTTCAACTTGAAAAATTCGGATGGATTTCGGCTAGTACGCAGACCTAAAGGGCAACGTCTTAACCCTCGCTATACGCAAGGCACAGTTAAGCACGGAGGAGTAAATGTTTTGGTCTGGGGATGGTTTTCCGGACATGGAATCGGACCAATTCACAAAATTAATGGTATAATGGATCTTTTTGTGTATAAGGATATCCTAAATAATGGTATGTTGTCACACGCAGAGGAAGAAACGGCACTTAAGTGGAGGTATCAACATGATAACGACCCAAAACACACTGTTAAATGTGTGAAAGAGTGGTTCGTATACAACAAGATTGACGTTTTGAAATGGCCAGCGCAGTGGCCTGATCTCAATCCCATAGATCGCAAAATAAATCGCGATAATTGTAAAGTGCGGATGACCTTTTCCGACAAGCGGAAATTGCATGGAATGGAATTTCCGATGAAATTTTATCTAACCTTATAGAGTACATGCCACGCAGATGCGAGGAGGTTTTAAAAAATATTAGTTAATTTTTTTTTGTTTTGTTTTAGGAAGTTTAGTTTGTTAATTTTGTAAATAAATAAAACAATTTGATATGTGTTTTTGTCTTGTTATTAAGGCATATTTTAATATCCACAAGTTCGTGCATATGTTTTGTCGCACACTGTATATATATATATATATATATATATATATATATATATATATATATATATATATATATATATATAGGGTGTTCTCAAAGTTGATTCATTTATTTTAAGAACTTGTAGAACGTTGAAATCGATTTACCAAAAATCGTTTATATAAAAGTTGGAAGTAAAGAAATTATTAATACTTATTCAAAAAATTTAAAAACTGTAATACAAATCTTATTTCATGATATTTTCAACCACTGCATTGTAAAAACTTCCACAGAAAGATTCTGGCCCCAGAAATGGTATTTCAGCTTCTTTCTTTGCGAGCCTGTCTACTATATCATTTCCCTCTATCCCGTCCCGGATGAGGGTGACTTTATTATTCTTACTCAGATCATTTAGCCCCTCTAGGCATTCCGAGACCATCTGGGAACTGATAACTTAAGAACTCAGCGCGCAGATAGCTGCTTGACTACCCGACAAGTTGATAATCTCTTGGCCGTGATAGTTTCCTCCTTGTTAAATTGAATACATATCCTAATGGCATGTATTTCGACCTGGAAATGCTTGATGACTTACCCAAGCTTTCGTAGTGTCCGATGCCGTCCATACACTCCTATTCCAGTTCCCTCCGTTGTTTTGGAGCCATCTGTATGCCATATAATGGATTTCTTTCAGTTTTTCAATGGTGTTTCTGTCCCATTCACTCTTGCGACTCAACTTTGTGCTGAAGTTTTTCACAAAGTTGATTTTCTTTTTCATTTCTTCTTGGGGCATGTCCCAGATTTGTTGATTTCTGGATCAATGATTGGGTCTTCGTTTTATAATCTCATCTCTCGTCATCCTATAAGTCGTCCTCTTCGCCATGTTCTCTAGAAATATATGTAGAGGTGTGAGGTTTAGGATTACTTCCATTGTGGTTGTTGAGGCATTCATTGCCCCGCTTATACATGCACAGGTCAGTCTTTGAACTTTCTAGAGATTAGCTTTCGTATTAGCCTGATTATTTTGTTCCAGATCATTGCCTCATATGTGATGATTGGTCTCACTATTGTAGTGTACATCCACTGCAGGATTTTTGGGTTTGTACCCCATTTTTTTCCCGCAAAGTTTCTACAGACCATCAAGGCTTTTGTAGCCTTGTTCATTACTTCTTTTTCGTTCTAATTCCAGAAGAGTTTATTTAAGGTCATTCCTAGATATTTAACCTCTGACTTCCACTCAATTACATTCCCATCCATTTTGATAGTTTTTAGATTGAGATTTATTTTCCTTGGGAAGGTTACTAGGGTGGTTTTGCTGGGGTTTATGTTTAGTCCCATTATCTGGCACCATTCTCTAGCGTATTCAAGCCCCCTTTGAACTTTGCCACAGAGGGTATTCTCGAATTTTCCTCTTGCGATCACGACCACGTCATCGGCATAGCCCTGACAAGATATGCCGAGGTCAGTAAGATCACAGATGAGTTGGTCTACAATTAAGCTCCACATAAGTGGAGAGGCTACTTTTCCTTGAGGCCACCCTCCGATGGTACAGAGGGCAATAGTGTCCTGTCCTCTCTCTGTCTCTGCTATTCTAGTGGAGAGAAGTCGCGCTATCCATTTGGATGTCGTTTCGTCCATTCCCCTGTCATCAAGTGTTCTTTTGACTGCCTCATGTGGAGTGTTGTCAAAAGCCCCTTCTATATCAAGGAAAGCACATATTATAGTTTCCTTACTGTTCAGTGCTCCTTGAATCTCATCTGTTAATTGTATCAGTGCAGTTTCCGTGGATCTACCCGCTCGATACGCATGTTGATGAGGATGCAGTAGGGCATGTTTAAGAATTTCTGTTTTGATATAATTATCTACTGCGTTCTTCATCGTTTTAAAAATAACACGATGTGAGACTGATGGGTCGGCAGGTTATAGTTTATTGTACCCATCTGCTTGCGGTCATCTATCTGTTGTATTGGTCGTGTGAATCGTGCATTTCTGCGGTTGTGTGGGTTGTTTGTGAAGAAGTTTGGGGTTTATTGTTGAATGCTCTCTGCGCTGGCATATGTGCTATTTGAGGTTTATTGATCAAAAACGTTCATAAGCTATAACAGTTCGTTTGAATTCACGAGGGCGCTGGACCGACTTAGGTCAACACTGATTGCGACTTGATAAATACGAATCCAGTATTTGATCAATAAATTAAAGCTGTTCGATATTATTGCAGCCATACTTTCAATTATAATATACACAGTGTAGCTCATAAACATATATGTGTAAAGACACACTTTAGGAAATGATATAAATGCAGTGTTGCCGTATTGGATAATTGATCTAAGCTACGGGTACAAGTTTTTTTATCCCCTGGTTTATTATATTTGTTTAAGTTTACAAAGGGAACGTTGTAATGATCAAACATTTCAGTAAAACTTCGCTAGGCTGCGGCAACCTTGCATTTATCGGTAAAAAAGTGCAGCTTACCCCTCTTAGTCCGTAGGAAGAGATATGCACAATTACCACATTTTCAACATAAATCCGAAAATTTAAATCTTTTATACTTGTTTCTAACAAAAGCGTGTATATCACATTAAAATACTGATATCTAATCATTGACAATATTGTAAATTGCTTTTTATGAATGAGATGGCGTACAAGTTTGACGTACCATTTAGGAGCGTCAAAATTATAGCACAGGATAGGAATTCTTGGTAGATTTCTTCTATAGTATAGGTAATAAAAGTTTTACTAGAAGAATATTCAACCCATCTGTGAAAAATTTTATTTTTTTTGGATTTTATTCGCCATATTTTATCCACCACCCTAAATTTTGATACGCACAGTGTAGGAGGTAAGCGTATATGAACGAAAGCACAGTACAGGTGTACCAGAATTTCAGTTCGAAACGAGTTTCAACCTGTTCCGAGAAACATTTTTTTCTAAAGTCAAAAGTTAACGAGATATTTAAAAAAATGATTTTGCCAGTTTTTGGATTTTCCAAAATCTCTCTGGAAATATTAATAGAGAACAACTTTTACTTAATTTGCACACCCTATATAATCTAATGTTTCTGTGTAGTCCATAATGTTGGATATAATGGAACCCTTGGCTCGCCAATCGCACCCACACTAAATCGTTGATAGTAGTGTGATGTGTTAAAACTAATTTTGTAATAAGTAACGGTTTTTGATAATTTTAAGAAATTTATTTTTTAAAATAAGTTTAAAATTAAAGGAAATTCTGCTATTTTTATACGTCAAATATCAAAACAACGTTATTTTAATTTTTAGAACAGTTTAATACAAGTAACTGGTTAATGACTTAATGTTCTAAAATAGTAAATTATTTCCTGCTTAATGTTTAAAAGTGGAGCGGGCATTTTGCAACAATTTTATTATTTTCGTTTAGTTTTTAAAATTTGTATTCTGTGAGAAAATTATTTAATATTTGAACAATGGGAACCCGCAGCCCTAATGAATGAAATAATCTATTTGTAGTCGGTAGTATTTACGCTATTTACCAGTCCAGTCTATTTTTTGTAAAATGTATTTCACCTGAATTATTAATGTAAAGAATTAGTCAGGTGCGTGTCGGACACACTTAGTAATTGCAGCCAATTTGGAGGATCTTCAAGGGATGCAGGAAAATATCAACTCTTTTATACTCCATGGAAAATATACTTTCGTCAGTAACAAAAATGTAACATTGGTTTTTTTGCTGGAATGTGTTCATTTTGGCATCCTATAAAACATATTTCGATGGTAACTCTGAAAGACCGGTGAAAAAAAAATGGTCACGATTTTCGGTTTCTTGAGTTTATCTCGAAAAGTAAAAATTGAATCGAAAAATGCTTCAAACAAAAGTTGTAGAGAATTAAAAAACCTATCGATTCATATAATATAAGTTATAGGTGGCGCCACTAGTTATCGATATATTTTTTTTTCGACAAAATTTACGGTTTTTGTTTTTATGTTTAAAAAAGACATTTATTAACAAATTACCGATTTAAAATTTAACATAAATATGGGTATTATCATTCTTAAAAAGTAAGTCATACCCGGAATCTGTGAGTTTTTTGTTTTCCGAGGAATTCGATGTCAAAGTTGAAAATTCAACCTCAATTTTCCGCGTTCCTAATTAAGATACAATGCTCAATTTCAATGGAAATTGTTTATATTGTTTTATGTTTTGAAGATCTATTAAAAAAAATTTTTCAATCGTGGGTCAAGAAATTTTGCAAAAACCAATTTTTGCACCAAAAAAATTGCCATAACTTTTCACCGGATGGAGATAAAATTTTTTTAGTGCGTGCATTGGATTTAGATGTATCATTTCCGATCTCAAAAAAAAATTAATTTTGGATGAAAAAAACGTTTTTTTTTTTCAAAAATTCGTAATGGCGTGTTAAATGAATATTAAGAGCTCAAATTTGCAGAAGATGCTTTTTTAATACTTGTACTTTACCTGTGAATTTTTTGGATCCAAGAAATACACTTCCATACGATCTGTGAACCTTCAGGCCGCTGTCGGCGGGTTGCCATAGTTCAGGCGCATGATTCATTGGCGCTTCAAGGGAACTTATGCATCATAAGTAATATTTATAATATTGATGTTGTTTTATTAATTTATATGATAGTAAAAATTTGTTTAGTCATATTAATTATTAATTTGTTTATTAACAAAATGTTTACAAAAAATTATAGAGAAAAATCATACAAATGTTCATTTATATATTACATATTCTACTGTTTTTTTTTCCTTTTTTTATGGAAAAACTATTGACTTTTAGAAGAAAACTTAAGAGAAAAAAAGTTTCACGATAAGATGGGAAAGCTAAATGAGTAATCAAATCGAGTCAGTGGCGCCCGGAAAAAAAGTTCGCGAGGCTAATTTTTACAGACCCGAAAAGAAGTACCACTATGTATATTATTTCACATAATAATATATTTTTTTTTTTACTGAGAACTGTAAAAAGTGTGATGTGTTCCGAATTTGCCTTAATTATCTTTAAAAAGAAATGACATAAATTTAAAAAACTAGAAATAATAATAAATTGTAACACCCTGTATCTTAAAAACGAAGTATTATCAGACATACGTTTATATGAACTTTTATACTTAAAATTAGCTCAAGAATAACTGTAAAATTTTTCGCACTTATTTGGAAACACCCTGTATATGGTCCGATGCTAAAAATTCTACGATTTCATAAGGAGAATGTGAAAAGTGAAATTCAGGAACCAGGGAAGAACATAGTGGTTTAAAAAGTTACCAGAATGATACACCGATGGAACTGGTTAGAGTTGCCGTGTCGGAGACAAATGGATAACTATTCGTCCGGCAGGAAAGTATTTTGGATTATAGATAGCTTTGTAGTTGTTTTGAAAGACTTATGTTATGGTTTCATTAGCTAGAGCCAAAAACATCCAAGAAATGGGGTGAAAATGAGATTAAGCTACGAGAATAGTTAATAAATCAAACTGTAAAAAATTTTTAAAGTGTATTATATGAGGTTAAACAGCAGCGTCCATATACTGAATTTGCAATACCCCCCGAAGAATGGGTGATTACTACCCGTCGGTGACTGCTGGAAAAGCTCGAAACGCCTGAGTTTTGTTAGTGATAAGAAACTGCACTGGGTCCGACGTAATACTTATAAATTACCCCTATACAGTTGAGATAAACTACCCCTAAGCTTAAAGGACTCGGAGAAACAAAAAAAAACTTAAATCTAGCAGCATTCTTATTTTCATGGATGTCTTAATTGGCTGAAATTGTGTAATACTTTCAAATAGACCTAGAATCTCACGAATCATCAATGTCCTGCAGTGTACCATCAGTAGGGGTAAAACTACCCCTATTTAAGATTTAACAGGAAAAAAGCTGCAGTGACTTTTGAAAAGCTCGAAACTCCCGAGGTTTGTAAAGGTAAAGAGAGTCTGCAGTAGTTTTGGCTTAATTTCTGAAAACTGCCCGACAGTGCAGCCATAAACCTCCCTGTATACTCAATGACACAAAAAAAATCTATGATCTGAAAGTCTTTCTATTGTTCCGGACACTATGATTGGTTAAATTTGGGTAGTACTCAGAGTTAGGCTTATGATCTTACGTCAAATAGTTTTTATTAAATTCTACTTCTATAGCGGGTAATAAAATAATTCCGTTTCTTACCGTTTTCTTCTGCTGTGTTTTAAATTTCCCTGCCGTTCTTAAGAAATTGCTCAGAGGGGAAATTGGCCGCAAAACACCGCCCCTCAGCACTTCACACTCGGTACACTGGTAGTACGTTTCTCTGGTGACTGAAAGATGGATGGACAATGTCCACGTTAAGATATATATATTAACATACCGTCATTTATTACAGTCACTTTATTTCAGTTATCAATTTTGTTCTTTAATTCGGCAATTCAGTACTTAACCCCGAGGGAGCTTAGCAACCGAGGACTAGCGCTAGTGCAAGTGTAAGAAGCTACGGTGCTTCTGAAAAAAAACTGGTAAACGTTTGTTTTCTGAGGGGAGAGAAGAAATTAGATTAAGTGTAAGTTCGACTCTGTGTTTGAAACCTCCCCCCCCCCCCTTCACAAAACATAAACGACAGTCAATTTATTCTTCCTTTTTACAATATCTTTTCACTTTACATTGGAAGGATCATCTTACAGAGTGTCGTTTATGTTTTTGACTGGTTTCTCTTAAGAGAAAAATAGAAATACTTTTAGATCAATGTTTTTTATTTTTTCTGCGTCACCGAAGATATAGGATGGTTTTTGGCAGCACTGTAAGGATGGTTTTCAAAAACTACTGCAGGCTTTCTTCACCTTTACAAACCTCTGAAGTTTCGAGCTGTTATAAAAGGCACTGCAACTTGTTTCCTATTAAATCTTAAATGGGAATAGTTTTCCCCCTTTTGAGGGTACACTGCAGGACATGGATGGTACGTGAGGTTCTAGATCTATTTGAAAGTACTATGCGATTTCAGCCAATCATGACATCCATGAAAATTAGAATTCTGTTAGATTTATGTTTTTTTTTTTCTTTTTACTTCGTTTCCTTTAAGCTTAGGGGGTAGTTTATCTCCCTCGATAGGGATAGTTTATAAGTATTACATTGGACCCAGTGCAGTTTCTTATCACTAACAAAACTCAGGTGTATCGAGCTTTTTCAGCAGTCATTGCTATCTTGGTTCAGATTTTTTATATATGTATGGTTTTTTCGACGTCGGATTCAGATGCATCGACCAAAAATATATAAGAATAGTTCGCTGGTGTGAAATTTTTTTGTGGAGCTGTGTAATCATCACCAGTGAAGAAAAATGGGTCATCTACAGTAACATCATTCTAAAACGATCGTGGTCCAAGCATGACGAGCCACCATAAACCACATTTAAAGCTGAATTGCATCCAAGAAAGGTCATGGTGTCAATTTGGTGGGACTACGAAGGTTTTGTGTATTTTGAGCTACTTTCAAGAAGCCAGACGATCAATTCAGATGTCTACTGTCAACAACTAATGAAACTGGATGAAGCAATGAGGCTGAAGCTAGCGGCCAGCGGCCAAATCGAGATATAGCGCGCTAAGTATAGATTAAAATTACATATTTAAAACATGATAAAATCCATATTTATTAATATTTTTCTATGATTTTTGGAATTTAAGTTTATTATAACTTCCTCTAAGTACCTAATAAAATTATATAATTTTTCTCCAAAAACAACAGAGTTAATTAATTATGCTTAATTATTTCCTAAAATCCATATTTATCAAAATTTTTCTACGATTTTGGGTAACTAAGTTTCTAATCATGTCCTACAAACAGCAATATGGGTCCCATAATTTGTTCCCTTAAGACAACCCGGCAACAACGGCGGCAAAGGTTCCGCCCTTATTTTAAAATTGTCATAATTTCCACATTTTTCAAAATTTTTCAGTGGTTTTTGGTAATTAGGCTTGAAATAACGTCCTCTAAACATTATATGGGTCACGTAATTTGTTCCTTTAAGACAACCCTAGCGGCTAAGGTTCCGCCCTTATTTTCAAATTGTTATATTTTCCATATTTTTCAAAATTTTTCAGTGATTTTTGGTAATTAAGCTTATAATAATGTCCTCTAAACACTTATATGGGTCACATAATTTGTTCCTGTAAGACAACCATAGCGGCCAAGTTTCAACCCTTATTTTCAAAATTGTCATAATTTCCACATTTTTCAAAATTTTTCAGTGGATTTTGGTAATTAAGCTTATAATAATGTCCTCTAAATATTTATATGGGTCACATAATTTGTTCCAGTAAGACAACCCTAGCGGCCAAGGTTCCGCCCTTATATTAAAATTGTCCAAATTTCCACATTTTTCAAAATTTTTCAGTGGTTTTTGGTAATTAAGCTTATAATAATGACCTCTAAACACTTATATGGGTCCCATAATTTGTTCCAATAAGACAACCCTAGCGGCCAAGGTTCCGCCCTTGTTTTCAAATTGTTATAATTTCCACACTTTCAAAATTTTTCAGTGGTTTTTGGTAATTAAGCTTACAATAATGACCTCTAAACACTTATATGGGTCCCATAATTTGTTCTAATAAGACAACCCTAGCGGCTAAGGTTCCGCCCTTGTTTTCAAATTATTATAATTTCCACATTTTTCAAAATTTTTCAGTGGATTTTGGTAATTAAGCTTATAATAATGACCTCTAAACACTTATATGGGTCCCATAATTTGTTCCAATAAGACAACCCTAGCGGCTAAGGTTCCACCCTTATTTTCAAATTGTTATAATTTCCACATTTCTCAAAATTTTTCAGTGGATTTTGGTAATTAAGCTTATAATAATGTCCTCTAAACATTTATATGGGTCACATAATTTGTTCCTGTAAGACAACCATAGCGGCCAAGTTTCAACCCTTATATTCAAATTGTCATAATTTCCACATTTTTCAAAATTTTTCAGTGGTTTCTGGTAATTAAGCTTATAATAATGACCTCTAAACGCTTATATGGGTCCCATAATTTGTTCCAATAAGACAACCCTAGGGCCAAGGTTCCGCCCTTATTTTCAAATTGTTATAATTTCCCCATTTTTCAAAGTTTTTCAGTGGTTTTTGGTAATTAAGCTTATAATAATGACCTCTAAACATTTATATGGGTTACATAATTTGTTCCAATAAGACAACCCTAGCGGCCAAGGTTTCGCCCTTATTTTAAAATTGTCCAAACTTCCACATTTTTCAAAATTTTTTAGTGGTTTTTGGTAATTAAGCTTATATTAATAACCTCTAAACACTTATATGGGTCCCATAATTTGTTCCAATAAGACAACCCTAGCGGCTAAGGTTCCGTCCTTATTTTCAAATTGTTATAATTTCCACATTTTTCAAAATTTTTCAGTGGTTTTTGGTAATTAAGCTTATAATAATGACCTCTAAACACTTATATGGGTCCCATAATTTGTTCCAATAAGACAACCCTAGCGGCTAAGGTTCCGCCCTTATTTTGAAATTGTAATAATTTCCCCATTTTTCAAAGTTTTTCAATGGTTTTTGGTAATTAAGCTTATAATAATGACCTCTAAACACTTATATGGGTCCCATAATTTGTTCCAATAAGACAACCCTAGCGGCCAAGGTTCCGCCCTTATTTTAAAATTGTCATAATTTCCACATTTTTCAAAATTTTTCAGTGGTTTTTGGTAATTAAGCTTACAATAATGACCTCTAAACACTTATATGGGTCCCATAATTTGTTCCAATAAGACAACTCTAGCGGCTAAGGTTCCGCCCTTATTTTCAAATTGTTATAATTTCCACATTTTTCAAAGTTTTTCAGTGGTTTTTGGTAATTAAGCTTACAATAATGACCTCTAAACACTTATATGGGTCCCATAATTTGTTCCAATAAGACAACCCTAGCGGCTAATGTTCCGCCCTTGTTTTCAAATTGTTATAATTTCCACATTTTTCAAAATTTTTCAGTGGGTTTTGGTAATTAAGCTTATAATAATGACCTCTAAACACTTATATGGGTCCCATAATTTGTTCCAATAAGACAACCCTAGCGGCTAAGGTTCCGCCCTTATGTTCAAATTGTTATAATTTCCACATTTTTCAAAATTTTTCAGTGGTTTTTGGTAATTAAGCTTATAATAATGACCTCTAAACACTTATATGGGTTACATAATTTGTTCCAATAAGACAACCCTAGCGGCCAAGGTTCCGCCCTTATTTTAAAATGGTCTAAATTTCCACATTTTTCAAAATTTTTCAGTGGTTTTTGGTAATTAAGCTTACAATAATGACCTCTAAACACTTATATGGGTCCCATAATTTGTTCCAATAAGACAACCCTAGCGGCTAAGGTTCCGCCCTTGTTTTCAAATTGTTATAATTTCCACATTTTTCAAAATTTTTCAGTGGGTTTTGGTAATTAAGCTTATAATAATGACCTCTAAACACTTATATGGGTCCCATAATTTGTTCCAATAAGACAACCCTAGCGGCTAAGGTTCCGCCCTTATTTTCAAATTGTTATAATTTCCACATTTTTCAAAATTTTTCAGTGGTTTTTGGTAATTAAGCTTATAATAATGACCTCTAAACACTTATATGGGTTACATAATTTGTTCCAATAAGACAACCCTAGCGGCCAAGGTTCCGCCCTTATTTTAAAATGGTTTAAATTTCCACATTTTTCAAAATTTTTCAGTGGTTTTTGGTAATTAAGCTTACAATAATGACCTCTAAACACTTATATGGGTCCCATAATTTGTTCCAATAAGACAACTCTAGCGGCTAAGGTTCCGCCCTTATTTTCAAATTGTTATAATTTCCACATTTTTCAAAGTTTTTCAGTGGTTTTTGGTAATTAAGCTTTCAATAATGACCTCTAAACACTTATATGGGTCCCATAATTTGTTCCAATAAGACAACCCTAGCGGCTAAGGTTCCGCCCTTGTTTTCAAATTGTTATAATTTCCACATTTTTCAAAATTTTTCAGTGGGTTTTGGTAATTAAGCTTATAATAATGACCTCTAAACACTTATATGGGTCCCATAATTTGTTCCAATAAGACAACCCTAGCGGCTAAGGTTCCGCCCTTATGTTCAAATTGTTATAATTTCCACATTTTTCAAAATTTTTCAGTGGTTTTTGGTAATTAAGCTTATAATAATGACCTCTAAACACTTATATGGGTTACATAATTTGTTCCAATAAGACAACCCTAGCGGCCAAGGTTCCGCCCTTATTTTCAAATTGTTATAATTTCCACATTTTTCAAAATTTTTCAGTGGGTTTTGGTGATTAAGCTTATAATAATGATCTCTAAACACTTATATGGGTCCCATAATTTGTTCCAATAAGACAACCCTAGCGGCTAAGGTTCCGCCCTTGTTTTCAAATTGTTATAATTTCCACATTTTTCAAAATTTTTCAGTAGATTTTGGTAATTAAGCTTATAATAATGTCCTCTAAACATTTATATGGGTCCCATAATTTGTTCCAATAAGACAACCCTAGCGGCTAAGGTTCCGCCCTTGTTTTCAAATTGTTATAATTTCCACATTTTTCAAAATTTTTCAGTGGGTTTTGGTAATTAAGCTTATAATAATGACCTCTAAACACTTATATGGGTCCCATAATTTGTTCCAATAAGACAACCCTAGCGGCTAAGGTTCCGCCCTTGTTTTCAAATTGTTATAATTTCCACATTTTTCAAAACTTTTCAGTGGGTTTTGGTAATTAAGCTTATAATAATGACCTCTAAACACTTATATGGGTCCCATAATTTGTTCCAATAAGACAACCCTAGCGGCTAAGGTTCCGCCCTTATGTTCAAATTGTTATAATTTCCACATTTTTCAAAATTTTTCAGTGGTTTTTGGTAATTAAGCTTATAATAATGACCTCTAAACACTTATATGGGTTACATAATTTGTTCCAATAAGACAACCCTAGCGGCTAAGGTTCCGCCCTTATTTTAAAATGGTTTAAATTTCCACATTTTTCAAAATTTTTCAGTGGTTTTTGGTAATTAAGCTTACAATAATGACCTCTAAACACTTATATGGGTCCCATAATTTGTTCCAATAAGACAACTCTAGCGGCTAAGGTTCCGCCCTTATTTTCAAATTGTTATAATTTCCACATTTTTCAAAGTTTTTCAGTGGTTTTTGGTAATTAAGCTTTCAATAATGACCTCTAAACACTTATATGGGTCCCATAATTTGTTCCAATAAGACAACCCTAGCGGCTAAGGTTCCGCCCTTGTTTTCAAATTGTTATAATTTCCACATTTTTCAAAATTTTTCAGTGGGTTTTGGTAATTAAGCTTATAATAATGACCTCTAAACACTTATATGGGTCCCATAATTTGTTCCAATAAGACAACCCTAGCGGCTAAGGTTCCGCCCTTATGTTCAAATTGTTATAATTTCCACATTTTTCAAAATTTTTCAGTGGTTTTTGGTAATTAAGCTTATAATAATGACCTCTAAACACTTATATGGGTTACATAATTTGTTCCAATAAGACAACCCTAGCGGCCAAGGTTCCGCCCTTATTTTCAAATTGTTATAATTTCCACATTTTTCAAAATTTTTCAGTGGGTTTTGGTGATTAAGCTTATAATAATGATCTCTAAACACTTATATGGGTCCCATAATTTGTTCCAATAAGACAACCCTAGCGGCTAAGGTTCCGCCCTTGTTTTCAAATTGTTATAATTTCCACATTTTTCAAAATTTTTCAGTAGATTTTGGTAATTAAGCTTATAATAATGTCCTCTAAACATTTATATGGGTCCCATAATTTGTTCCAATAAGACAACCCTAGCGGCTAAGGTTCCGCCCTTGTTTTCAAATTGTTATAATTTCCACATTTTTCAAAATTTTTCAGTGGGTTTTGGTAATTAAGCTTATAATAATGACCTCTAAACACTTATATGGGTCCCATAATTTGTTCCAATAAGACAACCCTAGCGGCTAAGGTTCCGCCCTTGTTTTCAAATTGTTATAATTTCCACATTTTTCAAAACTTTTCAGTGGGTTTTGGTAATTAAGCTTATAATAATGACCTCTAAACACTTATATGGGTCCCATAATTTGTTCCAATAAGACAACCCTAGCGGCTAAGGTTCCGCCCTTATGTTCAAATTGTTATAATTTCCACATTTTTCAAAATTTTTCAGTGGTTTTTGGTAATTAAGCTTATAATAATGACCTCTAAACACTTATATGGGTTACATAATTTGTTCCAATAAGACAACCCTAGCGGCTAAGGTTCCGCCCTTGTTTTCAAATTGTTATAATTTCCACATTTTTCAAAATTTTTCAGTGGGTTTTGGTAATTAAGCTTACAATAATGACCTCTAAACACTTATATGGGTCCCATAATTTGTTCCAATAAGACAACCCTAGCGGCCAAGGTTCCGCCCTTATTTTCAAATTGTCATAATTTTCACATTTTTAAAAAATTTTCAGTTGTTTTTGGTAATTAAGCTTATAATAATGTCTTCTAAATACTTATATGGGTCACATAATTTGCTCCAATAAGACAACCCTAGCGGCAAAAGTTCCGCCCTAATTTTCAAATTGTCATAATTTTCACATTTTTAAAAAATTTTCAGTGGGTTTTGGTAGTTAAGCTTATAATAACGTCCTCTAAACGCTTTTTTGGGCCACATAATTTATTCCTGTAATACAACCCCAGCGGCCAAGGTTCAGCCGTTGTTTTAAAATTGTCATAATTTCCACATTTTCAAAAGTTGTCAGTGACTTCTGTTTATTAAGTTTATAATAATGTTCTCTAAACACTTATACGGGTCACATAATTTGTTCCCTAAGATTCCCTAAGACAACCCCTTGGCCGCTAGGGTTGTCTTACTGGAACAAATTATGTGACCCATATAAGAGTTTAGAGGTCATTATTATAAGCTTAATTACCAAAATCCACTAAAAAATTTTGAAAAATGTGGAAATTATAACAATTTGAAAATAAGGGCGGAACCTTAGCCGCTAGGGTTGTGTTATTGGAACAAATTATGGGAACCATATAAGTGTTTAGAGGTCATTATTATAAACCTAATTACCAAAAACCACTGAAAAATTTTGAAAAATGTGGAAATTATGACAATTTTAAAATAAGGGCGGAACTTTGGCCGCTAGGGTTGTCTTATTGAAACAAATTATGGGACCCATATAAGTGTTTATATGTCATTATTATAAGCTTAATTACCAAAAACCACTGAAAAACTTTGAAAAATGTGGAAATTATTACAATTTGAAAATAAGGGCGGAACCCTAGCCGCTAGGGTTGTCTTATTGGAACAAATTATGGGACCCATATAAGTGTTTAGAGGTCATTATTATAAGCTTAATTACCAAAACCCACTGAAAAATTTTGAAAAATGTGGAAATTATTACAATTTGAAAATAAGGGAGGCACCTTGGCCGCTAGGGTTGTCTTATTGGAACAAATTATGGGACCCATATAAGTGTTTAGAGTCATTATTATAAGCTTAATTACCAAAATCCACTGAAAAATTTTGAAAAATGTGGAAATTAAAACAATTTGAAAATAAGGGCGGAACCTTGGCCGCTAGGGTTGTCTTATTGGAACAAATTATGGGACATATATAAGAGTTTAGAGAACATTATTATAAGCTTAATTACCAAAAACCACTGAAAAATTTTGAAAAATGTGGAAATTATAACAATTTGAAAATAAGGGCGGAACCTTAGCCGCTAGGGTTGTCTTATTGGAACAAATTATGGGACCCATATAAGTGTTTAGAGGTCATTATTATAAGCTTAATTACCAAAACCCACTGAAAAATTTTGAAAAATGTGGAAATTATTACAATTTGAAAATAAGGGCGGAACCTTAGCCGCTAGGGTTGTCTTATTGGAACAAATTATGGGACCCATATAAGTGTTTAGAGGTCATCATTATAAGCTTAATTACCAAAATCCACTGAAAAATTTTGAAAAATGTGGAAATTAAAACAATTTGAAAATAAGGGCGGAACCTTGGCCGCTAGGGTTGTCTTATTGGAACAAATTATGGGACATATATAAGAGTTTAGAGAACATTATTATAAGCTTAATTACCAAAAACCACTGAAAAATTTTGAAAGATGTGGAAATTATAACAATTTGAAAATAAGGGCGGAACCTTAGCCGCTAGGGTTGTCTTATTGGAACAAATTATGGGACCCATATAAGTGTTTAGAGGTCATTATTATAAGCTTAATTACCAAAATCCACTGAAAAATTTTGAAAAATGTGGAAATTAAAACAATTTGAAAATAAGGGCGGAACCTTGGCCGCTAGGATTGTCTTATTGGAACAAATTATGTGACCCATATAAGAGTTTAGAGAACATTATTATAAGCTTAATTACGAAAAACCACTGAAAAATTTTGAAAAATGTGGAAATTATAACAATTTGAAAATAATGGTGGAACCTTAGCCGCTAGGGTTGTCTCATTGGAACAAATTATGGAACCCATATAAGTGTTTAGAGGACATTATTATAAGCTTAATTACCAAAAACCACTGAAAAATTTCGAAAAATGTGGAAATTTGGACAATTTTAAAATAAGGGCGGAACCTTGGCCGCTAGGGTTGTCTTATTGGAACAAATTATGTAACCCATTTAAATGTTTAGAGGACATTATTATAATCTTAATTACCAAAAACAACTGAAAAATTTTGAAAAATGTGGAAATTATGACAATTTGAAAATAAGGGTTGAAACTTGGCCGCTATGGTTGTCTTACAGGAACAAATTATGTGACCCATATAAATGTTTAGAGGACATTATTATAAGCTTAATTACCAAAATCCACTGAAAAATTTTGAAAAATATGGAAATTATAACAATTTGAAAATAAGGGCGGAACCTTAGCCGCTAGGGTTGTCTTATTGGAACAAATTATGGGACCCATATAAGTGTTTAGAGGTCATTATTATAAGCTTAATTACCAAAAACCACTGAAAAATTTTGAAAAATGTGGAAATTATGACAATTTTAAAATAAGGGCGGAACCTTGGCCGCTAGGGTTGTCTTATTGGAACAAATTATGGGACCCATATAAGTGTTTATATGTCATTATTATAAGCTTAATTACCAAAAACCACTGAAAAATTTTGAAAAATGTGGAAATTATTACAATTTGAAAATAAGGGCGGAACCTTAGCCGCTAGGGTTGTCCTATTGGAACAAATTATGGGACCCATATAAGTGTTTAGAGGTCATTATTATAAGCTTAATTACCAAAAACCACTGAAAAATTTTGAAAAATGTGGAAATTATAACAATTTGAAAATAAGGGCGGAACCTTAGCCGCTAGGGTTGTCTTATTGGAACAAATTATGGGACTCATATAAGTGTTTAGAGGTCATTATTATAAGCTTAATTACCAAAAACCACTAAAAAATTTTGAAAAATGTGGAAATTTGGACAATTTTTAAATAATGGCGGAACCTTGGCCGCTAGGGTTGTCTTATTGGAACAAATTATGTAACCCATATAAATGTTTAGAGGACATTATTATAAGCTTAATTACCAAAATCCACTGAAAAATTTTGAAAAATGTGGAAATTAAAACAATTTGAAAATTAGGGCGGAACCATGGCCGCTAGGGTTGTCTTATTGGAACAAATTATGTGACCCATATAAGAGTTTAGAGAACATTATTATAAGCTTAATTACGAAAAACCACTGAAAAATTTTGGAAATTATAACAATTTGAAAATAATGGCGGAACCTTAGCCGCTATGGTTGTCTCATTGGAACAAATTATGGGACCCATATAAGTGTTTAGAGGTCATTATTATAAGCTTAATTACCAAAAACCACTGAAAAATTTTGAAAAATGTGGAATTTTGGACAATTTTAAAATAAGGGCGGAACCTTGGCCGCTAGGGTTGTCTTATTGGAACAAATTATGTGACCCATATAAATGTTTAGAGGACATTATTATAAGCTTAATTACCAAAAACCACTGAAAAATTTTGAAAAATGTGGAAATTTGGACAATTTTCAAATAAGGGCGGAACCTTGGCCGCTAGGGTTGTCTTATTGGAACAAATTATGTAACCCATATAAATGTTTAGAGGACATTATTATAAGCTTAATTACCAAAAACCACCGAAAAATTTTGAAAAATGTGGAAATTATGACAATTTGAAAATAAGGGTTGAAACTTGGCCCCTATGGTTGTCTTACAGGAACAAATTATGTGACCCATATAAATGTTTAGAGGACATTATTATCAGCTTAATTACCAAAATCCACTGAAAAATTTTGAAAAATGTGGAAATTATAACAATTTGAAAATAAGGGCGGAACCTTAGCCGCTAGGGTTGTCTTATTGGAACAAATTATGGGACCCATATAAGTGTTTAGAGGTCATTATTATAAGCTTAATTACCAAAAACCACTGAAAAATTTTGAAAAATGTGGAAATTATGACAATTTTAAAATAAGGGCGGAACCTTGGCCGCTAGGGTTGTCTTATTGGAACAAATTATGGGACCCATATAAGTGTTTATATGTCATTATTATAAGCTTAATTACCGAAAACCACTGAAAAATTTTGAAAAATGTGGAAATTATTACAATTTGAAAATAAGGGCGGAACCTTAGCCGCTAGGGTTGTCTTATTGGAAAAAATTATGGGACCCATATAAGTGTTTAGAGGTAATTATTATAAGCTTAATTACCAAAACCCACTGAAAAATTTTGAAAAATGTGGAAATTATGAAAATTTTGAAATAAGGGCGGAACCTTGGCCGCTAGGGTTGTCTTATTGGAACAAATTATGGAACCCATATAAGTGTTTAGAGGTCATTATTATAAGCTTAATTACCAAAGACCACTAAAAAATTTTGAAAAATGTGGAAATTTGGACAATTTTAAAATAAAGGCGGAACCTTGGCCGCTAGGGTTGTCTTATTGGAACAAATTATGTAACCCATATAAATGTTTAGAGGACATTATTATAAGCTTAATTACCAAAAACCACCGAAAAATTTTGAAAAATGTGGAAATTATGACAATTTGAAAATAAGGGTTGAAACTTGGCCCCTATGGTTGTCTTACAGGAACAAATTATGTGACCCTTATAAATGTTTAGAGGACATTATTATCAGCTTAATTACCAAAATCCACTGAAAAATTTTGAAAAATGTGGAAATTATAACAATTTGAAAATAAGGGCGGAACCTTAGCCGCTAGGGTTGTCTTATTGGAACAAATTATGGGACGCATATAAGTGTTTAGAGGTCATTATTATAAGCTTAATTACCAAAAACCACTGAAAAATTTTGAAAAATGTGGAAATTATGACAATTTTAAAATAAGGGCGGAACCTTGGCCGCTAGGGTTGTCTTATTGGAACAAATTATGGGACCCATATAAGTGTTTATATGTCATTATTATAAGCTTAATTACCGAAAACCACTGAAAAATTTTGAAAAATGTGGAAATTATTACAATTTGAAAATAAGGGCGGAACCTTAGCCGCTAGGGTTGTCTTATTGGAAAAAATTATGGGACCCATATAAGTGTTTAGAGGTAATTATTATAAGCTTAATTACCAAAACCCACTGAAAAATTTTGAAAAATGTGGAAATTATGAAAATTTTGAAATAAGGGCGGAACCTTGGCCGCTAGGGTTGTCTTATTGGAACAAATTATGGAACCCATATAAGTGTTTAGAGGTCATTATTATAAGCTTAATTACCAAAGACCACTAAAAAATTTTGAAAAATGTGGAAATTTGGACAATTTTAAAATAAAGGCGGAACCTTGGCCGCTAGGGTTGTCTTATTGGAACAAATTATGTAACCCATATAAATGTTTAGATGACATTATTATAAGCTTAATTACCAAAATCCACTGAAAAATTTTGAAAAATGTGGAAATTAAAACAATTTGGAAATAAGGGCGGAACCTTAGCCGCTAGGGTTGTCTTATTGGAACAAATTATGGGACCCATATAAGTGTTTAGAGGTAATTATTATAAGCTTAATTACCAAAACCCACTGAAAAATTTTGAAAAATGTGGAAATTATGACAATTTGAAAATAAGGGTTGAAACTTGGCCGCTAAGGTTGTCTTACAGGAACAAATTACATGGTCCATATAAATGTTTAGGGGACGTTATTACAAGCCTAATTACCAAAAACCACTGAAAAATGTGGAAATTATGACAATTTTAAAATAAGGGCGGCATCTTGACCACTAGAGTTGTCTTACTGGAACAAATTACGTGACCCATATAAGTGTTTAGAGGACGTTATTTCAAGCCTAATTACCAAGAACCACTGAAAAATTTTGAAAAATATGGAAATTATGACAACTTTAAAATAAGGGCGGAACCTTTGCCGCTGTTGTTGCCGGGTTGTCTTAAGGGAACAAATTATGGGACCCATATTGCTGTTTGTAGGACATGATTAGAAACTTAGTTACCCAAAATCGTAGAAAAATTTTGATAAATATGGATTTTAGGAAATAATTAAGCATAATTAATTAACTCTGATCGGTGGGGTTGTTTTTGGAGAAAAATTATATAATTTTATTAGGTACTTAGAGGAAGTTATAATAAACTTAAATTCCAAAAATCATAGAAAAATATTAATAAATATGGATTTTATCATGTTTTAAATATGTAATTTTAATCTATACTTAGCGCGCTAATCTCGATTTGGCCGCTGGCCGCTAGCTTCAGCCTCATGATGAAGCAATAGATTATCGTATGCAGAATATGTGAAATCAAAAATCATACTAGTATCGTGATTATTCGCAGAGAAATGTACTTTAAAATCCATTTTTCGCCTTTAAAAATGCGAATATCGAATAATTTAGTAAGGACAACGCCTCTTATAAGTATAGATTGATGGTGTCCGTTACTGCTTCGTTTCGTTTTAATTTTTCCAATTAGATAGTGTTGACGCAAAAGGAAATTTCAAAAATAACAAATAAGAAATTCGTTTTTTCTTCTTCCTACTTTATTCTATCAGCGGACCGGGAATTTGCGAAAACACCCACGTAAATAAAACCAAGCTAGTTAATAAAAATTTCGTTATAGTTTAATTAAACCACCGAATAGTTATTTCTATTTTAAAACCGAGCAAATAACTTTTTTGTAATCGTTTTGTATATTCAGTCTTTATCAAATGCCAATAATAAAAACAATGGAATTCCTGCAAAAGAATTTCATTCAAAACAAAAATAATGTTTTGGCGTGATTTTAAATTCTGTCATTTGCCGTCGTTATTGAGAACATTAACAGGTATGAATGCCTTAACAGTAGATGAACACCTGCGCTAAAAATTTATACATGGCAATGTGAAAATAAAAAAATTAATTATTGGAAAATTTCAGATTATTATTTTATTGTTAATTTAGCTTTGAAGTTGGGCGAATTTTTAAAAAATTCAGTAAAGTTCCACCCCTCGTCCCAGTTATCAGTTCTACTAAATCTAAGGGGATTGAGTGATAACGCCAACAATCCCTGTTCATGTCAAGAGAAAAAAATCAGTAATGAAAAAAATTATTGGAACTTATTGACCACATTACATATACAAATCAAAAGCTAAGTAAAAATGCGTATAAAATATATTTTTATAAATTGCGTATAGTTTCGTTGAGAGGGCAGAGAGGAGAGACAAGTTACAATCATAACCGTTAATGAATAATTAAGTATTTTATATTTACAATAAAGAATGCACGTTTTGTGAAAATGTATTTGCCTTGAAATATTATTGGCAGCTTATAAACACAATTTACATATTTGGTCGTTCACCTTAGAATTCTACAACAGATAAAACAATACGTTTCAAATAGGTATTACTTATTTAAATTTAAATAATTCTATTCAATCGAATCTAATTTTAATGTTGGTTTGCAGCTTGGTAAACGAGATTTTTAAACCTCAGAAACTAGTAGATTTGATCGTGTTACAATTATATGTCTTTATGAAATAAAAGAAATGGTACGGTGCTCCGGACATATTTTTTATATTTGGAGCCTCGTGGCAAAATACAGGACCCCGAAATCTGGAGTTACCACCCATTATTTTTTCAACTTTTTATTCTAAAAAATATCTACCTACTACTGAGGCCTGACAAATTTCTACTTATGTTATTTACAAAGTGTGAGTTTTTCACACTAATGTTTTTGGTGGAATATCATTATTTTTTTGGTAAGGCGGTATTTCTAAAATCTAAAAAATTTAATCTAACTCATTCAAATAGTAATTTTATTTCTAAAACTTCAATTTTTTTTTATTCAGGTCGTGATCGGCTTTAAAAAAAACCTGAAAATTAAAGCTGAATATAATTTTGGACACAAAAAGAATTAATAGTCCTCATCTAAAGGACATACCAATTTATCTTTATATTATCTCATAAACAATATAACTATAATAATTGTTATTTTTCAAATTAATTTTAAGGATAATTTAACTGATAAATATAAAATGGACAGTGGATAAAACTATTAAATAAAACTATTTACATTAACGATGATAACTTTACATTTCAACATGTCCTCCTCCATTTTCTATAAATTTTATAGTTCTTGTGTTGAATTATCTTGTTACATTGTTTAAAAAAGCAGGATTGATTCGATCGATACAGTGTCTAATAACATTTGTCAAATGGTCCAAATTTCGAAAGCAGAGTAAATAATTTTATTAAATTCAAAGATAACAATTTTTTCCCACTTTCCGGTCACACTATATATATACAGGGTGATTCAAAAATCGATCACGAAACTTAAGGGGGTGATTCTACTTGACAAAATAAGGGTAGAGCTTCATATAATTTTTTTTCAAAATGTTATTCGTTTTCGAGTTACAAGCCGTCCAAGTTCAAGTTTTATTTTTTGTTTTTTGAATTACTCGCTTACAGGAAAACCGATTTGACTAATATTTGAAAGATAGGCTAAGTCTTCTGCGCTTCATCATTTTAGTAACAATTCACATTGATTGTTTGCCGCTAGAGGGCACTTTACCTACATTGAAAATTGTTTTTTTGTCATAATTTTTTAGTGTTGACAGCTACAGTAGTTTTTGGCATAATTTCTGAAAGACTGATGCCAGGCCTTTAAAAAAGGTGCTCTTTATTTACATCGCTAAACCCAACGGTTTAGACGTAAATCACCCTTAAAAATTAAGTGGTAAATTTACTTTTCTCATTTCATTACCACCAGCTACCAGGTAAATAGCTATCAAAGTATACTAGAGCTGTCAGTTTAACATCAAATAAATTCGCTTTTTAAACTATTTAATTTATAATCTTAAAATAACTAATAATGGCTAATCACCAATATTCAAATATCGAATATTGTGATATCCATTTTTGTTATGGAAAAGCAAATGGTAATGCAGAGTTGGCAAGAAGATATTATATGGAGAGTTATCCGGAAAGAAATATCCCTCATGCTCAAACATTTTCCAGTGTGCACAGGAGGCTTGCGGAATGTGGTTCCTTTAAAAGTTATAATGGAAATAGGGGAAGACCTAGAACTGCTAGAAACGTGCAACAAGAAGAAAGAGTGCTTGAAATTATTGAAGATAATCCAGGTATTAGTACTAGAAAAATTGGGAATGAAGTGCGGCTCTGTCAGGCTAGTTCATGGAGGATACTAAGAGAAGAACAACTCTACCCGTTTCATTCAAAAAAGGTGCAGGCTCTTTATGACGATGATCGGCCGAGACGGTTGGAAATGTGCAATCAGATCCTAGCTAAGTATGAACACGATAATCGATTAATTGGCGTCATATTATTCACTGACGAAGCTGGTTTCACTCGTGATGGCATAACAAATCTACACAACATCCACACATATGCTTACGAGAACCCAAACAATGTGGTAGAAACGAAACATCAGCGTAGATTTTCACTAAATGTGTGGGCAGGGATAATAGGAGATTACCTTATTGGTCCTCATTTCTTTGATGGCCCATTAACTGGTGACGTATACTTAGATTTTATCCAAAATCGTCTCCCATTGTATCTGGAAGATGTGCCATTGGAAGTAAGGGCCAACATGTGGATCCTCCAAGACGGAGCTCCGCCCCACTTTAGTATACGTGTCCGACAGTATTTGAATGCAACGTATCCTGAGCGATGGATAGGACGAAGTGGACCATTGGCATGGGCAGCGAGGTCACCAGACCTTAATCCTATGGATTTTTTCTTTTGGGGTCATTTGAAACAATTGGTGTACGATATTCCAGTAATCAACGTCGAGGATCTTCGCTTCAGGATAATCGAAAAGTGCCAAATTATTAAAGAAACACCAGAAATTTTTCATCGAGTTAGGCGACATTTTTTGAAGAGTGTTAGGAAATGTATTGAAGAAAATGGGGGACATTTTGAGAATCTTTTTTAGTTTGTTTAGTACTGTTTCATTAATTTTTATCAATTAAATGTATATCGCAATAATCCATAATATGAATATTTACTGATTAGCCATTATTAGTTATTTTAAGATTATAAATTAAATAGTTTAAAAAGCGAATTTATTTGATGTTAAACTGACAGCTCTAGTATACTTTGATAGCTATTTACCTGGTAGCTGGTGGTAATGAAATGAGAAAAGTAAATTTACCACTTAATTTTTAAGGGTGATTTACGTCTAAACCGTTGGGTTTAGCGATGTAAATAAAGAGCACCTTTTTTAAAGGCCTGGCATCAGTCTTTCAGAAATTATGCCAAAAACTACTGTAGCTGTCAACACTAAAAAATTATGACAAAAAAACAATTTTCAATGTAGGTAAAGTGCCCTCTAGCGGCAAACAATCAATGTGAATTGTTACTAAAATGATGAAGCTCAGAAGACTTAGCCTATCTTTCAAATATTAGTCAAATCGGTTTTCCTGTAAGCGAGTAATTCAAAAAACAAAAAATAAAAACTTGAACTTGGACGGCTTGTAACTCGAAAACGAATGACATTTTGAAAAAAAATTATATGAAGCTCTACCCTTATTTTGTCAAGTAGAATCACCCCCTTAAGTTTCGTGATCGATTTTTGAATCACCCTGTATATATATATATATATATATATATATATATATATATATATATATATATATATATATATATATATATATATATATATATATATATATATATAAGGTGCGCCATCTTTTATGTTGGTATGTAAACATTGAATAACTTTGACATTTACCAACCGATTGATTGGGTTATACGTGTTTTTGAAACGTCAATTCAGTACAATTTTAACCATGAATCGCTTTACACTGAGACAATGCGCCGAAATAGTGACAATGTACATTGAAAATAGTCGTTCAGTTGTGTTAACTCAACGTGCATGCCGTCGAAAATATCGTGGCCAACAAGCATCGTCTGACAACACTATCCGTCGTTTGGTTTCGAATTTTGTTGAGTACGGGACAGTGGGAGATCGTCAACATACTGTTCATCAACGACCAAGACCTTCCAATGAACTGGTTGAAGCGGTCAGAAAGAGCGTTGTCCAGAACCCAAAAGTGTTGTATCATCACCGCCCTCAGCATTTTGGCGTCAGTGGAACCCACTTTGCAGTGTATTTTGAATGATGATTTGCATTTGTTTCCGTGTAAAGTGCAGTTAACACAAAGAACATTGCCGACAGACCGTCAACGTCGCTTAAAATACGGCCAAACAGTCGTTCGAATGGTTGACACTGAACCTGATTTTTGGAAGCAGTTTGATAACCGACGAGGCTTATTTCACACTCTCTGGTAGCGTTAATAAGCAAAATTGCCGCTTTTGGGGACGGAGAATCCACACGAGATCCACGAAACGCCATTGCATGGCCTAAAAGTGACTGAAACTGAAACAAGACGGTGCGCCATGCCACACTGCAAATCAAACAATCCAGTTTTTGCAAAGGAAATTCCCTGGACGTCTGATGTCAAAAAGAGGCGACATTGACTGGTCTCCAGATCTCCAGATTTGACCGCTCCTGAATTCTTTTTGTGGAGTTATTTAAAAAGCAAAGTATACGCCAGCAAGCCCCAGACCATTGAAGAGCTCAAGGCAAATATTCGTGCCGAAATCACCGCTATACCACCCGAAATGCTCGAAAAGGTAATGGAAAACGCAGCAATAAGGTCACATTTTGCTTTGGCCAATAAAGGTGGCCACTTGATCGATGTAGTATTCAAAAACTAGTCTCAATAAATTGTAAAGGACCAAATTTAATAAAAATACCTCATATATAGAAATCATTTTTTGTGCAAATCGGTTGATTTTTTAAAATGTCCTCCATCTTGGTTCCACCATCTCGAACTTGGCAAACCTGACCTCGAATTCGTAATCAGCAACTCCTAAAACCCCCGTATACCAAATTTGGTGCATCTGTTGATTTTCAAAAAATACGTCCGCCATATTGGACAGACATCTTAGATCCGCCATATTGAACTTGAGAATTTAGGAAATTTGACTTCAGATTCGTAATCGGCGACCCTAAAAACCCCCCATATAACAAATTTGGTGCAAATCGGTTGATTTTCAAAAAATACGTCCGCCATCGTCATCTTGAATTTTGCAAATCCGACCTCGACTTCGTGATCATCGACCCCAAAAACCCCCGTATACTAAGTCTGGTGCAAATCGGTTGATCTTCGAAAATTGGGCCACTATATTGAATTTTTGACCGCCATATTGGATCCGCCATGTTGGATTTTGTCATCCTTACACACCAACTTTTTAGAGGCGTCCATCAGCTACAATTTGAGCCAAAAACGATCCGATCGGTTGCGAATTTTTCTTTTTACAAGCTTTTATTGTTCGACACTCGATTTTTCTCCGGCTTTCGGCCGCCATATTGGAGCTGCCATACTGGATTTTTCAAAGGCGCACTCGACATTTCAAAGTAGACACTCTACTCTTTAAAATGAGCCCTTGGTTGATTTTTTTGGTAGCTTCTATATATATATATATATATATATATATATATATATATATATATATATATATATATATATATATATATATCAGTAAAAAATCGCTGCCTATTAAATAACAGACTAATTATATTAATATTGAAGTGTTTAAGAACTTAATTTTTATTAATAAACTGAAATCTTTTAAACTTTTAATTGTAGTAATTTTCCTAGACTTAAGAATGTTAGAATGAACGTTATATATTTATAGAGGATGTTTTAAATCAGTTAAATGGCACTTGTATTGGATGTTGTGCCAAATAAACGTCGTAAGTAGGTCAAAAAAAGCGAATCTTGCGGTGCACATTACATATACAGAAGGTTTTCTTATAATCCAAACAAAACGTCTGAATAATTTCGTGTTGAGGTTGAACAAATAGCATTTTTATTCTCACTTGAATACGACATCAAAATTTTTCGTGATTGCTTTTGTCTTTTTTGAGAAACATATATTTAAAGAGAAAATATTTTTGAGGTTAGTTCAGGTTAGTATGTACACACTATGCATTAATTGCTCATTCATTTATCTCCTTGAAATCACTCGAGGTTCTTAAGCTCATCGTACTATTCAGTTCGACTCTACTCTGCCTTATATGTAAGTGCGGCTTGTTTATTTCGGCAGGTGTTATCCTCGTGCTTATCCGGGAAAAGTCTTGGTTCGTAGAAGTAGAAGTTGCCGGCTCGTTCGAGAATGTACTTGCATCGCCAGGGGCGTAGTGTCGCGTTACAAATTGTGCGATGTGTAATCTAAAATACCGCCATTACAATATTTTTTTTCATGAACCCCCGGGGGTTATGAATCGCTGATTTAATCTAATAAACATACCACTTTTTACTTTTGTATGCTTGTATAATTTATATTACATATGAATTATTTTACTAGTTAATAGTAAAGTTTTTAAATTGCCTTTAACCGGTAACAAATCTAGTCTCCCAAATTTCATCAAAATCGACCCAATAACGAACTACATGTAGGTGATAAAGTAATTCAAAGAACATCTTAAATAACTTCTCACATACATTATAGAATTCCTGGTAAAAATAACGGTACACAACCTTGAACATAATCAAGGTAAATAGATCAACTCGAGTTTACAATACACGAGAGAAAATAAAAGACTAAGTGAATCGCAGTTTTTTCATAATGTTGTGATTATTATTACCATTATTTAAAATTGTTTATTATGGGAAATACACATACTTTTACGGTCCAGTGCTTTATCATGACAAAACAATGTGTACCGAAAAAAAAACAGTTGAACTGGGTGGCAAGAGAAACGACGATATTTATCTCGTCAATAAAAAGTATGTTAACCCCAAGGAAGTTAGAGGGGATATAGTAAAACTAAAAAATAGGCTAAATGCGAAAAAAATTAGCCTAACATGCAGAAAATAAATGTCATAAATTGACATCGCAGCGCAGAAAGAAACCAGAACAAAATTTGCGAAAGTGACAATCTGCGTCCCAGCGTATTATTTGTGTTTAATATGATCGTTTGTCATCGTCCTCGACACTTAAAATTCTCTTAATTTTTTTGTTATGCCGTGCAGTGACATTAGGTAAATTTCGTAAATGATATTTGTGTATGTTATCAAGACATTTGTGCAGACTTTTTATTTATAACAATGCATCAATGTATGGTATTGTTTAGAAAATCCCGTTAATTCTTTATTTTCAGTAAATATATTTTTTATATTTTGGTGATTATTTGTATGTATGTATGTAGAGTTGGGGGGGTCTGTACACTGTGACCTGGTAGATCTGTTGTGGCCCCCTACTGCTGCCTAGTCGTAAGAGTTACCTTATCGGCTAGAGCAGGTCCTCCAGTCCTATTTCCCTCAGGAATCTCAAGAAATTATGGTAAATCTAGGAAAATGACGTTTTTTGTAAAAATTTGGATATTTATCTCCTATTTCAAGGTCCTAGAATACGATTTTGGCTTTGATTTTTCACTATTTTTCCTCAATTTCCCTGAAAACTCAAAAAACGCCAAACGTCACTTCACCAAACGCCAAACTTACATATTTATTTTCAATTGTACTAGTTAAAATATCATATATGTAAAATATTCCAACTATTTTCGCAGAAATTTTGGCAAATAAATTTAGAAAAATTATTTTCAACGAAAAACTAAAAATACGTTCCGGAAAGACCATCGACCATCAGACTCGCGAAAACGTCTAATATTCGTTTGACATGTTGCCAGATGTAAAATACATTTGTGGTATAAACTATAAAATTTGTCCATCTCAGTCGACAACATAGTTTAAATTTTATAATGTTTTATACAGTCTCAGGAAAAAATTAATCTCAACCACCCAAAATTTTTGTTTAGTTCAGGTTTAGCTTGTTTTTAATTAATTTGTAAAACTGAAATTAATCTGAATTAACCTTGACCTAGACTTATACTTTCGTAATATAAACTATAAATTTATCCATTAGTTAACAACATCGTTTAATTTTTGTAATGTATAAAAAAAAGGTAAAATTAATCTTAACCACTCAAAATTTTTGGTTAGTTCAAATTTAGCTTAGTTTTGGTTAATTTGAGAAACTAAAACTAATCTGAACTAACCTAGATTTATTAATTAAAAATGTTATTGTCCAGCAGAGACCCCGTAAAGGCGGGGCAATCTGTGAAAGAAAATAATACATGTGAATTTCACAGAAATCGTATTCGCAATCTGGCAACACCGCTGATTTTTCGGGTTTTAGGAACGAGTCAATACAATATTTGTTTTTTGATAATTTCCTTAATATTTTCGATAAAAATTGGCAAATTTATGAATTTTTATATAATACAGAGGCGCATGTGGCATTTGTAGTTGTAACAAAATTTTAACGATTTAGTAGAAAAAATGGAACTTAAAGTCGAAAGTGTTTTTCACTGTTTTCCGCAAAACCGAGGAAAAATTATGGAAAATGAAGGTCAGAATCGTGTTCTACGACCTCGAAATAGGGAGAAGAACCGAAATTTTTTCAAAAAACGTCGTTTTCCTAGACTTCCCATAATGCAAATCTTTACTCAGAGAATTATGTTTAAATCTATTTTATGTCACATTTATTTTATTAATCATTTAATAATGAATTTTAAATCATAATTTTCCAGTATAATAACGTAATAAAAGGTTACTCAAATCCAGTCCTGTCCCCTGATCTACTGCGCAAGTACAATCTAGCCCCTTTAACGGGAGTGCAGCTTTACTTGCCCGACCGAATTTATTTTATCGTATTGCCCTTCCTTTTATCCCCTCCATCTTCCATGGTTAACCCTCACTACTGTTACAGTTTGTGTCACAAGAAAGGAACCGCGGTTTTTCAAAAATGTTTGAAAGATATTTACTTATTGACAATTCGCAAATATTTACTATGCTGTGTAGTTTTCGTCATTGGTTTGATGATTGATTGATTTAATAGTTGAAGGCGCGTCGGTAGCTTAGACCATTTGGTGCCTTATGGAGTGTGATTGAAGCATATTATATTTTATTGTAGATATCAATATGTTTCAGGAAGTTAAGCATGTTTGGCTTTGGTTAACAAACATCGAAGTATCAAAAAACTTACCTTTTCCCTTCAAAATTAATAATTTTTGTGCGGCTTTTTTTTACAATAATATCCTAGTAAAAAGACGCTCAAAACACAACTGAAGTTGGCATGGTTTACAGTCAATCGTCGCAAATATTAGGTCTGAGTACTCTTGGGGACCGCGCACACTTGTGGCACCTTACCCTAATTTAATTTTTAGATGTTAATCATAAGTTGGGTTACTCGTGGTCAGGATTGGCGTTCAATTGACTGACATGACTATCTTGATAGCGAGTGACTGACTACCTGTGATGGTAGTTGCAATGAATAAATAAATAAATAAAATGTGTTTAACATATGGATTATGTGCACTAGGTGGGCATCTCTAAGTAGACTTCCATTTCTTTTCATACACGGCGCCGCGTACGTTATAATTAATGAAACGGCATTTTTATAGCGTTAAAAAGCAATAAAAACATCACATTTTCGTATTGCGATTAATCCCAGCTTGTAAAGGGTGTTTTTTATAGAGGTATAGAACTTTAAGTTGGCAACACTTTTTTAACTGGCGGCCATTTTGTCAGCTGTCAAGTGATTTATGTTTAGTTTGGTTTGGCATTTCAACATGAATAGACTGACGTCTGAACAACGCTTCCAAATTGTGCAAATTTATTTTGAAAATCATGGTTCTGTTCGAAATACGTATCGCGCACTACATCCATTTTACGGTCAACATAATCGTCCATCAGAGCATTTAATTCGATTAACTATGGAACGTTTTCGCACCACGTTTATTCTAAATGATAATACGCATCCACAGAGACGTCGTACAGTGCGTACAGAAGAAGTCATTGCTGCTGTAGAGCGTAGTGTAGAAGAAGACCCGAATCAGTCTATCCGCCATCGTGCACAGGAATTGAATATGTGTCCATTCATTTTATAGAAGATTTGGCGGAAAGATCTTGGTTAGCGTGCTTACAAAATCCAACTCGTGCAAGAATTGAAGCCACACGATCACCTAGCAAGGCGTAGATTCGGTGAATGGGCCCAAAACAAGATTGCCGTTGATCCCGATTTTCATAAGCGAATTTTGTTTAGCGATGAAGCTCACTTTTGTTTGAATGGATACGTCAATAAACAAAACTGCCGTATTTGGAGTGATGATAATCCTCAAGTGTATGTTGAGGCACCGTTACATCCAGAAAAACTGACTGTTTGGTGTGCTTTATGGGCTGGTGGAATCATTGGTCCGTACTTCTTTAAAAACGATGCTGGTCAGAACGTTACAGTCAATGATGACCGCTATAGAGCCATGATTACTGACTTTTTCGTTCATCAATTGAACAACCATGATGTGCAGAAGCTGTGGTTTCAACAAGACGGCGCAACATGTCACACAGCTCGTGCCACAATTGATTTATTCAAGGAAACGTTTGGTAACCGCATAGTTTCACGTTTCGGACCCGTGAATTGGTCTCCAAGATCGTGCGACTTAACGCCGCTAGACTATTTTCTGTGGGGATATGTGAAGTCGCTAGTCTACGCCGATAAGCCCGAAACGATTGATCACTTGGAGGACAACATTCGCCGCGTTATTGCCGATATAGGTTATCTTTCGAATAAAGTAAATTTCATGTCAATTTAAAAAATTCATCTTTGTTTTATTCCATTTAAAAGTTCTATACCTCTATAAAAAACACCCTTTAGTTCTTGACTTGAACTATCAGTTGTATTTTTTGCTTACAATCGACCGAGGAACACGAGGATATTTTTTATTTTACAAAAAAACTTTTTTTTAGTTAATAACAATGTTTTTGTTTATAACAAAGTATTTTATTTATAAAATGTTCTGTTTTTTTTACCATTCTGTTGTTATGTATAATATCAGGCGTAACTTTTCTTTCTTTTTTCAGAGCGATTCCATAGAATATTTTCTGAACAATCTGGAAAGGATATCTCAACCCACCTACATACCAACCAACAAAGACATTTTACAATGCCGGAAAGCCACCAAAGGTATAACGGAGTTTGTCATCTCCATCAACAACATCCCCTTCTTATTCGTCGACGTGGGAGGGCAAAGGTCACAAAGACAAAAATGGTTCCAATGTTTCGACTCAGTAACGTCAATACTCTTTCTGGTGTCGTCATCAGAATTCGACCAAGTTTTATTAGAAGACAGAAAAACGAATAGGTTAGAAGAATCTAGAGATATTTTTGATACGATAGTAAATAACGTTATATTCAGTAATGTTTCGATTATTTTGTTCTTAAACAAGTACGATTTGTTGAAGAACAAAGTCAAAAATCCTGAGACCGATATTCGCTGGTATTTTCCTCAGTTCAAGGGAAATAGTCACGCGATGGATGACGTTCAAAAGTTCATCCTCTACCTCTTTGTTAGTGTCAAAAGGGACCAAAAGAAAGCGCTGTTTCACCATTTCACAACGGCCGTCGATACGGAAAATATCAAAGTTGTATTTTATTCGGTAAAAGACACGATTTTGCAAAGAAATTTGGAAAATTTGATGTTGCAGTGAACGAAAAAGTGTTCGTCTGTTTTGGGCTGTGTTAAACAGAAAATACATACATTTTAAGAGCAAGACTGACTAAGGTTAAATTAGTCCTAATTTTTTAACTGAAACGAATTTTAGATGTAAAATTTTAATCGAACCTCAAAGAATTACGATAGAGTACAATTTTGTATAGGTAAGCGAATTACAAAAATGTGATAATTTTTATTTTGCGTCGATTTTCTAATACCAACACAATTTTGGGTCGTTTTGTTCTATCAACCAATTATGAAAAAATGACTAGTACCAAGATATTTTAGCCTTTTAGGTGTGAAGTTATTTTATACGTAAAATGACATTAAAGGTATTTACAGAAATACTGTATATAACGTGAATATTAAAAAAATACAAATTTTTATTACATAAAACAAAATCGAGCGAGAAACTATAATTTAGATAGGGGAGCATGGGGGAATTGGAGCCTACTATGGAAAATTTTTAATAAAAATCACATTCAATTGTTATAATTTTTAAGAAACTAACCTTATTTATTTGAGTATCAGATAATCACACTTTAAATCTTCTATAGTTGTACAATTCGGTAAAATAAGTAATTTCCCAAAGAAACTCATTCGCTCTGATTACCCCATACTTCGGGAAATCAGAGCCTATATAACGCTTATAAGTGAAATGGGAGCCACAGTTTTTATCCTTCTTCAATATGAAGCTTAACATAATCAAATCAAGCAAATCTTAGTTATTAATATAGAGAACTATTTGTAACACAAAGAAATCAAATTAATAAACAAAACAAAGGCATAAACATCAAACCATTAAAAAAAAATAAATAGACATTTTAAGGACTCAGATAAAAAGCGAAAATATAAAAAGCTGGATTATCACTGCCAGAACATTCTTTATACGCCCAGTTTCTGCAACTTCTGCAACGGTACCATATCTCTCTATTTTACCCCCTTACTTCATCGTCACTTTTGAATAGTATGTTTTTTTGCTCTTTTAACACTTTTTTTGGTTGTAGTTTGTCTTCGTTTAACACATTTATCTTTGGTTTTACTTTCTTTTTCAATAGTTTTTTTTTAATTTTTCCTTCGAATACGTGGTTGTTAAGATTTCACAATGCTGTTTGTTTTCCAACCTTGTTTTTATTAGAGATGTGGGGCTGTTGTATTGAGCTTACGATGGGCATAATAATAGCACTCAGAATCAATATTGATTCACATTGTTGGTTATCATTTGATGAGGATTATGGTAGGGCTGACGGTAGCTGGCTGCTGAATGACAGGCTAATTTGGTGTTGCATATGATAGAGATGAAATCAGGATAGGGATGACAGTAGCTATCTGCTGAATGACTTGTTTCTGTGGTGTTACATTTGATGTGGATGGAATCGTGGCTGGGCTTACAGTAACTTGCTCTTGAATGACTGGTTGAATTTGTGTATGACTTAAATGGATGGACTTGTGGTAGGGTTGACATTATCTAGTTACTTAACTGGTTGCTGTGGTGTATCATTTTATGTGTATTGAATCGTAAGAGGGTTGACATTACCTGGCTGCCGAATGACAGACTGTTGTGTACCTAGCTATGTGGACTGAACAATAACATCCATATCCACAGAACCGGCTTCCTCATTAGTAGCAACGAAATTACCATCACAAAAAACTACAGGGTTGTTTTAAAGTCTGAAATTCCTTGTTCAAAACAAACTACTCATTATTAAACAATCCGGCAATTTCATATGGTGTAATTTTTGTCAATTTTTTTGATTTCATACAATATACATGTCTCACTCTTTGTTGTAAGCTCTTTTAAGAGGGGAATAAAAAGTAACTTCAAGGGATTGTAGACGATGTCATAAATGTGGTGAAATGGTGAGCATTATGACATGGTTTTTTTGCCAATTCCCAAGCTTCTAGTGGTTCGTCTCTTTCCAGCTGTGACGAGTGACGTTGTAGAGGAAAAATGAAAACAGGATAATGAAAGATCCTGAACTACTCCTAGCACATATTACTGTGACGATTTTACCTCTTTCCCATGATTTCAAATTTCGAAAAAAAAGGTTTATTTTGACTATAATTTCTTTAAATTTTTTCAATGTTAGAGGGAATCTTCTCTGCAGGTGAGTATGATCATTACGCTCTATTAAAAGCTTGTACGTCTTATTATAAATGAAGAGTAATTGCCATATATAATACAGATAATTAACGAATACGGATTTTTATACGCATTGACTGATTTACATTAGATACGCCAGTTTTGTTGGTCTCACTATTATATTTTTTTATAAAATGTAGTAAATTTTTATAGGATTCCGAGGTTTTTAAATGAATATCGCGATTTTGTTTTATTTTTATACGAAATTGATTATTTTTAAAGTTAGTGTTAAAAATGATTATCTCAATGAAAAAAATATTTATTGCAGCACACTGCACACAGTATTTTCTTCATCATCACTTTTGAATAGTACATTTTTTTGTTCTTTTAACTCTTTGTTTTTTTGTAGTTGTAGTTCGTTTAACACCTTAATCTTTGGTTTTACTCTCTTTTTCAATACGTTTTTTATTTTTTCTTCGAATACGTGCTTGTTAAGATTTTAGAATGCTCTTTGTTTTCCAACCTTGTTTCGAAGGTTTTTAAATGAATAACGCAAATTTGATTTATTTTTAAACGAAATTGATAATTTTTAAAAAAATATTTATTGCAACACACTGCACACAGTATTTTCAATAATATTTTTTTTTGATTTTGAACTAATAATAAATGTTTTAAAGTAATAATGTTACTTTTAATAATTGATTAACATGAGAGAATCATATAAACTCTTATTGTAGAAGAGAACGTGCGGTAATTGTTGCATCTGCCCTGGGCGGCAGAAACCTACGCCACGCCACTGTCGTGGCCATAAACTGAAGGAGACTTTCTGGGGATTATCTAAAATTTTCTTCTTTTTTGGATTCAAATTATGTTTAGATTACTCGGTTTATGTAAATTCAGGTTGTTATATTGCCAATAATCTACCCACTTTTTACTTTCTAATGTAGAAAATGGAATATCTATCTAAATTAGTTTTTGAACATTTTTACGTAAGTGTGAAAAAAAATAGTATATGCAGCACGTTTGAAAATTGGTTTTACCAGATTCGTATGACGTATGAGAAGTAAAAAAAAACGGATATTTTTTAGCTTTTAATGATTTTTAAATGAATTTTACGTTCGCAAAAGAAGAGTATTGGAAAAAAATTATTTAGTTTAATGACGTAGTTGTTTATGGACAATATTTGCTTTAAAAGTGGTTGATCGAATTCAAAACGGTGCCCAAAAGTATAAAGCCAAAAATTGTATGCATTTATTTACCGCTGAAAATTTAAATTAGGATAAAAATACACAATTGTTGTGGGCATTCATTTGCCAGTTAAAATTGTTAAATTGTTAATTGAATAACAAGATGTTCATTCATGAGTTAAAAGAAGGATATTAGACGAGTAAAAATACTGTACTGTTATATTCCAGTAGTGGATTTTAATTTGTTTAGCTTAGAAAACTCAATTTAGTTGTGTTTAGTTTTACCACATCCGCCTACGTTGTCAGTTTTAAAAAAATATATGAAAAAACATGCATGTTTTATACTTACTGACGGAATCTGTTAATCGCAGATAATAATACTTTCACCTGTCAATTATAAACAATTGGAACTTTTCCGTCAATTATTTTAACTATAATTTACAGAAAAAAAAGTGGATAATACAGTGCGACGCACTTTTTATAAAATTTATGTAGAAGAAAAACAAAGAGGATTTATTTATTCACTTTAAAAACTTTTTACAATGACCTTGTTTCTAATGCAAAATGCCGATCTAATCAGAATTATCAGATAGATACTTTTAAAAATATAATGCATTTTAATTTCAATTATTTACAATAAAGCAACTAAATTATTACTTTTTATGGTGACTTACTTTACTTTCCCCAAAAGGATGCCTCAATGAAGAGGGTCTGGAAAATACCATCATCCATCCAGGGTTTCTAGAAAAGGAAAAAGAATAAGTTGACTAAAAGAATTTTCGAACCATAGCTTCAAACCGCATGCATATAGTTTTGCCAGCAAATTCCAAATTAGGGTGAAAAAGGATGGTTTTGAAACTTAGAATTTATGAAAGGTGCAAACAATAGAATAGAATAGAACTTATTTCAAAACTATTCGTCAGTACAAAGTTTGGAATACGTCAGAGATACATTTACATGCAAAGTGTAAATAAATCATTGCACTTGTAATACAAAACTTGTAATGTAAAACTATACATTCAAAAAAAAATACATCACATTACACACAGTGTGTATGTACATAAACACTTTTAAAAGAACCGTTTAGGCCCAAATGCACGCCTATATGTACATGCATTGTACATTAAAAAAACGACACAATTAAATAAACAATTATTGATGTAGCTCTAAGTATTCATTCAAGTTATAGGGCTCAAGATTATGAAGGTAATTGAAGAGACTGTCCTTAAAGCGCTTTACGTTCTGCAAATTCTTAATTTCTGGTGTAAGAGAATTGTATAGGGCTTACAGTAGTGGCTTTGTTCTGTTAGTACAAGGAAGTGGACTGGTATGTTGAATGTTTTTTTTGCTCCTAGTATTATACGAATGAGATATTTCAAGCCCTGAATTTGTCTTTGGGTTTTATAAAAAACATAATACATTCATAGATATAGAGTACAGTCACTGTCAATAAATTATGGTTTTTAAATTGTCCTCTACATGACATTTTATAATTTAATTTTAAAATAATACGAAGGGCTCTTTTCTGGATTTTTAACACCTTTTCAGAGGCAGGTGCTCCTCCCCAGAAGAATACACTGTATTGTATAACAGAATAGAAATTTGTCAAGATTCCTAGATACCACTCTCAAAGAATAACAAACACTCGAAAGCTTACTGCACAAAAAGTCTATATATATGGCCCATCTTAAATTTCAATCCAACCACACTCCCAAAATCTTACTACTATCACCTGTATCTATCTCAGTATTATCTATTGTGACTGAGAATGGTAAAGCAACATTTCATTGAGATGTTTTAAAAATAACACATTGAGTTTTTTCAGTATTTAAATGCAGATGATTACAAGAAGAATTTAAGTTGTCTCAAATTGTCATCTATTTGGTTTAAAAGGTTTAGGATTGATTTATTTTTAAGAAGAAGATTTGTGTCATCTGCATAGTTAAAAAGAATTTTGCAGTAATCGGGGTTTATTGTTGGGAGATCATTTAAAAAAATTACAAAAAACAATGGCCCCCATATACTGCCCTAAGGCACACCCACTTCTATCTCATTTGAATGAGAGTGTACTATGCCATTGTCTTCTCCCCTTAAAATAACCCTTTGTGATCTTTTAGTAAGATATGATTTTACCCAGTTCAATGTGTTTCCCCTGACAATGTATCTAGACAATTTTTCAAAGAGCAGAGGGAGTGGTCTAGGCAGTCAAAGGCCTTAAAGAGGTCAAGGTATAGGTCCGCCATATGGAGAGTAAAGCAACATTTCTTTGAGATATTTTAAAAATAACACATTGAGTTTTTTCAGTATTTAAATGCAAATGATTACAAGAAAACCAAAATTTAAGTTGTTTAAAATTGTCATCTATTTGGTTTAAAAGGTTTAGGATTGATTTATTTTTAAGAAGAAGATTTGTGTCATCTGCATAGTTAAAAATAATTTTGCAGTAATCGGGGTTTATTGTTGGGAGATCATTTAAAAGAATTACAAAAAACAGTGGCCCCAATATACTACCCTGAGGCACACCCACCTCTATCTCATTTGTTTGAGAGTGTACTATGCTATTGTCTTCTCCCTTTAAAATAACCCTTTGTGATCTTTTAATAAGATATGGGCATTAGAGAAGTCAAGGAATAGGCTCGCCACCATTTCACCATCCTGAAATACCTCATAATACACCGCTGCCAGAAAGTCAAACATCGCCATCCCTGCCGATTTGTTTTTTAAGAAACCATGTTGAAACTCTGCAAAAAGGTTCATATGTGAAAAATAGTGATATAAACGATTATAGAGAGCTCTTTCAAAAAGTTTGAAAAATGATAACAAACTATAGTTTGAAAGTATATTAATATCACCTTTCTTAAATAGAGGGACTACTAAAGCTTTTTTAAGTTTATCTGGATAAATTCCAGTTACAAATGAATCAATTATGTGGCATATTGGCTCAATGAAGACTTCGATAGTTTGTTTAAGCAGACACACTGGAACCTTTACAAGACTTGTGGATTTCTATTTTGAAGGGTACTATAGAAAATAATATGATTTAAAGCCTCTATCGCCCCACATTTGCAGTTCTATGATGGCTCAGCGTTGATTCGGCGCAAATGAGCCGAACAAATGATTATTTCTGAGTCTACAGAAAGTTTTTTTTTCTCTTAAGATAAAGATTATAAAACCAAGTTCAAGTTCGTGGAGCATCAAAATAGTTGGAACCTTTGATAAGGCCAACCTTCTTCCATCTTCCATTCCAGGCATTCCGTATATTAGTCTTTAATTTAGGGAAAAAGCTTAGTTCCAAATTTAAAGAAGGTTCTAAGTGAGCAGCGTTAGTAATCCGGTCAACAATATCGTTACCTCTGATACCGCAGTGAATAGGAATCCATTGCACTGAACAATGACTATGATTTGGAGTTTATTTAATGAGGTCATCTTCTGTTTAACCTGTAAAGTTAAATAATTAGCTCTAGCATCCGTGCCAACTTTAGAAATAAATGATATTGAAAATAGTTCTTCTCTCGTTAAATATGGCAATAACTATAAATTACGTCAAGTAGGTAGATATACCCAATTATTCTGGAAAAAAAGCTAGTCAACTTTTTTTTTCCTTTACAAGAATTAAAAAATATTTAATTTCATTCGATATCCATATATTTCTTTTCTTATTCTTTTCTCGTCTTTCTGCTTCTGTTTGTGACATTTTAATCGAGAAAATTTATAAAACTACCATTTACCTGCGACTAAGGCAATTTAGCCAGCTTCTCTTTTACCCGTCCCGCGCTTACACCCTCTGTGTCCGGGAAGTCGTGGGGAAGGTTTACATGTTAATCGGATTTGGTAGATTAGAAGGATGCTTCATCTAGGAGGGGGTGGATACTTTTACAATCCAATCAGAATTATTGGTCATGTGTGTGACCGACTGTAACAAAAAACACTTTTGTCACATATGTGACTGATATTTACATAATTTAGACGAGCGTCTCCCCTTACACCGTGCATTTACACTGAACCCCACGACTTCGTCCCCAAATGTCCAAATTACCATTTTTTTTTTCATTTTGCAAGAGCCCATCGGTACTCCAAGTTGATTCTTCAATGACCAGAACGGAAGTTAAGTATCGACAAACAAACAGTTCGATTTTGTTTTTAAAGTACAAAAGCGTATTCCATCTGATGTTTGTTGAAATGCTTGTATCTCATCAAAATTTTAATCAGATACGTTTATTACGCGAATGTTAAGCTGATGTAACTGCATCGAATCGGTTCAGTCGGATCAAATTGCTACGTTAGAAACAGGGTCAATGAATTTTTTTATCAATAAAACACGTTTGCCCTTTGACGCCCAATTTTAACTTTAATTCGAACTGTAAAGGTGAGGCGGTGAAAAGTGATCCATTCTGTATATAATTGACTAACTATTCCTCCAATTAGTGGTCGAAAATGTATCCTTTCAAAAAAATTGCATTCATGTCCTTTTAATTATTTACTACAAAATTTTTTCCAAACATTTAAAAATACTATTTGCGTAAATGTTTTCTATTTGTATAGGGTGTCCCATAAATAATGGTATACAGAGTAACAGGAGATTTCTGCGATTTATTCAGTCACTTTAGTCTAACAGTTAATGGTAATATAGAGACAGGGTGTCAAAGTTAAAGTTTTATTATCGATTTTTGAATAATATTAAAAAATTTGGTAAACGGTAGTTTCTTGACACGAAAATTTTAATTTTCTTCAAAATTTTGTTGCTAATGAGCCTATTACAAAGGTCAAAAAGAAAATTTAAACTCTCACACTTTTTATTTCGATTACTATTAACTTTTCAGCTACGGTAAGTTCGATTAAATTGCAAGTCTTCTATTATTGAATTGGTTGGCAATATTGGTGTTAGCACTTCTTACTCGTACCAGTTTTTAAGTATTGTTGATAGTACCAAAGATATTGTGTCTGGTATTTGCTAAAAATTCGTCTTCCTCAATTTAATCGTTCACATTTCTGTAGTTTTTTTAATCAAATAAAACTAGTGGAATATTTGTAAGCGGTAATATCAGTTCTAATATTTTTATTGAAAAACCCTAATTTTAGATTCACATTTTTAATAATTCGAGGTTTTTAGTTATTAATATTTTAAAGATTTTTTTAGTCTATTCCAGTAGATTTTTAAACAACCTGTATACAGAGTGTGTATACGTTAAAGTAGTGCGATTTTACAGATAAAAATTTGTATACAGGGATACGGTTAATATGATGAAACTATTGCTGTGATGACAGTAGGTAAATTTTGTTAGCTTGATTTTGAATTTCGATAGAGTGGAAAAAGACAGATTTTGCAACGCTTTAAAGTATTCGACTAGTTTTGTGACTGTATAGCATTATTTTGTATAGAAAAAGGGCTTTTTATTTATAAATAATCCAAAGTAGAATTTTATTGTGGTTAATAAATACAATAAAGTTTAGAATAGAGAAAAAGTATTTTGGAGCCAAAATAAATGTTGCTATTAAGTTTTTCTGTAAAAGCAGGGCTGTAGTTGTTTTAAGATAACCATGACACGTAACTTTAAGAAACGCACAGTTTATGCTAAAAATTTGACTTTGTATTCCGTTAGAATGTACAGGGTGGTCTTTATATTATTTGACTATTTTTGAACTTGCTATATTTAGTATTTTAATTTATTTTTTTTTCATTCTACACCAAAATTGTCATGTTTTTTAGAATACACATATTTTAGTGCGTAGATTGCGAAAATTCCATTTAGTTTTTGGGCTATTCCTTCTTAAAATTAATCCACTTTGAAGGTTAGGTTTTAAATGCTTTATTAGCTGTTTTTCCCATATTTCTATTAAAGTTAGCCATTTATTTGCTAAAATCATAAAAATCACCCTTCTTTCCTTACGAAAAAATTTAAAATTTAAAAAAAATATGCTACTTATCCTTTTTGAATCAAAGTTGTTAAATAACGACAACTTAAAAAAAAATGGACGGTTTTTATTCAACTCCCAACTACACTGGTGAAAATGTGAGCAGGGGACGATCTATCTAATCTCTTTTTTGGAGGAGAGGGGGGGGCTATATCACAAGAGCGAACGCAAAGGGTTGAAATTACCCCACTTCACTCGTATACGGGTATGGGGATTTAAAAGCTTGCGTTTATGACTATTCAATGTATTGGAAACATGGGCCTCGTCTTTGGATGTGGGTTTGGAAGTTTGAGTCTATAATCTCTTGAGTATAGGGGCAGTAAAATATTTTTTCGAATTCGAAACTCCTAGGGGGCACATTTCCCCCCCCCCCTCACCGCTACCCTCCTTTGGATCCGCCCTGTGAGGTACCCTAAGCTAAATTTATATACAATACTTTTCGTGTCATGGTTATTAATATAAGTCTTAGTGTCAGATATATCTATCAAAGTACCCCACAGTGTGAACTAATTTGTTGGATTTTTGGACAAAGAAGTCTGGGAAAATATGCTGACATTTGCAATTAGCACGTTCAGAAAGTTGTAAAACTCGCGATTTCAAAGAAATTTGAAGTTTTTATAAATCCAGAAAAATTGCGCTTTGGCAACGTGGAATATCGTGGTAACATAACGTCTCTTAGGGAAAAATTATATCAATCAATTGATCGCCAAGAGCAGGATTTACTGCGATTAAACTGTTGGAGGTTTGACGCCACATTGAGTCTAATATTTCTTGTACCAATAAGAGAGTGTTAATAGTACATAGAGATGACAAAAAATCAATACAGGGATGGACATTTAAGTAAAAAATGATCGATATATTGGCGAAAGATAAGATTTGTTAACCGTAAATCAAAATCTACTTTAAATTATAGACTCAGATGCTGAAAGACGTTGATAAATTGGCTATTTATTTGAAAGATGTAGTAAGCTAGGGTTGGGAAGTTCCTGTACCGCTGCTTGATGGCTATCTGTGCACGTTATATTCGTTCTACGTTAACTTGTTGGTTGTTTCACCCAGGTGGAAAATCTCATTTGCCATTTTCAAAGCTCACTGTACGGCATCTGTGGGTGAACTGACGCTTGCGACTTCGGTGCTGTCGGTCTTTTTCTGGAGTAGACTTAAAAAGCTTTAAAATTTGCAATTCCATAGACAAGTTCTTCATAAATTTCAAGTGAACAAGACTACCGACAAGCGAACTCCTCAAGCTTTCTAACCAAGAATATCTAGGGAGTCGCGTTTCACGTGACAAAGACCACAAAATAAGTAAATTTTTATATTCTTAACCCATAGAACCCGGGCATAGTGACCAAGTCTGAACATAGGCAGGTTTTAATCCTCAAACTTTACAACTCACATAACTGGAGTATGTGCGATAGTGGTTGTTCAACATCTCAGATTTCCTGCCTTAGATCTAAAAACAATAATGGCATAATAATCAACAATCTAACCTTCAAAAACCCACTAATGAATTTCCATTTTCGCAATCTACCCCCCAAAATACCTTTATGCTGAAAAAATGATTAATTACAGTGTGTTAACTTTTCTTAAAAAATATCGCCAATATTCATCTGTGATTTTTAATGAAAAATTAACTGAGGTACATCTTGTACTTAGTGGTTGTCTTAGAACATTATTGCTCTAAAAAATACATATAAGATATACATAACTCAACAAATTTGCATTTTAAAAATAGAGATATTCATATACAACTGCCAAACGTCAACAGTTATGTGCCTACACAATAATCAAAACATTTATATATTTTGTATTTTATTTACGAGCAGTGTAAGTTGTATTTATAAAAAGTAAGGAAAAAATGTGATAATTCTCGGCAACTAAGCTAATATGTATACATTTTTCCCAAAGTGTTTGAAAAATGTAGTTTGTATCATTATCTGTATATAATCTGTATATAAATATAATATGTAAAGAAATTTATTTCCAAAAATTTTAATTTTAATTAGTTGTAAAGCGTATATATATTTTATTACATAAGATGGAATAAAAGTATGGAATATGTTTAATTTTATTTGTATTTTTTTTCGTTCGTCTTCATGTTATGAAAGGTACAGAGTGTTCCAAATTTTATTGAACCGTCATAACTAGAAATTTTATATTTCCAAAATATTAAGTGAATATTACATTCAAAATTTCTTTCTAAAATTGATCAGAAATAGTAATGGTGATAATTTCAAAATGTAGCTCTTAGCTAGTTGACAACTAATTTTTTAAAGTATGTAGCATTATAATTAGTAGAAATTCGAATAGAATAATAGTATGGTAAGTAGGTTTTTGCCGTATACATATGAAACTTGCAAGACTTATACCAGCCATCTCATTTTAAAAAACCCAACCAAATATTTTCCAAAGTTTGTGAGATGGAAGAAAATATTCAATGTTGCAGTGTTCGAAACGGCACATCCAACAGTGACCTTGGGACTAGCCTGCAAGGTCAACTTTTTTTTTCAAATGAAAATCCCCATTTTTTTTGGCAGGAATAGGAAAGTATCATATAAATATCATGGGGGGGGGGGGCTAAAGGTCATCTGGAGGTAATTTAATTGTTAATGGATCATGTTAAGCACAAAAATTGTAGAAATTTAAACGTTGCTTCTCATTTCAAGGTCCAGTTGATTTTTTTAATAAAAAAAAACATATTTTTCATTGCAAAAATGGAATGTATGAAAAATTTCACAAATGAGTCCAGAGGTTACCATCAAAGTTTAATGACTCATGTAAATTCCTACAACTTTTGTAATTAATATTTTTCTCGAACGCCCTTAGTTTTCGGGTTATCGATCGATTGTATATTCATTTATTGGAAAAATTTACCTCCAGATAACATTTGAGCCCTCCTCCCTCATCCCTGATTTTTAAATGGTTGGATATGAAATTTTCCACACTTTTCGTTTCTATAATGGGGTTCCCATTTGAAAAAAAACAACTTGATCTTGAAATAACTTTGACAGTGAGCCTCACAAATAACGTGAAGATCACCCTCGAGCCTTACAACTTTTATATTGAACAGTTTTCTCTGTCTCGTGAACTTTGGAAAATATATAGGTAGTTTTTTTAAGGGAACCTTGCATATCCAAACTTGGAGCCTCAAAAATTCTGAAAATATATAAAATAAAATTAAACCAGCAAAGATCGCATAAAACCACAGTATCTTCTTCTGGGATGAAAAATATTTTAAGCCCCCTCCAATAGTAACATATTTTTCTCATTGGTCTATATAAAAAATAAAATAATATTAGTATGACAAAAAAGGTGTATATATAAATTAGATTGGAAATCAACAATCTCTTCATATCTCTTTCCTGTCAAAGTGATTGGAAACTGCAGAAGCTGTATGCAGTTATTTTCGCAGGTTCGTTAATTTTAGTGCTACAAGAATTTTTACTAAGATAATACTTGGTGTATCTGTTCTTTTTTTTTTGTAACAATTGTTTTCAATTTTGACATAATTCTCGGGAATCTCTGAAATTTTTAGTGATTTTTTGTTCAAATTATTCCTTCAATTTATGAATTTGGTGCCAAAAAATTAATACAAAATAGCAAAATTCTTTATATTTCGCAAAATATATTTTGGTTGTTTAACGTTTAAAAGTTTTTCTATACAAAATTTCCCGCTTTTTGTAGAAACACCCAATGTGGTGAATTAGAAACGACAAAGACAAAATGGTCTACATTTTTTCAGTCTTCATATTTTATAGAATTACACATGAATTACAGCTGTGGTTTGTTATGGCTTTCCTGCCACGTGCAACGTAATTTTAAAATTAACTAATCATTAAGCATATTTCATACGTTTAATTCATCCTAGTAAAAGTATTTTATTTAAGGCGAAATTTTAAGTATATGATTTATGTGAAAATGCAAAAATAAATTACCTGCCGAAAATATCTTCAATATTTAATATTTACAGGAAGCCTTTGAGTGCCTTGGACATATGGAATCTAAAAATATATTTTATTGTAAACACAAAACCTATGCCTGTTTTACATTCTTATTAATTACCATTTTATTTACTTCGAACTCCTGTTTTGATATCAGCGGCGTAGCCTTGGGTGATTAAGGGGTACCTACTACCCCGAATTTAAAAATATTTTGATACAAAAAAGTTATGAGGACTGTTTTTTTATAAATCGTTCTTAAACAAATCTTCAGTCAAGAAATTAAAAGAGAATTTTAAAATCCTATTTTAAAGGAATTGACTTAATATCTGAAAGAACATATTTAAAAAGTGGAGAAATCAGGAACTATAAAATAATACAATGGGTTTTTGTTGTAAATAACATTACTATGCACTCTCCCTCGTTATGAGACCGGAATACAAACATCAATTTTACCTAGGATAATATAATTAAAAAAAAATGGCTGAATTAACAATTATATTTCTAGAATATATTTTAAACAGTAATTTTTCAATAGAAATAATTAAGAACATTAGTAGCGAATAAAATTTATTTTATTATAAATTAGTTGTAACTTACACATACGACGTGTAGATGGCGATAAGCTTTATAATCTTTAATATATTGTGAAAAAATAATTAAATTAGAAAAAGATACCTGTCAAATAATTGACAGACGTGATATCAAATCATTAAGAAAAATGTATACTAACGTTTTCGTTAAGTTAAATTTGTTAGGACACAATTCGATTATTTTATAGATATAAGGAGCGGGCTCATAACAGAAGGAATCCTCAGTCGCTGTGATAGAGACGATTCAGAATTTTATTTCCCACACCACCATAAGCGGCTTCAAAATGCGAATTGACTTGTATTTACAAGCAAGTGATATAGGACAAAACGCAACGTCACTTACTCGTTTCAAATTTGAATGTTTTATACAATAGTTAACTTCTTAGTGATTTAGTTATTTTGCTTCGAAGTTTACGACAGTGCTCGTTCTAGCATTCGCAACAAATGTTATATCTATTATACATATTTTATTCACATATTTTTCGTTCATGTTGATTGTAAAGTAGGTGTCAAGTTAAATTCGAGTTAGAGTTTAAAAGACTAGGTTATAGGAACGGAAAAAAACATTACACAAGTTTGCGTCATTTTTAAGAAAAATACGTTTATATTCTATATGTTGTCTAGTTTTGACTTTTCTAACAGGCTCTTCAGTAACACGTTTTTCAGAATGGTATTTCGGAATATTGATTAGAAACCAAAATAGCCTTCTTCTTCTTCTTCCTCTTGTTATAGGCTTACAACCTGTTTTTTCCAACTCAATCATTCATCTCATTTGATGTTGAAATCCAGGACTCTCTCCATCTTTCCTATTGGTCTTCTGGTTTCCTTCGGGCGATTCTCGCTATCCTATTTTGCGCCATTCTTCCTCCGTGCTCATTCCAGGCTCTTCTGCGCTTCCGTCCCCATCTTACTATATCCTGCATTCCATGTTCCTCGCGTATTGTTGAATTGCGTATGTGATCTCTTAATGTATATCTCGATATTCTTCTTAGTATTTTCATTTCGGCAGTTCTTAGAATTGATTTTGTTTTTGTGTTGTCAGCTCTCGTCTCTATTGCGTACGTCATTATCGGTCGAATACAGGTCTTGTAGATTTTTGTTTTTGCGTCCTTGCTCATGTATGTGTTGTGCCATATTATATCCGCCAGGCTTCCTGAGATTCTATTTGCCTTGTTTACTTGGTTTCTTACTTCTCTTGTTCTGTCTTGGTTTGCGGATATCTCAACTCCTAAGTAATTAAAGGTCATGAGTTGTTCTATTGGTTTGTCATCCACTACTAGTTTGCATCTTAAGGGCACTTTGCTTATTACAATTGACTTAGTTTTATCGATGGATATTTTCATGTTGAATTGCTTGCTTATGGTGTGAAATGCAAATAGAAGTCTTTGGAGATCGTCTTCATTTTCCGAGACTATGACGGCGTCATCAGCGTAACATATTATTGTTATTTCCCCGGTATTCATTCTGTACCCTGGTGCCGCTCTTTTGACGTTCTCAATTATTTGGTCCATTACTATGTTAAACAGTGATGGACTCAGAGAGTCCCCCTGTCGTATGCCCGACGCTATCGGTACATCCTTAGTTAGGTTGCCGCTTACTGAGATTTGTGTTGTGGTGTTGGAGTTTAGCTGTTCAACTATGTTAATTAAATTGTTTGGGATGCCTTTAATTCGCATTATTTGCAGAATACCATCCAGTCTCACCCTATCAAAGGCTTTAGTAAGATCTATAAAGCACATAAAAGCCGGCTTAGTAAATTCAATAGATTTCTCTGCTATCTGTCTTACGATGAATATGGCATCTACTGTAGATCTGTTTTTGCGGAAACCATGCTGTTCTTCTGATATTCTGCAATAGCCAGTCATTATACCTTCAAGGATTTTGGTGAATAATTTCATTATTGAATTTAATAAAGTTATTCCTCTATAGTTTTCCGTGATTTTCTTATCACCCTTCTTGAAAATAGGTACTGTCATACTTTTCTTCCAATCTCGGGGTATCTCTTGGTCTTTAATTATTTTGTTAAAGAGTTTTGTTAGTTCTTCATGTAATGCATTTCCACCATATTTAATTAGTTCGTTGGGAATATTGTCGGGTCCTGGGGCTTTTCTCGTTTTTAATTTGGCTATCGTGTCTTTCGTCGTTTGGAGGCTTACTTCCTTGGTGTATTCGTCATATTCAGATACATTTTCGGGTGGGTAGTTGTTCCGTTGTGATTGATCTGTATTTCTATATAGTGTTTTAAAGTGTTCTTCCCATTCGTGCTCAGAAATTTTTTGGGATTTTGTATATTCGTTTATATCCTGTTTCCTTCTTCTTATCATGTTCCATACCTTCTTTTGTGCCCCGTACAAGTCATGTTCCATATCTACTGTGAACCTTCGCCAATATTCGTTTTTGATTTGTCTTATGTAGGCATTTACTCTGTTTCTTATTTCTTTGTATCGATTGTGTTCTGTTTCTGACTTGTTATTTCTGTATCGGAGGTAAGCCTGTCGTTTCTCTGCTGCCAATGATTTCACGTCAGGAGTACACCAGTGCTTAGCTGACGGCTTAGAATTTGTGTTGACTTCTCTGTATCCCAATGCTTCCTCGGCCGATTTATCTAGATTTCCTCTGATTTTTCCCCAGCTTTCTTCAACATCATCTGAATCTTTAATAGAGTTGTCTTTGATCTTTTCTGCAAAAAAAATAGCCATGCATTAAAAAGTAATTCTCAAAGTAATATACTATTTTTCTTAATCTATTACAAGCCTGCAGAACTAACGGCGTGTTCCTTAGATCTGTTCTATTTATACGTTTTCCATAAAATTCCTCACCGTATTTGATACTCAACTAGCTTATCCATAACATTTTATTGTGTCGTACAAAACGTAATGTTCTTTACCCACGTTCAAAGCTTCCTAAATAATCTTCAAAGAACTTTCCATTTCATAAAGAATCCCATTTAATATTTTATAAAGACTTCAGGAAACTTAAAGGAAAGTTACGTGAAAGATTAACGTGAAACTTTCCTGTAAGTTTCTGGAAGATCACATGCAATCTTCCAAGAAAGAAAATTGCAGTCTACTAAGTAAGAAAACTGGGAAGCTTAATATATTTTTGAAGTAAGATTTCAAGAAAAATTACATTTATTCCAAATTTATACTTTCAAAAAAGCTTTCTGCAATTGTCCAGTAATTTTCTTCAAACCTTGACTTCCTGAAAGGTTATCGCAAGCTTAAAAGTAATTTTTCCGTTAGTGATTTGTCGCGAATATTTTCCACGAAAGTTTTTTGTTAGATTCCAAAATTTTCTCGAAAGTTTTCTGTAAGCTTACTGGACTTCTTTATACTATGTGGATATAGCCGGAAAGGCAATATTTTTTTTCCATGTATTTAACCTGACTGTCCATTTATAAAAGTCTTGATTGCGTTATAAACTTATCTTTGTCGTGCTTGAAGAAAGGATAAATGTTTTATTTTTATTCTAATTTTAGGAACGAACTTATTTTACTTTTAAAAAATCTGGCTACGTCTCTATTGAATATTACAAAAATAAAAAACTTACTTTTACCCCGTTCAATTTGTATAATTCTGAAAATACAATATATGTATGTAAAAATATTATGTAGTATAATTCCTTTATTGTATTCTGTTCAAATATTTTGTTAATAAAAATATTGTAAATGTACCTATAAAAATAATTGTTTTATTTATAGTACTTTAATCAAAAACATAGTTGTAACAATGGGATCAGGTATATGTTTAAATGAACAGGGTGTCCCATATTCGATACTTTTATGGGGTTTCTTGTTAATGTACAAGCTAGTTTTCGACCACTAAAAAAATTTTTTAAGGGGTGTTTCGTCCTGACACCGATCGGACTCATCAGTGGGTTCCACCGATGCTTTTCCCAGACACCCTTGTTTACGTGCTTAAATATTTTTGGATCTTTTATTTGAAGTCATTCCTTGACGGGATCTATAGGTAAGATGTTACACCTATAGGCGGTCGTTCATAAAACACCACCCCGAAAAGGCAATATTTCATAGAATGCAAAGTGTCTGAGGAATCTGTATTAACTAACTGCCTTTTAGTGGTCTTTTCGGTAGGGTCCGGGCTTAATTAAAGCCCACGACTTGGCCTTCCGTCGCGTCGTCGTCCCTGCTCGGGCGCCATGTTGCAAATATGCCGGCGATTGCATGACTTCGAATATAACATCCAAAAAATATATACGTAAACCAGGGTGTCTGGGAAAGGCAAAGGTGGAACCCACTGACGAGTCCGCCACCGGTGTCAGGACGAAACACGCCCTAAAAATGTTTAGTGGTTGAAAATTTGCTTGTACTTATGTTGTAACATCGCCGGCATAGTTTGTTATATATGTAATTCTCTTTTCAGACAGAGAATATGATATATATATATATATATATATATATATATATATATATATATATATATATATATATATATATATAAACAGTTTTTTTCCTGCAAATATCGCTCTGATCCTCTCTCCAAACGCGTTTCGATCACCTCATGATCTCGTCAGTGGAGCTGTATCGGACCGAGAGCAACATTAGCATATGAACCATAAATTTCCAGGTATGTCGGCAAGATATTGCGCCTGCCATCTACCGACTTCGATGTCAGACTGAAAAATATCGCCAGGCGAACGACATCTATGAATCATTGGAGTAACATGATATTTTTAAAAAATCAAAATTTCAGTAAGAAATAAAGAAATCTTTCTGCCGTATTTAAATGGTTTGTTATATATGTAATTCTCCTTTCAGGCAGAGAATATGAAAATTATATATACAAACAGTTTATTTCCTGCAAATATCGCTCTGAAATTTATGGTTCATATATCAGTTATTTCCTGCTAATCTTGCTCTCGGTCCGATACAGCTCCATTGACGAGATCATGAGGTGATCGAAACGCGTATGGAGAGAGGACCAGAGCGATATTTGCAGGAAATAAACTGTTTGTATATATATAATTTTCATATTCTCTGCCAGAAAGGAGAATTACATGTATAACAAACTATTTAAATACGGAAGAAAGATTTCTTTATTTCTTACTGAAATTTTGATTTTTTAAAAATCGCCGGCATATTTGCAACATTAACTGTTAAAGTTAGCAAAAAAGTAATGTATCATTCAAGAGCTGTTTTTTAGGGAAACTAAAAACGCAGAACTTTAAGATTTTCTTTTGTTTTGAAGACATAGGGTAAAATTCAAAAGTTGACAATCTTTATAATATTTTAAGCGTAATCTAACGGTGTAATCGCAACTTTAATACGAGGTGTAATTAAAAAGTTATTCATCCCAATTTGGTTTTTTCAAATGAAACACCCTATATATTTTTAGATCATAAGGTAGAGTTATCAATTATAGTTATAGCAATATACCAGACTCTATGTCAAAATGAAAAAGCAAGCTGAATTTTGCGATTTTTTAAATAAAAATCGTAATAAGCCATGAATAAAAAACAAAAGAAGGTATTATGATATTTATATTTAAACTTAACGACATATTTTCAAATAATTTGAGTTTGCCATGAAAAACAAAAAAATACAATTTTTTGAAGATACGCCATGACGATATTTATTTCGTGATGTTCTGGTTTCATTATAATAAAAATGAGTTACGAAAATTACGAGAAGTATATCATACATATATGTGCATATATAGAAAACAAGAAAAACCAAAAAAATGCCCTTAATTCATATTTTCAGCGTTTTCCAGATAAGCGTCAAACTTTTAAAGATATTTTTAAAAGACTTGAAAAAAATTTGAATTTGAAAGTTTTAACCGAGACCACACGAATATTATAAAGAAAATGATCTAAAGGGTTTTCCAATAAGAGGTGTTATTTTGATATTCAAAGAAAAATGCCATTTTTTAAGATAAATGATCGGATATTTATTACATTATAAAGAGGAAGGTATGCCGTTAATGATGGAAAATAACATCAGCCAAATGACCACCACGACCATGCCTACAGGACCATATCCTTTTCATGAAATTTTCCATAACCAAATCGCAAAGTGGCTGCCCTATGTCCTCGATAGCCTCACGAATTCCATCTTTGAGGTCTTGAATCGACGCTGGGCTGTTGGCGTAGACCTTGTCTTTCACGTGGCCCCAAAGGAAGAAATCGCAAGGTGTCACATCACAAGATCTCGGTGGCCAATTGTGATCACCTCTTCGAGAGATAACACGGCCCGGAAACTTTTCCCGTAAAAGATCAATGGTTTCGTTGCTTGTGTGGCACGTAGCGCCGTCTTGTTGAAAGTAAACGTGGTCCAGATAAATACCATCCAATTCCGGCCATAAAAAATCATTAATCATCTCTCGATAGCGCAATCCATTCACCGTAACTATTGCTCCAGCCTCATTTTCGAAAAAGTAAGGTCCAATGACCCCGCCGGACCATAAACCGCACCAAACAGTCACACGTTCAGGATAGAGAGGCTTTTCAACAATAACTCTTGGGTTTTCCGAGCCCCAGATGCGACAATTTTGTTTGTTGACGAAGCCACCGAGGTGGAAATGGGCCTCATCACTGAAGATGATTTTTCGATGGAATTCCGGATCATTTTCATGCATTTCAAGAACCCAATCAGCAAAGGCACGACGTTGTTGATGATCGGCCGGCTTGAGTTCTTGCGTTAACTGAACTTTATAAGCCTTAAGACCCAAATCTTTATGCAAAATACGGTGTAATGACGTTTGTGGAATCCCTAATTCCAAAGAACGACGAGGAATGGACAAACCTGGGTTTTCTTCAACACTTTCGACTACAGTAGCAATATTCCCGGCTGTTCTTGAGCGACGTGCACGGGTTTTCTTCTTCACATAACTAACTTGTCCCAACAGCTCGAATTTTTTCACCAATTTCTTTATTGCGTTCCGACAAGGTGCTTCATGACGACCCAAAAATGTTCGAGTTTTACGAACCGTCTCTGCCAAATTTTCACCATTTTTATAGTGAATTTTAATAATTTCAATGCGTTGTTGAAGCGTGTATCGTTCCATCTTTATTTATGGCGTAGTTTCTACTTGTCAAACGTCAAAAACTTACAGCTTCAAAAGTGACATCTACCGAAATAGCGGGCTTTTCAAAATGACACCTCTTATTGGAAAACCCTTTACACAGGCAAAAAGTGGATTTTTTGCTATAGGGATTTCTAGAAAATGAAATATAAAAAGAAACCATTAATACTCAGGAACAACTTTTTGAACTAATTCACAACGCGTTTAAAAAAGTAAGAAATGTTCACATTCTTAACGCAGAAGAAGGAGGTTGTCAAAAGTGTATCGACAATAACTTGTAATTTAGAATAAATCATGTTTGGTTGATGTTCCCTTTAAAAATAACCAAATTGGGATGAAAAACTTTTTAACTACACCTTGTATTAAAGTTGCGATTACACTGTTAGATTACGCTTAAAATATTATAAAAAATGACCTTTAAAATGTTGTAATACTTTGTCAAATACGAACGTTACATAGCATTATAAACATTGTCAACTTTTGAATTTTTCTCTGTATCTTCAAAACAAAAGATCTTTGCGGCATTTTTAGTTTTCCTAAAAAACAGCTCATGAATGCTACATTGGTTTTTTTCTAACTTTAATAGTGAACGAGAAACCATAACCATAGTCAAACCCCATAAAAGTATCGAATTTGTGATACCCTGTACAATATTTATCTCAAATACTTAAACAATACTATTTCTTAAATAACAAATCACTAGAATAATATCAAATTCGTAATAACCGTTCTTCCTTTTGCTAAAATTTTAAAAGGTCTATATTATTTTTAAAGCATGAAATTTAAATTAAGTAGTAAAAAAGTTATTAAACTATAAACAGTGGTAAATTTTAAACATTGATTCGGTAAAAGTAATATTTTCTGTTTTATGCAGTTTCATGTGTTTTTAAAGATAAACACCCTTGTCTCAGATGAATTTAAATGAAAATCTGTAACTACGCCACTGAGAACAGCTCAGATTAATTAATAATAAATTTAATTTAACTATAAAAAAAGCACAAAGAAACGACGGCGATACTAACAAATTGCAATTATGTCAATTTCCTCTATTTGATTGAAAATCTTTGGTGTTGAAAATGCCGACAAAATATAATTCGATAAAAAAATATCAAATGGAATAAATTATTATAATTGGACGAACAACTTTGTACAATGAAAAGATTTAATTTTCTTTGTCAGCTTTATTATATTTTTAAATAGCTTAACAAGTCTGGTATCTTTATACTTCACGTTCTTTGGTGGTCAGTTCAGTAAAAATACTGCTCACTAGTTTAAAACATTCGAGATAATACGATGGATGTTGAAGATATTCAAACCTCTGATGATAATGATGGTTACGCAAAAGATTTCTTTTTTGTTAACCGTTGGATGCTCAGATGTGCAGGGTTATGGAAACCTGAATCCAGAAACGAAAAAATCCAACTTTTATATAAAATATACGCCATAATAGTTTTTCTTTTTGTAAATCTTTGGTTTACTTTTACAGAATTTGTATCCCTTTTCTACACTTATAAAAATGAGGCTGAGTTCATCAAGAATATAAATTTCTTTCTGACTCACTTTATGGGAGCTGTTAAAGTTATTTTTTGGTATTTTAAGGGGAACTTTTTAAGGAAGATTATGAAATCCTTGGAGGATCCAAAGTTCCACTATCAAGGTCATATGGTAAGGTAGATGTAAATAGATGGGATTTTTTCCTGAAGATGTATGTTTTTATGTGTATGTCTGAAATGTTTGCTAACAGTGAACTGTTAGGGTGGCATCTTTTAATAGAAATTAAATAGACTTTATACAACTTCCGACCATTTTGCAAAATGTTACTAAACATCATAAAAGTGGTTTCTCAGTAGCAATTTTTTTAAAACATCCAAAAGATTTTTAAAAAGTGTTGACTGGAATTTGTCAGTCTAGCAAGTGCTTTAAGTTCATTCTTTAACAATATTTGCGGTAAATACTCCTACTCCACATAGCACAAGACATCTTATGGACGTGTATTTCATATCCAAACACTGAGGACTTTAAATTTACAACTTATTGTTATCGATTCATTTTTTACTTATAAAATAATAAATACAAGTGTTTCTGCAATTTGTTTAATAATTATCAAGAAACCAAAACAATAATTATTTCATGTGACTTGACCTCTTGGTTATTTTCTTTATCCACCTATTTGTGCACACTTTTAAACCAAGCAGTTAATATTTTCTTCAATATTTTAGCATTTCAAGCCTGGAAATCTGTCGAAGGAATACAAAAAGACTGGTATTAAATACTCCCTTCTCTTTCTTTCCCTTGCTCACGCTACCCTCACATCCTCTTACGTTCCTCCTCTTATTACCACTTTACAGTTTATAAAGCATGAAGGTAAAGTAGATAATTCTACTGTCTCTTTACCAACCAGGCTTCCTTACTACAGTTGGATGCCGTTTCCGTATGACACTGGAAATATGTATCTTTTAGCAATGGCATATCAAGCAGGTATGTTAAATACAACTTAAAAAAAGAAAATTATTTTCATTAGCTTAACAAAGCAAAATGACATTATGAAGAATGAATTTTGCTTTTAAAAATATTTTATTATGTAATCTTGAAAGTCATATTCGCAAAAAAATTGAATAAAAAGATAAAATGAGGAGCAGTACTAGACTACCGAAAATTAAATAATGAGGCAATAACGGACAAATACTCTGTTCTCTATATTTTTGTAGGTCCAATGTTTTCTTACGCTTACAGTGTTGTTGGAATGGATACATTATTCATGAATATAATGAATTGTGTAGCGGGAAATGTTAAAATAATTCAAGGAGCTTTTTTAACCCTTCGAGAGCGATGCGCTACACGCCTTAACAATCGAACTTTAACAATAAATACCTTGCGCGAAGATGAAAAAATGATGGCATCAATGAATTCCGATATGAAAAAAATTATACAACATCTTCAGGTCATTTTTAAGTGAGTCGTCTTTTGTTTGGCCTAAAATTAGTTTTTTTTAGATTCAAAATTATGATATAATGATTTTGAAACCCCTTTTTAGAGCATGTGAAGATTTGGAACGGGTCCATCGTTATGTTACATTATGTCAAGTTACAGCAACTCTTTTTATATTATGTACCTGTCTATATTTAGTTTCAATGGTAAATATTTTGTGCCGGATGATCATGAAATTATTTTAAGGTTATTTCATGGCAATCCAGTGCACTAAATAATGCGAAAAACGAGTTTATTCTTGTAACTCATTTTTTACTCCTTTTAGGCCCCACCTCTAAGTAAGCAGTTTATAGCTGAATGCGTATATATGGCTGCCATGTTTTTTCAACTCTACCTCTATTGTTCTTTTGGAAATGAAGTCACTTTAAAAGTAAGTACTTACTAAGGTCGTGTTGAAAGTCAAAGTTTCAAATGAACATTCCTAGATATGACATAGGGAATATAAAACTCGCTGTAAGATATAACAACTGTTTAAAGTTTATTAAAAGTTTCAGGAACTTCCATATTACATCTGGGATAGTGATTGGCTTGCCACTAATAGCGCTTTTAAGAAAACCATGATATTTACTATGATGAGAGCGAGACGGCCTGTATATTTCACGGCAGGCAAATTTTCACCTTTAACTTTGACAACTTATATGTCTGTAAGGACTAAAAATTGTATAGTATTTTTTTGCAAATTGTTTATATATTTTCATTTTTAGATTATCAAGACATCGTATTCTATTTTTGCTTTAATCAAGAACACATCTACATAAATATTTTACTCTGTTGTTTAATAGAATATAAGATAGAAAATAATACAAAACACATTTAAATAGTATAGAAGTTACAAGCAAATCCTTTTTGACAGTTTTTTTTACTGATAAAAAAAATAATGGACAAGGGTGTATACATGCAAATTTAAGAAGCCCATTTAATAGGAATATCATTTTCCCCTTTTAAGACTTTTTAGACCATGTAACATCTACATAATATAGTTTAGTTCTAGGGATTTTTTTAAGTGTCCGTCCTTTTGCTAACATCTGAAAACCAATGGCATCTAACAAAATATAAAGGGTGTTTTTTTATAGAGGTATAGAACTTTTAAATGGAATAAAACAAAGATGAATTTTTTAAATTGACATGAAATTTACTTTATTCGAAAGATAACATTCTGGCATTATAATTTAAATATGACTTCTGGCATATGACCGCCACGGCTGGCTCGGACGTAGTCTAATCTGGAGATCCAATTTTCGATGACTTTTTCCAACATTTGTGGCCGTATATCGGCAATAACGCGGCGAATGTTGTCCTCCAAGTGATCAATCGTTTCGGGCTTATCGGCGTAGACTAGCGACTTCACATATCCCCACAGAAAATAGTCTAGCGGCGTTAAGTCGCACGATCTTGGAGGCCAATTCACGGGTCCGAAACGTGAAACTATGCGGTTACCAAACGTTTCCTTCAATAAATCAATTGTGGCACGAGCTGTGTGACATGTTGCGCCGTCTTGTTGAAACCACAGCTTCTGCACATCATAGTTATTCAGTTGATGAACGAAAAAGTCAGTAATCATGGCTCTATAGCGGTCATCATTGACTGTAACGTTCTGACCAGCATCGTTTTTAAAGAAGTACGGACCAATGATTCCACCAGCCCATAAAGCACACCAAACAGTTAGTTTTTCTGGATGTAATGGTGTCTCAACATACACTTGAGGATTATCATCACTCTAAATACGGCAATTTTGTTTATTGACGTATCCATTCAAACAAAAGTGAGCTTCATCGCTAAACAAAATTCGCTTATGAAAATCGGGATCAACGGCAATTTTGTTTTGGGCCCGTTCACCCAATCTATGCCTTGCTAGGTGATCGTGTGGCTTCAATTCTTGCACGAGTTGGATTTTGTAAGCACGCAAACCAAGATCTTTCCGCAAAATCTTCCATAAAATGAATGGACACATATTCAATTCCTGTGCACGATGGCGGATAGACTGATTCGGGTCTTCTTCTACGCTACGCTCTACAGCAGCAATTACTTCTTCTGTACGCACTGTACGACGTCTCTGCGGATGCATATTATCATTTAGAGTAAACGTGGTGCGAAAACGTTCTATAGTTAATCGAATTAAATGCTCTGATGGACGATTATGTAGACCGTAAAATGGATGTAGTGCGCAATACGTATTTCGAACAGAACCATGATTTTCAAAATAAATTTGCACAATTTGGAAGCGTTGTTCAGACGGCAGTCTATTCATGTTGAAATGCCAAACCAAACTAAACATAAATCACTTGACAGCTGAGAAAATGGCCGCCAGTTAAAAAAGTGTTGCCAACTTAAAGTTTTATACCTCTATAAAAAAACACCCTTTACAGTCAAATTACAGACTCTTCGGTAATTACCTAGGGTGGCTTATTATTCGAATTAAGACTCACTTAAATGAGTAATACACAAACAATTCTATTCTGCGTAGGAGTCACTCAAAAAAAGTAAAACACTTTTGGTGGCAATTTCTAGGTTATTTGCATGTTCATGTTAACGTCAATTGTTCACTATAAATACGTTTTTGTTTTAGCCAAAATTTGATTTATAAAATAACCTATTTTAAGATCTATTGTTAAACATTTTTTGTAGAAAACCATATTTTTTTTCGTTCTAATATTTTGGACACCAGTATTGCGAAACTGTGTCTAGGAAGACAAGAACGTTCTATTCAATAGCTTCATAATAAGAGGTAGCCTTTAAGATTAAATAAAGTTGCAACTTTTATCAAAAACTTTATTTAAATATCTGTTCTAATGGTATCGATTTCGTTATTTTCCGTAGTTTTAAATAAAGAACACTGAACTTCTACATCGATTTTAGGAGTTATCTTCTTTTTCTTTATTAATTTTTTTCCATTTTTAACTGTTTGAGATGTATTGCTTTCCTTAGTAAACGTTCTAGATGTATAGCCAGTCGTTTTTGTGGAATTGATACCCTTTTTATTTGTTTTGCGTTTCTTCTTTTTTTCTGTTACTGTTGAGGCATCACTAAATTCGATACTGTCATTAATGGTAGTTTCGTTTTTGTCGACTAATATTAGTTTCTCCCTCTCTATTGCACTCTTTATTTTTTCTATTGTTGGACGTCTCGTTTTGGTCTAAAATATATTAGTAATAATTAAGAAAAAAAATATTTTTACTCTTCATTTCTCACACAAGCAAAAAAAACTGGATTAGTACCGACCTGTAAAGCAAGAGGGCTTTGGCAAAGAATATAGCACAGACAATACGTTCTCTAGCAGAGAAGTGCAAATGAAAATTTTCGACCATATTAAGCATGGGCGGTTGCGGGAGCAATGTATAGGGCTAGAATAGATTTCAGATATACAGACATTACCCAGTATATACACCGATAAGCCACACTGCAAGTAAGGTTAGACGAAAATATGACAACAAATAAAATTTAAATTGAAAGAAGAGTCAGACAAGAAGATAAAATTGCGCCGAAGTTCTTTACTTTAATCTTCAAAGACATGTATAAGTTGCTGAACCGGCACCAGCTTTGGAATCAACATAGATGGAAAATCTTAGGCAGATGATGTCTTTCTTATAAGTAGTGACCTTAAAGACCTAAAAAGAATGATCAGAGAATTACATGGTGTTAAAAGAACCGTTGAATTAAAAATAAACATCCAGAAAACTAAAATCATGAGCCTCGAAAAAGTGGGAGTCACGTTAGATAGTGTGACGCTTGAATCGATTCGGGAATTCATCTATCTGGGCCAGAACCTGAAATTGGGATTAGAGAATCGGACATGGGAAGTGAGAAGACAGAGCAGAATAAGCTTCGTCTTAGGAGCCATTCATAAATTACGTAATACGTTAAGGGGGGAGAGGGGGTCAATAAAGTGCGACATCGTGTGACAAGGAGGGGGACGAGTCATAAGCTTCGTGACGTCACATGTATAAATCTAATGTGTTAAAACTCTTAAACTTCAACTCTAACGAAAAACTTTAAAATATTACCAACTTTATCAATATATATATAAGGCTTAAATTTATTTGTATCACTTTTTGGCACGTGACGACCGTGAAAATTCACGCTCGCTGTGTCTACGGTATCGCACGTCGATCTCCTTTGACATACGCCGAAAGGATGAATGACAACACCAAATGCTCAAGCACCAATATTAATGCACCTTGACTACCGTGTAAATTACCAGATCATGATTTCGCTGAAAAACATTTACCAACTTATTCCCTCTGTTTATGCCGGTATTGTAATAAAGAACGATGGAGAAGGGAAAACTAAAGATGTGACACACTCTGGACCAACATACGTAGCTATTCTTAGTAGAAAGCATGCTTCCTCTAACACAGAGACTCATGACACATACGTATATAGACTTTCTGAATTACCTGCTTTCGAAAAGCTAATAAGAACTCGAGAAGGTTTTGTTAAACCCGTATTTATTTTTACTTGCGATGGTGGTCTTGACGAAAATCTACGAAACGAGCGAGTTGTAGTGTCAGCTGTATAACATTTTAAATATTTTGACTTGGATACTATTTACATTGCCACAAATGCTCCAGGGAGAAGTGTATTTAATAGAATGGAGCGACGAATGGCTCCTTTTAGTCGTAAACTTACTGACGTATTAAAACATGACAGATTCGGTTCATATCTTGATTTCAGTAATCGTACTGATTTGGAGATAGAAAAACGGAACTCTGAGAGTGCAGGTATCGTATTGGCTAAGATTTGGAGCCAATTGGTCACTGACGATTTTCTTGTGTTTGCCGAATATATTGTGCCAACAGATACCAGACTGGATATTCTACATGCTATGACATTGAAAAACTATGTTACTTGGTATGCAAATCATGTACCTGAACCAAAATATTTTTTACAAATAGTAAAATGCGAGGTTGTCGCGTGTTGCGATGTGCGGCGATCTAGCCTGTGGTGATTATTACGAGGAGTTTTTTTACCATCACCTATTTTCATCAAACAGACGTCAAACGAGTATGTATCTGTAGAAAATGAAGACTTCCAAGGTAAGTTTGCTCCACTGTTACTAAATCTATCATTAGATCTCCGAGCATCATCATATTTGAAGCAAGTTTCGTACGATGGCTATTGTCCGAGTGTAGAGGCATACTTATTTAAACGATCACGTGACATATGTGGTCTATATTTTTCATCATACAAAGCCACTAACCAACACAAGCAATCACATAAGAGGCAACAAGAGGTTTTGCCCATCACGAAGATTCGTCCTCAAAGAATTACAGCTAGACATGCCAGAGAAGTTCTAAATGATGATAAGGATTGGATGAAGAGTGTAACATTATCCATATCGAGAACAAAGTGACTAATATGACATCATAAATAATATAAACGAATGGGTTCAAAGTCCATGGACACAAGATGATTAAATTCTGTATCGTTCGTTTGATTTATTATGTTCTGTAAAATTTCTAAATTGATTGATTTATTGTTGATTTTATGAAAAAAAAAATTTAAATAGAAATAATTTTAGGAGTGCCGTTTTATTTTAATGATTTCTAGATTTAAAATTTCAAAATATGTGACTTCACACCAGGGAAGGGGGTCACACAAATGTGACTATCTATGACAAGGACGGGAGGAGAATCCAAAAATCATGAAATTCGTGTGACGTAATTTATGGAATGATCAGATTCCTAAAATACTAAATAAAAAAAATTCGAACCGTCTGAGAATATGTTAAAGAGCAATGGAGAGAGTCATACTGAGTATTAGCGTGAGGGAGAGTACCCAAGAAGTTATCACAAGGAGAACTAAGATAACCGATGTTGCAGAAAGTATTGTATCTATGAAATATTGGGCCGGTTACGTAGGTAGACAAGATCTGGATAGACGGTCTATCCGATTAATTCAATAGAGACCCAGAATGGGTAGAAAAAACCTATATGTGATGGCATGATGATTTTCGTGGAGAAGCTGCTAGAAATTTGCTGAGGAACCCAGATTGACCTGGAAAATTATGATGATCTCTCAGAGACACATTGTAACTATGTGAAATACAATTGGCACATATTTATGGGTTCGTTGAATATTGTTTCTTTAAACAATTTTCCTTTGAAAATATTGCATTAATCGTCATGTATCGTGATAAGTAATTTTTTATCCTATTAACTAGATGCAATCGTAAATGTAGCGAGTATGTACTCACCTGTTGTTTCGGAACATAAGATGATTGATGTAAGAGATCTTTCAGTTCTTTAAGTTCTTCCAAGGTGTTAATTCCGGATAACAATGACGATGGTTGGCTTTTTTCTTCAGGCTTATGAAAATAAAAAATTATTTAATTAAATGGCCTTTACAATGTTTAGTTGGTGTTTCACTACGTACCCTTAGTAATAAAGCTGAACTATCTTCTTTTTCTTGAACATTTTTCTTTAGATTTTTAAGTGATGAAGCCAAACTTTGTTTATTACTCGTTATAGAACTGGACGACTAAAAAGTACAATACAGGAGTGTCAAGGTATAGATATGTTGGACTTCCATTGTCTTATTCTTGTTCTGTTGTTGAATATAACGACGTTTCGGCTTGTAGTTATCTCTGTCAGTTTTCTAGTAAATTTCACTTGACAACGGCTAGAGATAACTACCAGCCGGACAGTTGTGATATTCAACAAAATATAAAGACAATGGAAGTCCAACAGATATTTACTATTTCACATGAATACGCGAGTTTTGTCAACAAAAAAATTAACGTAACTAATTGTATTTCAGAAAATCCTATACTGTGGATAGAGAAAGCGATTAAACCGTGTTAAGTGAAATTTGAGAAATAGGAATGCTAGACACCGTTTAATACAATTCGAACAGGCTTCTATTTAAACGGATTCTTCGCATTTATATAAATTTGTTGAACGCCTTATCTATCTCAATCGAGGGATCTATAGTTATGCTACTTGTAAAAGTGTATCTACCTTAATTTTGTCACTTCTATTAGTATTGTCGACAAATAATGTTGAAATATCACTCCTTTGGTGATTTCCAGCATTATGCAAACTTTTAAAGGTGGAATTTGGCATTGATGTTCCGGACAAGACTCTTGAATTATTCTGTTCCCTTTGTTCTTTTAGTTTTCTAAAGAATTCTTCAATTCCCTTAAGAAAATTGAAAAGTTATTCAACAGGGAGAGTATATAATTCTAAAAGTTTTTACCTCATTTTCTTTCTTTTTCCTAATCTTTTCCAACATAACATCCTGGATGGTTGGACGACAAAATTTCTTGGAACATATAGTAACCATTTTAATAGAATTGCAGAAATGAAATGGTTAATGGAAAATGATAATGAACAATAATTTTATATGTCAGTGACAGAAATAAATGACAAATTATATTTACAAATTTTCGTTGAACGCGTTATCAATTGGTGGTTGTTCTGATAATTGTAAATAGTGTCACTAAGCATAGGCTAACCAGTCTTCAGGTGTGACATTTTTGTTTCCATGAAAAATTAAATAAGAAAATATATAAAAATTGCATTTAACAACTTAATACTACATTTTACAAGCAAAGTTTTCCATTTTTGATTTAGTAGTGTGGGTACGAGAGTTAACTGAAATTAAAAGTCGTATTATTACTATTACTAACTCGAAATATTTATAGCAAAAAAGTAAACTTAATTGTTTTAGTGTCCCTTGAGTTCCTGGTAAATTAACGAAAAAAATAAATTTTGTTAATTAAATAGTGTTGTAGAACGGGCGTGTCGGCAATATCCTACCAACATGTTCCGATTAAAATATTAGTTCCGAGTTGTAGAAAGCAGGTCAACTGCAGTAAAACTAAAAATATGTGTATCGCTGGAGAAGAAACAGATTTGGAAGTGGATGACAATATCATAGTAAAATCTTGTTCTGGTTATACCTACCTTGGAACAAAGATCAGTCAACTGAAGAAGAAATATTGGAGCGAATAACTAAAGGGAAAAAAGCTAACGGATGCCTAAACTCACTATTATGGTCAACAAACATCTCCAAGGAAAGAAAACATCTTTTATACAATGCAATATTTAAAAGCGTTGTATTGCATGGATGTGAAACATGACAGATAAATAAAACTTTAGAACGTAAACTGCTGGCTCTTGAAATGGACTTTTAGCGAAGATCTGCCGGAAAGTCAAGGATCGAACGGATAACCAACGAGAGAATTAGAGAGATTATGGGCGTAAAGAAAATTATTCTCGATTTCTCGATGAAATCGAACAACGTCAGTTGGTATGGTATGGGCATGTGGAGAGAATGACGGACGAACGTCTACCAAAGCAAATCCTAAAATGGACACTAAATGAAAAAATAAAAAGAGGAAGACAAAAAGTTACCTGGATTAAGGGCATTAACCGAGCCATGTCCGAAAGAAACTTACTTCCAGATGATTGGGAAGACCGAAAACAATGGAGACTGGGAACCGGAAGGCGTAGAACGCTATGAAACTGGATATATATATATATATATATATATATATATATATATATATATATATAAAGCACAAAGCTGTTGGGAAAGGTGTTGGCGGACTTACTGATGAATCCACCGCCGGCGCCGAGGGCGCAACATCCCAATATTTTAGAGGTATTTTCAGTTTGTAAATATTTGTGTCGAGTGCCAGCGACATAATTTTACGATAGTAGCTTTACATTATCATCAAAAGGGCATTTTTTTTTAAATTTGCATCATCCAAGCTATCTATCACTACCACAGATTGTTTATTTCATCCAATGACATGTTATAAAATGGACCCTGCCAGTGATTTATTAATAGAACTCTTCCTCACGCTAATTTGTGAGCGAGCGTAGTAGTTCACAACATATATACTATAATTAATGTACTAAGCTTTAAAAACACTAACATCTTACGATAAACACTAAAAAATGAAGAAAACTACATCTAGACTCGAAAAATGCTTTGCAATACTCGGCAGTATTCGTCATACGATCGGGAATTGAAACGATCTCATTGGTTGTTGTATAAACGTATATATCACCCGTTGAATCTAAAAAAATGGATAATATATAGTACTATACTATAGTCCATAAAAACTCGTCAATATAAATATAAAATTATCGTCTGATTCATGACAATATTTCCTTTGTAAAATTTAAATGAATATCAATGAAGGGATAAAAAATTCATATCCGTATTTAAGATTTACGATCCAACACGGCAACACTGCAGGGTCTCATTTCTTGCTATTTTACTATAACTAGATTTATTGAGCGAGTTGGATTTAATACTTAGACATTTCTCATCTTGCATTCTCGCCAAAAATAACAAAAAGAGTTTCCAACGCATCCATAAGAGTATAGGGTTAGTCTAAGTGTTTACTTTGAATGTAAGGTATATTGGAGATGGACACTATGAAATAAATAAAAATTCTTATATAAAAATTTATTTAATTACAAAAAATAGTGTATATCCGAAGTACTGGGAGAACTCGTCGAACTAGGTTTTCCTTACACTTTAATCTTTACTTTATCTATATCTTACATGGCAAAAATTTTATATAAAATTACGAACTAACTTTGAAAGTTAACGTCTAAATTTTATACAGAGTGATAAGAGTTATATGAACCAAAACTACTAAAACCTGTCAGTAATATATGCCATTTTTAAGTTTATTCAGAACTTTGACTATAGTACATATTGGCTGGGTTGTTTTTATTCATCCTCTTCCTAGATTTTCTCTTCAATTTTAACACGTATTAAATTTGAAAGGAAAAACCCTATTACATAAATATTTACACTACGTACATAAATAATATATATCACAGGAAGGAAAAATTGCCTTTCGTAAAATTGAAATTTCTGCAAAAATATTTTAAGGGGTTAAGCAAACCTGAAACTTTCAAAAAATCGATTTTTTTTGTTTAGATTTATTAGTTATTCCTTTAAGAATATTTTAAACCATTCTCCACGTCAAAATTCGAATTATTAATAGATATATAGCAATCTGAATGAATATACCCGCATCTCAGGTATCGATCGGATAGGTGCAAGCGGACAAGGCGTTACAACAGGTATTGTAGAATATCCTTTTATATTTGATATATGAAATCAGCCTCTTTGAATGATAATAGCTTCATGAAATTAACTTAAATCGAGTTGTTAGAATGCTGTTATTTGGTCTATGGTTCTAAAAGCACACATCCGTGGTGGAAAAATTGTTGAAATCTGATATTGCAGCTAGTATATTCATTAATGAACAGTGTATTACCGATTTAAATCTTAGAGTTGGACCAAATATACCGCAAGCAATAGAAAAATTAGATGCACATAAGACAATTTTGGCCACCTTATGAGTCCAGTGAAAAACCAAGGAAACCAGAAAATTAAAAAAAGTTAAGAGGACATCATAGCATTTGTGGGGATCATATACAGACCAGAAATGAAAGTAACATAAAAAATATTTCATTTTAAGACACAGTATTTTTTCTTCTGTATTTTTCTTGAAACTACTTTTTTTTAACATTCAAATTAGACGAAATATCTCGAGATCTACTTAACATATTTGGATGAAGTTTATACTGTATATTCTTAATACCATTTTCAGTGAAGCATAGGATTCTTGCGATCGGGTGTCGCGGTAATTTTTTATTATTTTTTTTTAACTTTAAATTTTAGTAAATAATTTGGGTTTTCTTTAAACAGATGCAATTTCTATAAAAAAAATTGCAACACTGAAGTTATACAGCTTTTATAACCGTTTTTTAAGACGATTTCTGACGGAGAAAAAATTCACTACTAGTGAGGGTTTTTGAAAATGGGTCCTATTAAATAGCCCATATCTCCGCCATTTGGGCTGACTTAATTTTATACCTATTTTTTTAGCTCCAGAATTGCTTAACCCTTTAATATATCCTCATTTTCTTAGCACTTTTTGAAAAATTTTATATTAAACAAGAAAAACTATAAAAAAAAGTAACAAAATTTATTTATCGATGGACAACACTGTCCGTTTAACAATAATTAGTTACAAAAGTGAAATATAACAGTCAAAATGCAAAATAAAAACAAAAAGCGAGTTTACAAAAAAAGTTCTCTAACACATCTTAAACAACCAAATCAACCAAAGAGTCCTAACTTAAAATAATTGAAAGACATATCAAAGAAATTCAAGTCATCTGGCCTATTGGCATAACTCATAGAATAAATGTATGGCTTGTTTTGTGAAAAGGCTAGTAAAATATGTAGGTATCACGAGTACTTCTAGAACCCTTAAATCAACGCGTAGTTGCGTCTATTGTCTAAAGAATATAAATCTCAGTGACAAACATGATTATCTACTATACTAATTATATCAATTATTACACTAAAAAAATACATATCCCAAAGCATGTCAGTGTCTATATATAGTCCCGTCATTGCATAAAAAATACAAATCACTCCCACTTAAACATTCTATATTCATCTGACATCATCCTCCCATGCATTTATTCCCCCAAACAAAATATAAATTAAGCTGTAAGTCTCTACCCTTCTTCCATTAAAAAGGGACAGCAACTTCAGCTCAAAACAATATAATTAAGATCAGCATCCTCATTAATTTTCAAGTTTATATACCTGAGAAACCTTTGCACTTGCTCGAGTGTGTAAACATGCAATTAATAGTGGGGGCTCCAAACATAAGAATCATATCCAAGATGTGTTCTAACTAATATTCAATAAAGTATTTTAATGGATTTAACAGTAGAAAGCTCGTAAGCAAGACGTTTAATAAAACCTGATAGCTTTGGCGACTTATTGACATTGTCAGCGATGTAAGTAACGATTAAAAGGATATAATTGTAACTGACTGCCAGGTCTCGCAGATAATCAACAATGGTCAGTATTCTGTCGTCCATTAAAGTGAAAAGTCAGTGAGTAAAGCAATATACACAGGCCTATGCCAACGATCTGATCATCCTGTGTCCTCGGCGCTAGGTCCGGGCCCTAGAGGGACCAATAATGCGAACTGATCCGGAACAATAGTGCCAGTTGTACTCTCCACAAATAAGAAAAAAATTGGAAGTACAACATAAGGAAACTGTTAAATACCTGGGAATAATTCTTAACTCACGACTTAGCTGGAATGATCATATTGAGGCTCGAGCTAAGAAAGCCATATGTGCTTTATAGGTTTATAAGCGAGCCTTTGGTTACACATGGGGGGTTGACTCTGAGAGTGATATATTAGTTTTACACCATGGTGATCCGTCCTGTGATTACGTACGTCACTAATGTAGCGCAAACGAAGTTTTCAACTTGACAACGTTCAAAAAGTGTCTTGTGTTGGAATGATGAGTGCAATGAGGGCGTTCGAAGTTCTAGTGACCGCCCTCCTCTCCACTTATTAATAGAAAATGAGGCATCAGTCATCTCGGAGCTTGAACTGGCGGCTATCCATGTAGCTAAGGGAGCGTTATGGCAAGATGTCCATCGCAAATAAAGAACATGATGCCGGTTTTGAAACCAAACCACTCTCTTGAGATACTTTTACCAAGCAAAGAGTATTGGAAAGAAGAACAAACTATTCCCAGGAATAAATTCTAATGATCTTTTAAGAGGAGATTTATGCTACTTTGCAACGTCACCATCTCTCGCACGCTCATAAACAGAAATAGGATGATTAAAATATGCTCAGACAATAGGGCTACAGTATTGGCTTGGAGGTCCAATGTGGTAGCTTCATAACTGGTGTCCGAGTGCAGGGAGGTACTTGACAACCTAATATGTGGTTCAGGGGTCACTCGGATATACACGGTAACGAGGAAGCACACGTTTGGCACAGATGAGATAAGCGGCTGAGCTGTTCGAATTATTTTTGGTAAGATAGAACTGAAATCGTTACTAGAAAGGAAATTTACTGAATACTGGAGGAAAGCTCCTGGAATTAGATGTACCAAGGAATAGGTACGCAGATGGTGCATGGAAGAGGATGAAATTGTTGACCATGTTCTCAGAGGGTGCCCAGTACTCAACGGACTAACGCAAAGGCATTTCGGGGATACAATAATATAATCCAATGCATTACGGCATCGTCAGGCGAGGCTGTTTGGATTCGCAAAAGCGATAGACCTCGAACGATCTGCGGTCATGGTGGGATGTAATAGGCCAACGAGACTTTAACATCAAGGATCGAGTATTACCACTCTAATTCATTCATTCATTCAGCGCAATTAAGAAAATTTGATTAATTGACACTTAAGAGATATTCGAATACATCCCATTCGCTCTGCACCAGGAGACCAATATATCAAAAGTGAGATCCTTAAGGAACTCCTGAAGAAACTGATACATTCAACGGTACAAAATCATCCACTCATACCACCTGACAACTATCACTCAAATAACTCTCTATCCAACCACACAATGGGCCAGCGACAGCAGAATCCTGTGAGGTAACGTATCGAAGGCCTTCAAGAAGTCAGTATACGCTGATTGGACCTCAAACTTATCCTTCAAAGCCCAAGATAAAGCACCCACATGAGATTAGATTTCACTCTGCTTCCTGCCAGCATAAAAACCGAATTGTTACAATAATTACACAGTAATATGGAGGTGATAAAAGTATTAACCAGCATCTCCAAGATTTTAGGGATAATTACAAAAAGTTTACTGTAAAATATGAATGATGTTTACAATATAGAATTGAAATTATACGCTTTCAGTTTTTGTTCTGCTTGATTTTAGAAAGACAGGTCTGTACTTTAAATATTTAAAACGTTTTCGTTGTATTTCGTATGCCTGCCTATACAAGGAACAACTTTTTGGTGAAATTCTTCTTTCTTTGCCATCAATAATTTTATTTATTCCCTTACAAAATGTAAACAAGCATAAATCGATAATGAAACTGAAAAGGTAACTAATCAAGTCATCCTTATGTTCACAAAAAAAAGTAAAATGAACATGTTTTTTTAGATAATTTAAGATACACGTTTTAATATTTTTAGAAAAATTATAGTTTGAAAGTATATATTTGGCAATATTATAAGATTTGGTTATGCATTTTATAAATGTCTCGTCGCAATAATTAAGCGACTTTCTTTTCGAATACCCTCTTTCTGTTGAAAATAAGGAGTATTCCAATTTTACCTCATTTGATAGAATATTCATTTTACAAAACTGACAATTAAATTTTAATAAAAGCTTTTTAGAAATAAAATCTGAAATATACCCTGTGGCAATTTTATTTATTGGTGCGTCAAATTTCATTAATCGATTTTCAGATACAGCTTTGTCAATATTCGAATTTTCATAAATAACATTTTCACCACTGTCACGTCTAATTTTATTCATATTAACCAAATCTTTTAATTGTACCAGACACACATCACGTATTTTCTCACCATTTGCCTCTGTAAAATGGGGACTTGAAATATTTCCTATTAGCAAGGTCTTGTAAGCTTGTTTAAATTGAAGACATGAAGGATTATTATTTCTAATTCTATGTTGTCTTATTTGACGGAAAAGATCTTCTATTGGATCTACGTTAAAAGACCTTGCCAAGAAATATCCAACCTTTTTTGAAGAAATTAATAATTCCTGCAAATCGATATATCCCCTTAAAGTTAACATAAATTTTTTTAAAGAAGGAGGGACTACTTTTTCATTACTGCCTTCTTGCTGAAAATACATGTTTTCTAGTTGTTTAATAGCATCCTTCCAGAAAATTGTATGTTTTGAATTTTGGTGTACTGCTCCTTTCAGCGGTTTACCAGGCGGACCTCGAAGAGTTTCTCCATTAAGGCTATCAAACAACTGGTCAAAGAATTTCAGTATTTTAGATGTTTCCAAGGCCCTGCTATCCATTCTTATAGTTCCAGTGGCATCAGCAATATCTGTAAATTCATTAATTATGTTAATTAAAATATTTTATTTTGTAAAAAAATAATATTACATAATGATGGGGAACAAGCGATTTTGAGAGACAAGCAGGGCTGTGACAATGTGATACACGTATTCGACCTGCGTTTGTAACTTCGCGTTCGTTTTACTTCTCGTCATCCGACAGGTAACATCATTTAAAATTATCCCCATTCGACTGACCAACATCCACGCCAATTTTTGGAACTGCCTTGAGTCGAATTCGTTTGAATCGTCTGTATGTCGTCGAATCGGTGCCCTTTGAGAGGAATTTTTAATTTTGAGAATAGTTAAAAATCGCAGGGGGCTATATCGGGACTGTTCGGAAGCTGACGAAATTGCATTTAGCCAAAAACTGTTGCACAAGATTCACTGAATGCGCTGGCGCATTGTTGTGGTAAAAAGTCAGTTGCGGCCGATTTCATCACACTGCGTCACGCAATTTTTTAAGAACTTTAAGATAAAATTTCTAACTGATTAACCATTTGGAGCATATTCATGATTCACAAACATAGGGTTGCCATCTCTAAAATCTGCCAACTAAGACTAGAAGCGTGAAAACCCCGGATTTTGGAGCTCTAAACCCGGACATATCAACAGTGTTTTTTTTAAAGTTACTCAGTAATAGAAAAAATAGTTTTAATTGTTATAAATCAACTTCTTGTTTATTTTCATACAACTTTAAACTCAATTTAGTTTTCTAAAGAAACAAAACAGAATCTTCCTAAAGTTTTAACAAACAAAAGCGGTCTTGCATTTTAATTTCTTTAAATAAAACAAAAATTTACACTTTTAACGAAACAAAATCTTCTTAATTTTTTTTTTAATTTCTTTAATAAAACAAAAATTTACTTTTTTAACAAAATAAAATCTTACAGCCGGATTCACTAACATTGTTTAGCTTTAAAACCATCCTAAATTGACAGCAGAGGACTTAAACTGACAAGAGAAACAATAAGTCAAGCAAGTTTTAAACTCGAAAAATACAAGTCTAAGAAACTCATTTTATTTTATTACTGGACCAAAACAAAATGTGCCGATTAAAAGATTTAAATTTCATGGCAACTAGGTCGGGTTTAAGTCTTAAATCTTCTTAGTGAATCTGGCTGTTAAAGTTTTAAGAAACTTTAATAAAACAGGTGGCTTTGCTAAGCTTTCAAAATAATCCTTTAATGAACGGTAGCTGGAAACAGGCTTAACCAACGCGTCTTGGAATAATAGAGAAGCTGTTTGTATTCAAAATCAGCTGTGTCGCTGAATTCTTTAAGGGAATCGGTTCGTACTGTGAAAGTTGAAAACAAATTATATATTTTTAAGATGATAGATTCATAGATTCAGCGTCCACTGGCAGTAAATCACATCCGTGTTGTACTGCGTTGTTAATGACGTGTGCAGAGCAACCCCCACCAATTATGTTAGGATTCAGACTTTGTTTGAGCTTATGGAAAACATTCTTGATTCCACGTCGTTCTATTCCACCGAAGTTTGTGTTGCAGTTGTCTCCAGCAAACGCAATACACTTAGACAAGAGATCATGCTGGCTAAGTTGTTTTATATTCAGTTCAGTCATTGTGTCATATGTTTCATTTTCCATGCTTTATATTTCGAGGAACTTTCTGGTCATTTCGTTTTTTTTTCCTTCAAAATATTGAATAACAAGAGGAAATTACTTTGCGCTTAAGTGATTACCAGCATCAGTAGCTACGCTGATGAATCGTACATCTTGTAATCTCGGTAAATGTGTCAGCAGCCTAAAACCCGGACTACAAATGAAGCCCCGCCCGGACGCTCCCCGGATGTCTTCTAAACTAGGACAAATCCGGGGAAATCCGGACGGATGGCAACCCTACATAAACAACACCTTCACAATCGAAGAAAATAATCAACAAGAACCTAATATTACTTCGACTATTACTTTTGTCGGCCATGACTTGGATGGGGGCTTCCACTGTAAAGACTGTTGTTTTGCTTTCGGATTATAATCGTCACCGTAAATGATCTTTTGGAGTACATTTTCTTCATTAGTGACCTTTTCCAAGCTGTCTTGAGCGATTTCAAAGCGAAGCATTTTCTGCTCTATCGTGAGCAATTTGAGGATGAATTTCGCACAAACGCGAGTCATTCTAATATTCTCCGTTAAAATTCTCGAAACACAAGTTTTTGGAATGCCATCGTCACTTTCTAATTCACGAGCAGTCAAACGACGATTTTATGCAATCGAAAGTCCCAAACGCTCAACATTTTCCAGTATTATTGTGTTCGAAAGTCGATCAGAACGTGGATCACAGTTAACAAATGTGCGATCACTTTATGATCTGTGTTTTACCCATTCACTCGTCCGCAAAGGCCTTCTGCATTATTTCAATAGTCTCCACATAACTTTTTACAAGTTCAAAGCAAAATTTGATGCAAATTGGCTGTTCACATCTCCCCGTCATTTTCAGCGATAACAAAATCCAACGAACGTAAAAATGGCACTGTAAACACAAACAATACGGCCAATTGGTAGTTACGATAATCGGCAAGTTCGTCAAGGGTCACTGATTACGTTTGTATCCTACAGAAGTACCTCGAACATCATGGCGCGAAGTTATAACGTACGTCGCACACACCTTGTATAATCCAAAAATTTTGGGGATCATATTTGGATTCAAAGTTCACATATGAAAATTATATTTTGCTCTCCTAAAACTAAATCGATCAATCGGAATGTCATATTTAATGACTTTATACACTTACATCTCTACTACTATACTCTGCTATGTGAAAAAATGACAGACGTAAACAGTATGTATTGCAAAAACAAATAATACGACTTATATTGCAAGTTTCCGTGCGAGTAGAAGCGAGGTATGTAGTGCACAAAGTAAAATATCATGCCGCCCAATAACGTAAAAGGGTATGGACACATTCCATAACAAGGTATTGGAAAATATATGGGGATTTGTGAAATTTAATGATCTAAATTCTGTCGAATTATTTTAACAGTTTATAAATATTTCACACATCAGACACCAAAATTAAGTTGGTTTACAAAGGAATTAAATCAGATACGTGAATAGCTACACTTTTAAACGATCTAAATGGGCAATACAGACAGATTGAGCTCAGTTAGTCAGGGATTTTAAAAATCAATACAAACTGACAATACTAAAGTTAAGATTAAGGCAAACGATGTAAGAATATCCAAATCTAAAAATCCCACTCTCGAAATGTGGGATATTATTAATATACAAAGAGGTATATCTTAGAATCCATCAAAGCCCTATACAACTCTAAACAAATTTAATAAATTTTTAGTCAGTCAGACTTGAACTCCATGGAAAAAGTAAATTTTACAAAGAATTCAACAATTTTTTATTTCTCCGTAGTGACCTTTGGTCAAGTAAGGGACATTATAGATAATCTAAAATATAAGAATATCAGGGACGTGTTTGAACTCAATGCAAAACTAATCAAATCAATCAAAAATCAAATTATAATTCCTCTGACTAAATTGATTAACCTCTGTTTCAAGGAAAACTTATCCCATCACTTCTTAAAAAGACTACAATAGTAACGCCAATCCTTGCTTCCAATAATATCCAAAATTATTGAAAAATGTATGGTGCTTCAAATAGTAAGTTTTCTCGAAGTTAATCTTAGATTGTCAGTTCGGTTTCAGCAGGAATAAAAACATGATATTGGGTAATTTGGATCTGATTTCCAACGTATTGGAATCGTTTCATAGGCCAGAATTTAATCTGGTTTTGTTTTGCAACTTGAGCAAGGTATTTGATTGTGTGGACCATGGAGTCCTGATACAACAATTACGACATTACAATTTTAACACTATATCATCGCACTGCTGCGAGTGTTCTTAATATTGAAGTACCACAGGGCTCAGTGCTGGAATAGATTGATTTTGAACTAGGCTTCCGCCAGGCAGTAGAGGATGACATAGAGTTTCTTAGATTATATACCATGGTATTGTCTTGTACCAGAATAGAAAAAATAAGTGGCATAAAGAAATATCCAATAAAAGCAAATTATTAATGTTCTTCTTCATTCTTATTAAAAGAGGGGGATAAACATGTCCCAAGTATTTAAAAATCATCAGATTATTTAGCTTAAAGGATTTTGTTTGTAAACATGCAATAAAGCTATTTTGAAATTGTATATTGTTTTAAAAACTTACCGTTTCTAGCCATAAATGCAATTGCCGCAGCCATAGAATGGCTGAAAACTTGAGCAGCATACAACATTTTCATCCTATTTATTCTTTTTTCATTAACATGCGAATCCGTTACTTTCGGTAGCATCCGAAAATCCCCATTAGATGCATCAATTTTATAGGCATTGATAATATCTTGCCATTTTGCCGTTAAACGGTCATGTTCTGTTTCCCAAATGAGATTTTTCTTTAATAAATTGTTTCTCAGGCCATTCAAGAGATGGGGAACATCATAAAGAGGAATTACTTCCACATTATCCACTATAATTCTTCGTTTGGACGTCATGCTGCTTTCTGTGTAAAAGCAGAAAGCGTCTTTAACTAAATTTTCTACTTCCGCTTTATTGCCAGCTCCCTGACCACATACAGTAGCAACAACATGTAATCCTGTAATAAATGATATAATATATATATATATATATATATATATATATATATATATATATATATATATATATATATATTAGAACGTAATGTTTCACAGATTAGAACATGTGGCTCTGTATTAAACCGGGATTATATCCGTTCTTTAGTTTGGATTCTTGTAGAAGCTTATACACGTTTCAACAAAATCTCAATTGGCATCCTCGGTTCTTGCTGATTAAATGAATATCTATATTAATTTGACCATTGATATACACGAAACACCGCAGATATTTAAACCAGTGTCAGGTTCACACCAGAAAATTGTCAGAGGCTCCAGAAGGGAGATCTCCATAATTTCTACTGCAAAGGAGAGTAAAGCTTTTTATATTAGTAATTTAAGTGTTGAATCATCTATAGAAAAAGTGCAGTCTACCTAATTCAGAATAAAATACCTGTTACGGCCTGTGAGCAGATATCAAATAGAGAGGGTGCTTGGCCTGCTCGATTGGCATACAAAATTTCAGTAAGCCCAGAACTGGAAAAAAATACACTTAATGCCAATTTATGGCCAAAAAATGTCATTGCAAAACCATTTTCTTCTAGAAACCATCAATTTAAGTATAATGGCAGAAATTTTCATCAACAGATGCCTAAAGAAAGGGCTCGGATGTAAGACCAAGAAAGCACAATCCATCCTTTTAAACGAAAGGTAAATCTGGAAAAGGTAATCAGACTAGAGTTGATATGTATGACCTTAATCACCTATTATTTTTGTACTTTACAGAAACATGAGCAAGCAGTGAATCGAATAATGCTTTTGGCTTTGAGAATTTTGCATTGGGTGTCGAGTACTGCAGGCACACGTGTAGAGGCGATGGAGTGGCCATCTGGTTGAAGGAACAATTAAATTTTGGCGATATAGATTTGAAAGCATTTTGTAAAGAAGAAAATTTGAAGTGAGTGGTGTATTGTGTGTGCTGGGTGTACATAATGTTATGTTGCTATAGATCACCATCAGCCAATGTTCAATATTTCCTATATAATTTGCATTATATGCTGGAATATATGTTTTTAGTGTTTGTCAGGAGTTTATGCTGACTGATATTGTGAAGTCTCCTACGTGGATAACTCAAGCAACTTCATCAATTATTGAGCACATTTATTTGCTAATTTTGCATGTAATAGTGTATACATTGTGGACAGTCTGGTAGTGATCATAAGTCGATTTTTGTCAATTTGAATATTAATATAAAAAAAATGTACATAGTTCTTTGACACGAGGTTAAATTCTGTTGCACTGAACGAATTGAAGTCTGCTATACGTGGCGAGCTTGCATTTTCGTATTTTCTAAACATCGTTAAATACTAATCTGAATTACATTTCCCACAGAAACGGCGATATATACATCGTAATCGTAAAGCATGGGTTAACAATGAAGTGAGGCAATCTAGTGCTCATATAAAAAGTCTATTTGACTTCAATTAAACCTATAATAATGCAAAAAAGAAAAATAAGCTGTTTTTAATAAAACAAAATAGAAGTGTAATAAATCTTAGCAATGATCAAGAACTAATAACTGATTGTTCATAGATAATTGCTAACTCCTCTAATATATTTCTTAAAGATGCTCCAGTTAATACTGTCCATCAAATATGTCAAGTTGATGTATGTGGTGATTTTAATTTTGGAGATAATTATAAAAATAGTTATCTTCATAAAAAGAGTTTACCCCTTTCATTTTGTGAGGATTAATTTTACTTCTTAATGAAAGGAAAACTAAAAAATAAAAATCTTTTGACCCCCAAGATGTACCAAGCTAAGTACTGAAGGAGATTCTAAGTAAAATAGTTCTTCCAATGATTTTTTAATCAACTTATCATTCTATAGTGGGAAGCTTCTAGATATTCTAGACTGGTAAGGTTGTTCCTGTTCACAAAAAGAATGATGTGTATTTAATGAAGAATTACCGAGGATGCCAAATAAATTTCTACAAAAAAAAACAACTAATGTATGGATGTACTAACATATAACAAATTAAGTGCTATCCAATTTTATTAAATATTTTAATAAATTACCCGCATTTTTCAGCTCCCTAATTAGTGACACCAAAAGGTTCTTTACTTCAGGTGTTTTTGCAGTACCATTGCAGAATGTGTATGAAACAGTTTGCTTCCATTTCTTACACACACCTCTAACCATGAATACCAAGGCACGATCACATATTTCTCCGTTTTCCACACCAACAAGTTGGTCTTCATGTTTATCATAAGCTACACTGGGCATTAATAATATTTCGTCAAACATCAATGTGCAAAGAAGTTCTTTTGGTTTAAAATGTTGTGCTGTTTTTTTCAAATGTTCCATTAGGAAACCATTAATGCCAGTATCAAATGGAATGTCCTTTAAGAGTCTCATCAATGTTCTCTTAGATGGTAAACAGAACATTTTTGCCACATACCGATAGCCACTGCCAGAACGTTGGTACAAAGCTAGTGCCATAAGTTTTTCTTCTATTGTAAAGCGGCAATCTATTCCTTTAACAGTTTTATACCTCAATTGTCTTAAATACAACTCTAGAACTTCTGATGTTAACCCAGAATTTCTGAAATTAATAAATTTCTTTGCCAATATAAATTTTCTCTTAAATGACAGTGTACGTTGACGAAAAACAGAATGCTTATGTTTCATATATTTTCTATTAAAGTGCTGTGCCTTTGAATCTAATTTGCTTGAACATTCTAGAGAATTCGGTAGAAAATGGGTTTCTATAAAGAAAACATTAAACATTTGTTTTACTTATGATATAATAACAATATTAATTTTTTTTTTGGTACTACGAAATCATTTTTATATATTATATCTTATCCTAGAGTAGAAATTATGTGACATCAAAAACATTTTAGTTTTAAAATCTTCTGAGAAATTAATAAAGGAAGCTGTCCCATATGAGGCAAACTTTTTCCAGTCCTTGTATAAATTTAAAAAATATATTGAAATGGCCAACTATATCTGAAACAAAGATGTGTGTTACATACCTGTTGATATAGTGGATGTCATGCATATCTCCCCAGCTTCACTAGAGGCAGGAGTTATACATGTATCTTCTCTTGGTGAGAAAGAATCTGGATGACGAATGTTAACTTGAGAAGATTGTCCTAAGTCCAGAATCTTACCATATTGTGAGGTAGGAAGTATGTTCTCATTTTTTTTCAGACTATCAGAAGATGATTGCTCTGTTCGAAACAAAAATACATAATTAGTATTATGGACATACTAATATAAAATTTTGGTACATAAAACCTTAAAAGTACAGTTACTAATTATAAAACTGTTTACTTATAAACAAAGCTTAAAACAACTTGGAACAAGTGTTCATAACCCACCTATTCTTGCTGGCAAATTCCATGACGGTAAAGTAGTCTTCTTAATATACATATTTGTACTTTTATCATCTGCACTGAAATGCTGCTGACAAACGCGATAACTTCTATAAACCAAACTAGGATCTAACGTCGATAATTTTGGATTGTTACACAGAAAAATCCACTTATCAAATCGATTTCTATCCTTTTCCGGATTAGGAAAACGATGTCTCGTGGAAGTCCTATCGGTACAACCAGGTACACAACAGTTCCTGTATCTAGTCATGGTCGTGGCAAAAAAACTAAAAAATAAAATATAATTTAAATATATAGTGAAAAGTGGAAATCATACAATTAACTAAAACTTAATGAGGATAAGATACAACATTTGAAAATAATTTAAAGCCTGATGCTGACATTACAGGACCAGTAAAACTTTTGGGCTTTCATATAAACTTTAAACTTACTTCGTCAGCCCCCTTTGAGAACTTCTAAAAAAAATTGTCTACAAATCAATCTCTATTATGACAATTAGAAAAAACGGTCATATCTGATACGGTGCATATGGCATATTTTGCTTTTTTCCACACCCACAAACAATATAAAATTCTAGTTTGGGACCAATTTTCAGACTACAGAAAGCAGCGGCCCGATTAATCTCATCGGTACAATGCAGAACTCATTGCAGATCTCTGTTTATCACCGATGGAATCCTTATTTTGAGTTCTCTATCGTATCGTATGTTTATTTAAAAAACATAAGTTCACTACTTATTCTGATACTTACACATATCTTACTAGTAATAGATATGACATTGATATATAACGAGGTAAATATATATATATATATATATATATATAATATCTTTGTTTTCTTGAACCATCTATATTTATTTTTCTGAAATTTCTTGGGTATGAGGTTTTTTGTTTTTAAAACAATCTAATCAAAATTTAACGTTTCGCCCTTTCTTTTGGGCTTTATCAAAAATATATTGTCAGTCTATGGTTAAAATCCGTTGTAGCTGTGCCGTATATAATTCAACGTTGAATTGCTTGCTAATATTTTGCTTTTGAACGAATGAAGAGAAGCCTTATTCTACATTCCTTTATTCATCATTGTTTCCTTCCAGCTTGCTATATAGACTTCGAATCCTGCAATGCCGTGATTCTCCACCTCTCTGTTATTTTTTTTTAATTGTTGCGTCGGTATACACACGGGATACTCGAAAACTTTATATTATATGCTTGCAAATATGCCGGCAATATTACGATATAAAATAAGCTAATTTTCGACCATTAAGGCGTGTTTCGTCCTGATACGACATCTTACCGGTATATTCCGACCCGAATTAACTTTAAATATAAGTTCCTATCTATAATAAATGCGTAGACGGGTGTCTGGGGAAGGCGCGTCGGAAATTAGCTCGTAATTGGAAATCTGGCTGTCGTTCCACGGTCATTCCCAAACACCCTTGAGTACGTAACTATCTATTTCTCAGATGTTATATTTAAAGTCATTCCTTAACGGGATCTGTAGGTAAGATGTTCCACCTATAGGCGGTTGTTTATACAACAATAACAAACACGTTTAATACAATTGGCTGTCAAATCAAAACTAGCCTACGATTCAACATGAAATTTTGAATGGGTATGGCGTTGTTGGAACGTTATTTGAAATATAGTAATACCAACTTTCCTGAGCAACGCTACCTGTCTTCAAACACAGGTACTTATTGATGAACACTGTTTTCGAGGCATTTTTTCTTGTATGCAAGTTTACTTTTATCATCAAATAAATTCTGTCGTTTAAGTTTTGCTCTTCAAATCTAATGTTTTCAGTTGTTATTCGTTTTCTCAATTATTGCGACTGTTATGTAGCAATGCGATGCTATTTGTTGCTTTCTTTTTATGACTATATACAGACGAAAGCCGAGTAATCCTGTTTATTTTAGTTAATTTAAAGTTAGCTGTTTTCATTTATAATTTAATATATATATATATATATATATATATATATATATATATATATATATATATATATATATATATATATATATATGTTGTAATCATAGGTCTTAAGAATTAGGAAAACGTACAGGGTTTGGTTATATGGCCTTTTTATTTTGCTTAAATATATAATAATACAGAAGTTATAGTTTTTCCCCATAAGTTCAAGCATATGTTACAGAATACAGGTTTCTCAGGTTAATTTTAAAAAACGCAGTTTTTACCGTATTGAAAAATACCGTAAGTTTTGTCTTTAGTACTCTTATTGCTCTGTTCAAATAAGCAAGACAAATAGGTATTTAAAATATAGCTAGAACAATAATTGCTCATTTTTTTATCCCAGTGATAAAATCGACTATATATATATAAAAGAGGAAAACTAGATTATTTAAATGCAGAGTCAAAACTCTACTGATTTTTAGAGCTTACTATCAGAATTTTTGGACGACAGTATAGTTGGACGGTTTTTGAAATATTTATAATTTTAAATATTGATAAAGTAATTTATATACATGTTATTTAAAGTCTATAAGACTATATTTGACTTTAGATATGTTGTTTTTTTTTTTAATTTTGAGAAGTGTAAGCAGATTTGTACAATAAATCATTGTATTGGATGGTATATAAAAACAACTTTAAACCTATTGAAAAAAAAACGAAATTTAAGATGCGGATATCCAGAAATGAATAAATTTTAATTAACAAGGGCCGAAGGACTCAGGTCGAAAACCCTTCGAGATATTATGTGCGATTGTAACATTTTAATAAGAAACAGGCAACTAAAGAGATATATAAACTGTAATAAAAATAAGCTAAAATATTTTCATAATTAAAACTTAACACTACCTACCCAAAATAAAGTTAAAGAACAAATACACAGCTAAGCCAACTATACCCAAAATTTTTAGAATTTTTAATTTTGTTCTTTGTTAGACTTATTAACAATGACACAATAAAGCATTTTAGTTTATATTTTGTTTACATGATGCACTAATTATACCCATAGGTTAAATAATGTATTATACTGCCGTTTTATGGTTTTATGACCATTGGGTTATTCCTAAGGGGCAGATTTCAAAGAATTTAAATATTTTATCATTCTGCAATTTTTCCACATTGAAGAGGGATAATAGATAATAAGACACCCTACTTATAACTAATATACTGTTAATTTTTATATTTAATAATCCTGGGAAATAAATATTTAAAACGTTCACATTGATGGCTTCATGCCGTATTGAAAGTGGAGCCCCAAAACAAGAATATTGTGGAATTGGAATATTGTGAGGAATATGAATCACATAGAGTTCCTTAATTTTCATAACATACAAAATATAAATAAATATTTGGTTACTGAATAGAATTATCCGTAACTTCTTAACGAAAATCCATTGTAATATTTAAGAAGTAAAATAATATATAGGTTTTTCACTTTCATTTAATCAATTTTAAAAATTTGTTTTGACATCACAATCAGAATATTAATATTAAGTGTGAAAAACAAATATGGTTGAACATAATATTCTTATATTTAGGTAAAATTATAGGTAAAAAGGGTTGAGACATTTACATTTTATATTAGTGGAATTTCTTAAGAATAAAGTAGGGCCAATGGGTCATTAAGTAATACGACAGATAATTCCAGTTTATTTATTTCTAAAGATTCTAGATAATTTAGTTTATGGCCTTTCTTTTCAACATCTAAGATTCTAAAATTGTCATTGAAAATATGATTATTCCCAAGTTAATGTTATGTATAATTAGAATTATTTTTATTATTTAAAAAACTCCTTTCATGTTCAGTATTATTTTGTTGAATGATCTGTTTGTTTGACCAATATGTGTTTTTGCTAGAACCACAACTCAATTGATATACACCTGATTGTTTTCTTTTTTAGTTTTACCCTTATAATTTTTGATAAATTTACCTAAATTGGTGCAGAAAGCATTTAAATCCTTGGTTTTTGAAAAGTTTTGCTATTTTAGTTGTTCGAGTCCCTATAAATGTTAAAGTTTTAAAATTTGATTCATCTAAGTTATTATTTGAAAGGTATATCAGTTAAATTGCTTTCTTAGGCTGTTTTTTCTTTAAAATTTTATTAATCATCTCTTTATTATATCCATTATTAATCGACATTTGTTTAATAATGTTAAGTTCTTTGTTGAAATTTTCTATTGATAGAGGTATATTGATAAGTCTATGAATGAAATTGTTGTATGCAGATACTTTATGTGAAAATGGGTAATTGAAAGTACTGTGGATAGTTAAACCAGTATGAGATAGTTTAAGGTCTAAAAAGTTACTTGAATTCTTGTCCTCTATTTCAAAAGTAAATTTTATATTATTATGTACATTGTTTATACGGTTAAAAAATGCTATTAGCTGTCTGTCTGTACCAGTGAAACAAACTAATATATCATCAACATACCTGAAACAATAAAGAAAATATTTGCTAAGTGGATGTTTATGAATTAAATTTTCTATATTGTCCACAAATATTTCAGATGGAACTGGACTCAAAAGATTCCCAATAATAAGACCATCCTTACTTATATAAAATTTATTATCAAATTCAACATACTGAAAGGCAATCAAGTATGTCTTGTTTTATTATTGGAATGATCTTATTTTTAACAGGTTTTCTACTAAATTAAGAACTTCATAAGGTGGAATACTAGGGATTAAATTTAGTACATTGAAAAAAAAATATTTTTTTTTATGTATTCAATTAATTGGTTACTATTTTTAACACTATGTGTTGCTTTAAAATTACAGTATTTCCTCAAACACAACTGGAGGATTTACGTCCCAAATATGAGACTCGAGACTAGAAAAAATATCAAGGAATCTATGAAGTTGGGAGTGGTTCCCCATGAAATAGTTCAACTATAAATTTCTCTTTAACCCTAAGTAGTTTCATATCCAACAATGTTTTTTTGTCAATTTCTTCTGAAATGATTTTTAACAATTCCCCACATAACTTATATATATTTCTGCCCTGATGCTTGAATAAATGTGATGCGGCTATATTTAGATTAATACACCAAACAAAAATACTAAAATATATGTAGACGCAGGCTTGACAAAGACTTTATTTAGTAAATTGCCTTAGTTACTTTAAACGTGTAAAGCCGCCTTTAGGATTTGTAAATCTTTTAGTGACAGGCAAATTTTAAAGGAATAGGTCGGCAAAATACTCGTCAAAGTGAAGAAAATCCTTTGATTGGTATTCTACGAACCTAAAATAAGGGATATGCAAAAAAATCTGGGAACATTCAGTGTTTCCACTATTTCAAATAATTACGGAAAATATAGCGGGTAAATAAATTTTTACAAAATTTTAATTCAGTTGATATATTCTTAATCAAGAATTATACTTACTAACTTATTTCTTAAGACTTCTTAAAACAATGCCCAGTGAGTTATACAGTGAAAATATAAATATAAAATAACTTTAGAATCGTCTAAATTAAACACAATAAAATAAATTTCACAAAACATCAACACCAAACGTTATAAACAAAGTGACAGACATAAAATAAATAATTACAAAATAAGAGGGATGTTTTACAAATTTTGTGGGATGTTTTGGGCCTGGAACAAAAAAGGTTGTTTTGGGTAAAGAATCATGCTTTGTGGTGACAGAACCTTTCATATGGCAAGCCGGTAGCATAGGTAGGGGGTAATGCCGGTTGCATATGAAGTCAGAAGGAAAAATAGTGGAAAATCAAGGCCAGAATCGTGTTCTACGACCTCGAAATAGAGGATTACGAATGAATATTTTCTTTTTTCTTGTATAAAATATTACATTGTTTGTTAAAAATATTTGGTTATTTTATATTTTATTCAGAAAAATACGTTTATGAAATTTACCACCGATTTTTCCCGTATGGTACCGATTTTTGACAAGTCAACTACCAATTTTTATATTAGATTGGTTGCCGAGCTAATTTTCTTATTCTGGGTTGTCAACTTTTTCAGTGATCTACGCAAGAAAACTTCGAACATACCCTTGCGAAGCAAGAAAGATTTACCCCCTCCAACTTCTTTCGATCTACGATCCTATGATGACAGCGCCTCAATTCCGGTTCAAACGTTTCTTTAGTTTTCTCGGTTCTCTCGTGAGGAGATGATCAAGAGTGGTTCTAACCTAACTTTGTTGTTTTTGAGTTTTTAACCTCTACGTTTGTTGATTTGTTATTTGTGTTTTAATATAATTGGTTCAAAAATGGACGAAGTTGAAAAACTAGAATATCTCTCTTTAGTGTCCAAAATATGTACCGAATTGGAAAACCATTTGGGTATGAACGACAAAGATTTAGGTAAGTTTGACTTATTTATCTAAAAAATTTTCGTTTAAGGCCTGTTACCTTAAACGTGTTAACCTTTTTTTTTAAAACCAATATCTATCACGTATGACAAGGAATTAATATTTAACATAAAAAGAAACATTTATCCTAATGGTAAAAATGCTAAGGTTTCAAAAACAATCAAAATTGATAAAATTGGCCATTGTTGTGCCAAAAATATATTGTTGAGACACATGCATCTCAGTTAAAACGACCACTAAATGTTTTTATTTCTGCTTATTGACAGACAGCTCAAAATCTTGATTATTTCTTCCTTGCATAGATATAGTTTTGCCTATATTTATAATGTTATTAAAGGTTTATTGAAATAGATACCATATATTTTTCAGCTGAATTCATAATCCATTTATCTGAGAAAAATAATACCATTGAAACATTTAAGAAAGCTTTACTAGAAAATGGTGCTGAATTTTCTGAGTCATTTATATCAAATTTGCTACGGATCATTCAACATATGAGACCTAAAAAGAACCAATCAAAAGAAGAAGTCACAATTGCTGAAAAAGATATATTAGCTCATAAATTTCCTGGTTTGGCTATACCTAATGAGCCTCAGAAGCCTTTAATTGAGAAACAAGATGAAGATACAGGAAAGGACAAAAAGGCTATTCAAGATGATGATATTGTCGCAGATCTTATGGCTCAGTTTGAAGCTGAGGCACCATCAGCAAATAAACATAAAAGTTCAAATTTGGATCATAAAAAACGCAATAGGTAAGCATAGGACTCGTTATTAATTAATTACAGTAAAATAAATCTATATTATCAACTTAATTTATAATACTTTGTATCTTTGCTTTCATTAGATCCCGATCAAGGCATAGAGAGAGATCAAGATCTAAAGATCGAAAAAGAGATAGATCACATGACTACAAAAATGATAGAGATCGTAACAGATCCAGGTCTAGAAATCGTGACAAGTCAAGAGACAGGCATAGGGGAAGGGATTATGATAGAGATAGAGATAAGAAACGAGAACGACATAGAAGCAGGTCAAGAGGAAGAAAAAGGTCTAGAGATAGAAGAGATAGCAGCAACTCAAAAGGCAGAAATAGAAAGGATCGTGACAGAAGTGGTGAAAAGAGAGTTAAAATTGACAGAGGTAGTCTAGAACTTGATGATGATCCTGTTCCTGGAAAGGTATAATAATTATCTGTTTCTGATATTTTTTAAATTTTTCTTGGTAATTTAAAAACTATGCTAAAATAGATGTATTATGTTTTTATTGCCAGTTTCAATAATGCTAACACATATATAATTTTATATTTTAGATTTACAATGGCAAAGTGGCAAACCTAGTACCATTTGGATGTTTTGTACAACTAGAGGGGCTAAGGAGACGTTGGGAAGGTTTGGTACACATTTCTCAGTTGAGAGCAGAGGGTAGAGTAACTCAAGTGTCTGAAGTTGTTTCAAGAGGAAGCAAAGTTAAGGTAAGAAGAATGTGCTGTTTTTAAAGTAGGAATTTTTGGTTGGTTGGTTAAAAATATAGAATACAAACTACAAGTTAGAATTTACACTTGTAGGTTTCTGATCATTTGCTGCAAGTTAACACATTTTACTCGGTACATGATATTAAGTTATTCTGTGTCTGGAACTTAAAGCCTATATTTTTAAAAAACAGACAAAGTTTGGTTTGCATTTTTAATTCTAGTTTTAAATGAAATTAAATTATTTCAGATTAAAGTTCTGTCTGTTACTGGTCAAAAAGTGTCACTGTCAATGAAAGATGTTGATCAATTGACAGGGAAAGATCTCAACCCATTATCACATGCTCCAGCTGAAAGGGAAGATAAAGGTATAAAAACTTATAATTTTTAATATATTTTTAAAATTTTTTAATACGGTGACGTGATAAAAGTTTTTTTTGATCTTATACTTCCTTGTACCAGGGGCGGATCCAGTCACTCTCTTTGGGAGGGCGGTGATATCACAATGGGGGAATCCAGTAGTATTCACTTTCCTAGTGTACGAGGCAAAGTTAGATCTATTTTTCCTAATTCGAAGCCCTTGGGGGGGGGGGGAGCGATTGTAAGCGAAAGTAAGTTGTCAACAGGGAGGGGAGATACCAGCAGCTTTGACATTCCTAGTGTAAGAGTCAGGGTCGAGTTTGTTTTTCCAAATTTTAAGCTTTTTTTTGGGGGAGGGCTGGTCGCCCCCCCCCCTCTCTTAGATCCGCGCCTGCCTTGTACAAGTATTAAGGTTACAAATTTTAAACATAAGACAAAAAGTAAACACGTAATAAACTTACTAAATTTAAATCTTGTTTATTATCCAATAGATAGAAATCCAGACAGGCCAATGCACAATAGCACCTCAGTTCTTAGGCTTCCTGTTAATCTAGATGAGGGTGAAGAGGACTCCCGAAAAAGAGTCACTAGAATATCTAGTCCAGAAAGATGGGAAATCAAACAGGTATGGAATGAGATAGTAAATTAACAAATAATATTGTTATATTCAACTTTTCAATGGAAATCATTATTTTTCAAGATAATTGACATATTCCATTTATTTTTTTTATATTGAATTATTGTAAAAAATTATATATTTTTTTAGATGATTTCTTCAGGTTGTATAGATAAAAGTGAATTACCTGATTTTGATGATGAGACAGGACTTTTACCAAAAGATGAAGAGGATGGAGAAGCAGACATTGAAATTGAATTAGTTGAAGATGAACCACCATTTTTGCAGGGACATGGTAGAGCTATGCATGATTTAAGTCCTGTAAGGTAAGTATCCCATAATAAGAAGTGTTTGAAAATCTATACCAAATGGTTCTTAGTTTTTTTTTTTTTGAAAAAGAAAAAGGTGCAACTGAACAATAGTGAAGAAAAATGAGTTCCCTGGGGAAAGCAGAAGTTACATCTATCTCCCAGCTCACAGTATTATTGATTTTCACTTGTTTCCTATTAGAAAGATAGTTATTAAACCGTTCTAGAAGTGTTCCATAAATTTTTAAACATGATAATTTGATACTGTGATTTACCCTGTCGAATGCTATGGAATAATCCATATAAATACTATCCATATGACAGCGCCTCTCTAAAGCATCCAAAGAAAGCCATTGTCAACTAACAAATTTGTTAATGTGGATCTACTTGCAAGAAAAAAAATATTGCTCATTGCATATTATATTCTAAAATGATGGACTTATTTTATCAAATACAATATTTTCAAAAACTTTATTAACAAGAGAAATTCTAGATATTCCCTATAATTTTCTATAAGCATTCTTTCACAGTTTTGAAAAATTGGGGTTATAAAACTTAATTTCCCATGATCAAAAAAACTGTTTTAAGTAAAATGTCAAAAATTTTTTGCAAAATAGGCAAGCAGTTATAAAGATCATGAGCTGTTCGGACCCTAGCCTATACGATTTCAATTTTTTCAACCACAAAATACATTTACATCTATTCAAACATGATCGCGATGATAGCGAGCTAAAAAAGTTTTCAAACATTTCAGATATTTGTCGAAGTTCTAAAGATTTTTTGTTGATAAGACATCATATTTGGCAAAACATGACAATGTTTTAATAACAAATTTCCAAAAAAAAATTTTGTTAATCATAATACTCCATCGTAAATTTTGAATGTACTCTAGTCTAGAAATATTTGCTTGATCTCGGCATCTATTCGCAAATCTGTAAATAAGATATAGTCAGAATATAAACTAAATGTTTTGTACCCTTTATGAGCTATTTTTTTTTTGAAAAAGTAAATTTTTAACCTCAGAATTGTACCAATCTGGAAATTTTGTATTTTGTGATAAAGACATTGGTAAATACACCTCAATACATAAGTTAACTGCATTATAAAAATTTTGTACAGCTATGTTAACATCATACTGTCCCAGTCAAAAGAAGATAAAGATAAAAAATATTATATAAAGCCAATTTAAAATTATACTAGAAAAAAAAATGAAGAGGCTTGTAGTTCACAGATATTTGATAAATAAAAGATATAGCCATTATTATTATTAAATCCAGAAAATTATTAGGTCTATTGGGATATTCATTAAATTGATATAAATTTAAACAAGCAGCAAGATTGTCAAAAAAGCAAATTTTTGTTTAACTAGAGGAATGTTTGTATAAATATGGTAAATTTTATTATTTATTTTTTAAAAAACTCTTTTAATTCACATATAGAATCGTTAAGAATCCTGATGGTTCATTGGCACAGGCTGCAATGATGCAATCGGCATTGGCGAAAGAAAGACGCGAGCAAAAAATGCTTCAAAGAGAAGCAGAAGTAGACTCGCAGCCTTCTGGAAAAAATAAAACATGGATTGATCCTCTACCTGATGGTAAGTATTGAAAAATTGCAGTAATTACTTTGATGATAAACTTAGTATTTTTTCTTTGCTTTCAAAAGTTACATAAATATACTTATTTATCAAATCTCAAAAAAGTATACTAGTATTTTTACTTTAAGGGATTAGTTGTTGTCCATCCTTGTTTTTTAATAGTTTTATAATGTGATCTTAATAGGGATGATTAGAAAAAGCTGTATATTTTAGATGAAACCAAAGCAATGTCTGCAAGAGGAATTGGTTTACAATCTCAAGATTTACCCGAGTGGAAAAAACACGTTATTGGTGGTAAAAAATCATCTTTTGGAAAGAAAACCAATCTTAGTATCATTGAACAACGACAATCGTTACCTATCTACAAACTGAAAGAAGAACTTCGTAAGGTAATCATCAAATAAAATTTCATTCTAATAATTCCATGGTGTTAATAGGTATCTTTAAGATTGTTTAAAATAGCGAATTTCAAACTTGTACATATTGTCATCTGGTTAGGCTTTTATTTTTGATAATTTCCTGATTTTCAATAATACTTTTTAGGCTGTTACTGATAACCAAATCCTTATTGTCATTGGAGAAACGGGCTCAGGAAAAACAACTCAAATTACCCAATATCTAGCCGAAGAAGGATTCACCGCTAGAGGAAAAATCGGTTGCACGCAGCCACGTCGTGTTGCTGCCATGTCGGTTGCAAAGAGAGTTGCAGAAGAGTTCGGTTGTAGGTTGGGACAAGAAGTCGGATATACGATTCGTTTTGAGGATTGTACTAGCCCTGAAACTATTATAAAGTAAGTATAACTGTCCGAAATACTGTTTTTTTTTGTTTTTATTAAATAAATAAATAAATGCTTTATTAACGGCCAAACCATTTAAAAATTTACAACACTTTACAACTACAAACAAGTTTCCAAATAAATAAAAAAAAAAATAGTAAACAATAAACAAACAAATCCAAAGCATCCGGTAAACTACAGTAAGCTCACATTTAAGACTACATATAGAACAGTGAGAAGTAAAAAATATGGACTATAGATTATGCTTTAAAAAATTTTTAAAACTATTTAAGGACATGTTAAAAATATCCAAATCAACGTGATCACGGGATAATTTATTAGCTAAAATGCACATTCTATTTAGTGGTGCATAGGTGGAATAGTTGGTTCTATGAACATCCACAGAGAACACTTCAACCCATCGACTACTTCTCTGAGGCACATTGAAACCAATATGCATTAGTAGTTCTGGAGAATTTATTATACTATTAACGATTTTAAATAGATAAAGTAAGTCAATGTATTCCCTGCGATGTTCAAGAGGCTTCAAATTTAATTGGAGTAGTAAATGAGGATAGTTGATATTTTCTTTAGGAACACCCAATTTATAAGCTACAAATCTTAAAAAGCACTTCTGCACCCTTTCTAGCTCCAATTTGTGTACATTGTAGAAAGGTGACCATATTGGTGAGGCATACTCCAATATAGAACGCACAACACTGCAATAAACAGTTTTAAGACAAATAATATCGTTGAAGTCAGATAAATTTCGTGTAACAAACCCCACGAATTTTAGTCCCTTATTAGTGATATTATGTATACGCTCTTTAAAAGTTAACTGACTATCCAATATTACACCAACATCAGATATAGAATCGGTCAATTCCACAGACACACCGTTAATCTTATAATTGTACTCAATTAAAGTCTTCTTTCTACAGAACCGCACTGTTTTGCATTTTCCAATGTTAAGGAACAATCTATTAGTAGTACACCATACGCTAAATGCATCCAAATCAATGCAATCTTGCAAAGATCTAATGCACTTAAAAAATTTTAAATCATCAGCGAAAAGCAGTGCCGTTCCATGCGAAAAAGACTTGACGACATCATTCAAAATCAAGTTGAACAGAAGAGGGGCCAAATGCGCACCCTGAGGAACCCCAGATTGTACCCTAATTTCACGCGACAAGTAGTTCTTATATCGTACAATTTGTATTCTCCCCGTAAGATAGCTTCGCATCCACGAAAGGAGCGGATCTTGAATATTAATAGATTTCAGTTTAGTTAAAAGACAAGTATGATTCACTGTGTCAAACGCCTTGGAAAAATCAGTATATATAGCATCAACCTGGCAACGATCCTCCAAAGCACATAGCAAAAAGTCAACATAAATCAAAAGATTTGTAACTGTGGACTTCCTCTTACAGAAACTATGTTGTTCTGGAACTGTATAATAGCCAAAAACAGTTGTTAATTCATCAGTCAAAAAAGAGAATCAAATATTTTTGAAAGTATGGAACATTTAGAAATTGGCCTATAATTTTCTATATGTACTCTATTTGAATTCTTATATATAGGGTAAACATAACCCCTCTTCCACTCATCAGGAAAAATCCCACTTTGAAGGGACAAATTATATAATTTACTCAAAATAAGTGAAAAGATACATTGGCATGAATTAATATTGGGATATATTGCTAGTGTTTGAGAATTCATCTCTCTACCAAACACACATAGGTGTAATGGACTGTATTTTATTATTTAGGGTTTTAAGAGAAAGTCATAAAAATCATTAATAACTTTAATAAGTAAATGCAAATAGATTTCATAAAATAAACAAATTCTATTCTATTAGAAAGAAGTAAATCACAGGCTTCATGAAGCAACATGAGATTTTAGAAGAATTTGCCTACAAATTCGTTAAAAATTTGTATGAACAGAGTGTGTCAAATTGACAGAGAAAACTTGGGCAAAAATTTCTGAGAATTGTTAGTAAAATACTGAGAGAACTGTATAAATTCATTTATATATAATGACTTTTTTCGTAAACACCCATGCCGAAAGATAACAACTTCACTGAACAATTTAAATGAATTTTATCGTGCCCAAAGACGACGAAATAAATATGATTTTAATCGCCTGCTTAAACACTGGCAACACCGTACGTGGTAGTTCAAAAAGACTAAACTAAGATTAAAGCGCTCTTCGAGTTCAGTTGAAAACAGCTGTATATGCCGTATGATGGATTTACCGACTGGTGCTTTATGGAAAATGATTCCTTGTCGACATCGACAAGGAATCATTCTCCATAAAGAACCAGTCGGTTAACCCGTCATACGGCATATACAGCTGTTTTCAACTGATTTTACCACAATCGATCGGTCTTTTGATCTTATAATAGGGAAAAAATGTGGCATTTTAACATAGCTATTGATTATTTAATATTTAAGATTAAAAATTAGGTAAAAAAATGTAGAGAGTTATCGAACAGAAAGAATTGTGAAGTCGGGAAAACTTAGTTCCCTTAGTCTGTGGCGCTAATCTCATAGAGTTGTGTAGGTTGTAAATATTTTCTACTTTAGATTCTAAGAACATTTTAATTGGCGTCAAAGCTTTGAGACGACAGTAATTATGTGTATATTTTAAAATGTTAGTAGGTTAAAATTGGACTTCATTAAGTCACCCAATATAAACATATAGGGTGTTCATAAACTACTGGAGTTTTAATATGCTTCGTGCTTAATAAATTAGCATCTTTTATTACATTTTTAAAACTAGATTTTCTTTATAAAACCTATCTTATTTAAACCGATTTTTTTTTATAGATACATGACAGATGGTATGTTACTAAGGGAATGTTTAATGGACTTGGACCTAAAAGGCTATTCAGTTATTATGTTGGATGAAGCTCATGAGAGAACAATTCACACAGATGTCCTTTTTGGACTATTAAAGCAAGCAGTAACTAAGAGACCTGAATTAAAGCTTATTGTAACATCAGCTACTTTAGATGCGGTCAAGTTCTCTCAATATTTCTTTGAGGCGCCCATTTTTACCATCCCAGGTAATATATTTTTTGAGGTTGTATGAATAACGATATTAAAATTACAGAGAACTGAAATAATTGGTAGGTTCCCTCGGTTCCACGCTAACCGTGGTTTCCAGTGATCTCAAAACAGTTCCAGAATAGCAGATAAATAACTCAAAAGTAATAAAACTGACTAAATTTAATAACTGATTAATTTTTTCCTTTATGATTTTTGGGTAGTAATATTAGACATACTCTTTTTCATGATCAAGAATTGTTAAAAAAAATTAATTTCTTTAGATCTTAAGATGTTCATATTTTTTTTTTAACAAAAATGGCGTGGACTTAGCAACAAGGCAGATTATCACCTGACAATAGTACTCGTGAGACGCTAAATATTTATATAGATCAGGCATTTTGGACAGGGCTTTTTTTTGTCCATGCCTGTCTCTGTTTAAATCTAAAATCTCTTGATTGACATGATAAACTTTTCAAAAAGCATAAGCATATTCTTTCAAATTATTGTTGGCTCATAGGAAATATTGCTTTATTTATAGGAAATGATTTATTAACGATTTTTATTACAATTTGCTGATAAACGCTTTTCGTTTAGGTCGGACTTTTCCTGTTGAAGTATTGTATACAAAGGAACCTGAGACTGATTACTTGGATGCCAGCTTAATAACTGTAATGCAAATTCATTTGAGGGAACCGCCAGGAGATATATTGCTGTTTTTGACTGGTCAAGAAGAGATCGACACAGCTTGTGAAATTTTGTATGAGAGAATGAAATCTCTAGGTAGGCCCGATTTAACATTAATTTATCATTATTAAAAAAAAACAGTAGAGAAGTTTGAAACTTTAGAGATAATTTTTTCTTTAAATACAAGGTGACCCAGAAATAGTTGGCAGTCTCTCAACAGCTTATAGTTCATATGAATAATGTTCATATAATTTTTTTTTTCCAAAATTATACCCCATACCGAGATATTCGCCCTCAAACATGGAGTTTTCTCAAAATAACTTTTGTTCTGCTTAATAAAATGTAATCAAATTTTGGTTAAAGTAATAATAAATGACCATTCTTAGATTGATTTAACAAAATTCTTTTATTACTTGCCAGGTGAGCTCGGGGTGCTGTACGCTTTCACTAAATTTTAGAGCCCATTAAATATATTTTTTTATAATTTATTCTTTCCTTAGAAAAAAAGATACTCTTCTTTGATTATGAAAAACGAACGATTTTCGAGATAAATATATTTAAATATTCAATTGCATCCAATTTGAATGCGGTAATAGGAATACTGGTTAATTAAAAATGAAAATGTTTTCTTCTAGAAAAAATATTTGCTTGCAAGTTTAACTCCTTATCGTTACGTAAAAGTCTGTGATACTTAACTTAATTCACACTGCTGATAGTAAAATAATGGGTATTCTTATTATGAAACCGTAGTGAAATGTTCAGATTTCTTCGCAAATGGTTCATTTTTTCAAAATCAAAGAAGAATACCTTTTTTCCTAAGAAAACAATAAACAAAGAAAAATGTATGTTACATTTAAACTATGCAATCGGCTTTAAAATTACCTCTTTTCCTAAGTTACCCTGTATAAAAGTATATTTTTATACTATAGATTTCTAATTTAACATAGGTCCCGACGTTCCTGATCTTATAATTCTACCGGTTTACTCGGCTTTACCATCAGAAATGCAAACTAGGATTTTTGAACCGGCGCCCCCTGGTAGTAGAAAAGTTGTGATAGCGACCAATATTGCCGAAACTTCGTTGACAATAGATGGCATTTATTACGTCGTCGATCCTGGATTCGTCAAACAAAAAGTGTACAATTCTAAGACTGGTATGGACTCTTTGGTTGTTACTCCTATCTCACAGGTAAGATTATTCTTAAGCTTGATAATACTTACAGTCTCAATTAAAATTTTATCAATGCATATCATTTTTAAATTTATATATATAATATAAATCCTGTAACTTTGAGGACATTCTGCAGATTAATAATACATTTTAGGCTCAAGCAAAACAAAGAGCAGGTAGAGCAGGGCGCACCGGACCTGGAAAATGCTACCGACTTTATACAGAACGAGCCTATAGGGATGAAATGTTGCCAACTCCAGTACCCGAAATTCAAAGAACAAATCTAGCAACAACGGTATGTACTTATTTAAACATTGGCATTGCATTTTTATTATAATCCAATGTAACATTATTAAATTAACTATTTATTTCTTTTACTCAAAATATTATAGATTTCCATGAGAGACTGGAATTGAATTTCTTTCTTATTAATTTGCATTTATCAGGAGTGTAATAAAATTGTTTTTTAGGTTCTTCAATTGAAAACAATGGGTATTAACGATTTACTTCATTTTGATTTTATGGATGCTCCACCAGTAGAGTCTCTGATAATGGCGCTGGAACAACTGCATTCGTTATCAGCATTGGACGATGAAGGGCTGTTAACAAGACTTGGTAGAAGGGTAGATATATATTAGTTATTACAAAATATTTCACTTCCATCAAAAACTGTGCGTAAACATTGAAAAAAAAAAATCACGTCGAATTGAAAATATCCTTGTTTTGAAATCTGTTAAAAATTACACTAAACATAAAAATTGATATACTCTGTTTAATTTTAGATGGCCGAGTTCCCTCTTGAACCCAATTTATGCAAAATGCTTATCATGTCCGTGGCGCTCCAGTGTTCTGATGAGATTCTGACCATAGTAAGCATGCTTTCAGTCCAAAACGTATTCTACAGGCCTAAAGATAAACAAGCATTAGCGGACCAGAAAAAAGCCAAATTTAACCAACCTGAAGGGGATCATTTGACTCTGTTAGCGGTCTACAATAGTTGGAAAAATAATAAATTTTCCAATGCATGGTGTTATGAAAACTTTGTGCAAATAAGAACTTTGAAAAGAGCTCAAGATGTACGGAAACAGTTACTAGGTATTATGGATAGGCATAAATTGGACGTAGTGTCTGCTGAGAGGAATACTGTGAGGGTTCAGAAAGCAATTTGCTCGGGTTTCTTTAGGAATGCTGGAAAGAAAGACCCACAAGAGGGATACAGGACTTTGGTTGACAGTCAAGTGGTGTATATTCATCCTTCTAGTGCTCTGTTTAACAGGCAGCCTGAATGGTAAGTTTGCTTGAGAAATATGTTAGTGTAAAGAAAAAATTATCATTTACAATCATTTTTTTTTTTTGTGGAGGTTGACAAATTTCATTTTTATTTCAAACTGAATGAATATTTATTTTTCTTGTTAGACTGTCTCAGAGATAAATATAAACAGTAAAAACACAACGTTGCCTAATCACAGACTAGTTATGAGCAACTGAGTCAAACGAAGTTTCGTATTTAATTATATTTTTAACCGACTTCTAAAAGAAGGAGGTCTCAATTCGTCGACTATGTATTTTTTTTTAATGTATGTACACCGATTACTCCGAAACGGCTGCACGGATTTGAATGAAATTTTTTATGTTATATTTAGGAAGTTGCTGCGGTGGTCCCGTATTTTTTTAGATGAAATTGGTGCTGTAAAATCCAAGATGGCGCTTACAATATGGCGGCCAAAAAAAAAATTTTGTCCGATTTTCTCCAAAATTGGAATGGGAGAGTTTTCGGGGTCACCCATGACGAATCCAAAATTATTTTTAAAAAATTCAATATGGCATATCCAATATGGTGGATAAAAAATTAATTCTGTCCGATTTTTTTCAAAATTGATGTGGTAGCATATTACGAATTTGATATTATTTAAAAAAAAATAATATGGCGGATCTAAGATGAAGGATTAAAGGTTCTACATCTCTCGATTTTGTCTAAAGTCAGTTTTGGTGGATTTTTGTTAGTGTTAATTACGAAATTAAAATATCTTTTGAAAAACTCAATCTGGCGGATTCAATATGGTGTCCTAAAAATTTTACATTTTTTGACTTTCTCCAAAACTGATGAGAGGGTTCTTGAGGGTATAAATTATGAATTTAATAGTATTTCTTCTGGATTCAATATGGCGAACGCAATATAGCTGACTAAAAATTTTACATTTTTCGATTTTGTTCAAATTTGGAACTGAATCGTTTTTGACGATGTAAATAGTGAATATAAAATTATTTTCATTTTCATCTAAAATTGGTATTAGTGAGTTTTGAAGGGTTTAGATTTAGATTAGATTAAGACTTAAAATAATTTTTTTGAAATTCAATATAGGGGATGCAATATGGTGGGTTGAAAATTTTACCTTATTCATATTTTTTCAGATTTGGTATTAGGGGGTTGGGGGGTGGTGTTTTACGAATATGAAGTTACTTTTTTTCCAACTATTAGGTTGATAAGATACAATATGAGGGACTAAAAATTTTACATTTTCCGGTTTTATTTAAAATTGATATCCCCGCAATATTAGCATTTTTTCAGATTTGGTATTAGGGGGTTGGTGTTTTACGAATATGAAGTTACTTTTTTTCCAACTATTAGGTTGATAAGATACAATATGAGGGACTAAAAATTTTACATTTTCCGGTTTTATTTAAAATTGATATTGCGGGGTTCTTAGGGCGTATAAAACCTCAATATGCAATATAAAATATATCAGGCTAAGAAATTTACGTCTCAAATTCTTTAAATATCGATATAGGAAGGTTTTGGGGCCTATATTACCAATCTGAAATTAATTTGAAATTTGAAAAGATAGTGGATTTATTATGACAAACTAAATATTTGTTTGACACAATTTCATTGGTATTTGGAGAACTGTAAGAATCAAAGAATTTTTAGTGGTTCATTTTAGGGTGATTTACAATTATGGATAAAATGGGTACTTTTTTGACACCTTGGAGTCATTGCGAGGTACACTAATCTCGATTAACACTTAGTTTAAATAATTTATGAATTCATAATGAATTCAAAACTAAAAATCGAAAAATAAAATTTTTGTAAAAAAATTGAACCGACTTCTATAAGTGTGCTAAAAAATGAAAAATAAGTAGAAATTTTTACATGAAATTGAAATTTTTGAAGTCGGCGTCAAATTATTTCTAAATGAAATAAATAACTACTAGTATATACAAATTATGGTAAGAAAGCAATTAAAAATAAAGTATTGTTAATCTGTTTATGCGAATCACATTTTGTCAGGTATTAGTTTGGCGCCGACTTCAAAAATTTCAATTTCATATAAAAATTTCTAGTTATTTTTCACTTTTTAGCGCACTTTTAGAAGTCGGTTCAATTTTTTTATAAAAATTTTATTTATATTTTCTATTTTAATGATAAATGCCTTGCAAATAATTTATTATTAGTATTTTAATTTAGTTTATCAAATATTGGGTACTACACTTCATTTGACTTAAGTGCAATGAATGGACCTCCTTAAATACTGAACACGACGGATTTTTGGAGTATTTATTAAAATACCAATTTTTATTGTTATAGGGTTATATATCATGAACTTGTGTGTACCACAAAAGAATACATGAGGGAAGTGACTACAATAGATCCAAAATGGCTGGTAGAATTTGCACCTGCTTTCTTCAAGTTCTCAGATCCAACGAAATTAAGTAAATTTAAGAAAAATCAAAGGCTTGAACCACTGTATAATAAATATGAAGAACCAAATGCCTGGAGAATTTCTAGAGTCAGGAGAAGAAGAAATTAAAAGTGTTGGTATTTTTGTAAAATTGTATATAAAAATAGTAAGTTAAAAAAAAATAATTTAGTGCATATCTAGTAATTATTACTGAGGTTTTAAATATCTCTTTCAATTTTTAAAATTATTTACATATTTATTTTATCCTGGACTTTATTTGCTCTATTAATATGTAATATTTGTCATTTGTAGCATATACTAAAAATAAATTAGTATATATTTTTTGTAAAGTTAAATAAAGGTATTTATTTCCAAAGTACTCAGTTGTTATTCTTTCTATACTGATAAATACAAAACTTGTTACTTTTAAAAGATTAAAATTTTCAAAGATGCGACATGCAATCAAGGGGTGATGCTAGAAATTAGTCCCCGTTAGATGAAGTCCAAGCCTAGTCAGAAGGCTTACTTACATTCCTTTATTAAAAAAGATACAGATTCTTTAAAGTTACTTATAATTAAATAAAACTTAAAACAATTTAACAGGTTTTATAACTAATCATTCATGTAACTAGGTCTTTTGTAAGATTTAGGTCTCCCACTCGTTTCTTTTTTAACATTAAATCTTTTCTCATCTCTCCAGTTCTGATTATTACTAAAATCCACTAATTTTCTTCGTGGGACGTGTCTTAAGGCATGATTCCAGTCACCAGTGTTTTTTATATCCAAAAGAATTGATATACATTGGTTTAAAGTGAGGCTTTTCCCGGATCCTGAACCCCACTGTAAATATTTGTCTAAAGGAAATTTTTGCATTTTAATGCCCTCTCTTTTTGCTTTAGCTAAAGAAAGAGGTTCATTGTTCATCTAAAAAATACAAGAGATAATTTATCCTATAAAAGATAATTCAAAAATATTTTAGTAAAGATTTTGATTTGCCAAAAGTCTGTTTAATGGTAAAATCTAATTACTATTCTTACTTACTTTGTCAACAATAGCACCAATAATATAAATAGCATCAGAATCATAGTTATCCATCTCTTCCCGACAATGAGGTGTCAGATAAATCAGATTCTCCTTAGGAAATAGGTCTATATAGCTTTTTTCATGTGTATTCATTGGAAATTCCAGATCATACATTGTTGGAATATATTTGTAAAGCATTTTGGTCATGTCACTGTCTTTGTTGATGTTAGTAAAATGAATATCAAAAGGTCCTAAGAAAAACATGAAAGTAAAATATTTAAAAAATAATCTGACAATGAATATTTTTTTATATTGGAATAAAGGTAAAATGAGGTAAATTACACGTGTACATTTGATAGAAAATTTTATTTTGAAAAATTGATCCATAACATTTTACAGCAATAAAAAGGAACTTACGATCACTGTTCCGGTTTTCAGCAAAGAGTAACATAAGTTGCTTTGCACAATTATAATTTTCTCTTCTAGTCATTTTCTCATCATATCCACAGTCGAGAACTATTTTTTCACCAAACCGAATTGCCTGTATTAATCTATTGTTATAGAATGAGTTTATAGTTTTATCTTGGAATCTTAAAAACATATTGTTATAGCCCAAACCATACTGAGAGGCTAGTTCTTCAATTGGGAGGTTTTTTTGTCCTGAGGGATTTTCTGCTCTAAATTTTTCAGTTAACTTCTTTTGTTCAATTTTTTTCAACTACAAAAGGTTGGAATAGTAAATTTGAAAAAAATTTCATAGGATGAAAAAATTCCAAGTGTTTTTAATTTCAATTTCTAAACCCTTATATCTAATACAGCATTCACTGTTTTAAAAGCGTTTCAGGAATTAATAAATAAATTTGAATTTAAAGAGCTTAAAAGTTTTTGAAGTTTTTTAAATACCCTTTGAGCACTTCAACCACTTTCATAAAATTAAAAAGAGTTTCTTACTAGTCTATTTTCTTTCTTTTTTGAATTTTTGAAAAGATATTCTAAATACTTTCTTCTTGCAGATCGTGTTGGTAAATTGAGTAGCGATTCCCACATTTCAGGTTTTATATAATCATGAGATGGTACTTGCTGCCCTTCTTGTCTCAAAACTTCTGCTTCCAGCATTATAACTTTTAGCTTGTGTTCTAACTCCTTGTTACCCTTAGTTATAGTATCAAAGTTAATGGAATGCAATTCTTCTGATGTATTCTGTTGTTCTTGCTGCGAGACTAAATTTAAGATAAAATAGATGTAACGTTAGAAGATTCTTTGTTTATAATTTGGCAATTTTAAGCAAATAAAACATTTAATAAGCATACAAAATTAATGAATCTAGCATATACCATTACTTGGCTGTATGGTACCCTGCACACCGCTATTTACTATGTTTGTAACTTCAGAAGATGGTTCCGTTGTTAAATGCTGCATTAAAACCTTTTGCTGTAATACGTTTAAAATCGGTTTATTTAATAGTATCACATTTTTATACAAATTTACAGTGTATTTTGAAACACCTAAAATGTGTTTATTATAAACAAACATTTTATTAATGAAAAAAATATTTTTCTGTCTCAAGGAAAAAGCTAGGTTAGTAGTTCAAATCAAATAGCTCTATCAATCCATAGACGTAGAAGAAATTAATTATTACTTAATCATGAATTTTATTTAATTTCTTCTACGTCTATGAACTCATCGAACAACCATAGATATAAAATATATATACCATGGGTTCTTTGACAGCGCGAAGTACACTGTCATGTATTTGTTTAGATTAAGTAAAAAATCGTGGAAAATTACTTTTTTTTCGAAAACTCCTTCACATATCCCAAAACTTGAGGTCGTAGAACACGATTCTGGCCTTGGTTTTCCATAATTTTTCCAGAAAACGCAAAAAAGCACTTTTACTTCAAGGTCATTTTTTTCTTAAATAAGGGATGCTATCTTTTTTGCTCCGAAACGCGATCGGCCGGCACATGTTTCGGTGAGAGAGAGAGAGAACAAATTAACAATTGAAGAAAGAGATAGAACAACCCCGTTATTCACCCCCTCTCTCTCGCATGCACATGTTACCCATCATTTGATCCATTATGAAATATATTTTCTGGGTACCTATTCTCGTTCTTGAGAGAACGATCATTTTGATGGAAAGTGGCCGTGGTTCTCACGAAAAAGTAAGAAACCGTATCCTGAATACGGTATCGTACTTTTTGGTGAGAACCACGCCCACTTTCCATCAAGATGATCGTTCTCTCAAGAACGAGAATAGCTACCCTGGGTACCTATTCTCGTTCTCGAGAGAACGATCATCTTGATGGAAAGTGGCCGTGGTTTTCACGAAAAAGTAAGAAACCGTATTCTGAACACGTTTTCTTACTTTTTCGTGAGAACCATGCCCACTTTCCATCAAGATAATCGATCTCTCAAGAACGAGAATAGGTACCCTGGTGGGTTGTGGCGGAGTATCGTATATAAAGTATGTTTCAAGGTATCATTTGGATCTTGATTTAATAACGAAGTTTGTTGCCAGGGCATTAAAACCCTTTTTTGGTTCTAAGTGCGGCTTCAAATTTAAACATAGACAACATGCCAGGAGTATTTTTTAAAATCAGATTTAGGAAATTAAAAAAAAAATTGTTCTTTAAATTAATTAATAAACAGATTATTAAAACACTAATAAAATAAGTAAAAAATATTCATATTTAGACAATAAATATAATATAATAATTAATATTAATTATATAATACGTACATAAATATAATAATACTTTAGTATAAAATGGAAATTTATAATAGAAAAAGAAAGTTACTTAAAAACTATAAATCCTACTCAGTTTCGCTGTCGCTGTCTTCACCCAACTTATGATAAAGGGGTCTGCAATGTAATGTAAAGATAAATAATCTAATAACGTGTTCAACCGAATTTTTCCCGCAATCTGCGTCTCCATGATCTATGATCTTTCTCCTATACAACGCTAGAGCTTAGTGCAGGAGTGGTGCCACACACGTACTCTTTTTTAAGTTTAATGCTTTTAGCACGTCTAAAAGATCTCTTTTTTTTTATAAGAATTTAAAAAAAGTATGTCATGTTCAAGCATGTACCATCTTTTCGATGGCGTATCGTATGTATCAAATCATGTTTCTCGAGGTATATGATAGATGAAAAATCTATTTTTCTTATCAAAAGACTTGCTACTGAACAGAAAAAAAATGGAGCGCATACAATAAGTGGTGCATTTAAAGATCTTATTGTGGGAACTAGATTTTTTTAGTACATGGAGTAAATTTTCATACGAATCAAAACCCTTGTCACCTTCGTCAAATTTTTTGGAAACCCTCTTGTCATGAAGTTTTTTGATTAACTTCTTCCCATGGACGAAACATATTTTGAACAAGTAAAGAACTCAAATATATTCTTCACCAGACGGAAACCAACTGCATAAGGATTATACTAAATTATTTAGAAGTTTTATATACCTAAAAAGAGAAAAAATATTTTTACCTGCTTAATCACAAGAAGACAAAGCGTTAGTTAACGTTTAGTAATCGAAATATATCAATATACTATATACCTATACAAAAACGGTTGGATCCGGTCCTGACTGCAATATAACGCCCCGAACGAGTCCCAGATATAAAACTAAAGGAAAACTATAGGAGTTGAAGCACACTTTACTCGGCTTTTAGCTCCGCCCATAGAAAGAGAAGTACTACTACCCCATTTCGCTGTATCTCTCTTTAAGCAAGAAATAACGCGCTTCTGTAGGACCCGCGGTCTAAACTTTTATGTCTATACAATTTCCAAAAGCGTACATAACCTTAGTCTTTTTTTTACTTATTTTTGGCCGAAGTTATGATTGCTGCATACGATTCAATGGCCTCTTGCTGTTGACGTTCTACCTGACAATTGAGGCTTTTGTACCATATTCTGTTGAAAGAATTTCCTATGGTCTCTTACTTTGGTACCATAAACCACATTTTATTTCATAAAAAGAAGACTTTGATTGTAACCTTTAATTTCAGTATTTAAATAGAATGTCAACAACACGTGTTTAAATCCGATTTTTCAGACTTTTCTTTAAAAAATTTAACAAAATGGGTAGAAAAGCCAAATTTGACGAAGGTATTATTGTTAAAAAAGGTCCAGGAAAGAAAACGAAAAAACAAAAAGATCCAATTTTTCCTAAAAGTTTAACAGGTAAGTTTTTCACTAAATAAAAATTGACATGGCAAAAATGTACTGTGTAATTTTTAGCCCCTGAAGATGAAGAAAAAAAATTAAGTTCGAGGCAAAAAAAGAGATTAAAGAGACGAGAAGTTAAAAAACAAGAACTATTAGAAAAGAGGAAAGTCTCCCAGAAAGCTAAAAAGAAGGAGAAAAAAGTCACTCCTAAACAACCACCACCCAAGGAGTATTTTAGTGAAGGTATATAATGAATCTTTAAAGTTCGGTAACAATAACTTAAAAATATTTCTCTTCAGTACCGTAGAGTTAGTTTTTATGACTAATTGTTTTTGATGTAGTGAATGGCTATAAAAAATAGTTTTTCACAATATATTTCTGTAAAATGTTTTAGAATCAGAATCTGAAAATTCTGACGATGATATTGAAGAATCAGAGGAGGATGAAGACTCTGATGAAGAACAACAAGAACCAGTTAAAGGGTTTTCTGATAATAATAAACTGTGGCTAAAGCCAAAAATGAAAAAGGCTTCTAAGCAGCAACAAAAAGATTTAGAAGAAGAATCAGTAGAGGACGAGGTATATAATATGTTTTTTCAGTGATTTGTAATATGCAAACTTCTGCATTTTATTCTTAATTTTAGTAATTAGTGGTGCCTGATCTAAATAATTTGTCAGTATTTAGCTGTATGTTAGTTTTTTAATTGTGTAATATTTTTCCTTAAGGCTTCTGATGAAGAGCCAGGAGACGAAGGTTCAGCAGAAGAACAGAGCGATGAAGAAAGTGAAAATGGTTTTAAAGTTGAAAATCTAAAAGATTTTTCTGATGATGATGATGATGACCAAGATGATGAGTTTGATTCTGATGCAAACAGTGACAAAGCAGGTACCTCGATATGTATTTTGTTTTAGATTTTTTCTTTGTTATAATGAAGCTTAATACTACAAAAATATATTTATGAGTTAGGCTAACTTTATATATTTTAGATTCAGATGATGATCTACTTCCAATTGAGAAACAAAATATAAAACTAAAAAAGAAACAAGCCAGGGAAGATAAAGAAGCAGAAGAAGAAATGCAGTTGAATATTGCAAACCAAGAAACTTTTCAATTTCCTACTAAAGAATCAGAAGAAGAGATGAAATCTTTACAGGTAGAATTTTAACATCTTGTTATGTATTTTAGAACTTAAAAAGAAAATGTAAAATCAATAAATTAATTAAAGTTACATATATGTTGTTAAGAAGTTTGTTATTGTTATTATAGGATGTCCAGCAACGCATACGTGAAGTTATAGCAGTTCTTTCAGACTTCAGCAAACTTCGTGATAAAGAACACTCTCGAAGTGATTACATAGATATTCTAAGAAATGATCTTTGTACTTATTATAGTTACAATGAATTCCTTATGGAGAAGTTTATGCAGTTGTTTCCACTTTCTGAACTCTTAGAGTTTCTAGAAGCAACAGAAGTCCAGAGACCTTTAACAATAAGAACAAACAGTTTGAAAACTCGCAGAAGGGATCTGGCTCAGGCTTTAATAAATAGAGGAGTTAATTTGGATCCTATTGGCAAGTGGAGTAAGGTTAGTGAGATACATTTGTTCTGTTACATTTTTTGGTTACACATATTTCCATTATACTTCTAATTTTTGTTTAACACTGTAATTTACTTGCTTAGGTTGGTTTAGTAGTTTACTCATCTCAAGTACCAATGGGAGCAACTCCAGAATACTTAGCAGGTCACTATATAATTCAAGGAGCTTCAAGTTTACTTCCAGTCATGGCCTTGGCTCCTCAAGAGAATGAAAGAATTTTGGATATGTCAGCAGCCCCTGGTGGCAAAGCATCTCACATAGCAGCCGTTATGAAAAATACTGGGGTGTTGTTTGCTAATGATTTGAATAGGTAAGTTGACAATAATCAGTCATCACAAAGTCAACTTTCAAAATTTGTAATTAAATATTGTTCTTAGGAATATACGATTTATTTCTCCTTGCCCTCTTCTCTGGTTGTATTGCTGGTTATGAATGTATTTATTGACATGTGATTTTTTTCAGGGACCGAATTAAAGCAGTAATTGGGAACTTCCATCGATTAGGTGTAGTTAATAGTGTTATTACATGTATGGATGGTAGAAAATTTCCCAGTATCATGAAAGTCTTTTTTGACAGAGTCTTGTTGGATGCCCCATGTACAGGTAGGAAATATTTGGCAAAGAAAAAAATTTATTAAATGATTCTGAATTTAGGCTAAATCTAAGGAAATAATTGGAGCTTTAAATGGACAAATGTGAATGTAGGATAATTATTTTTTAATGTTCTGTTTGAAATAGGTACTGGAGTTATAGCCAAAGACCAAAGTGTAAAAACCAGCAAGGATGAAACTGACATTCAAAGATGTTATAATCTTCAAAGACAGCTATTATTGGCAGCCATTGACAGTGTGAATGCCAAATCATCCTCTGGAGGTAATATTTGAGTATATTAATAAACTGTTTCTTTTTAAAATAGGAATGTTAGGCCTAAAAAATATATTTATCATTTTTTGACTTATTGTTTCTTATAGGTTATATAGTTTATTCTACTTGTTCAGTACTACCTGAGGAAAATGAATGGGTAATAGACTTTGCTTTAAAGAAAAGGAATGTAAAACTTGTTGATACAGGATTAGGGTTTGGTACAGAAGGATTTACAAAATATAGACATTTGAGGTGAGATTAATATCAACAGAAACTCTTTTTTTTTTTTTTGTTCAAGAATATAATGGCAGTAATTAATTAATTATTTCCAAAGCCTTAGGGAAGTATTTAATTATACTTAAAATATATATAAATCAAATGTTATTGCCCTCCTAAACTTGTATTTTTTTTATCCTAGGTTTCATCCTACTTTAAATCTCACTAGAAGATTTTACCCACATGAACACAATATGGATGGTTTCTTTGTAGCCAAATTAAAGAAATTTTCAAATGTGATTCCAAAAAGTGACGATTCTGAGGGAATAGAAGAAAATGAAGTTTTTTTGGAAGATCTTATGGAAGATGATGCTAGCAGTAGTAAAAAAGGTCCAAAGCAAGATGCTGACAGTAAAAAACATAATAAGAAAAATAAGGTTGTTTTTAATGAAAGTAATAAAGCTAAATATGAGGAAAAATCAAAAAATACAAAGAAAAAAGATAAACAGAGTAAAGTTAATGGTATAGAAAATACATCTAGTGAAACAGTAAGTAAAAAAGGTATAGGAAGTACCAAACAAAAGAAAATTAATCAAAAAGATGAAAAACAACCAAATAATTTAAAGAACGTTAATAATGGGAATAAAGGAAAAAATATTAAAAAAACTAAGGATATTAGTAACTTAAATAGTTCACCCAAGAAAGTTGATTGGGATGAGGTACCTAAAGAGGTAGGCCTGAAAATCAATAAGAAATTAAAGAAACACGACAAGAAACAGAAATTTGGTGGGCTTAAACAGAAAAAAGAAAAGATCGGTAAAATAAAACATAAGGATAAAAAATTCAAGAAAAAGAATAAATAGTTCTTTGGTTAACATATTTTTTAGCATTATCAATATTTGTGTCAATGAGATACTTTACGTTCAACAGTGATGATTAAAAAATACGCATCAGTGTGTATTTTTTTTTTGTTGTAACTTAAGTTTGTATGAAAAGCTATGGAACTGTTACATATTTTTTTAATGAATAAATGACTTGTTTTTTTAACTTTGTCTTATTATTATTATTTTGAATTATTAAAAAAATTAAAGTTCATACAAATGTGTTTATGTTGTGAGGAAAATATTCCATTATGGAGGTCCATTTACTACCACATGAGTCAAATTAAGTGTAGTACTTAATATTTGACAATTTAAATTAAAATTCTAATAAAAAATAATATAATTTAAAAATGAATATTTTGTAAAAGTTTGATTAACCAAAAAAACTAACAACAAATTTTAGTTGGTTACGAAATATTATTTTTCTATTAAAGAATCTAGGTTCCAATTTTCACGTTTTAACGATTTTAAAAATTGTGCACGGATCAACGCCCAAGATTCACAATTTACGATGAATGGGGATTCCCCGCCGCCAAGACCGATCTAGTACACACACTTATAAGATTTATTTTACGAGATGCGTGCCTTAGTATCAAAAAATTGAATCGAATAAGTTAAAATATAAAAAGCCTACGTTACAGTAACCTGTAAATCTCTGTAAAGCACGGTTTTCCCTACTGATAATTAGATCCCGGGTCGTGTTTCGATTCTCAACCAAATGTATCGATTCTAGCAACGTTTGGAAAAAAATATCGGGTATCGACAGCGAAAGTATCGATACTTTAAATGTATCGCCCATTCCTAGTTCTCATATCTATGCTCATAACATTGACATATAAAATATAAACCGCAGTTCCTATAGAAATACGTTGGCTCTCGATTTAGAAAGAGACAGCGTTTTCGATGATTAGTATCTCGCTTTCTATTACGCGGAGTTAAAAGAGAAGTACTACTCATTCAAAATGCTCTGGTTCTTTCTAAGCGAGACAAAATGCGCTTCTACAGGATTCGCGGTCTGTTCTCTTTATGTTATATCTATGGCCTACAAAGTGGTTTTAACCTAAATTTATTGTGGGGTTTTAACTTCTACGTTTATTAATTTGCAACTTGTATTTTAATATAATTGATTTAAAGATGAACGACGTTGAAAGACTAGAATATTTTTCTTTAGTGTCTAAAATATGTACCGAATTGGAAAACCACTTGGGTATGAATGACAAAGATTTAGGCAAGTTTCATTTATTTATCTAAAAGTTTTTGTTAAGTCTGTTATCTTAATTGTGTTAATAACTTTTCGGTAATTATTCGGGATACTGTAAATATCGAATAGCAAACAGTTTTTCCAAAAAATTTTTTTCTTTACTTTCACACAAAGTCGTATTTTCCAATTTCCACCTTTAAATTTTGCCACTTCTAGTAAAATACACAAACACAAACAACAGTTAAACATTATTGTAATAAAATTAGTATTACAAAAAGTGACAGAAAATGTGAAATTTTAATAAAAAAAACCGGAAAAATTGTTAGCTTGTTGACTACACATTAGAGGTGGGTCGGACTTGAAAAACCCGTTCTTTTTACCCGGATCAGTTTACAGTCCGAAAGATCCGGATCACTAAAATTTAAAATATCGGACTCGGACAGTACGAAAGTTCGACCCCCGACTGGTCATATGTTACATCGGACTTACAATGAGCCGAGATCCGTTGAACTGTTTTAATCGGACGGTGTTCGTTGTGGCTCTTACGGGTCCTTGTATCTTTCGAACATTCGGTTCAGTATAATACGATGGGTTACTGATGTTTCGGGTTCGCTGGTGAACCTCATTTTGTTCGATTAATAATTGCAGGAACAGTAAATACGGTAAAGGCAATGGCCGTGCAGTACAAGGATTTAGGATTGCTCTAGTTTAGATTATGTTTCTTTGGGACGTTTGTAGAATATATACTTACGAATATAGTATTTCGGTAGTTAAAATATGAATGAGGAACGTGATTCAAATTTTTTTAGCCCTGTATGCCGATTCTCGCTTGTTTTAAATTTAATTGGGTATGATAGAGATATTTAATTGCAATGTTGGGGAAAGTGGGTGTAATTTAAAATGTAATAATAATAATAAATGTTTTGTATCATCATCGAATTAGTTGTTATGATTATTAAAGTAGGTACATATATTATTTTGCTGAAAATGATAATTTAGTGGTATGATGTAGACACATAGAGAAGCCTGTTTTTCCGTATATTTTTTGTTCTGGCTCTTAAAACAGTGACAGAAATTGTAGAATCGTAAAAATGACGATCAATTATAATTTTGGGTTTTTAATCCTGGAACAAAAATGGTTGGCTTTTAATTAAAAATTATTAACAAAAAATAATGAATTTATTTAAAACCGATTTTTTTTAAACATAAATTAAGTTTCTCGGAAAAGTAACAATAATAAAAACATAACTTTAATTTTTGTTATTAAACAAAAAATTAAAGTTATGACTGCTTTACAATTTTGCAATACTTGTCGACGACTGTTTTGATCGGTCCATATTAGTATCAGGCAAACAGATTTATAAATTTAGTTGATTTTCTGGCGCTGCATTACTGTACGTTATTTCTTGTGGCTCAAGTAGTCACTAATGGATGCTTACTTTTAAGATGTCTAGCTAAATTTTCGGTAGAGTCACCTATATTGCTTAAAACATAATTCACACTTGAACCAATTTTTTCCAATGGCCGTAAAATTATGCCAAACACAGTTTTTTTTTTGATAATTCATATGAGATGGTGAATACGCAAATATTAATATATGCAGTTAAATGAGAGAGCCGCAATATTACTATTTGTTTAAAATGCATATTAAATGTCCCATTCACCTTTTTATTTTATCTCCTAAATTATAATAGAAGTTAAATTTAAGCTTAAAATATTTTTTTTTTGAGAAAAAAATTAATGAGGCTTGTAATTGGATGTTATATTCAAAAAAATGATCAAAATGCAATTATCTATGGTGTACTATTCCTAAAATTATATATTAAAAATATGAAATGGGAAAGTCGTTCGAACTTTGGAATTCATGACGGGAAACGGACAATTGAACCGCTTCTTTGATCCGGATCTTTAAAATTAGTGATCCGGACGGTCCGAATCACCAAATAGTCCGTTTTGCCTACCTCTACTACACATTTGTCTTCCATTTTGAAAGAAACATCTGTTATTATAAAATCCGACGTTGGCACGTTGACGTAGTTTTTAAATTTCATCTGTATGGAAAGCTTGGTTGTAAGACTGTAATTAATTAAAAAAGCTGATAATGGTATTATCGGAGAAGTATCGATAATATTTCTTAATTTTTGTTAAAGTTTTAGAGTGACTACGGACAAAAGGACGAACGGAGATACCGTAATCACCAGTTTTCTAAGTTTTTCTCTCTCTATGTACTTAAAAAATACATGGTACTTACACGTCTCTCTGCCTGGAAATTTTGACTTATGCTGACCAAATTTCAGAACATTTTCACTAATTTCAACTTGAGGTACCACTCTGTGACGTTACTGATATTTTATTTGTGTTAATCTTTTTTTAGTATTCAATTTAAAAAAAAAAGAGTAAAGCGAATTATTGAATTGCGATTTCGAAGATTTGAAATTGCAACAACTGGCAGCAGTAGGCGAATTCACCCGCTATGTTCAAAAATCAAGTTTTTCCTAGTCTTGATTTTTAATGTTTTCTTTCTGCTACATTTTAATAAAACGTTATGTACAACTTTTTCCGAAAAGTGCTATTTAACGTGTTAATGTGTTTTGGTGTTTGGCAGAATATAATGGTGTCAAAATAATTTTTTTTTGTGAATACTATGAGCGACCGCCTATAGAAAACTTCAGGTCCATGTTCTACAAACCCAAAATAGGGATATGCAAAAAATTTGCGACAAATTGAGCGTTTCCAGTATTCCGGATAATTACCCTAACTTCTAGCACGCTTCCTAAATAATTAATATTTAACATAAAAAGAAACATTTAGCTTAATGGCAACAATCTGAAGGTTTTAAACACAACAACCAAAATTGATAACAGTGATTATAAATAAGTTATAAAAATATTGCTGAGATTCAGGCCCTTCAGTTAAAGAGACCTCTGAATGTTTTTATTTCCTCCTTAGTAGATATAGTTTTGCCTCCATTTATAATGTTGTTAAAGCGTAAATTGAAATAAATACCGTACTATTTTTAGCTGAATTCATAATCCATTTGTCTGAGAAAAATAATACCGTTGAAACATTTAAGAAAGCTTTACTAGAAAATGGCGCTGAATTTTCTGAGTCATTTATATCAAATTTGCTACGCATAATTCAACATATGAGAACTAAAAAGAACCAATCAAAAGATGAACTCAAAATTGATGAAGAAGATATATTAGCTCATAAATTTCCTGGTTTGGCTTTACCTAAGCAGAAGCATATAATTGAGAAACAGGATGAAAATACAGAAATGGAAAAACATTCTTTTAAAGATGATGATATGGTCGCAGACCTTATGGCACAGTTTGAAGCTGAGGCACCATCAGCAAATAAACTTAAAAGTTCAAATTTGGATTATAAAAAACGCAATAGGTAAGAACAGTACTCTTATTAATTAATTACAAAAAAACAACTAATATTATTGATGTAGTTAATAATAAATTGTATCCTTGCTTTCGTTAGATCCCGATCAAGGCATAGGGACAGATCACAATCTAAAGATCGAAAAAGAGACAGATCACTTGATCACAAAAATGATAAATATTATCACAGATCTAGGTCTAGAAATCGTGATAGGTCACGAGATAGGAATAGGAAAAGGGATTATGACAGAGATGGAGATGAGGAAAGGGGGAAATATAGAAGCAGATCACGAGGAAGAAAAGGATCTAGAGATAGAAGTGGAGAAAAGCAGGTTAAAATTGATAGAAGTAATCTAGAACTTGATGATGATCCTGTTCCTGGAAAGGTAAATAATTATCTTTTTCTGTTATTTTTTGTATTTGATTCTTGGTAATTTAAAAAATAAGCTAAAGTAGATGTATTGTTTTTGTTGCTATTTTAATAACGCTAACACATATATATTTTCTTATTTCAGATTTATGATGGCAAAGTGGTAAACTTAGTACCATTTGGATGTTTTGTACAACTAGAAAGGCTAAGGAGACGTTGGGAAGGCTTGGTACATATTTCTCAGTTGAGAGCGGAGAATAGAGTAACACAAGTGTCTGAAGTTGTTTCAAGAGGAAGTAAAGTTAAGGTAAGAAGAATATGCTGTCTTTAAATTGAAAGTTTTTGGTGGCCTCTTCATAAAAAATAAAGAAATAACTTGTAGAATGCAAGTTACAAGTTTGAATTGACACTTATAGGTTTGTAATAATTTGCTGCAAGTTAAGATATTTTATGTGGTAGTTTAATTAGAACATCATATCAAGTTACTCTGCGCCTGTAACTTAAACTTATTTTAAAAAACAGACAATTTTCGATTTGCATTTTTTAATCCTAGTTTTAAATTAAATTAAACTATTTCAGATTAAGGTTTTGTCGGTTACTGGTCAGAAAGTTTCACTATCAATGAAAGAAGTGGATCAGATTACTGGTAAAGATCTCAACCCATTATCTCATGCTCCAGCTGAGAGGGAAGGTAAAGGTATGAGAACTTATAATTTTTAGTATATTTTTTTTTAAGTCTTCATTGAATGATGTGATTAAAATACTTTTGGATTCTATACTTTTTTCTATAGGTATTAAAGATACAAACTTTGAACATGACAACAAGTATATATCTATTGTACTATATTTTAGTTTATTTATTTATTCATTGTATCAACAACTTTTACAAAGCCAATTACAGATACAACTAAACTTAATATACTAAGACTACAATCTAAATTAGAACCTAAATAAAAAGGCACTACAATTGCCTACATAACTCATTTCTCACTTCCCTTCTAAACCTGTTACAACTTAGGTTAAAAATGTCAATGGCACCACAATACTTATTAAAATATGAACATAATCTTATTAATGGGGAATTTTTATACAGGTTAGTCCTAGAGGCATTAATATAAACTAAATTTCTGGATCTGGTGTTAACTCTGCCTATTTTAAATCGAAGCTGTTTAAAAAACTCTTTATCATCAATAGTGTTCCCAATCAATTTAAACAAAAACACAACACCCGCTTCAATACGCATGTGATTCAAACTGGGAAAGTTGAATAAAGAACACAAAAGCTTCTGATCAGTTCCTCTTTGAGGGTATACTGAGAATGCCTTGTAATGCAAAAACTTTAAAAATCTCCGCTGAACCACCTCTAAGCTGTAAATTTTATTTTCATACTGTGGATCCCAAATTACACAAGCATATTGAAGCTTAGCAAGCACCAATGACTTATACAAGACAATCATTGTATTGATATTATTGAAATATTTACAGCTCCTAATAATAAAACCAAGAATTTTTACTACACTTGCAATTACATTATCAATGTGCCTACCAAAACTCAACTTCGTATCTAAATAAACACCAAGATCCCTATGTAAATCAGTTCTTTTTAACGGCGTGTTATTTATACAATAATTAAGAGGAATTATTTGCTTTTTACATGTAAAAGACATTACTACACATTTATTTATATTTACATTTAAATCATGTCCCTGGCACCATCTCACAACAGCATTAAAATCCTCTTGCAGAGCCCTCGCATCTGACTAATCTCTAATAGCAAGAAAAATTTTATAATCATCCGCAAAGATAAGGCCTTTGGCGAATTTCACATTCACACCTATGTTATTGATAACCAGTAAAAACAGAAGTGGCCCAAGATTTGAACCCTGAGGTTGGTACATAGCTTTGAGACTTATACCCCTTAAGTTCAACAAATAAAGTTCTATCATGCAAATAAGATATCAGCAATGAAACAGTGTTTGGATCTACAGAAAAATCTTGGAGGGCAAGTACTATTTCACCAAAGTTCACTCTATCAGATGCCTTCTCCAAATCATTAAAAATTACATCAACCTGACATCCTTCTTGAATTGATTCCTGAACAAACTGAACAGAAATAACTTAAGATATTACTTATTACATTTGAATCTGTCCTTTTGCCTAATAGATAGAAATCCAGATAGGCCAATGCCCAATAGTACCTCAGTTCTTAGACTGCCTGTTAATCTAGATGAAGGTGAGGACTCCCGAAAAAGATCTACTAGAATGTCTAGTCCAGAAAGATGGGAAATACAACAGGTATGAAATGAGATAGTAAATTAAAAATTAATATTGAAGCATTCAAGTTTCCATTTGAAATCATTATTTTGAAGATAATTGACACACTGTATTATCATCATAAAGACTCATTTTTTTTTCAGATGATTTCTTCAGGTTGTATAGATAAAAGCGAATTACTTAATTTTGATGATGAAACGGGTCTTTTACCGAAAGATGAAGAGGATGGAGAAGCAGATATTGAAATTGAATTAGTTGAAGGTGAGCTGCCATTTTTACAGGGACATGGTAGAGCTAGGCATGATTTAAGCCCTGTAAGGTAAGTACTCAACAGTAATAGTGTAAATTTCTAAGCATTCAGCAAGTCTAAGAAGGGTTTGAAACTCTGCCAAAGGGTTGTAATTTTTTTTAAAATTCTTGCAATTCCTTAAAAAATATCTCAAAGATGACAAAGTTTAATTTTTGGGTAATTTTTGAGCCATTCAAAAAGTTTTCTACAATTTCTGGAGCCCAGATACTCTAGCTTTACAGACTAACCATTAATCTGTAATTTTTTAATTTGATAATTCGTCCCTATTTGGTTTCATTTGGGCCAATAGATTAAGTTATCAATCACCGATTTTTATCTTGCTAGAAGAATGTTTGCTTAAATTTGGTTAACTTTATTTTTTATTTTTGAAAAACCTTTTTTAATTCATATTTAGAATCGTTAAGAACCCTGATGGTTCAATGGCACAGGCTGCTGTGATGCAGTCAGCACTGGCGAAAGAAAGATGCGAGCAAAAAATGTTTCAAAGAGAAGCAGAAGTAAATTTGCAACCTGGAAAAAATAAAACAGGGATTGATCCCCTTCCTGATGGTAAGTAATGAGTTACTTTGATAATGAACCTAGTATTTTTTTTTTTACTTTTTTACTTACTGTTATATTCTATTCTATAATAGTATTTAAGGACTTAGTTGAACACCTTTGTTCTTCTATTACTTTTACAATGTTATAGTAATAGAGGTGATTAGAAAAAGCTGTATATTTTAGATGAAACAAAAGCAATGTCTGCAAGAGGAACTGGTTTACAATCTCAAGATTTGCCAGAGTGGAAAAAACATGTTACTGGTGGTAAAAAATCATCTTTTGGAAAGAAAACCAATCTTACTATCATTGAACAACGACAGTCGTTACCTATCTACAAATTGAAAGAAGAACTTTGTAAGGTAATCCATAAAATAAGATTTAATCCTAATTATTCCACAGTGTTTATAGATATGTTTAAGATTATTGAGAACAGTTAATTTCAAACTTTTACACATTATCATCAATCAATAATATTTTTTAGGCTGTTACTGATAATCAAATCCTTATTGTCATTGGAGAAACTGGTTCAGGTAAAACAACTCAAATTACTCAATATTTAGCAGAAGAAGGATTCACCGCTAGAGGAAAAATTGGTTGCACACAGCCACGTCGTGTTGCTGCCATGTCGGTTGCAAAAAGAGTTGCAGAAGAGTTCGGTTGCAGGTTGGGACAAGAAGTCGGATATACGATACGTTTGGAGGATTGTACTGGCCCTGAAACTATTATAAAGTGAGTATTGCAGTTTAAAATACCATATGGTTTTTTTTCTTTATCGAACGAATCTTTGGGATATATTTAGCGTCTGCTGTAACTAGTCTTACTAGAGTTACCAAAAGGTTTTAAACATTTTTTACTTTGTAGCTTTATTATGAAGGATCTAAGAATATTTTAATTGGTTTTGAAGTTTTGAAAAAATAATTAGTGTATGTTCAAAATGTTAGGAAAGTAAAATTGGATTTCACTAACTTATTGACCCTTACAGTTATATGAAAATACAACTAATCCAAATACATAGGATCATTAATAGACTTTTAGAGTTTTAAAATACTTTTTGTTTCATAAAGTTGCATCGTTTATTGCATTCCTAGAACTAAATTTTCTTCATAAAAGCTATCTTATTTTGACCGAGTTTTTGTTTTTATAGATATATGACAGAAGGAATGTTGCTAAGAGAATGCTTAATGGATCTGGACCTAAAAGCCTATTCAGTTATTATGTTGGATGAAGCCCATGAGAGGACAATCAACATAGATGTCCTTTTTGGTTTATTAAAACGAGCAGTAACTAAGAGACCTGAATTAAAGCTTATTGTAACATCGGCTACTTTAGATGCAGTCAAGTTCTCTCAATATTTTTCTGAAGCGCCGATTTTTACTATTCCAGGTAAGATATTTTTTAAGGTTATATTGTATAAATAATATCGATACGGAAATTACAGAATTGAAATAATCAATAGGGTCCCTCTGTTGCGCGCAAGTCGTAGGTTTTGGTGAGCCATTACAAATACATTCACATTTAAAATCCTAATTAAATACTCTGCACGTGGAGCCTAGGCTATGTTTAGTTTAAAATTGTGATTAAAATTTGTAATGAATAAATTTGTCAAAATTATAAAATGCATTTTGGATTAAAATTTGTTTTATACTACATTTAAAAAGATTAGTGGAAGCTCCCTCAATGACAGAGACAAAACATTAAAGAATTATATTGCTAGACAACCATTCCGACAGCTCTCTACACGAAAATATGCAGGCACCAAGTTATCCCTGTGTCTTCTATCCCATCTGTGGACTTCACTGTGCATTCTGAAACATTCTTTGTGTTTTTTGGCATACAGTAAGTTATCTAGTATATACAGCGAAGGCATTGTTAAAATTTTCAGTTCCGAGGTGGTAATATTGTACTATTGATTAGTAAAAATTGCAACGAATAATGATTTATCGCGAAGTGATCCTATAAAAGTTTTCCTTGTAAAAAATCTGTGGTTGAACACACTTTGTATCCATTCTGTCTTGAACATCGGACAAGGTAGCGAATGCAGACTGTAAGCATAAAATTGGAAAAAAAAACCTCTGACGGACAATACAGAGCTAATCTAAAAGAATTGGGAAGCAGAAATTACATTATCGCGTCTTTTAGTGGAAGAATCAAGATCCAAGAACTAAAATCTTGAAGAAAATGGAAATCTATTAAGAGGAAAAGTTATCTACCTTGACAAAACAGTAAAGGAAAGATAAATAACATAAAAGAGTGAGAAAATTTAACCATAAACATGTCATAGATTCTGTGACAAATGATAAGCCATCTGAGTCTGAAATTATTGATCAAATCTTGGTTTTAACTGAAGCCATAGACATAAAAGTTAAATATGTAGACTGCGGATCCTATAGAAGCAAGTAGGCTCACGCTTAGAAAAAGATGGATCGTTTTCGATGAATAATACCAGTCTTTCTAATCGTGGTCAGGTGATAAGGGTTTCCAATGACGTTTGAAGTAGCTCCGCCATTAGAAAGAGAAAGAAAACATTCTGTTTCCTTTTAAGCGTTAGTCAACTTGCTTCTATAGGATCCGCAATATATATATATATATATATATATATATATATATATATATATATATATATATATATATATATATATTCATATATATATATATATATATATATATATATATATATATATATATATATATATATATTCATATATATATATATATATATATATATATATATATATATATATATATATATATATATATATATATATTTAACTTTTATGTCTATGGCTGGAGCTCAGACAACAACTACCAGATCTGAGGTTAGCTATTCAATTCTGCAAAAGTCGGATGACACCCCAAAAAGTGTCTAGAAGACGTAAAAATTATTCAAATACTGTAGAGAATGATAGACTAGAATGTATTAAGCAATCTAGCAAAGGAAAGGGCTTCCTTCAAGTCGTTCAGAAGCTTCACTGGGTGTTTGTTACGGGCATATCAAGAAATACTGAAAGTCAACAAATAATTCAATTTCTGAAATGTCGACAAATAGAAACAAAAAGCGTATGTGAAAAAATGAGAATAAAATTGGAATGACTTAGTTCTTTTAAGATAGCACTTAAGGACCCTCAATTCCGAAATTGAGGTGAGGTGCGTATAAACCATTTTCTAAACCTTCAGTCCCGTCAAACCCTCAAACTTAAATGGAAAAGTTAACATTCTTTATGCAAACATACAGATTGTTGGTAATAAAACTTTGGAGCTTGAGGTAATCCTCCCTGAAAGTCGATTTAATTGTATTTGCCTCATTGAACATTGGCTAACTGCCAATGAATTTTTAGTAACATCATTTGATGGCTACAGCGGCATTTATGGTTTCTGCAGGTCTGTTAGGGGCCATGGTAGTGTGGCAATGTTCTGAAGAGTTTCACTGTGAAGCGGCAGGTGTGTTTCTTACGGGATTGGACATCCAGATCATCACATTTTATAAATCACCAAATGAAGATCTTGAAAGATTTTTCTTTTATTCTAGGAACTTGACCAATTGAATTTATCCAAAAAGATCAATGTTACTGGTGGTTTTAATATTTATTTTTCTGGATATGTTCTAAGGTCAATAGATTTTATAAACCTTATGTAGCTTTATAGCTTATTCAAAACAGTAAGTATCGCCACCAGATTAGACGTGTGTTTTGACAATGTCTTTACTAATATTGATTTCGGTGAATCTATTTCTGAACCGTTCAAGGTCTCTTTTCTTTATATAATACCATCGCGATCAACTGAAATTTCATTGCCGATGATTAGATGGATGTAAAGAATAAGTGTGTAATTTTCATTCTCAAGTATAGAGTTTTCTCTACCGTGGAATCTTGAAATGTTCTTGTCAGTAGTTTTGGCGTTGGACTGAAGGATTCTAATTATTTCCGAGCAATATCATTTCTTCCTATTTCTTCAAAAGTTTTTGAATCAGTTTTAAAAGATCAAATAAATTACTATTTTGAGAGTCATGATATATTTTTTCAGGGACAGTATGGTTTTAGAAAAAAATTTACTTATCTCGTCATTGATAACCTTGTCGAGTATGTAGCTGTGGGTCTAGAGTAAGGGCTGGACACCTATCCCTCTTTTTTTGATCAAACAAAGGCATTTGATTGTGTATCACATTATATTCTGATGTAAAAATGATCTTTTTATAACTTTCACCCCCTACCAATTCTGTCAAACAAGTCCTGCCAATATTATTTTTAATTTACATCAATAATCTTGTTAATTCACAAAATAATATAATTCTGTTTGCTGATGATACCATTAATCTTATAAATTACCATCCTTCTGAACCCATACAGAGTATAATTCGTGACGTGCACTTGAATGTTGAAGTCTTAATGATTCCAAGACTCAAAACATAAATTTCTGCATGAGGAGCTCTCATCCTGGCTGCACCTGTTGATGGTACAGTAAAGTTTCTTGGTGTCTACTTGGATGCTGGTATGATCTGGTGCGAGCAAGTTGAACAACTTCTTTGTAAATTATTGAGAATCATCTATTTAATAAGACATCTTTCTAAGACTGTATCAATTGCAGGGTTACTATCGGCTTACCATGGACACTTTGGATTGAAAATTACTACCTGGGGACATTTCGCTTGGGCGAAAAAAAAATCTTGAGGCTACAGCGCAGGTGTATTCATATTATGGTGGAGCTTGGTTACCGCCAGTATTGCCGATACTGCTTTAAGGAGCTTGGCATATTGATACTGCCTTCTGCGTTTATCGGCCCGCGTCTGGATCATATTAAACAAAATATACGGCTCTTTATACTACATCGCAGTGTACTGTTGCAAATATTCCGGCGATGTTACGACATAAGTACAAGCTAATTTTTGACCACTAAAATTTTTTAAGGTGTTTCGTCCTGACACCGGTGGCGGATTCGTTACTGGGTCCCACCGATTGCTTTTCCCAGACATCCTTGGTGTTTACGTATTTATCTATTTTTTGGATGTTATATTTAGTTATTCCTTGACGGGATTTATCGGTAAGATGTTCCATCTATAGGCGGTCGTTCATTCAACAGTACACAATTATTTAACAAGAAACAATAATGATATTTTACCGAATTTTCACTGACTTGCAAGAACCAGAAGAGGCATTGACTATTGCTGAGGCAAATTCTTTAATATCCTACCTCCTAATATAAGGAAACTGGAAGAAGGATGGTTTTTAGTGAAAATGAAGCAGTTTATTACTTTAAAGTCCTTTTATTCTTTTGAAGATTACTTCAACAATAATTTTAATGACTTATCTTAATGTTGACTAAAATGTTGTTGTCGGACTTGCATTGTCTTTATTTTTATTTATTTTTACGACGTGTCGATTAGGTTATATCTCTCGTCGCTTCAATAAATAAAAATAAAGACAATGCAAGGCCGACAACCACATTTTAGTCAATCTTCAACATTGTCTACAACCTTCAAACAAACGTTATCTTAATGTGTCTTGTATTTTGTTTTTCAATGTAATACTTCAATCATTTTACCCATTTATGTTAGGTAATAGTGGGCATATCTTTTTAAATTATTTTGGATTCTGTACAATTTTTTCCATGATAAAAATGCATTTAGGTAGATAATCGGAATGGAAATCATAGGAAATAATATCTTAATAACGATTTTTGTTTGAATTTGCCTGTATACATGATAACATTTCTTTGTCCAGGTCGAACGTTTCCTGTTGAAGTATTGTATACAAATGAACCTGAGACTGATTACTTGGATGCCAGCTTAATAACAGTGATGCAGATTCATTTGAGGGAACCACCAGGAGATATACTGTTATTTTTGACTGGTCAGGAAGAGATCGACACAGCTTGTGAAATTTTGTATGAGAGAATAAAATCTCTAGGTAAATCTGGTCTAATACTAACTTCACATATTTTTTCTTTATATTTAGCATATTTTTTATAACGTACATTTCTAATTTAACATAGGCTCTAACGTTCCTGATCTTATAATTCTACCGGTTTACTCGGCTCTACCATCGGAAATGCAAACGAGGATTTTCGAACCTGCGCCCCCTGGTAGTAGAAAAGTTGTGATAGCAACTAACATTGCCGAAACTTCGTTGACAATAGATGGCATTTACTATGTCATCGATCCCGGATTCGTCAAACAAAAAGTATACAATTCTAAGGCTGGTATGGATTCTTTGGTGGTTACTCCTATCTCACAGGTAAGATATTTGGGCTGGATAGAATTTAAGATTAGGATATCTGTCGTAATATAACTTCCTGGCTTCCAAAGCATTGCAAGATGCAAGACCATACATCAGATCAGGGGCGGATCCAGCCTCTCTCTTTGGGGGGGGGGGGGCGGTGATATCACAAAAGTACAAAAAGTACAGTATGGCAAGAAAAACAAGTTGTCAACGGGGGGGGGGGGGGGTGCAAGCAGCTCATTCCTAATATAAAAGGCAGAATGGGTTCTATTTTCCTGAACTCAAAGCTTTTGGGAGGAGGGAGGAGCGATCGCAAGCATACAGACTCCTATACTCTATTCAAGAACTAGAGAGAGTAATAAACTGTTACCGAAACGTCTAACGTCCATGCTCTAGTGCCGAAGGTAACTGAGAACTGCCGTAAATCTAATTATATTTAAATATATTTTATAAATTTACTGCAACATTGAATTTCTGATAGTTTAATTTAATTTCTGTCAGTGAGCAAAGTACAACTTACAGTTTTTTCTTAGTGATTTATCTTGTTTGCGCTTGTTTTTATATATTATTTGAGATTAGTGAGATACCCAAAAGATATGGCTTTCACCTCTATATTTATTCCAAAATCGTTAAACCAGGGAATTTTTCCCTCAACGAAAAACTTATTACGATGAATGTTTATGATGCCTTAAGATATCAATATCTAGATAATAATGTTAAATGCTCTGTTGAGATATGTTCCAACATGACAGGAGTATGTACCGAATACTGAATTGTTAGTACTCCCAAGCCACATTCGATCACAGGCAAACGAAAAACCTCGTTGGAAGAAAAGATGAAATCTGTAATTAAAGGGGTTGTATATACATTTTATTATGAGAAGCAGATCCCAACCATCTACAAAATTCTAACTAAAATCATTGAAGATCGCGATTTACCTGAAATTAAAAGAACTGATCTCTGGAAATTGCTCAGAGAACTTAATTTTTGCTGGGAAAAACCAGATAGAAAATCTGTTCTTATAAATCGTCCGGAAACTGTCCGTTGGAGACGTAAATATCTCTCTCAAGTAAAAGGTAGAGTTGCTAGAAATAACACAATTAATAAAATTCGTAATTTAACTAAACTTTTGAAAGATTTTTTTGAATAAAGTTACTGCGGAAAATTGGGGAAAATCCATATAATAAAAGATAAAACAAAATGTGAGAACTCGATCTCATAATCGGTGAGATAGAGGAACCAATTATAATTAATTTTAGCGAAGATAGTTTCACTGACTTTGATTAGGAATTAGATACGTAATGTTTACTAGTGTAAACACAATTTATTATTTAAATTTTTGTTTTTGTTGTATTTTATTGTTTAATGTTGTTTATATGTTTTTTTATTTTTTTATATATTTTCCCACTCTTTAATTTTATATATATTTAATTCTAATTAGCCGTAAGTTTTTTATTATTTTATTATTGTGTTTGTGACTTTTTCTTAAGCGTGTAGAATTAACATGTTTATCTTATTTTTTTTGGGGCTATCGTATTTCCATATATAAAAGTAAATTAAATTAAGATATCAGTACAATAGAAATAAAAATAAGTAGGTCTAATTTTAATTACAACATAAAAAAAAAGTAATTACATTTGAATCCCTTTTTAGTCTTTAATTGTAATTCTGCAGATGGTTTAAGAAATAAATAAACTGAAACGTCAAATACCCTAAAAATGTTTTTAATTAATAATAAAATGACCAATAGCCCCAAAAATATTTTATTATTATATGGATGAATTTATTTTTTTATATATATTTAACTTTTTGTATTTTTGACAATGGATATTTTGTAAGTATTTAAATTATAACTTAGAATTTTTTGGGAGGATAATCCTACGTTTTAGTCTATTATTATAGACCGGTATTTTTAATTATAAAATTTCTAACCCATTCCTATGAAAAATATATGTGTCTAACAAATTTTGCTAAAAACACCGGACTAAAGAACTCAGGTAGTTTGCGAAGAGAAAAAGGGTAAAAAATGATTTATTACTCTCTCTAGTTCTTGAATAAACTATGGTATAAGAGGAAAAATCGGGTCCATTTACCTAAACTCAAAGCTCTTGGGGGGGGGGGGGGCGATCGCCCCCACCGCCCCCCCTTGGATCCGCGCCTGCATCAGATGCATATTTACATACTCAATAAACGTGTGTAAATTAGTAAATTAATATCCAAGTAAAGAATCAATGTGTCAGCGATGTGAAAGTTGACAAATTTTAAAATGCAGACTTTTTGGTGCCAATAAAATAAAACGCACATTTTTTTTGCGAACCGAGGTCGAACTAGATTTTACAGAATTAGACGTTTTTAACTAAAAAGGTAAACTATAAATTTCGATTGAATTTTTTTTATTATAAGGTTAAAGGTTAACATTTGATAGGAATAAAGATGTATTTTATTGAAAACATGATGTAAATAAAATGACGTTTTTTCCAAAACGGTTGGGATTAGCGATATGAATGAAGAGTACTTCATTTTTACTCAACAGTTAAATGTATGTAAAAAACGTCGTCCAAAGTTCTTATCATATAGGGCGTAAAAAAAATGAAGTCATGAGTGTCACAGGTAGTCCGTCCCTGCAGCTGTGAGTAATTCACAACACTTTCTTGGATATCAATTTGAAGCGTCTTACCTGATATACATCATATTAAATCCATTGCAGCTCTTTAGGAGCCCTTATCTCCGAAGATGAGGCCTATACGAAAAAAGTTTATATGAACTTGTAGTATTCCTTTCATATTCGGGAGATTTCCCACATTTTCCCGAACACCCCAAGTAATCCCCTAACTCTGAGAACATTCTGTATAGCAAGAATAATTTTTAGGCTCAAGCAAAACAAAGAGCGGGTAGAGCAGGTCGAACCGGACCTGGAAAATGCTACCGACTTTATACAGAACGAGCCTATAGGGACGAAATGTTGCCAACTCCAGTACCCGAAATTCAAAGAACAAATCTGGCAACAACGGTATGTACTTATTTAAACATTGGCAGTATATTTTTATTATAATCCAATGTGAAATAATTAAATTAACTTTTAATCCTTTTACTCTAAATATTATAGATTTTCACGAGAAAATGGAATTAAATGAGTCTCTTAATTAATTTTTGTTACCAGGACTTAAATAAAATTGTTTTTTAGGTTCTTCAGTTGAAAACAATGGGTATTAATGATTTACTTCATTTTGACTTTATGGATGCTCCACCAGTAGAAACCCTTATAATGGCGCTGGAACAGCTGCATTCATTATCGGCATTGGATGATGAAGGGCTGTTAACAAGACTTGGTAGAAGGGTAGGTATATATTATTTGTAACAAAATATTTCACTTCCATCAAAAATTAACCGTAAACTTAAAAAAAATCACGTCGAATTGAAAATATCCTTGTTTTGAAGTATGTTAAAAATAACACTTCTTCCTTCTTATATATAAGCAATTTGCTTGTTATTCTTCGTCTCTTTGCCTACTTTCAGTATATTGCGAGGTTATCACTCCATCGTTTACGGGGTCTTCCGGTGCTCCTACGTTTTATTGGTGATTTGTCCCTCGTGATCTTTACTATTCTGTCGTCGGTCATGCGGTTGATGTGTTCGTTCCATTCCCTTTTTCTTTGTAATACCCAGTCATTGATGTTATCGACTTTACACACTCTTCTTATATCCTCGCTCCTATTCCGGTCCATAAGTGTCCTGCCAGCTATCCTGCGCACCACTCTCATCTCTGTTGTTTCCAGTATTTGTTTTGTTTTCGAGGTTTCTGCTCTGGTTTCTGCAGTGTATGTTAGTATGGGTCTTATTGCTGTTTTATAAATTCTGGATTTAACTTCGATTCCCATATGTTTATTGTTCCATATGGTACTGTTAAGACATGCGGCTGTTCTTGCTGCTTTCATGGCTTGTCCCCTCACCTCCGTTTCAACATCCCCGTATCCGGATATTTCTATTCCGAGATACTTAACTTCATTTCCTGCTGTCTAATTTTGTTGTCTATTTCTAGTTTGCATCTGAGTGGTGTTCTAGATGTAGTCGTGGCTTTAGTTTTTGACGCTGATATATTCATGTTAAACTTTTTCGCTGCTATGTTAAATTGGTGTAGTAGTCTTTGAAAATCGTCTTTGCTTTCAGCTATTAACACTGCATCGTCGGCGTAGCACAGTATTTTGATTTCCCTGTCTCCCATTTTATACCCTTTCAATCTAGGCACCTGCTTTATCAACTCGGCCATGATGATGTTAAATAGTAGGGGGCTAAGAGAGTCACCATGTCGGATGCCATTATTTACTTCTATTTTTTCGGTCAATTCACCGTTTATCCTAGCTTGAATCGTATTTGCCTGATATATATTTTCAATTGTTTTGATAATGTTTTGAGGTATTTGTCTGTCGTAAAGTAGCTGTGTTACATCCTCCGGTTGTATACGATTGAACGCTTTCTCTAGATCGATGAAACACATAAAGGCTGGACGATTATATTCTATTGACTTTTCAGTTATTTGTCTTATAACAAATATGGCATCCGTCCATGACCTTCCCGACCTGAATCCCTGCTGTTCGTCTTCTAAGGAAGTGTGTTCATTAATTTTGCTTGTAAGAATTTTCGTGGTTAGTTTTAACGAGGTGGAGAGAAGATTGATTCCTCTGTAATTAGCCGGCACTTTTTTTATCGTCTTTTTTGAATAGGAGTTTTGTTGTGCTAGTCCTCCATTCAACGGGGATTCTGTGATGGTATATGATTTTATTGATGAGAATTTTCAGTTGTTCTGTCAGGCTTTCTCCTCCGTATTTCAGTAGTCCATTGGTAATTCCGTTAGGTCCCGCACTTTTCCTGTTTTTTAGTTTTTTTAGGGCTAGTTCTACGTCTTCCTTCTTTACAAGTATATCGTCGTTAATTATAATTTCGGGTGTGTTAGGTTTGATTTCTGTCTATTGTTTCTTGTATAATTCCTTCAAGTAGTTCACCCAAGTTCCCTTCGGTATGCGGTTACTGCTAATTAACTCAAGTGTTTCCTTTCTTTGGACTCTGATCAGCCGCCATATCTGTTTCCATCTTTTTTGAAAAGGTTTCCCAGTGCTTGTTTTTAACTTGTCTCTCTAATGTATTGGTGCTATTTCTAATTCTTTTGTACTCTTGATACTCTTCCGGAGACTGCGTTGTCCTGTATTTTAAGTAGGCTCTCTTTTTCTCTTTACATTGCTCCTTAACTTCGTTACAGAACCGGGGGGTCTTGTTGGGTCCTCCTTTTCCTTAGTTTGTTTTTCGTGTTCCGAGTGCACGGGTGAGCATTACACTAAACATAAAAATTGAGATACTCTGTTTAATTTCAGATGGTCGAGTTCCCTCTTGAACCCAATTTAAGCAAAATGCTAATCATGTCGGTGGCGCTCCAGTGTTCTGATGAGATTCTAACTATAGTAAGCATGCTTTCAGTTCAAAACGTGTTCTACAGACCCAAAGATAAACAAACATTAGCTGATCAAAAAAGAGCTAAATTTAACCAACCTGAAGGGGATCATTTGACTCTGTTAGCAGTATACAACAGTTGGAAAAATAATAAATTCTCCAATGCATGGTGTTATGAAAACTTTGTACAAATAAGAAGTTTAAAAATGGCTCAGGATGTGCGGAAGCAGTTACTAGGTATTATGGATAGGCATAAATTGGATGTGGTGTCTGCTGAGGGGAATACTGTGAGGGTTCAGAAAGCAATTTGTTCAGGTTTCTTTACGAATGCCGGGAAGAAAGATCCACAAGAGGGATATAGGACTTTGGTTGATAGTCAAATTGTGTATATTCATCCTTCTAGTGCTCTGTTTAACAGGCAGCCTGAATGGTAAGTTTTCTTAAGGAATATGTTAGCCTAAGGAAAAAATTATCATTAACATTTTTAGGTTTATAATTAACGTTTTTTTGCATTTAGTATATTCTGACGCCGTTGTTTAGGTTTGAGACTTACAATGCTTACTTACCAATATCTTTGCCGTGAGACATTCGAATATTATGAGTAAACATTTTGCTATTTTGAAAACTTATTTATCATGAAAAAGTATGGTTAGATTGTCTCAGAGATAAATATCAACAGCGAAAATACAATGTTGCCGGTCACACACTAGTTATGACCAGCTGATTTAAATAAATGAAATGAAGTTTCGTATGTCAATTTAGTTTGTCAAATAATGGGTACAATACTTCATTTGACTTAAGTGCAAGGAATGGACCTCCTTAAAAACTGAATATGGCGAATTTTACGAGTATTTGTGAAAATACCAATTTCTTTTTAGGGTTATATATCATGAACTTGTGTGTACCACAAAAGAATACATGAGGGAAGTGACTACAATAGATCCAAAATGGCTGGTTGAATTTGCACCGGCTTTTTTCAAGTTCTCGGATCCAACAAAATTAAGTAAATTTAAGAAAAACCAACGGCTTGAACCACTGTATAATAAATATGAAGAACCAAATGCCTGGAGAATTTCTAGAGTCAGGAAAAGACGAAATTAAAAGCGTTGGTATTTTTGTAAAATTGTATATAAACATATTAAGTTAAAAAAAGATAATTTAGATAAAGTATATCTAATAATTATTCCAGAGATTTTAAACATCTCAGTTTAATTTTTAAAATCATTACATATTTATTATATCCTGGGTTTTATTTGGGTTAAATATTTCGTTGACATGTATTATTTGTCCTTTATAGCAAATACCAAACATTAATTAGTATAAATTTTTTGTAAAGTTGAATAAAGGCATTTATTTTCAAAGTATTAAGTTGCTATTCTTTTTATACAAATGAATACTAAACTGGTATATGCTTAACTTCAGAAACTAGTTTCAGTTGAATGAAGTCTAAGCCTAATCAGAAAGCTTCTTAACATTCATATATTATAAAAGATATAGATTGTTTAAAGTAACTTATAATTAAATAAACCTTAAATCTGTCTGATCATTCATGTTGCGAACACTAGAACTATTAGAAAAACAGAAGTCTCCCAAAAAGCTAAAAAGAAGGGGAGAAAGGCCTCTTTTAAACAATCACAACCCAAGGAGTATTTTACCGAAAGTATATAATTAATCTTTAAAGCTTCTTTGTAACAATAGCTTAAAAATATTTCTGCAAAAATAGAACTAAACAAGATACATACTCTACTCAGTTCCATCGAGTCGTTATTTTCTTATTAATAGTTTTTGATGGTAGTGAATTGTTATTTTGAAAGAATATTCAAGAAAAAATTTTCAGAATCAGAATTTGAACCTTTGGACAATGATATTCAAGAAAAAGGAGTGTGCAGATTATGATAAAGAACAGCAAGAACCAGTAAAAGGGTTTTCTGACAGTAATAAATAGTTGCTAAAGCCAAAAACTAAAAAGGATTGTAAGCAGCAGTAAGAAGGTTTAGAAGATTAATCGACACAGGGGAAGGTAAATAGGTTAAATCAATGATTTGTAAAATGCAAATTTCCGTTGTTTTTCTTTGAATTAGTAATTATTAGCAGTGATCGATCTAAATAATTTGTCAGTACTTATAAGTTTTTTAATAGTGAAACAACAAAAGATGAAGGTTCAGTTGGATGTGGTATCTGCTGAGTGATGAAGGAGGTGAAAATGTTTTTAAAATTGAAAATCTAAAAGGCCTTTCTGATGATGACGATTCTGATACAAACAGTGACAAAGCAGGTACCATAATATTTTGTTTCAGATTTTTTTTTTTGATAAAATGAAGCTTTTTAAAAATATCACAAAATTATATGTATGAGTTAGGCTGACTTGTTTATATTTTTTAGATTCAAATGATGATTTACATCCAATTGAGAAACAAAATATTAAGCTAAAAAAAAGCAGCAAGCTAGGGAAGATAGAGAAGCAGAAGAAATGCAACTGAATATTACAAACCAAGATACTTTTCAGGTTCCTACTAGAGAATCGAAAGAAGAAAAGAAAGGTTTACAGGTAGGTTTTAATTTTTTAGTAGTGGTACACTTTAGGACTTAGAAGGAAAATGTAAATATTAATAAAGTAATATTTAAAGTTACTTAGGTGTTTTTAAAGAAGTTTACATTTCTATTAAAATAATTGTTTTTATATGATGTCTAGCAATGGATTCGTGAAGTTATAGCCAGCTCAGCCATTTCAACGAAACTAATTATTTGAATAACAGTCCACTGGACCAGAACATATAACAAAATGAGCACGAATTATTACCCCTTAACAATTTATAGAAAAACAAGTAAGCGAGACCTGACAAGAATTTTTTGGCATTAAAAGTCGCGAAACCGCTAAAGACAAGTTGTGACAAAGCAAAAAGAAAAATATGCCTTTATTTTTTATTTGACGAATGAAAAAGTGAAAAGTAATAGAAAACGTACGCAGTTTATAATACAGTTATTTATGCTAAATAATAAATAAAAAGTGGTTTAGATTTATAATTACAAAAATATTATATACATACCTATTGGGCACTGGTTATTATTGATAATAATAAATTAAAATTTTGCTGAAGGATATCCGTGAAAAATAAAAAAATTATTTCTTAATTTTTCTTAATAAGAATAAAAATATACCTATTGGTAAAATATAAGTTTAGTAATGTAAATATAAATAGTAAAAATACTAAAATAATATATAGTGAAATATTTACGTTGTTATTTATACTCGATCATAAAATACATTTTATAAATATGATTAAATCCTCTTGACTGGTTGTTTATGAGTTTTTCTACGGAAATCTAAAAAAAATATATCAAAATCAACCCAACCCGGACTTAAACCATATAACGTATCAAAGTTTATTGCCATTGTCTCTTTTTTTCTAGGTTCATCGAACTTTAAATCTCACCAGAATATTTTACTCACATGAATACAATCTGGATGGTTTCTTTATAGTCAAATTAAAGACATTATCAAAAATAATTCCAAAAAGTGACGATTTTGAAGGAACAGAAGAAAATGAAGTTTTTTTGCCACCGACATCAACGTCGCTAATGCAGCAAGGGACGAATCTGTTTCTTAGGGGAGCCATCGCAGCAAAAGTGAGTTGTCAACGGGGTGGGGGGGGGGGGGGGGGTATACAGCGACAGTCAGGTTCTTAATACAGAAGGCAGTGGTGAGTCTATTTTTCTGAATTTGAAGCTCTTGGCGGCGACGCCCCCCCTCCTTTACATTCAGCGGTGATAAGATTAAAAACACCCATTGTGTATGTTATTTTTTATTGGAACTTAATGTTGTATAAAAAGCTATAGAACTGTTACATATTTTTTTAATGAATAAATTAAATGACTCGTTTTTCTAACTTGGCCTTATTTTTATTATTTCCAAATAAAATATCTTTTAATCCAAAGCCTAATTATTAAAAAAAAGTTCATACACGTATGTTAACATATTTTTTTATTGCGAGTTAAAAACTGAAAAAATTGTTGATTAGAGAATTTTTGTTGCTTATAACTTTTGATAGAAGTGAGATATTTTGATGTGTGTGGTATATTTAAGGGGTTTATAATGAAATATCGTCTACTGAAGAGGTTAGTCTGGGGGATTTGGGCAAAAATACAGTTGCAGTTCCGGTCTTTACAGAACAGGAAATAATAAAGATTACGAAAAGGCGTAAACCTAAAATGTCTAGCGGGCTAGATTTTGTTCCAAGTTTTCTTATTAAAGGCACTATGAATGTTTTGGCTGCTCCTTTATGTAAAATTTTTAATGCCTCTCTTAAGCAGCTGGTGTATTTCGAGAGATGGAAGGTAACTAAAATATGTCCCGTATTTAAGAGCAAAAATAGGACCGAAGTGGAAAATTACAGTCCTGTCTCTCTGATATGTGGTTTTTCGAAGATCTTTGAGTAGCTACTGTATAACTTCATTACAACAAAGTCGAGCATTGGTTGGACTTTTGAGGGGTAGGTCAACATCCACTAAGCTAGCGTCTTTTCTGCAGTTTACAGCGGATGCTGTGGATGCGGGCGATCAGGTCGATGCGGTGTTTACCGACTTCTCAAAGGCCTTTGACAAGATGAGCCATAGTTTGATTCTGGCAAAACTTGCGAAGTTTGGTTTTACTGATCAATTTGTACGAAGTCGAAGGAGGATTGTGATAGATTGTAAAATAGTGTTAGTGCAATCCAGAGGTGGTGTGTGAGTAATCAGTTGTTATTGAAAGTGAGCAAATGTTCAGTAATGTCTATAACTCGTAAAATGTCTCCAATTCTATATAGTTATTAAATCAATGCTTACCTACTTAAAAGAGTTTATGCACTTAAAAATTTGGGTATTATATTGGATTCTAAATTTAGCTTTAACTATTATTATAGCAGAATAGTGTCTGAAGCTAATGAAATGTTGAGTTTAATTATTAGAAACTGTAGATCATTTAAGAATATTGAAAGCCTAAAATTATTGTTTATAGAACTAGTAAGAAGTAAACTTGAATAGTGTTCACTTGTTTGGGCTCTAATTTATAATATATTTTGGCTATGCAGAACGTTTAGCGAAAATGTATTAAGTATTTGTAGTTGAGAGGTGAGAGAGTGTACCCACCGGTCGGGGTAGACAATCCACTGTTGCTGGATAAATTTAGTTTGCAGTCTTGAAATGAGACGTAACTTACATTCAGTTTCATTTTTATCCAAGCTGGTCAACGGTCAGATTGTTTGTCCTCAGCTTTTGGGAGAGCTAAATTTTAATGTGCCACGATTGACGAGCAGGCAAGGTGTATACCATCATTTAAAGATACCTAGGACTAATGTATATTGTATATCGCCAATATATCGAATGTGTCCTGTGTTTAATAGGGTGTCGCAATCGTATGGTCTGAGTATGAGTTATATCCAGTTTTTACGTCCTGTTCAGTATTATTGTCGGTCTGAGACTGCTATTGTGATATTATTTTATTATTTTGTAATAAGTACGTTTTTTTATGTTATATTTTATTACGTGATATATTATTTCGGTTATTTTATAATAGATATGTTTTTTTTTGGTATGTTTTATTACTGCCCTATTAATTATTGTTGTTGGGTTTTGATGTTAATAAATAAATATTATAGGGAAACAAAATGAAACACTTCCTTTTATTTTATTCTTTTTTATTTCTTATAATAAATTTAATATAACTATCTTTTTCAACATCAAAATCAATTTTCTTAAGATCCATTTCCGCAATTTTATCATTTACCTTTTCAGCATATTCTTCCAAATCTTTTTTCCTGTTACTCAGTACAAAAAGTTGATGTTCCACCAACAATAAACCGTCATTTTTAGCAATTCTTTCAACAGTTTCTTTGTTAAAATGTTTCAAGTAATTGTTGGCAAAATAAATGATGTCAAAAAAATCTTTGTACTTTTCCTTGCATTTCATGTATACCAAAATGTGTATTGACAAAAAATTGACAGTTACATCTTCTATGCTGATGCAATCTTGCATAAGTTTTCGGATGAAATCTGGTGCTTTTATGTCAACAACTAGTTTGTCTTGCTTGATAACTGCACTTCCTAATTGCATATCGTTGGTTTTGGTGTGTTCATAACGTTTTTGGTGCTCAATTTCGAAGAATATTTGTTTAAGATTTCTTTCTGTTACATCTGTTGCTCTGTAATAACAAAAATAATACTTATATGTAAGTTTCATATAATCCTCTATTTAAAATCATTCGATAGCAATGAAAAAAAAATGCTTATTGTAATTAAAAAAAAATACTTGTAGACAGTGGACTAATATACTAGAGATTTATTCATGATAAAACTACCACTTTTTTGCAATCGCCAAAGAGTATATATACTGCCACTTTTTTGCAATTGGCAAAGAGTATATATAAAATATAACTTTAATATCACACTAAAGTCTGGTAACAGTACAAAAATCATATAAAGTTAAATAAAAAAAGTTGTCATTCCCTATATTACAGTTTAAAATTTCCTTTATGGCATAAAAGGCTTTACTCATTACGTACCCTTTAATGTTTTTTTATGAGAACAACACGCATTTCTCTTATATGTTTAGGCAGCTTATTGAATAATGCTGGTGCGTAATGCAAAGTTATATTTCATGATGAGGAGCTGTATTTTCAAGTCCTTTCTTTTTCTTGTCATATAGCCTCCTGGAAGTAGGTTTCTTTTAGACATGGCTTTGTTGATGCCCTCAATCCAGGTAGTTGTTTTTTTTTATTTCCGTTGGTGTCTATGTTAGAATTTGTTTCGACAGACGTTCATCGGTTATTCTTTAAACATACCCATACCATACTGGTTCTTTTTACGCCCATAATATCCCTTATTCTTTCATTCGTTAACCTGTCCCGCTTTGATTTTCCAGCAGATCTGCGTAAAAAATCCATTTCTAGGGTAAGCAATTTACGCTCTATGGTTTTATTTATTTGTCACGTTTCGCATCCGTATTTCAAATATTGCATTGTATAAGAGATGTTTTCTTTCTTTGGAGATATTAGTCGACCATAATAACGAATTAAAGCAACCCTTTTACTATTTGGTTTAATATGTGTTTCTGAGTGCGCTCGCTTTGATCTATTTTCGTCCCTAGGTAACCATAATCCTGGCAAGACCTTACCGTAATGTCCTACCTCCAAATCCGTTGACTTTCCACCGATACACATATATTTGGTATTGCTGCAGTTGACCGACAGTCCCCATTCTGTATATTCTTTAAATAGTTTCCTTGCCATAGATGCAAGATCTTCTTTGTCTTGGGCAACTGCTACTTGGTCATCTGCAAAGTGGAGAGTATGCGTGGTTGTCTTTGTTTAACTTTATTTTCATTCCGTTACATGATCTTCTCCATTTCTTTAGGGCGTCATTAACGTAGATTATGAACAGAGTTGGTGATAGACAATACACTTGGCCACACGAAAGGTATCCGATATATTCTTTCCGATCTTTATTTTAGAAGTGGCTTGGTTATACAGTTGTTTAAGTGCTGAGATTGCAGTGTTGTTAATGAGAGGGTTCCCCAGCACTTGCCACAGTTTTTGGATTGCCACTGTGTCGTATGCTTTTGTAAGGTCCATGAAAAGAGATGAACTTCTCTATTCCTTGACACTTTTTTTTTCATTGACTTGGACTAGGCTAAATATATGATTCACGCATGATCGGCTAGCTCTAAACTCAGTTTGATCCTTATTTTCATGGGGAGTATATTCTGATTCTATTATGTTTCTAAGCAGTTTTTCGTATATTCTGCTTATTGTGCTGGTTACAGAGATGCACCTGTAATTTTTACGTTCGTCACGTTTCCCTTTTTTGTGGATTGGTGATATCCCGCCTTCTTTCTATATAGTCGGGATGGGGTCGCCATTATTTATGATTCTGTTAAGTAGTTCTTTAAGAAAGGAGGCTAGTTTTTCGGTATCACAGTTCTGCTGGTATTCTTTCGAGTTAAGCCGCCCTACTGTTTTTCATTGATTTTATAGCTTTCCATACCATCTCCCTTGTACCTATGTTTGATATATACTCTTCTCTGTCTTCTGTTAGTTTCTTGTAATAATGCGTGTTCCTTGTAATATCATATACGTGGCAAAAAGTGTTGTAATTTTTGCGGGCGTAGAGCAATCACTCAAACATGTGTTGAGAGTAAGAATACCAGCCGTGACAATGCCTGCATCGTCATCCCTGTAGCTGATCCTAACAAGGACGCTGACAGCTCCCACTTGCGAGGTCAGAGCAGAATTGACCTCACGAAAGAAACCCTACACACAGACAGCATCTCCCAATGAATGATGAGCCATGACACTGCCATTAACAACCCCAGAACAAATATCCCAGATTAAATTTTTTTAGGTATTATTTTAGCATGGGTGTTCAAATGTCATTTTATTGACAGCGCTATCCGTCATATTCTCTGTCTTATCTAAGTTTAAACTCAATCTATTGGCCCGAAACAAGCCCTTTACGCTCTCGGTACAGTTATCCGTTAGTTTATCCAAAATTCCATCTTCCTTTGGTCGTCAAGATAACTTGTATCATCTGCATAGAGTGTTACTTCGGCTTCTGACAGGAAAGATGTCGTTAACATAGGAGGGGCTTCAAGATGGGGTCCTCTCACCTGATAGTTTTCCCCAACAATAAGTTATTTATCTTTTGTCTGACAAATAATTCCGAATCAGGCTACAAAGTTGCAGCTTCCTAATAAAAATGTCTTTAGACACGCAATCGACGATCCTGGAGAGGTCAAAAAAGGTGTTCCTTCGGCTATGGAATCATACAGTCTAAAGGCGTCATTTTACTTTTGTATATTATGTAAATGATTTATGTAATTTGAAATTACTGTTATTACAGACCGCTCCTCATAAACCCAAACTGTTCCCCAATCAGGAGATCACCACCTTCAAAATATTCATATAGTTGACTTTTAAGAATTACCTCAAAGGCTTTTGAGAATATAGGAATCAGATATATCGGTCGATAATTGTTATAAAGGAGCCGGTCTTCATTCTTAAAAATATGAATGGTGCTATTCAGCTGGATATAGCCCTTCACCGATACAGAGATTAAAAAGTCTAGTCAGTGGACCAGTAAGAACGCTCTCGGTGCAAAAGTGTTTTCATTTTTGCGATCAACAAACATATATATATATATATATATATATATATATATATATATATATATATATATATATATATATATATATATATATATATATATGTCGTTACCCTGATGAGTCTAGTAAGAGAAATGTCATTCGTTTTCGAGTTACAAGCCGTCCAAGTTCAAGTTTTTATTTTTTGTTTTTTGAATTACTCGCTTACAGGAAAACCGATTTGACTAATATTTGAAAGATAGGCTAAGTCTTCTGCGCTTCATCATTTTAGTAACAATTCACATTGATTGTTTGCCGCTAGAGGGCACTTTACCTACATTGAAAATTGTTTTTTTGTCATAATTTTTTAGTGTTGACAGCTACAGTAGTTTTTGGCATAATTTCTGAAAGACTGATGCCAGGCCTTTAAAAAAGGTGCTCTTTATTTACATCGCTAAACCCAACGGTTTAGACGTAAATCACCCTTAAAAATTAAGTGGTAAATTTACTTTTCTCATTTCATTACCACCAGCTACCAGGTAAATAGCTATCAAAGTATACTAGAGCTGTCAGTTTAACATCAAATAAATTCCCTTTTTAAACTATTTAATTTATAATCTTAAAATAACTAATAATGGCTAATCACCAATATTCAAATATCGAATATTGTGATATCCATTTTTGTTATGGAAAAGCAAATGGTAATGCAGAGTTGGCAAGAAGATATTATATGGAGAGTTATCCGGAAAGAAATATCCCTCATGCTCAAACATTTTCCAGTGTGCACAGGAGGCTTGCGGAATGTGGTTCCTTTAAAAGTTATAATGGAAATAGGGGAAGACCTAGAACTGCTAGAAACGTGCAACAAGAAGAAAGAGTGCTTGAAATTATTGAAGATAATCCAGGTATTAGTACTAGAAAAATTGGGAATGAAGTGCGGCTCTGTCAGGCTAGTTCATGGAGGATACTAAGAGAAGAACAACTCTACCCGTTTCATTCAAAAAAGGTGCAGGCTCTTTATGACGATGATCGGCCGAGACGGTTGGAAATGTGCAATCAGATCCTAGCTAAGTATGAACACGATAATCGATTAATTGGCGTCATATTATTCACTGACGAAGCTGGTTTCACTCGTGATGGCATAACAAATCTACACAACATCCACACATATGCTTACGAGAACCCAAACAATGTGGTAGAAACGAAACATCAGCGTAGATTTTCACTAAATGTGTGGGCAGGGATAATAGGAGATTACCTTATTGGTCCTCATTTCTTTGATGGCCCATTAACTGGTGACGTATACTTAGATTTTATCCAAAATCGTCTCCCATTGTATCTGGAAGATGTGCCATTGGAAGTAAGGGCCAACATGTGGATCCTCCAAGACGGAGCTCCGCCCCACTTTAGTATACGTGTCCGACAGTATTTGAATGCAACGTATCCTGAGCAATGGATAGGACGAAGTGGACCATTGGCATGGGCAGCGAGGTCACCAGACCTTAATCCTATGGATTTTTTCTTTTGGGGTCATTTGAAACAATTGGTGTACGATATTCCAGTAATCAACGTCGAGGATCTTCGCTTCAGGATAATCGAAAAGTGCCAAATTATTAAAGAAACACCAGAAATTTTTCATCGAGTTAGGCGACATTTTTTGAAGAGTGTTAGGAAATGTATGGAAGAAAATGGGGGACATTTTGAGAATCTTTTTTAGTTTGTTTAGTACTGTTTCATTAATTTTTATCAATTAAATGTATATCGCAATAATCCATAATATGAATATTTACTGATTAGCCATTATTAGTTATTTTAAGATTATAAATTAAATAGTTTAAAAAGCGAATTTATTTGATGTTAAACTGACAGCTCTAGTATACTTTGATAGCTATTTACCTGGTAGCTGGTGGTAATGAAATGAGAAAAGTAAATTTACCACTTAATTTTTAAGGGTGATTTACGTCTAAACCGTTGGGTTTAGCGATGTAAATAAAGAGCACCTTTTTTAAAGGCCTGACATCAGTCTTTCAGAAATTATACCAAAAACTACTGTAGCTGTCAACACTAAAAAATTATGACAAAAAAACAATTTTCAATGTAGGTAAAGTGCCCTCTAGCGGCAAACAATCAATGTGAATTGTTACTAAAATGATGAAGCGCAGAAGACTTAGCCTATCTTTCAAATATTAGTCAAATCGGTTTTCCTGTAAGCGAGTAATTCAAAAAACAAAAAATAAAAACTTGAACTTGGACGGCTTGTAACTCGAAAACGAATGACATTTTGAAAAAAAATTATATGAAGCTCTACCCTTATTTTGTCAAGTAGAATCACCCCCTTAAGTTTCGTGATCGATTTTTGAATCACCCTGTATATATATATATATATATATATATATATATATATATATATATATATATATATATATATATATATATATATATATATATATATATTGATAATGCTAATGTAATTTTTTTACCTGTAAGTATTTTGTCCATTTGCACTCCTTAAAAATTCCTTATCTTCACAATCGAGTCCATAAGCTACAAACGGACCTGTCTCCATATCTCCAAGGTATCCGTAATGGGCGAAACTTTCTCCATTGGGTAGTATCGCGCAAACAAGGCTTCGATTTGGACGTGACACTTCAGATTCTACCCAGGAAAATGCTACTCCATTGAGACGAAAAGTACGGTATTCTTGATTGCAAACTTGTCTGCCTCCTACATTGTACATACGCATGTGAAGGTCCCAATCGAAGGCTCCTATTTTTGAATCGTATCTAAAAAGAACATTTCGTAATACATACAGGGTAGTCAAACGACGATGAAGTGAAAAGTTACAGCTTAAAGTCGGAGTGAACTTTTCCTAAAACACTTTAGCTCTAATTAAAGTAAAGGATGTACGTTTGGTTTTAGATTTTTTTTCGATAATTATCCTATTCTTAAATTAAGGATGTTTTTAAGATACGAAAAATTTCGTTTATAATTTAGTAGGCTTAGTACTTTCATCTTACCTCGCGCCAAGAAATTTCCTTAAACGTCTATCCCAACAATCAATGATATTAAACTCATCTTTTCCACACCAAAACTTTATCAGATTTTCCAAATAGTCCCTTTCTTTATACTGGATATGCATCGTTATAAATGGCATCCTGTATTTGAGATATTCATAATCTGTAATCATTTTCACCATGTCGTTTGCGGTATTTGATAGATATTTAGCTGTGGAAGATCGAACCAAAGTGTTTCCATAGAGTTCCATAAAAACTTTGGTCTTTTGATCGAGTCCCATGGATTCTGGAGGTTGAAGGGCGGTGTCAAGGAGAAGGAGTTGTTTAGCAACGGTTTCCATGCACACTTCTATTAGATAAAAGTTCAGCTGAACCTAGGAAAATAAATAACAAGAAATTAAGTTTAAAATGTCACAGCGAATTTATGTAATTTATTCCACACTATTTTGGATGATGAATAATCTATATGGAAATGAATTTATACGGAGGGCAACGGAAAGTTTGGAACCTAATAAGAAATAGGAAAAAAGAAGTCAACGAAGAAGTGGTAATCAACTCTATAACAGTAGAAAACTGGAAAGAATACATGCAGAGCAATAACCAGGAGTATAATAATGAGGACATCCAAATAGATTTAGATAAGGTAAAACCGATGATGGAAGACGAGAACATAAAAATAGAAGACGTACGCGAAATGCTGACCAAACTGAAAAATAGAAAAGCTCCGGGAACCGACGATATTTCCAATGAAATGCTTAAATATGGGGGCCTTGAACTAAAAAAGCACTAACAATACTATTCGACAAAATTCTATCAACATGCAGTATTCCAGAACAGTGGAGGAACAGCCTGAATATATCCATCTTCAAAAAGGGAAATAAGAATGACCCAACAATTATAGAACAATAACACTACTAAATAATACAAAGCAAGTTATTAACAAAAATCATGACTTCAAAACTAACGAGTAAAATTGCAATAAGTGAAGAACAACACGGGTTTAGACAGAACAGATCGACAGTTGATGCGATTTTCATTATTCGACACACTATTGAAAAATCGATAGAATACATCTGCCTAGTGGATCTTAAAAAAGCGTTTGATAGAGTTCGACTTAAAGACGTCTTGCAAATACTTCAGGAAAATGGCGTTAACCACAACCATATTACGGTAATTGAAGAGCTAAATAAAAACAATAAGACACGCATAAAGACACACCAAAGAGTAACAGGGGAAATACCTATCATGACGGGAATACGTCAAGGCGACAGTACGAGTCCATTTTTCTTTAATTTAATTATGGACAAGATAATTCAAAATGTAAAAGAAGTCAATGGAGGATACAAAATGGGACGAAAATCTTTAAAAATCTCATGTTTTGCCGACGACGCCTTACTGTTAGCAGAAAATGAAGACGATCTGCAACGACTACTATACCGATTCCAGACCACATCAAAAAATTTTAATGTGGAAATATCTACAGAAAAGACCGAAACGATGGTAATTTCAAAAGATCCTGTCAGATGCAAATTGGTGGTGAAGAACCATCCTATCAGACAAAGCATGTCTTACAGATACTTGGGAGTTGATGTATCAAGCAATAAAAATCTATACCAGGAAGTCAGACCACAGGCTAACAAGGCCTCAAGGATATGAGGATGCCTGAGGGACCTAATCTGGAAAAATAAGTATATGTCCACAGAGAGCAAAGTACGCATCTACAAAACTGTGATAAGACCAGTACTAACTTATGCATCGGAAACTCGAGTCGAAACATCTAAAACAAAAAGTATGCTACGAACGGTTGAAATGAAAACGTTAAGAACAATCAAAGGAGTAACCCTAAGAGATCAAATAAGTTCCGAAATAAGGCAAGAGCTCAAGGTGCCTGATGTGGTACGGTTCATAAGGTCAAGGCGCAGATATTGGAGGGACCATGTGGACAGAATGGGCGACGATCGATGGGCAAAATGGGCTAAGAACGAGATACAAAACACTAGAAGACCCACTGGTCGACCTCCAAAACGATGGCACGAATGTTGGACATCAACATCACAGGAGGCTTAATATAGCAGAAAAACAAGACGTCGTCTTAAATAAAAGAGGAAGAAGAAGAAGAAGAATAAGAATCTATATGTAAAAAAGTGAGTCAGCTTTTTTTTTCTAGCATTTTGCTCAGCCCCAAAATAATTGATATTTATTCTTTAGCACTAATACTAAAAATCAGTAACTCTGAAAACTGGTGTCAAAAAAAATATGCTGGTGTACACTACTTTTCTGATAATTATAGAATTAGTTACTCATGTTCACTTACTTTTTGATGTCGATATCTTCTTGCCAAAGTTTTTAAAACATGCCTGCTGTCCACACCTCCAACAATTAATATATTTAATTCTGTTGGCAAAGTTTCTTTTCCCGTCACATTTTCGTATTCCTCTAATAAGTCCAAGGCTGGAGTTAAACCCCAAAACATTTTTTATGTAAGTTTTTAATGTATTTTTTTAAACACTAGCTTGGACAAATGTGTTAGTTGTCAGCACAATTGATCAAACAATGTAACCCGCTGTTTTTCAAATGATACCACGTTTCCTTGGTGATTTGAATGTTATTTTACAAGGTGCACTTTACCAGGTTATCACAATTACTTTTCAATTCTTTTTCAAATAAAAGCTATATTATTGAATTTACGGGTCATTTCTAGTTAGTTCGTCTACGTTTCTAAAGCTCATTTGCGATATATTTCTTAATTTTTTTAATTTAAAGAATTCATTTAACTAGAGATAATCTAATTAATATCGATTAATTAACATTGTTGAAAATTGACAAAAGGGCAATTGTCGGACTTGTATTTTCTTTATATTTGTTTGTTTGATGATATTTGGATTAGGCTGTCAAGTAAAAATTAACCCCTAACATGGTCTAACTTTTTACATTTTGAACCTTGAGAATATAAGTATTAAAAAATTATTTTCATATACAGGGTGAGTCAACGATTGGATGAAGTAGGTTTGTGCCTTTTCGGTGAAATTAACAAAGAAACTATATTTATTGTTTCATACAGTTTATATTTACGCAGATTTTAAACATATTTAGGACTCTACAGGGTGAGCCAAAAAACTAGGACAGCATAAAGTTGTATTTTTTTTAAATAGAACACCCTATATACGAATCGTATTTTCGATTTAGCTTATAATTTTAAATCTTTTTTATTAAGGGTTTACTATAACAAAACTTTATAGTTTCTGAGATAATTAAGTTTAAAGAAAAAAAGTCACATTTGCAAGCATCAATTCAATCCTAAATAACGTTTTCAATTTTGTGACAAATATATTCAAATTTGGAATTTAACAAGGCCAAGGACAAGTTAATATAATTTTTACCTAATATTTGCAATAAAAGCTACAGGGTGTTGAACACATCGGCTCAAATTTGAACAAGTTTAAATGAATAAATATCTTTTTTTTTAAATGGTACACCCTGTATATTTTCATGTTATTTAATAGAGTAATAAAAACCCTAAAAGTTTTGTTCAATATATCCTATACCTATTTATAATAGTTTTTGAGATATTTCAGTTTTTCTTATTTTCCATACTTTTTTTACAGAAATAGTCTTCATTATCATAGTAGCCATGTAAAATAATAAAAAGAAACTACAGAAACAAACAGAATGTGGTTAAATATGATGAAATACATTATTCGTTATATTACAACGGCAATAGTTTAATTAAACATAATGTGAAAAAATTAACACAACAATAACGACAAGGCAAATACATATTTACTTTTATACTAAATTGAAACAAAAAAATTACCTATTAAATACTGAGATTAATTATTTCTTTTTAATAAGTGTTCGAATAAACGACCCTCTTGTGCAATGCACAAATTTAGTCTTTTTTGCAGATTTTCTCGGACCCTGGACAAAATTAGTGGCGTTATTGTTCTACAGGTATCCCTAATCCTGTTTCGCATATCTTCCACTATTGTTGGTGGATTAACATACACCTTATTTTTAATATAACCCCATAAGAAGAAATCTAATGGGGTGATGTCGCAAGACCTTGGTGGCCACTCAATGAAACCCCCACGTCCAATCCATTTTTGCGGATATCGTTGGTCCAAAAACGCACGAACTTCACGATGGTAATGCGGAGGCGCACCATCGTGCTGGAACCACATACTGTCGAGCTCATCCCTATCGAGACCTTGAAGCAGTTGGGGTAGTTCTTCTTGTAGAAAGTTCAGGTAACTATGGCCATTTAGTGGTTCATTAAAAAAGTGGGGTCCAATAATTCGATCATGATGAATACCACACCAAACATTTAATGACCAGTGGTTTTGATGTTGTACCTCTCTAATCCAAAATGGGTTTTCTGTTGCATAATAATGCATGTTGCGTCTATTTACGGCACCGTTACTTCTAAAAGTAGCTTCATCACTAAACATTACCTTGCATAATAAATTTGGATTTAATTAAATCTCCGCATTTATTGTACGACAAAAGTTTACACGACTTTCAAAATCATGTCCATGCAATTCTTGGTGTAATTCCATGTGATATGGATGATACCTATATTTCTTGGTAGTACGATTAGCGGTGGATTGTGATGTTTCACATAATGCTGCTAACTGACGGCTACCAATATAAGGATTTTCCTGAACATTTAACAATACTTGTAGTTCTTTTTCTTCATTAGTTACTGGTTTGTTGACCACTTTACGTTTTAGATAATCAACAGTACCAGAAGAATCAAATCTTTGCATTAACTTTTGAAAAGTATGGGTATTAGGCTGGCGTCGATCAGGATACTTCATTTTGTAAATTATTTGAGCAAGAAGGCAATTTTTTGAGCCTCTCCTATTGTATAAATCATATCTATTAACTCATTCTTTGGAAAATTCATTTTACAATATAAGATGAATGCAAAAAAAAAACAAATTGCTACACTACATAAAAACCAAAAGAAGCGATTGCGGTTATAAATTTGACACACAGAAACATGTTCTTTTACATTGTTTTTGCCATGGCTACTATGATAATGAAGACTATTTCTGTAAAAAAGTATGGAAAATAAGAAAAACTGAAATATCTCAAAAACTATTATAAATAGGTATAGGATATACTGAACAAAACTTTTAGGGTTTTTATTACTCTATTAAATAACATGAAAATATACAGGGTGTACCATTTAAAAAAAATATATTTATTCATTTAACCTTGTTCAAATTTCAGCCGATGTGTTCAACACCCTGTAGCTTTTATTGCAAATATTAGGTAAAAACTATGTTAACTTGTCCTTGGCCTTGCTAAATTCCAAATTTGAATATATTTGACACAAAATTGAAAACGTTATTTAGGATTGAATTGATGCTTGAAAATGTGACTTTTTTTCTTTAAACTTAATTATCTCAGAAACTATAAAGTTTTGTTATAGTAAACCCTTAATAAAAAAGATTTAAAATTATAAGCTAAATCGAAAATACGATTCGTATATAGGGTGTTCTATTTAAAAAAATACAACTTTATGCTGTCCTAGTTTTTTGGCTCACCCTGTAGAGTCCTAAATATTTTTAAAATCTGCGTAAAAATAAACTGTATCAAACAATAAATATAGTTTCTTTGTTAGTTTCACCGAAAAGGCACAAACCTACTTCATCCAATCGTTGACTCACCCTGTACATATTTTCAAATCGGCAAAAAAGCAAAATTTTGTTGACTTTCGGGACCCAACCATTCCCCTTACAAATTTTAAGGTTTTATTTCTAAGGTTTTACCCTTAATAAACCTATATAAGTTTTTGTTTGTTGTTATATGCAGTATAAATTATAAAAATATCATAAGCAAAAAAAAACTAGGCAACTAGAATATCTAACTTGGGAACCATGGGAACTAGATCGCGTTTAACCCTAAAACTTTCTCGGTGAATCTGGCTGTATTAGTCGGATTCACTAATTAGTATCAAATATGCCGAGACCATAGATAAAATATTTATAGATCCGCAAACCTTAATACCAAAAACGGCAAATTTACGACAATAAAATGTAAACATCCTAGAACAGATGTCGGCATGCGCACTACAAAATGACCAGGTGACCATCGACAGGACCGAACTTCGAAAATCTAGTTAGTTCAATTAGTCATAAATGGTGTCTAAATGAAGCAAGTAATCAAAGTTGCAATCTTTAGTAAAGAAGTCGGTCTCATGTAACTTTCTTGTTCTGGGAGTTATATCATATAGGCACAAATAATATCTGAAGCAGAAGGGAATAATCCGATCAGTGTACCGATGGGAGTTAGTTTAGTCATTTCTTATACTGTGAAAGTAAAATTTTGAAAAAAATGTATCTTACTATTTCTCTAATCTATTGTTTCCCTCTGTGTGCGTTAACTTTCTTGTTGTGGGGTGGGAGTGAATAATTAACATTTTTAAGGTTCGGCAATTTATTCTCTAATTATGAAAAAATAATTACCATCTTTTCCTTTCTTTTTTTTTTAAATTTTTTAAGAAAATATTGATACGAAATAGGTTTTTTTAACGGATATGCAGGATTTGAAAATAATTTTATATAATAATATTTTTCTGCCGTAATGGTGAACGGAGCGTATATTTTCTTATCTCATTAATTTTTTCGACAAAATGATGAAAATGTTATTTCAAATAAAATAAGTGAACAAGGTCATTGCTGGGGTGAATAAAAAAAATATACCAACAAAAGAAATTCACATTTGTCTAACTTATTTCGTAATATTTTGCTTCTGTTAACATATTAATGAATTTTTTATTTGACGATTTCAAAGTGAAGATTTCCATGACAACATGATTCATGACAATGTCATAAAATGAGTACGGACATAACTAATCTGAATTTACTTCCAAAACCAGTATTAATAATGAACAACGCTTTTTAACGTCATGTCCTCAATCTTCAGACATACAAAATTATAAATCAGATTGGCTGCAGACCAAAAAAAAAACATTTGAGCTGGTTGGAAACATCGGTTAAATATAAGGTAGATGAACTTATGCAAGAATATGGACATTGTGCAAATTAGTAACTGGAAAAAAGTCGTTGGCAATTTGGAAAAATAATTCAAACAGAGCTTAGAAATTATAGAGCCAATAGCCGATTCTGGCTAAAATATAAACCTTGTACTAAAATATTTTATGTATATAACAAAATAATAATGCATTATAATTATTGTAAGTTATATATGTATGTTTTAGAATATTCCAACTTCATTTTGAGGATGTATGTTTTTATTTATGTAAGTAATGGAATAGATGGAGAAATTGTACCATTTCTTGACATATTGATGAATGTACTTTTTCATATGATAGAATAAACTATTCTATGGTTTGGAGCGAATTTTCAGATTTTTTTTTTAAGAATTGATTGCTTAAAAGTTCAGTTTATCTTTTGGTAATCTTTTGGAAAGTGCTAAAATATATCATACTACATGTTTTGGAAATTTAATGTTATACGAAAACACTATAAATCCAAAAACGTTGTAAAGCAACACTATTTTTTACCCTATAGAGAAAAAGGAAAATAAAACGAATAAAATATGTACACATTCCATTATATTAAATAAAAACACAAAAACAAATAAAATAAATCACTTAAAAAGCTATAAATCCGTTTAAATCGCACGTAACTTACAAAGCAAAAATAAACACAAAAAAATGGCGTTAAGCCGATACTGTGCTGTTTACGGATGGCACTACGAAACAACCGATCGATAACAGGAAGTCGCTTATGCGCACGCCCTTATCTGGTCAGCATCCAAAAATATGACTGCCGCCAGATGTGCAGAAACGTATTTTTTCGCCCATGGTTTGCCATTTTTTGGCTTTAGCAGCTAACAAGAGTAGGGATCCATTGTAGAGGTCAGTGGTCGAGACTAAACGCATTTGTGGGAAAATTAAAGGCTTAAACCTAGAGATAAAAACTTGGAAACAGTAAGAGATATAGTTGTCTCCTGAAAATAAACAAAAGTATTAATTTTTAAGGTTCGGTAATATATAGGGTGTACGACGATGAACTGCCACGTTCGATTTCTCGGAAAATAAACTTTGGACAATTTTAAAAATTCGATAGTTTATTAAGGTCAATGGGCGCAATTCGGCTTAAATATTTTCAAGATGGTGGCACTTCGGGTTATAACAGAAGTTGATGTAATTTTGTTTATTTTAAACGGAACACCCTCTCTGTTATTTCATTTTTAGATTATATGCAAAATTATAGATATATTTAATGTTAAATAAGATAACAATATAAAAATATTGGGTTTACATTTAAAAGAAAATTACTTTTAACGATTTTTTCTAGTTAATATTTTATGTTATTTTTTGATCACACTGTATTTATTTATTCTCAAAATATCAACACATCCACTGAAGTAGATTCCCTTCTAGAAGGAACCCACCCCAATTAAATAATAAAGGCTTTCATATAGGAAAAATTGATAGTTATGTTTAGATTTACAAACGCCATTTTTGACATAAAATTTAAAATATGTCAAAAACAGTTAGAGTTTGGTAAAGGATATAGGTACAGACATCATTATACATGAAATAGTTCTATAATTTTGCGTAGAATCTAAAAATGAAATAAAGTATAAGGCATTCACTTCCAGTATAGTCGGATGTGCCACCATCTTGAAAATATTTTAGCTGAATTGCCTCCATCAACTTTAGTAAACTGCCAAATTTCAAAAATTTTACTAAGTCTATTTTCCGAAAAATCGATCACAGATGTTTGTCGTGGGACACCCTGTATACGAACCATTTTTTATTTTTGTACTTGTCAATTTAAAACTCCTACTGTCAACTTAGGTCGTTTTAAAAGTTGGAGTATGTTAGTGAATTAGGGTTTGTCCTGAGATTACGAGGTAGAAACTTAGACTGAAATTAATTCTGTAAAAGAAAGTCACTTATTTGTCTAAAAAAACCCAAAAACACTTGAACCTTTATTTTCGATTTGTCACATTTTTAGAGTATTTTTGTGAGTTCTAGCTTGAGTGTGGGGATTTAAACCGCTCCCACTTTTTTCACATGGAAAAGTAAGTCTTGCGATACCGCGTTCAAAAGATCCTAAAAAATGGAATCTAACGCACTATTTACTTTTGTGATTCTAACCTGTTGGTAACCAAAATATAGTAATAGGAGTTTCGGTTAATAATATCGATTTTACTAAGAGATGGCGTCACTAACATATTTGTTGGTATTCACTAATGACATCTATGGCGTTTCAAAAGGTAAACATACGCCATTAAAACCCAGTTTGTTATCAATTATCACCGTGCAATATTGTTCTCGATAGGTTCGAAAAAGTCGAACAGCTGCTGAAAGTTATCGATAGTTGGTTGAAGCTTAGGGTGAGTATGTTTTAATCCAAAAAACTTGTGAACGGTGGTTTAAAAGTTTCAAAAGTGGTGATTTTAATGTAAAAGACAAGGAGCGTCTAGGTCAGCCGAAAAAGTTTGAAAATGCAGGTATTTGTGAATACGAACAGCTAAAACTTAGTGAAAAAATTACTGGCATTAGATATCGACAATAACTGGAGAAAATTAAACTGACCATTGAGGGAAAAACGTCCAATATACGCCAAAGGACCCGATAGAGTCATTTTTCAATATGATAATGCTCGGCTCTAGGTTGCAAAAAACCATTTGGAAAACGACATTATTAGCTGAAACACCTATTATAAAAGGTGTTTTTTATAGAGGTATAGAACTTTTAAATGGAATAAAACAAAGATGAATTTTTTAAATTAACATGAAATTTACTTTATTCGAAAGATAACCTTCTGGCATTATAATTTAAATATGACTTCTGGCATATGACCGCCACGGCTGGCTCGGACGTAGTCTAATCTGGAGGTCCAATTTTCGATGACTTTTTCCAACATTTGTGGCCGTATATCGGCAATAACGCGGAGAAAGTTGTCCTCCAAGTGATCAATCGTTTCGGGCTTATCGGCGTAGACTAGCGACTTCACATATCCCCACAGAAAATAATCTAGCGGCGTTAAGTCGCACGATCTTGGAGGCCAATTCACGGATCTGAAACGTGAAACTATGCGGTTACCAAATATTTCCTTCCATAAATCAATTGTGGCACGAGCTGTGTGACATGTTGCGCCGTCTTGTTGAAACCACAGCTCCTGCACATCATAGTTGTTCAATTGATGAACGAAAAAGTCAGTAATCATGGCTCTATAGCGGTCACCATTGACTGTAACGTTCTGACCAGCATCGTTTTTAAAGAAGTACGGACCAATGATTCCACCAGCCCATAAAGCACACCAAACAGTCAGTTTTTCTGGATGTAACGGTGTCTCAACATACACTTGAGGATTATCATCACTCCAAATACGGCAGTTTTGTTTATTGACGTATCCATTCAAACAAAAGTGAGCTTCGTCGCTAAACAAAATTCGCTTATAAGAATCGGGATCAACGGCAATCTTGTTTTGGGCCCATTCACCGAATCTACGCCTTGCTAGGTGATCGTGTGGCTTCAATTCTTGCACGAGTTGGATTTTGTAAGCACGCAAACCAAGATCTTTCCGCAAAATCTTCCACAAAGTGAATGGATACATATCCAATTCCTGTGCACGATGGCGGATAGACTGATTCGGGTCTTCCTCTACGCTACGCTCTACAGCAGCAATGCCTTCTTCTGTACGCACTGTACGACATCTCTGTGGATGCGTATTATCATTTAGAGTAAACGTGGTGCGAAAACGTTCCATAATTAATCGAATTAATTGCTCTGATGGACGATTATGTTGTCCGTAAAATGGACGTAGTGCGCGATACGTATTTCGAACAGAACCATGATTTTCAAAATAAATTTGCACAATTTGGAAGCGTTGTTCAGGCGTCAGTCTATTCATGTTGAAATGCCAAACCAAACTAAACATAAATCACTTGACAGCTGACAAAATGGCCGCCAGTTAAAAAAGTGTTGCCAACTTAAAGTTCTATACCTCTATAAAAAACACCCTTTATAAAACATTTTTTTTTAAATTAGATCATTTTATTATAAGAAATGTTGGAAGCGTTAGCCATATTTTACTGGTAAAACCCTAATCTAAAGTAAAATTCTTCCCTAACATTAAGTAATCTTTCTGGAGTAATTTGCCGTATCTTGTGTTTTTTTGCTTCCTCCTCGATTTCTTTACAAAAAAACTTGTTTTATGTTAACCACATAAATAAAATCGAAAGGATCCAGATGTGGTACTATTTCAAACGATTGAATAAAAAACTCATCCAGATATTGCCGCACATTTTGATCAAAATGAACTGGTTTACTATCTTGTTGAAACCATATCCTATTATTGTGCAAATTTGGTAACTTGGTATTTAGGAATAAGATGTTTTGAAAACAACCTAAAAACAAATTCTCATTCAGATTTATCTACAATAATATTGGTTTTGTGACTCGAGCGCCAAACATAAACGTATTGTGTGGTCTTTGGGTATGACTATGATATCCAGTGTATCTTTTCTTCCTATCAGTATCTATAGTTTTGTCGATTAAGGTGACCATTTAAGGTCAAAGTACATTCATCTGGTAGAAAAGTACAAATTCGAAAGAAATCATTTGCTAAATACTTACGTTTAATATACGAATAGAAAACAACACGACGAAACGTACACAGTAAAGTTAGGTTAAATCCCATAGAAGCTTGCTTTTGGTAGGAGCGCCTTTTACCGCCTCTGTTTAAGAGAAAATAATCTGTGGAGACGTTCTTTCTTATTTTACAATTTCTTTCGAATAATATAGCGGGTCGCGAGGCAAGCAAGGTCACGAATTTTGGTTTTTGTCGGGAATGCCTTTTGTCATATCTATAAGATGAAATGATCTGTGGTCAGATATAATTTTTTTACCCCACCATAATGTTATCAAGGCTAATAAGTAATAAAATTGTCAAATAAAACAACGTACTTAATAATATTTAATTTTATATTTTAGGCAGTGACATATTATAACACTATATTTACACCATTCGACTTTTCGTTAAAAAAAATTTTGCACGAATTACATTCGAACTTTTCTTTTTGTTTTAAAACCGAATTTAAGGGAAATATTACTCTTGCATTTGCCATTTTATTTTTTTTTTTAAATAATTTTGCAGTTATTTTAAATATTTTCTAAAAACTATGCATCTATGCATGTAACCAGTACATAATATATTTTCTAGAAGAAAGCAATAGTTTTGTTGGTGCGTTTAACGTTCCCATATATTTATACTCGATTTAACTGCTTAATAAAAAAAAGTAATATTTGGTCTATTTCTAGTAAATATTTATAATAACAAAATTCTTTCTTAAAAAATAAGATGGCGAAAGCGTGAATAATATTTCTTTATAACACTCTTTTCAGTAACACTTTTAGTGCTAAAACTAGTTTTGCAATTTCATAAGATTTTCCTAATTCTAATGTAATAAAAATCTGTTACTGAAAAAAGTGCAAAATTAAACTCCTCAACATAAATTAGGAGCACCAAAGGAAAATACCTAATATTTCGAAACGTTTCCAAAAACTGTTTTGATACGAGAACATACTTATAAATAATGTCATATTATATATATATATATATATATATATATATATATATATATATATATATATATATATATATATATATATATATATATATTGTACAGGTACAAAATGTTGAATATACCTGAAAAAACAATTTTTTGAGTATATTTAATTATTTCATCTTACTTTATTCACATAAGTTTATTGTGTTTAACATATTTTAAACATTTTTGATTATTATTAAGGTATTTTATAGATTAAAAATCACTTTTGAACAACGAAGGAAGTTACTTTAACTGATTTTTTTAAAAATACCAATCTTTTTCACAAATGATTTCGGCAAAAATTTTGGGTATTATTTGAAAAGTTGTTACATTTAAATATTTCCCACCTTTTTGTAATCGATTGAAAATTGATTAACAATCGATCGGTAATCAATTATCAATTGATTGACATAATACAACCTCAAATCTAGTTATTTGACAGAAGTTGGAACGTGGCAATTTAGCCAGTGTTTTGGTTGTATGTATTGATAAAAAATCAGTTTCGGACAGTAAAAAATGGTAAAACGAAAGAAACCATCTGTAGAAAAACCGGCTCAGATTATTACTTGCATTTAGGTGTATTCAAACTTTTGGCCTGTACTATAGATACATAGGGGTGTTTCAAATACATGCATCAATGCTCGTCTGGAAATTCAACATCCCGAAATAAAGAGTAAAAGTTCGTGTAAAGAGGGCTCCGGAATAGTCTTGTTATTGAAATACAGTATGATGAAAATTGCACGAAAATTAACATATTTCCAATTAATTTAAGAACTGCTTACAGGCTAAGGTAAATTATTTCATTCTAAAAGGTGAGTAAAAATTAGAAACAGTTTTAAAAATGCTATCCTCTTCTATTTCAATAATGACACGATTCCAGACCCATGTCTATAGGAACTTTTCCTGTTATTTTCGGATGGTGAATCTCCAGGCGAACATTGGTGCATATTTTTGAAAGACTCAGTATAAATAAACCCAGTTTAACTGTGATAAAAATGATGTTCCAAGTATCAATTTATTTTATGATCCTGTATTTATCGAAGAAATTACCAAAAAAAAGACATGAGGATATAGTTGAAGATTTTATATCATTTATTTTTGATATACATACAACAGCTGTTTTTGGAAAAATATTCCTTTGAGGGAATACCAAAACAGTTTCGATATTTAACAAAAATATTGGTTATTTCAGCTTTTTTTCCTAACTTACGAAGAGTAGTTTATTTTTCAAATAAGTAGAAGAATGAGCAAGTTTAACAATTGTTTATTTCCTTTTCTCAACTTTATAAACTGGTGATTTGTGCTAAAATTAACAAATTTGAAAAGAATGTGCTATACTTTTTGGTAGCGGCTATTGTAGTACTTTTTTACATATTTTTGGCACAATTTTAACTTAACATAACTTAAAACAGGTAGACAACAAACATTTTACAGCAAGAATTCTAAGCTACACAATTATTTTTAGACATTACATGATGTTAAATAAAAATCAATTATTTCATAATTGGTTGTTTTCTATACATGGGTCTGAATATTGAAATGTATATTTTAGATATTGAATAGAAGGAAAAAGTGAATCATTCATCTCTAATAAGAAACAGTGCTTTTGTATTTAAGCGAAAATAAAAATTAAAAATAGAATATTACTTTTGGTACTTAACAACTCAAAGTTTATAATCGTGCAATGCAAATTTTACTTATATTTGGTTTAAGCATTATATCTGAATATTAAAACAAACATACTGTTGTCTTTTTCATGTACTATGATCACATTTAAATCACGTATAAAATGCAGAGTCCATATATATAGGGTGAGCCATATAAATTGACTTAAGAAAAATTTCTGAGAAAGACAGATCTCTTGAATAATCATCATTTTATACGTGAAGTTAAAAAACATTTTTTGTTAGAAATGAAATCTGAAAAAAATATGTCTTTAAATTTTTTCGTTTGAAATAATTGATTTTTAACATGTAAGGGGACTTAGGTTATATTATGGACGTTATAATTGACGTGAAACCGTTTTAAATGAAAACATAATATGACTGTAAAATAACTGATAATAAAGAAGCGCTGTAGATTAAGAATTTTAATTGTTAATTAAAAATATTTTTAAAAAATATGTGTATATTTCATTGCAAGGTGCAACAGGCGTTTCTTGAACTGTGGCTGTTATACGTTTTTGAGAAATTTTGTACTACTATCAATTTCTAAAGTTTAGGACCCCTCAATACCAAAATGAATAACAAAAAACTAAAGAGCAAAAATACATAAAAAATTTTATATTTTTAATATATAAAAGAATTATATATTATTAATGCCTACATAACTGAATTATTTGAAGACCAAAGACCAAAAATATCAGACGATGTGAATGGAGTTGAAGAACCGGAAATTCTGCAGTCAAAGATTCTTCACCGTATAAGACGTGCAAAATCCCAAAAGGCAACCGTCCCAGACTACATTCCGGTGGCACTCCTTCAACTGGTTCCTGAAGATAATATCGATATACTGATTAAGTGTTTTAATTCTGTATACAATTCTTGTGAAATGCCGGAAGAATGGTTGAAATATGTTTTTATAACACTACCAAAAATACAACGTGCCAATAGATGTAACAAATGCAGGTTGATAAGTCTCACGAGTCACACATTGAAGGTTTTCCTGGGTATTACTCATAGTAGAATAAGAAATAAATGTGAAAGCGGTCTGGATGGGTTTAAAAATGCCTCTGGTACTGGAGAGCCGCTATTTTCTCTAAATATACTTCTCCAAAAGTGTCGAGACCAACGTAAAGACATAAAGCGTTTGATAAGGTACAGCATGTCAAGCTCCTAGATATATTAAAATATATTGAAGGTATGGATGGCAAGGACGTGCGGATTCTAAATAATCTGTATTGACGTCAAAGAGCAGTGGTCCGAGTTAATGATAAGCTTACCAAAGAATGCCAAATTCAGCGAGGCCTTAGACAGGGATGTTTTCTCTTTTTTTAAGGAAGTCCTACATAACAAAGTATTTGGGGTTAAAATCAACAGCGAGTTAATAAACACGATTTGTTATTCCGATGATACGGCCATCATAAGCGAGAGCCTCCAGATAAGTAGTCTGCAAGAACTTTTAGATTCTATCAGTAGGGTTGGGAAATAAATGGGCCTCAACATTGCTGAAACTAAATTTATGATTGTCAGTCGTCTACTATATCCAGACGCTTCGCTGCTAATAAATGGATAAATAGTAGAAAGAGTCTCCCACTTCAAGTACAACTTTTCTAAAAATGAAATAGCTTGTCTGCAATGGCAATCTAAATTTAAAACAGCGTCAAAGGATGATTAAATGTTACATCTGGTCAGTACTGTTGTATGAAGCGTAGGTGTGGACATTGAAGGTTGCTACGATCAATCGTATGGAGGCATTTGAGATGTGGTTGCATTGGCGAATGCTTCGAATACCCTGGGTAGGTATGTAGACCAGTATAGCGGTTTTAGATTGGGCAGATGCCACTCGTGAATTGCTGACAACTGTAAAATGCAGAAAATAAGCATATATTGGTCATGTTTCCAAAGGGGATCGGTATAGAATTCTTCAATTGATAATGAAGGGTCGTAGATGGGTTGGAAGGAAGCAGATCTTTTCGCTGAAGAACATAGCAGAGAGCTGTAATTAATTCGCCATTGTAATTGCCAACGTCAGGGGGACTTGACACGGTACAGGAAGAAGAATAAGATTGTTAAGGCATCATCCAGAAGTTATATCCAAAAAATTTGTTAGTACAAACTAGGTTGTATTGAAGTTATTTCCATTATTTTTATGATACTAAAAAATCACCATTTATTTTTGTAACTATACTAAAAACATTTTTAGAAAGAGATAGAAAACTGAACAAAGCCGTAGTACATTTGCAGTAAGTCACAAAATAAATGGTTATATCAAGCTCACCTAACCATATTTTTCAAGAATTTATATATCTAGCTCAATAATTTAATATTATTTAGCCACAATCGATTTTATAGACTAAGTGTCGATGGTCCCAAATTATTTGTGTCAAACTATACCTTCATATTGTGTCAAAAGTGATAGTATTTTATTGGTAAAAAATCGAAAATAAAGAATAATCATACCTAGAGGTTTTGGTCAAGCTTTTGTTTATTTTCGCTACTGTGCTTGTTCAGAAGAGGTACAGAAAAGTTAAATTTAAATGCGTAACAAACAATAGAATATAAAATGGTTAATGATAGTTTCCAACACTTGTCAGAAATAATACTCGAATAGGAAAAAGTGCACTCGAAGAAATGAATAACAACAAAGCTCCTTGAGAGGACCAGATCGTGGTAGAAGCTATAAAACTGGGTGGTGAAAGACTGTTCAAACTTATAGTTGCTCTTTTCAACTTCTGGAAAATACATGAAAAAGGTTATGTAATTGATCTTGAAAACTTAGAGACCGATAACCTTGATCTTTCATATCTGGAAGTTGTTTACCAAAATCATTACGAAACGTTTGGAATGAAAACTTGATTTTTATCTACTCCGAGAACAAGCTGGTTTCAGGTTAGGATATGCATAAATCACTATTTGTAAACAATGTAAACCTTTGATGAAAAATCGGTCGAATCCAATAAAATCATTAATATTTGTTGACTTCAGAAAAGCTTTCGATACAGGGGAATTGCCGGCGATACTGCATACAAATATTTAGGTCATAAAATATAACTTGGTAAGGATAACCAGCCTTGAAAAAACAGGTCTATATGCAGTGTGTTCTAGTGGTGATTTAATGTGGCGTTGAAATACTTATTTAACTAAAAACTCAGCAAATGGGAGAGTGGTACAAAGGGCAGTGTAAAAAGGCGATTGATCGTATGAGTGGGGGTGAATAGGAGACATAGCCCGAATGATACATCGTAGATGAGCGAAATGACTGAGTGGAAAACGAGGACAGAAAAAATGAACAGCGATAGAACACCAACAAGATGGAATGATGACGTGAAGAGAATGGCAGGAAACTGGATAACCACAAGACAGCAATTTTGGAGACAATTAGTGGAGGTCAGTGGATGATGATGATGATGACACATATCAAAAAGAATGTTTGTTGTAAGTTTAAAAATAATTACGATAAATTTTCAAGACATTTTCTTAAATAATTTATAAACCAATAAAAAAAAATATCAATAAAATTTGTGATTATAGAAAAAGGTTGATTCAAAAATCAAAAAATTTGTAGTGTCATCATGTCGCAATAAATTATTAAAGTTGTAAAAATGTTTACATTTATATGAAAAAAACATGGATATCTAAAACCACAAACTTAAGAAATTGATATTAAGTAGCCAAATCTAAACATTTAAAAAGTATTTAAACTTTTTTATCCGATATTATTGGTGGCATTTTAAGGCAAAACTCGTAAGTTATTAGCTTTGTTCAAGCGTTACACATTAAATATTAAAAATATTTTTAGTTAACAGTAAGTCCAGAAACTAGAAACTCATATATCATATAGTCTATTAAAATCAGTGTTAAACCCAGTAATAGTCTATTTTCTTTAAAATCGTATATTATATTCATACATTCTTTCTATATACACTGGCACCCTATACGTATGGGTTTTTATTCCATATAATTTCTTTTAACACCAGACTTTTACTCTACTGAGCATTTAGAATTGTCGTAGATGGCGATGAGATTCTTTTTTTTTTTTACAAAATCAAAAAGATGAGTATCTGCAGTATTCAGTGGTTGCCTATACAAAATTTAAAAATCATTGCTGTAATTAGGATAACATTGGAATTATCGCTCTTCGATAGTTCGGATTTAATCAATTAAGACTTACACACTAAAACAACGTGATATTGCCTTTATATAAAAAATTGCTTTAATTATTTTAATTTATAAGTCTAAATTGATTTTCATGTAAAAAGATGCATAGCGAGTTATTTGTTCCAAGATGCTTATTGCTTTGATATGGAAACCATTTAAAGTTTTATAAATAATGGCACTATCGTGCCTAAATCAAAATTGTAAGAGAAAAAATATAAATCAACTGGCTTTACGCCGTAAGACAAAAAAAGCAACATTTCATGAATAACTTCGGTGTCGTAACATAACAGAAAGGGTGCTTTATCGACGTACATAGGAGGTTTTGCCGATTAAACCGCGATTTCGAACACAATTTCAATCCCATAAACAGATCAGGGCTAGCTTAATTCATTCTTGTCATACGTTTGCTACTTTTGACATGTCTTTGTACCTCGATTGTTATTGAAAATAGCACAATACACCCTGTATATTTGTGGACAGTTCAGCGCAAAATTAAACTACCATTTCATTGATATTATATGTGAATTATTATGCTATATCCCTTCGACTAAAATGATGATGTTCTGCTATTTCATTTTTTTTTCTGGACACTCTGATGCTTTCTTTATTATTTCTGGATTGGCGTAAACATATGCAAGGATACTTATTCCCTGCCCTTTCTGGTTCTCTTTGTCGTAGGTCTTCGGTCTGGGTTTGTAAAATAATCCTTATGCTTGTAAATTTATTCCCATCTTTTTAAATAGATTAGTTGACCTCACTCTCGATATTATTCAAAATAGAAATCTGATTCAGCAACACTTTTTTTTTTACTTTTTATGTAACATTATTCAGGGGCGGATCCATCTCTCCTTGGGTGGGGCGGTGATATCACAAAAGTAAAGTATGGCAAGCGAAAACATTGTCGAGGGGGGGGGGGGGGAGACACCAGCAACATTCCCATTTTTAGTGCAAAAGACAGGGTCGGGTCTATTTTTCTAAATTTGAAGCTCTTGTAGAGGGGGGAGGGCGATCACAAGAAAAAACAAGTTGCCGACAGGGGGGGATGCCAGCACCATATACATTCCTAGTATAAGAGGCAGGATCGGGTTTATTTTCCTGAACTCAAACCTCTTGGGGAGGGGGCTATCGCAAGAAAAACAGGTTGTCAACGAGGGGGGGAGTGCTGATACACATTCCTAATATAAAAGACAGAATCGGTTCTATTTTCCTGAACTCAAAGCTCTTGGCAGGGGGTGGGGCGATCGCAAGCATACACATTCCTATACTCTATTCAAGAACTAGAGAGAGTAATAAAACTGTTACCGAAACCTCCAACGTACCTGCTCCAGTGCTGCAGGTAACTCAGAACTGCCATAAATCTAATTATATTTAAATATTATAAGCTTTTATAAATTTACTGCAACAATAAAATTTCTGATAGTACAATTTAATTTCTGTCAGTGAGAAAAGTACACCTTACAGTATGTCCTTAGTGATTTATCTTGTTTGTGCTTGTTTTTATATATTATTTGAGATTAGTGAGATACCCAAAAGATATAGCTTCCACATCTATATTTATTCCAAAATCGTTAAACCAGTGCATTTTTTCCTCAACGAAAAACGATGAATGTTTATGTTGCCTTAAGATATCAATATCTAGATAATAATGTTAAAAGCTCTGTTGAGATGTGTTCCAACATGACAGGAGTTGGAATATCTACTATGTACCGAATACTGAATGAGAAAAAAACGACTGGAATTATTAGTACCCCCAAGCCACATTCGATCACAGGCAGACGAAGAACCTTTTTGGAAGAAATGAAAACGGCAATAAAAGGAGCTGTATATATATTTTATTATGAGAAGCAGATTCCAACCGTCGACAGAATCCTAACTAAAATCAATAAAATCGCGATTTACGTGAAATAAAAAGAACTGCGCTCTGGAAATTGCTCAAAGAACTTAATTTTTGCTGGGAAAAACCAGATAGAACTCAACGCCCCCCCCTCCCTTGGATCCGCGCCTGACATTAATACATATTGATGGTCTGTGCATACTTCCAAAACTTATCAACTACCACTAAGAATTTCCACTAAAGTAACACTTACACTACGAAATAAAAATGCGTGGTTCAGACTTCACAATAATAATAATTATTAAAAATTAAAGATGACCATAGACATAATATAAAGATACTAGACCGCGGGTCTTATAGAAGAAAGTTGGCTCAAGCTTAGAAAGAGACAGAGCGTTCTCGATGAGTAGTACCCCTCTTTCTAGTAGCGGAGCTAAGTACGATACTCCAAATGTCACCTGACCGAAATTGGAAAAACACGTACTATTCATTGAAAACGCGCTATCTCTTTCCAAGCGTAAGCCAAGTTTCTTCTATAGGAACCGCAGTGTATATTAAATACTATTAATTACTCTTATGTCTATGAGGATGACCAATCAAAATAGCTTAATAATATTCTAACCTAAAAGTAAAACGTAATTTTTTTGTTTTTAAATTGTGGTTGTTTAATTAATTTTATTCTAAAGTGTTTAGATTATTTTATGACACATTTTTATTAAGTTTTATTTGTTTATAATGTTATTTTTTCTATTTTGATGTAGTTTTCAGCTTTTTCTCCAACCGATAAAATCTGAAAGCTGACACGAATTAGGCCGACTTTTTAAAAAGTTAAAAGTTGACCAACTTCTTAGTTGATAATTGATATTTGTTAATTTTTAGTTGGGATTATGAACAGAAGAAAGTAAAGTGTAGCAAGTAAGAGTTGTTAGTGGAAATTCTTAGTAGTAGTTGATAATTTTTGGAAGTATGAACCGACCATTAACATTTCTAAATTAACGTATTTACGTCATGATCGTTTGTTACTGACTAAAATGTCAAACGACTTTGAAAGCATACGAGTATAATTCACATGTTTTCAAAGCCTACTTAAACCGTATTATTATAAAAATTCAAGGAGGCTGTTATTTGGAAGAATTTCAAGTATTATTTCAAGTTTGATAATTCTGGATTTTTCAAGCTAGTTGAATGAGGTGTTACTTTTCTTTCTAGGGATAGATATCGTAATAGTATAACTACTCTAGATAGGTAATATAGATACTTTAAACAATTATATTGATATTGCTGCAACGAAAAATTATTCAAAGACAAACGTTGTTTAAAATTTTTACCTTTTTAAAGATGTTTTTTTTCGATTAAAATCGGGTTGGTAACGGAGACCATTTGGCGACTGTACTTACAATTTAACGTGGGTTCCGAATCACGGTTAAGTGGTCTTTCCAAGCGATCACCTATCCAAGTATTAATCGCGCTCGGGTCCGGTTTACTTTAGTGATAAGATGTGAAACGGCTTAGTGCGCATGGAATATATAGTAAAGGTAGCTTCCCCTAGCAATGGGGACGACGTGAGCGTGTGTCCTGTTTCGAATTAAACGCCATATTTCTTTTTGAAATCCATAGAAGTCATTTTCCATTTATCTTGAGAAAATTTCGAAAATATTGAAATTTTATCTGTCTTATCAGTGTTACGGTTTCGTTTCTGCTTCTTCAGGCTACAGACCTACAACTAACTGTTAAGTTTGGTGTTCTGATATATAGCATCTCAAGTTGGTAGAAATATCTATTACTAACATATCAATCAATTGTTGATTTCTGGCCTTTTATGTTGTCAAATTTCAAATTGTATTGTTATTTATAGTCGTAAAACGTGTTATTGATTTGGAGTTCGTTATAGCTGCACATGTTAGGCATCAACTCTCTGTTATCTTGCTTAATTCCTGACACTTTACTTTCATCGAAATCGGCGTTTTTTAAGCCAGTTTCAAACCGAAGGTGTTTCATATCTTATTTAAAATTGAGTAGCCATATTCACTAAGAAGGTTTAAAACTTAGACCCGATCTAGTTGCCTTAGAAATTAAATTTTCTAGATGTCCAGTTTTGTTCTTCTTATGATATTGATTAAGTTGTATTTTAAAAGTTCAAAACTTGCTTGACGTATTGTTACCCATGTCAATTTAAATTCTCTACTGTCAATCTAGACCGGTTTTAAAGTTAAACCATGTTAGTGAATTAGGGGGGAGGTGTTTATATCAAAAACTTTTTCTTTTTCAAGCTTCGTTTTAATGTCTTCAGGTGCCTAAATTGGTGTTTGCTTTTATTCCGACAATTAAAATTCGTAACTATAGTTAATTAAATTATTCTATAGAGTTTTAATATTTCATATGGATTGTAATGGCAACGTATTCCTTTGTTTTTTCCTGCTTTTTTCCCTTATGATTTTTGTTCGTTTCTTGTAACGCATATATAACATATATCGATATTATTCTGTTTTAATTAGTTCTATTTGTATTTCTTGGTATTTATTGTTAAATGATTTTGTGTTCCAAATGGCGAAAAGCATCATATCTCTTCTTTCAGAATCGTTATCCTTTCTCTCGAGTATGTCGATTGATTAGTTCTGTTCCGAATGGACGAATTTGCTTATTTTGGAGTTTATATAAAAATGAATTGGCTTAATGGAAAATAAAAACACAAGAATAAAAATAATCTATGTGATTCATGGAGCATAATTACGAGTAAAGGAAATTAAACCATATTAATAATATTAATTCGCAGGAATAAAATAATGATGGGTAGTGGTGCAGTTGGAAATCAACTAGGCGCAGTTCGGATGGGCCCGTGCTCAACCATACAGCCTGGCGCATACTTAACCTCACTGCCTGGCGTAGTTCACGTGACTTCAGGCTTTGGGATGCAACATTAAAAGATCTTACATGACATTTTTTTTTTCTTTTGTTCCCTATTATCGCAATTTTTATATGTCTTTGATATTTAATTTTGTTTCTTCTTATTCGTTGGAAATTAGGCAGTGAAGATACATAGGAATAATGTGCGAACTACATTTTCAGAAAATATTTTCTTGTACGCGGATTAAAAGTACTGTAAGGCACCTATGTGTCTAGGTAGTACTGTAAATATGAAGTAAAGCACAATATATTAAAACAAAAAACTACTCGAAAATGAATAAAATAATTTTTCTGTTTGTAATACAATGCAGGCATCGAAATACATTGCCAGCTTTCATTTTCATTATAATCATTTTTTAAGAAAAATTGTAATAATTAGTGCAAAAAGGTAAATAATTTTAAAATCGAATAAATCATGCTCGATTAATTTATCTACACAACTACATTAGTACATAGAGTATAACGTAGATATAGTTTTTTTTATTAAGTAATATTTTTATATCTAACACTCATAGATATTATATTTATATACTACATATGCCTGTGAGGATATTTTTAAAAATAGGATATTTATTGATTTTTTGCTCCTATACTCTCCCCATTCGCAAGTCCTAATTTTAAAAATACTTATATTTGGAGAAAAAAAACATGAATCATACATATTTAAAACTTAGAATATAAATCTGCTTATTATTATTAAATTGCATTGCTAAAGGGCCTAAGAAACAAACATGTAAAGTTTTAAATCAAAATGGACCAATAATATTTAGCCTCATATAAACATACAAGACAAATATTTCTTTGCCTGTACGGTTACGTTCATGATACGGTCCGGTGTAGTAAGCGAAGACCTTCAAAAGTTAAAAAGTTTATGGTTATGATTGGAATTTTTAACTAGCCTGTATTATTCGGATGTAAAATAGTCATTATATGATGATTTAGGCAGGATCGGATACAGCCGCTCTTTTTTTTTTTTTTTGGGGGGGGGGGAGCGATATCAAAAAAGCAAAGTAAATTATCCCCACCCCATTTGGATACAAGATAGTACAGTATGACAAACGAAAGCGATTTGCTGACCGGGGGAGAGGTGGTATCAGCGACATTCATGTCTCTAATACTGTAGGCAGGCTAGTCTATTTTTCTGAATTAAAATATCTTAGGGGGATCGCGCCCATTGTCCCCCCCTTATATCCGCGCCTGGACGAAGGTCCTGATAAAAAAAAATAAACTTAGAAAATTTATTTCATACATTATATTATTATCGATTAGATAAAACAAAGTGTAGGGGTAGGGCCAAAATATTTATAGGTAAGCATAAAAACCGATGGTAAACCTCTTCACTGCAAATTAGTACCGCCATAGAGCATATGTTTTTAGGCAGCTGTGTCAATTTTACAGAGTAAGAGGCCCTTAGAATGGCATAATTATTATAATAAGAATAATATTGCACTATAATAAGAAGTAATATTTTTAAGTATATGCTAATAGATATTTATATTATAGAGGTACATAAACCATAAGAAGCTTTGGCCTTTGGAAACTACTTGTCTTTTTAATAATTTGAACATAATATTTAATTACCCTGTATATACCATTATATACATTTTGAACATATTATATCTTAATTTAGAATTGAAATTATTTATATTATATTTATAATGAGGTCATTCACGATTTTTTTTAATAGTTATATGTATGAGATTTTATTAAAATATTGCTGTAGTGTTCCCGGATTTTTTATTCGCTTATTAATGCTGGTATTGGATCTTAAAGTTGATGTCCTTTTCCGTCACTGTATAATTTTCTGACGTCATTTTCCTGTTTATTAGAAATAATTTATTTTGAAATTAATATCAATCAAGCCAGGACAGTATTAATAATAAATTAAGAAAAAAACTCTTTAAAATACTAAAAATAAATGGTAGTTTAAATAAATTGATTATTTCAAGAATATTCTACAATTTTAAGTTTGTTTTACCACTGTAACATCAACCAAATCAACGTACAATAATTCCAAGAAACGTGCACTCCTTATTTTATGCATTATATATTCCATCTGCCTCTCATATTGCTGTTTATGATGTTTATGTTGGGTTGGTAAATTATATTATGGATAAGATGCTAAATGCAAATGTAATAATAAATATAGGCGACCATAACCTACACCAATTCACGACATCTTTTTAAAACATTGAGTCAATCGGGAGTCATATCTACGACGATGTTGTTCAGTATTTAAATCTTCTTAACATTCATGATCTTGGCACTGTTTTGTGTCAAATAATGAATGCGAGTTGACATCGTTTAATTGCCCTTATTTCAGATCTTTTTTATTCTAATTGCCCACATATTATTGTTACTGAAAGTACTACAGTACACTGTCAGCACCTGATGGTCTTCATGCGCCGCTGGATATGACCCTTAAGATTAGCAGCGCTTTAGCAGAATCTACCGTGGGATCATATCATAAGAATTTCTTTAAGGCTGACTATAACCTGATTAATGACCATTTTTTGAAGCAACCGACTGAGATTGTTTTTTGAGATCAGTTGAGTTGTGTATCAAAACAAGTTGTCGACGGGGAGGTAGATGCCAGCAGCATACACATTCCTAGTATAAGAGGCAGAATCGGATCTATTTTCTTGAACTGAAAGCTCTGGGGGGGGGGGGGGAGCGATCAGAAGACAAAACAAGTTGTATTTTCCTGAACTCAAAACTCTTTGGGGGGGGGGGGGGTAATCGCAATATAAACAAGTTGTCGACGGGGGAAAGATGCCAGCAGCATACACATTCCTAGTATGAGGCAAAATCGGGTCTATTTTCCTGGGGGGGGGGGATCGCTCACCCCTTGGATCCACGAATGTAAGTTAAAAGTGTTATATTCCTTTTCTAGTGTCTCAATTTCCTAATACTGTTGTATCTACTTGTTTTTGATACGTTTTATCAAGTTTCTGAGATCCAGGTAGTCTTCTGTCATTCTTTTTTTCTTTTTCTGTTTATCGCATTCGATTAGTATTCTGTGTACTTTTTCTGAGAGATCCTTCTTAAGTTTTATTCCTGTTTCGTTATTTTTTATTTTTCGCAAGTCATACACTGTCGCTATCTTTTTAATTTTTGATCTTCTTCATTTTGATGTTTTCAATTGCAACTAAGATCATTTCCAAGTGGACAATCTTCTAGGCGGAAGTTGGGAAAAAGTGATCATGATTACCATTTGGAAATATTGTGTATGTAAATATATGAAGTTTGTGTATTCAATTATTACGCCTTCTTAGTCCGCATTACCTTATACTATCTTTACATTTTCCTTGACGTTGAATTTAACCATTTTATTATTTATATCTCGTGTGAGTTCCCGGTCACTAGTGTATACACGGAAATCACACCTGTTCCATTTACTGAATTATGTTGGTAAGAGAGAATTGAACCGGTTACTAAAAAGCAAATTTATTGCGACTGTGTAGTGGGATTGCTGACGGGATATTGTCACCTGCGGGCCATCTTCTTAGGTATCATAGATAATCCAGTATGCAGATGGTGTTTAGAAAAGGATGAAACTGTTGACCATGTTTTCGCGAAATGCCCAGCACTCAATGACTGAGTTAGAGACATTTCAGAGATATAGTTGTATCGTCTGAAGGAGTGAGGCAAGGTAAAATTTTTTTATTATCGAAGAGGTGCGGAAAATTTAAAAGTTGTAGATTTCATTTTCACAAAATCTCAGACTAACAGTTACATCCTTATTTTTAAGCAAGAAAATGACATCCCAGTTCCAGAAACTGAGTTTTAAACTTACTCTACCTATCAAACACAAAAAAATCGTTGCCTACCCAAAATGTAGGCTCACTTTCTCACATGTGGGTCGCATTAAATTTCGCGAGGCTCCTCAAGCAAATACTTAATATATATCATTAAATTTATAAGGCATATTTAAATTTTGTTGTGGAAAGAAATTACTAAACTATCAGTAGTGATAGATAATTTTTATATAATTAGTGAATAAAAATATATATATTGCTGTATATTTTTCCAGGAAACTGACGTCGAATTTTTGGTGACGGGGTTTTAGGCTATTTATTTCATTGGGATTTTTGAGTATATGCAACAATTGTTTTTGCTGCTTTTTGACTCCAATTTATATAAAAATATTTTGTTTCTACAAAAGGTGAACGACCACAATAAATTAAAAATATATAATTGATATGTATATAAACTTAAAAAGCAAAGTAACAAAAAAAAAGATAAAATATTGGCTTGAAAAAAATATGTTGTTATTTAAGTCTAAATTTATAAAGATTATAATGAAGAAACAAATATACATTTACGGAAAGAAATCTATCTTGCTATATGTATAAAATATGACTGGATCAATGACTTTATTAAAAGAAGAATGACTCATCACGAACAGTTTTCAAATAAAATTTTTAATAGAATAAAATGAATCTAAGCTGTACTCATTATTCTTTCTACTTACCTTTTCTGGTACATTTTCTTTGGTCATTATGTGCAGGATGTTTTGGCAAATTTAGAGTTCACCCTTATTTTATTTATTAATAAGAATATTACAGAGTGTCTCTTCAATTATTGCATAGTTGTTTATAAAGGCATACAAAGGTGAGCTAGTTTTTTTAAATCTTTGGAAGTGACTTGAAATATGCTAAAACATCCTGTACAGTTAAAAATGCATTCCTAAATTTAGCAATAAATATTATTAGTTTACATAATGTATTATATACAAGCATGTTTTTTAAACCAGTGAAAGTTGTAGTTCTTTTGATACGGCAGAATTTTTGCTCATCGATAACTTAAAAAAATGAATTATTTCAGCAAACAAACATTGACAACGGTTTTATAAAAATAACATAATAGGCTATTAACGGTAAAGTGTTTTGATCGTTTCATACGATTCAGTTACAAAGTGCTATCAATTTAAGGGATGCATTTTTAAGATTAAGGTAGATTTGTCCACTTTTCAGTTTTTGTAGTTTTACTGAAAAATCTACGTATTTTTCGTAGGTACGAGTGCAGTCCCAGAATTAACCGGTCTGACACATAGATTGCGATAGTTGTTAAAATATAATGACTGTGTTAGATAGTACCAACCTTTGAAAGATTAAGTTTTAAGTTTAAAGACGCTACGTTGTTTATTATTTGTTTGACAGCCATCAAACAGTGAATTTGTAAAGATGGAAAAAATCAGTCATCGTTATGTGATTCAAGACTTTCATTTGAAAGAACTTAGTGCAACCAATACCAAAGCCGAGCTTGACTCTACTCCGGGGGAGTCTGCACCTTCGTTTTCAATAATGAAGTTTTGGCAGGCAGAGTTTAAACGAGGCAGTATGAGCTGCGAAGACAAACATCGTAGTGGTCGACCAAATGAGGTGACTATTCCAGAAATGGCGAAACAAATCCACAAAATGGTATTGGATGACCGTCGACTAAAAGTGCGCGAGTTAGCAGAAATGATATTCATTTCAACAAGTACTGTACATCGCATATTCATTGAACATTTGGACACGAGAAAACTGTGTGCAAGATGGGTGCCGCGTTTGCTCACAATCGAACAAAAACAGCATCGTGAGGATGTTTCAATTGAGTGTTTCGCTGGAACAAAGCCGAGGTTTTGTGTCGATTTATAACTATGGATGAAACGTGGGTCCATTACTACACACCCAAGATGAAGGAACATTCGAAACAATGGATTGAAAGGAGAGAATCGGCTCCAAAAAAAAGCAAAGACGGTTCCATCTGCAGGCAAGGTCATGGCTTCAGTTTTTGTGATGCGCAGGTTATAATTTCTATTAATTATCTTGATAAAGGAAATACCATCAATGGCGAGTATTATGCGAACTTACTGCAGCGTTTCAGTGATGCAATTAGAGAAAAAGAAAGTATTATTCCATAAAGACAATGCGCCTGTTCACACATCCGTTATTGCAGTCGCCAAAATCAATGATTTAAAATACGAATTATTTCCTCAGGCACCCTATTCGTCAGATTTAGCACCCTTGGACTATTTTCTCTTTCCAACCTTGAAGAAATGGCTCGGCGATAAAAGATTTGCCAACGATGAAGAGGCGATGTCTGCAGTAGATGGCTATTTTGAGGAGTTCGATGTTTCTTACTATAAACAAGGTATTAAAGCTACTAAACGTCGCTAGGAAAAGTGAATCGAGCTAAAAGGAGACTATGTTGAGAAATAAATAAAGTCTTCCCAGTCAAGCCAATTAATTCTGGAACTTCCCTCGCACTGGTCTAAATAAAAGTTGTAGACAATGAAATTTCCTATCGAAATAGCATGAAGTCCAAAAAAGTCATTTTTTTAAAAAAATACACTCCAAAAACAAAAAAAAAATGCAAAAAGTTGTTTCTAAGTGAAGTTAGGTATAGGCTTATTATATTGCTTCATAAAAAAAGAAATCTGACTTTACGCCCGTTAAAATGATTTTTTACAGAAGTCTGTACGATGACTGACTCCGTAGTACTACAACCCAGGGTGGTTCTTGGCTGCCTCGACTATCTGCCTCCACCTGAAACGGTCTTGTGCCAACTCCCTCCATTCTTGCTGGTCAACTTCAAGGATAGCTAGATCCTTGTGGATGTTATCTCTCCATCTAAGCCTAGGTCTTCCCAGTGGTCTTTTTCCTTGTGGGGCTTCCTCCCATATTCGTTTTATTAGTCGATCGTTTTGACTCCTTTGTATATGACCTGCCCATCGTAGTCTTTTGGACTTTATTTCTTGAATGATGTCAGGGCTTTGATATAATTGCGCAAGTTCTATGTTGCTTCTCATTCTGTGACGGCCTGTTTCAAGGTCTCGGTATGGGCCATATATTATGCACAGGACTTTTCTCTCAAACCTTCTTAGCAGCTCCGTATCGGGGTCCATGTTTCACTGGCGTAGATTGCTATTGGTCGTATTATTGTTCGATACATTTCGGTTTTTGCCTTTCTAGTGATAAATTTTGACTTCAGCAAGGTTTGTATCGCAAATGTACATTTATTTGCTTGTGTGATGCGCTGCCTAACCTCTTCCTGCATATTATTGTTTGCCGCCCAGATACTTGAAAACTTGCACATGCTCAAAATTATAGTTATCCATGGTGACGTTCTGCCTGATTCTGTCTCGGGCGGGGTTGCGGGAGACGTGCATGTATTTGGTATTTCCTTCATTTATTCGGAGCCCTATTTTCTGAGCTTCTTTTTCTATCTTTATGAAGTTTTCCTTCACACTGACTGTGCTTTCTCCTATCGCCCCCATATCATCCGCGTAGGCCAAAATAAGTTTAGGACCACTTGGCCGAAAAACCTCCACGTCAACTGATACTGTTCTTACGGCTTTCTCCAGTGCAAGGTTAAACAGTACTGGTGACAAAGCATCTCCCTGTTTCAATCCTCTGTTGATAGAAAATGTTCGGCTTCACTCTCCTTCAATTTTGACACAGCTTTTTGCCCCCTCCAGGGACGCTCTACACAGTCTAATCAGTCTGTACGATGGCGTCTCAAACTCTGTTGCTCGACATTAGGAACTTTTTACTTAATTTTTCAAATTTCGTCCCTGAACTTTTTTGTAAGTGAATTGAGATATGGACATTCATCCCGTCAAAAGAAAGCTGACATCACACCCGTTAATTTAGCTCCCAGCTGAAGTTGGTATCATGAATAATACCTGAGGAATAGCCTCTCAAACACGTTATGTAATTTTATATTTTTGCCTGAAAATTTTTCTTTATTGAATGAACAAATTATTTTAGAAAAATTTTCACCTAAAAATATAATATTACATAATGTGCAGGTAAAAAGTTATAAATATCATAAAAAGTTAGAAACTTTGAGAAGCCATTTCTCGGATATTAGTCATCGTACAGACTTCGGCTGGGGGCCATAATAACGGGCGTAATGTCAGCTTTCTTTTTAAGGTGGCAATGTCTATACTTAAATTCACAAAAAGATTGTGGAACGAAATTTAAAAAAAAATTTGCTAATATCGAGAAAATTAGCAAAATTTGAGACGCCATATCTAGGTTACTTTTCATCATATAGATTTCTGCAGGGACTCATTTTAACGGGGGTAATGTCAGCTTTCTTTTTCACGGGGCAATGCCTGTACCTAACTTGACTTGGAAAAAAGTTATGAGCAAAAATAAAAAAAATTGCTTTTTTTACTTTTTTTTTAAATTTTGTTTTTGGGATGTATTTTTCTGAAAAATTACTTTTTTGGACTTTATGAGGCATTATTTCAAAAGGAAATTTCATCACCTACAACTTTTTGGTAGACATGTATGTACGAAAAATGCATATTTTTCGAGTACAACTCAAAAGTGGACAAATCTACCTTAATCTCAAAAACACACTCATTAATTCGATAGCACTTTGTGATTTTATGATATTTGGAGGTCAACTGAACGTATGAAACAATGAAAACACTTTAACGTTTTAGTCTCTTTTTAAAATATATAGTCAATAGCCAATAACTAATAATACCAAAATAAATCAACACATACAGTGTGTTTAAAAAAGTATGCATCATCTAGGAAACCTTTTTACTATTGATACATTTCAGAAAATTTTGCTGTTACATGTTTTTAAACTTTTTTCTTGGTAATATCAAATTGAACTGGAAAAATTTTAAAAAATCAGTTTCAGACATAAAATTTGATCTCCTCAGAATTAATTTATAAAAAATAGTTTCACAGTTGTTGGATGCTTATTTTTAGTACTGTCTTTTTTTTTAACTTTTCCTTACCGAAGATAGTTATAAAATGTGGTAATTTTTAAATTTTGTACTTCAAAACTGAATAACGAGCAAACGAGTGAAGGTGCAATTAAATTATTCGACATTTGAATCCCATAGCCATCTTTTTATAGGTACTGTACATTCTTTACCAAAAAAAAATATAATTATGTTACACAAAACAAATTAAAAGTATTTTAAAGCACCTTGCTTGATTTCTTGTTGATGGACTTCGTCGTGGACATGTTTGATTTAATTAGTTTATACTTTTAACTAATTTTGTTTAACATCAATTCGAAGTTTTAAAGACACAATAACCAGTAAAAAAGAACAATGAAACAATTTTAACAAAAAAGGCCTTGTAATTTATTACAGATCAACAACCTAAAAATCTTATTTAGAAATAAACCATATAATGACAAAAACTATACATACACAAAATTTCTATTATTAACCGCGTCTTACAATGCATATGAAACACCCTGTATATTATACTATAAATGTAGATTATTCATATAAAAACCAACTAGAAAAAGAAGTATAATCAAAATGGTAAACTAGGCGACTGAGCGGTCACCAAAATATTTTTAAAAGCAAAAACATTGCGTAGAATTTTATTTAATAAAATATAGATGAATACCTAACGTTCGTGGTCTATAATAACTTCGAGACCTAAAATTATTAACATATTCGTGAGAACCAAATATTCCTTTTTAGGCAAAATATTGCCCTAACAATCTTATATATCACTAAGCACAGGCACGAACTAGCCCATAATTCTAAAGTTAAATTATTAATATTTTACATTGTTCAAAAGTAAGTTTTATATCAGTTTTACAATTTTATTTATTATGAATTGGGTCGGTATGAACCCGTCGAGCAGTGTCGGTCAAGTTTTTGAAATTTATTAAAGGTATAATTCACTTTGCCCAAAATAAGATAGATGGCGTAGCTATGCATACGACGAAACGTTTGATTTCAATAGACATCTGGTAGAGTAAATCTAGGAAAACAACGTTTTTTTGAAAAAGTTTCAATACCCACCTCCTCTTTCGAGGTTGTAGATCACGATTCTGACCTCAGTTTTCCATATTTTTTCTTCAATTTTGCGGAAAGAGGAAAATCACTTTTCACTTTAGGTTCAATTTTTTCCATTAAATCGTTAAAATTTTGTTACAAACACAAATTTCATGCTAACAGAAGCATCTATATAATATTAAAATTAATAAATTTGCAATCTTTTTATCGGAAAAATCAAGAAAATTATCAAAACAAATAAAAACAAAATGGCCCCCGCATAATTCAGAAAAAGGTGTCGTACTTGTGCCGAAGGGTGCTGATGCCAGATTGCAAATACGATTTCTGTGAAATTTACATATATTTTTTTCTTTCTATTAAAATTGAAAAGAAAAGACCCGAAAAACACACACACACACACGAAGTCTAGTTGAGTATCATAGATGTAAGAGAAATTAATATTTCTTTAATATAGACTGCGGATCCTATAGAAGAAAGTTGGCTCACGCTTCAAAAGAGGGAGAGCGTATTCGAGGAACAAGACCTCTCTTTCTAAAGATAGAACCAAGAACGATACTCCAAACGTCATTGGATATCCCTGCCACCTAACCGAAATTAGAGAGAGAGGTCCTTCTCCTCGAAATCTCTTTTTAAGCGTGAGCCAACTTTCTTCTATAGGATCCGCAGTCTGTATTAAGTAATATTAATTTCTTTTACATCTATGGTGAGTTTAAGTTAGTTTCAGTTTTCTAAACCAACTAAAACCAAGCTAAATCTGAACTAACCAAAAATTTTTGGTGATTAAGATTAATTTACCCCTTTTTATACATTACAAAAATTAAACTATGTTGTTGACTGAAATGGATAGATTTTATAGCTTATACCAGGAAAGTATAAATCTAGGTTAATTTAGGTTAGTTTCAGTTTTTCAAACTAACCAAAACCAAGCTAAACCTGAACTAACGAAAAATAACCAAAAATTTTGCGTAGTTATGATTAATTTTAGCATTTTTTATACATAATAAAAATTAAACTATGTTGTTGACTGAAATGGATAAATTTTATTGTTTATACCACGAAAATATAAATCTAGATCAGTTTGGGTTAATTCAGGTTATTTTCAGTTTTTCAAACTAACCAAAACCAAGCTGAACCGAAACTAACCTAAACTAACTAAACATTTTTGATGATTAAGATTGATTTTACCTTTTTTTATACATTACAAAAATTAAACTATGTTGTTGACTGAAATGGATAAATTTTATCGTTTATACCGAGAAAGTATAAATCTAGGTCAGTTTAGGTTGATTCAGATTAGTTTCACTTTTCCAAACTAACCAAAAGCAAGCTAAACCTAAACTAACCAAAAACTTTGGTTGGTTGAGATTAATTTTACCCTAAAGCTATAAAACATTACAAAAATTAAACTATGTTATTGACTGAGATTGACAAATTTTATAGTATATACCATGAATATATTTTTCATTTGGCAATGTCGCACGAAATCGGTCATTTTTGCTAGTCTGATGACCGATGGCGATTTTTTGTTGAAAATACAATTTTTTCTAAATTGGTTCGTTAAAATTTGTACAAAAATAGTTGAAATATGTTACAGAAATATATTTTATTTAGAATCATTGAAAATAAATATCAAGTTCGGTGTTTCCTTCAGAATTAAAAGTGTTTTGTGAAATGATTCTTGGCGTTTTATAAGTTTTCCGAGAAAGTGAGGAACAATAGTGGAAAATCAAGGTCGAAATCGTGTTCTACTGTCTCGAAATACGGAGTATGTATCGAAATTTAAAAAAAAATGTGGTTTTTCTAAATTAACTCTAATTCCAATTATTCATCAGTTCCCAAGATCGCCAGAAATCAAAGTGCGAAACAATCTTGATTGGTTGAACATCAAAGAGGATATGATGTTATATTGAATCAATCACAATTATTCCAAACTTCATACTTTTATTGTTCGCGACCTGGTGAAGTGACTTTTATTTATCAGGGGTAAAGATGTCCAAAGAAGAGAACGTTGTTACGTACTTTCAACACAACTATTTTATTTTCAGTGTTTCGCCAACTATGTAAAAGTCGATGATGTAAATGAACGGCATACGCTATTTCACAAGAATTCGAAGATTCCAATGCAACTGAAAGGCGACAAAGTTAGGTTAAGTTATTCAAAATTCAAACGAAAAATGGGTGCGTATACTTACAAGTTCATAGGAATCTAAATATTTACTACATATATCTTGCACCATTTTGAATTTGCTACATATTTACTACGTATCAATTGTAGTAAAAGTGGGTAATAAACAAAACTTTACGAGAATTAAATTTATATTTATAAAACTGATATTCAAACATTAATTTCGCACCTTAAGCAAAAATCCTACATTATATAACGTGTATAATACAATAATCGTACAAAATTATTACAATGTGTTAATATACAAACAAACTATACAAAAGTTATTAACGCCTTTATAGATATTATTGCTAGTTCGTCCTGTATTTGGAACATGTTAACTTTTCTAGCTTAAAACTACAATAAAAAATCGTTCTTGTCACCGAAATATTTCGTAAATATGCTGGAAAGACTTTCTAGGCGTTAATGCTTATATGTATCCGTTTTCTTCAAGGTAAGTTTTTAGACTCCTAAAAGGAAAAAAATCGTATTTTTCAATAGTGAATAGTTAAATATAATTAATAACTTAAGATCCTATCATAGTGTTATAATTAACAAAGAATGTTAAAAAAGTTCTGGAAATAATTTATACTATAGAAATTCTATGGGAAGTTCCATGCAAATATATCTGATGACAATTATGTATATGTAACGAAAATATCCCATTAAGATTTATTTTAAATTACTTTAAAGAAAGTAATACAGCATAAGAAATTTGGCGATGAATTTATCTCCCCAGAGGGAGCTTTTAGAAATATTTTGAAGTATTAAGCAGCGCGCCCACTGGTTCCGCTCGGTTCAGACCGCTCGGCTCCGCGCAATCGGCCCGTTTTGGTTTACACGTCAATAAATGAGAGCCCGCTCACTGGTTCCGACCGGCCAGAACGCTTCCGCGCTTTCAGCATCGGCGTCTCGCATTTATTTACATGTAAACCAAAACTGGCAGATTGCGCGGAGCCGAGCGGAACCAGTGGGCGCGCTTCTTTAGGAAACAATATTAGAAGACTGAGGTAAGTGGTTCTACACGATAAAATAAGGTAGTAAGTTATACAAAAAATGTCATAATTTCAATAGCTTCCTAGTTATTTTTCGATATGATGTAAAAGTACATTTTTTGATGCATTATTTACTTTATATCTGTTAATATTAAAAAGTTATAAAGGAAATACTTTGACTTGTAGGTAAAGTGTTCTTTGGTGGAAAGTTAGAGAAACAGTTGGTCCTGTAGATGAGACTATTTATTAGATGTAAGCCTTGATGTCGAATGACAAATTGATTAGTCAAACGTTAAATATTAATCTCGCTCTAGAGTTGTAATAGATCAGGATTTCGAGATATCATACCTTGGCATATTTCACAAAACTATCATAATAAAGATGTTTCTAAGAAAATCAAAATTTCAGCAGGACTGTCAATTTGCCAGTAATTCCTTGCATTTGCCAGGAATAATTTGTAATGCCAGTAATTTTGACAGGAATACTATCATGCCAGGGATTTGCCGGGAATAGATATTTTGTACTGTAAAAATTGATAAAATATTAAGGCGAAATGTACATACAATTGATGGCAACTGTATGAAAATCGATAAGATGCCTCTAAAATTAAATCTCTTTACTATCTCTTTTTACTTCTCACATGTAGTTACTTCTTTCTTTATTTTATGGTTTTGCAGTCTAAAATTTAAAGGATGGACACTCTTATCATCTGTCTTTTTCTAATATTCGGCTAAATTGAGCAATTCAGCTTTTTCTTAACACAGGCATTTTGCCAGGAATAAATAACAAACTCGCCAGTATTTTTCTGTGGAACATTTGACAGCACTGAATTTCAGTAAGAAATAAAGAAATCTTCTGCCGTATTTAAATAGATTGTTATATATGTAAATTCTTCTTTTAGGCAGAGAATATGAAAAATATATATACAAACAGTTTATTTCCTGCAAATATCGCTCTAGTCCTCTCTCCATACGCGTTTCGATCACCTGATGATCTCGTCAGTGGAGCTGTATCGGACCGAGAGCAACATTAGCAGGAAATAACTGATATAAGAAATATAAATTTCAAGGTACGTCGGCAGGATATTGCACTTGCCATCTACCGACCTCGATGTCAGACTGAAAAATATCGCCAGTCGAACGACATCTATGAATCATTGGAGTAAAGTGAAATTTTTAAAAAAATCAAAATTTCAGTAAGAAATAAAGAAATCTTCTACCGTATTTAAAGAGTTTGTTATATATGTAAATTCTTCTTTCAGGCAGAGAATATGAAATATAGCTCCACTGACGAGATCATGAGGTGATCGAAACGCGTATGGAGAGAGGACAAGAGCGATATTTGCAGGAAATAAACTGTTTGTATATATATTTTTCATGTTCTTTGCCTGAAAGGAGAATTTACATATATAACAAAATATTTAAATAAAGCAGAAGATTTCTTTATATCTTACTGAAATTTTGATTTTCTTAAAAATTTCACTTTACTCCAATGATTCATAGATGTCGTTCGACTGGCGATATTTTTCAGCCTGACATCGAGGTCGGTAGATGGCAGGTGCAATATCCTGCCGACGTACCTTGAAATTTATATTTCTTATATCAGTTATCTTCTGCTAATGTTGCTCTCGGTCCGATACAGCTCCACTGACGAGATCATAAGGTGATCGAAACGCGTATGGAGGGAGGACCAGAGCGATATTTGCAGGAAATAAACTGTTTGTATAAATATTTTTCACATTCTCTGCCTAAAAGGAGAATTTACATATATAACAAAGATGTTTCTTCTTCAGATTCAATTTGAAACTTTCCAGAGCACAAAGAAAGTAATAAAGCCACTTTAATTGATGCCCCTGGGAATGTTTTGGCAAAAAGTTACCATAGATAGAAGTTATAGGAATTGTAGAAAATTAATTTGTAACATTGACTTCTACGTAGGTGTCTTAAGTTGTAATCATGGGTTTGATTGTAAACCCACAATTGGATTAACTTTCCAATGACTTTGACATTCATCTCTGGGTTAAGGTCATCACGAGTTGCCACCTTACACTTCAAATAACTTGTTTCTGGGAAAGATTTTCTCCAAAATCACCTCCTTCAAAGTTAACAGAAAAGTCAATTAAGAGCGTTGTATTGCTTGGTTTTATTCCAAAAAGATTCTTTTCCAAATTCTGTATTTCGTTACAACAGGCCGATTTGGACAACTCCTGATTTATTATTAGTATTGAGAGAATTTGTCAATTTGTCAGACAATGACATAAAAATGACATCGATCATGTGATATAGAGATCAGCAAATTATTGTCGTGTGCGGTACTAGTCCAAAGTAGCTTAAATTATTATTTCATTATAGAGCTTATAAACTTGTAAATAATTTTGTGTGCAAATAAATACTTAAAAAAATTGTCTTTTCCTATACTTTAATCTTTACACAATGTACTTAATGTCTTTATTGGATTAATTCCGTATAAAATTGCGAAGAAAATTTAAAGTCCGGTCCTGAACTTTTTACAAACGTTATTTCTAAGTTCTTATAGTGCCATGATTATATCTATGGTTAACAAAAATAATTTATTAAAGTTACTTGTCAATATACAAAGGTTTAGTCAAAGTATCGAATAAACTTTGAAATGACATGAGGTTAGTGACAGCCTGAGTGTTGTTAGTTTCTATAACTTTTATCAGTTGGTATCACGTTGGTATAAACTTCAGGACTGGACTTTACATTTACTTCGTTATCTGATATAAAACCATTCCATTTTAAGATATTAAGTAGATATCGTACAAGAATAACATGCAGGAAAAAACAAATTTTTTGTGAATTTATTTGAACACAAAATTATTAACGACTTTAAAGCACTACACAAAATAATAATTTCAGCAACTTTGGGTTAAAACAGCACTTGTCAATAATTTATTGATATAGGGAAATGTCCTTATTTCACATAATCGATTTTTACGTCATTTCTTTGCCACCATTAAAAAAAATTGAAATGAAAAAACATAACAAATTAAGTACCTGTAACTAGAAAACTAGAAAATATTACAATTTACAAATTACATACTACCTTTATGTAAAACAACCTTACTAAGCTCTCTGATCTTATTTCCGGACATCCTGTATACTATTTAAACTGCGAAAAATAAGAAAATAAGTTAATAATACATTTTTTAATCACTAAATATAAATCATGTCTTTTTTACTAGTGCAATTTATTTATAATAAAGGGCATACAATTTAAGCAACTTTGATGGATCTATAAAGAATGTATATACAGGTATTAACCTAAATTGTAACATTCTTGAATTCAGCCAGTGGTTGAAAGTTGTTAAAGCAAGGATAAAATAAAAAATTTATGTGCATTTTTGTACAATTGATTGTTATAGGAAAGGTGAAATTTAATGCACTACAGTCGCTAAGTAATAGTTTACATCACCTAAAGTATTTTAGTTTTGGTGATAGAAAATAAATATAAATTGGTGTAAAAAAATTCACTTGATTAATGTAGTAGGTTAATTAGGTAATAGGCTTGCCTTTTAAATTAATAATAGTTAATAAAAGGTAAAGTAATCTACTATATAAATTAGAGGGATTTTTGATTTAAAAAAGAAAGGGCCCATATGTTAAAAAACATCGGGTATCCTTGAACCGCCTCTGTTTCTAAATGCAAATACAAATTAATTATGATTTTGAATATTTGTCTTTCAACATGTTACATACATTTTACATCCGAATATAATTTGCAGTTATACAGTTGGAACCTCCCTGTTATAATATTACAATCTACCTAATTGAATTATAAATTTATTATAACAAACTTAATAATAAAATATAGGTAAAAATTAAATTGATTTTAACAGTTTGACTGCCACAGAATATTTGTTGAAAGATGATTTATTATGAAAAGGTAATATTGATTTAAATATGTAATGCTGATAATGTTCTCTTCACGTTAGAATATAATGGTTTTACAATTCTTAATGCACTTTTTATGAAAATGAAAAATATAAAAAAAAGTAATATAGAAATGAGATAAAGTATTTTTGAATACAGAATAAACACTTATTTGAGGAGAATAAACTTAATTTTGTTAAATCAGAAACAGAATGATTATTTTTCGATCTATAATATGTTTCATGTAATACTTTTACGTTTTTACGGGCCTTAAGAGTGTGATAATGTGACTTGGAAAAAAATTTATTTAGATTGATATTTTAGTTTTTCTTTTATCTTCAGCCTACGCTTGATATACCAAGGAAGGCGGGGCATTTTGGATGCCTACTTTTATTTATTTATATATATATATATATATATATATATATATATATATATATATTCGTTGTTACCCATAGCAGACAAAACGTTAAACAATAAAGTATAATTGTAGGAGAATTTTCTCTAATGATGTTGTATTATTGACGCCAAGAGGTCTCTCAACTAAGGCATACTCGGGACATATCCAAACACATCATTCACGAATTTAGAATTGTGCATGTACCAACACTGATACACGGGTTGCTGCATCCTGTGATCGAAAACACGACAAAATGGCATCAATTTATGTCTACGTTTATTATTTTAAATTTGTTTAGATAGTCTAAAAATGTTTAAAGCTAGTTTGTTTGTATGTTGAGATTATGAAAGGTAATGAATTATTTTGTGAATGAATTCTACCTTTTTCCTTTATATATATATATATATATATATATATATATATATATATATATATATATATATATATATATATATATATTTAAGAAGAGTATATAGATAATATTTAAGAGGTTTTAAGTTTCAAATGTTATATTTATTCCTGTAATGAACTCCGCAGAAACCTTATGGAAATCTGTACCTGTTCAAATTGACCGAAACTGCAAGATATCATAATCCATGAGAAGTAAAATAAAAGTTTTTATAGGCGCCAAGTCTAATTTTTGAGTGGGAGGTCTTCCTAGTAGAGATTTTCGTTATATTCAGTTTGAGCCACTTCGATTAGTGCACCCAAAAACTCTTTAAAGGTCGCCAGATAGCGTAAAATGTTGAGTAGAAAAGCTGTATTATTTAAAGCGGAATACCAATAGGTGGCCCTGAGATTGATTTTGAGCATGACCTTCAAGGCCATCGGTTTTCAACCGAACACCTCCGTATTTATTAAATGAATGAAAACAAGGAAGAATTCTACGTTCAACTATGAATATCTAGGGTTATTTAAAGGTTAAATCCACTTCTCCGATAAGTGAGTGTATTTGATCTCTAAACAGCTCTGAAGATTCATATTATGCAACCAAAATGGGGATTTGCTTGAAAAAAACCCTTGTTCTTAAAAGTTACGCTCGAGATTACTGTTGAGGTCACTTTTGGGCCTCCTATTTCGAACTATAGCTTTTGTATTCAACATCTTTTTCTATCTCGGGTAGAGGCTCGAACCAAAAAAGCCATATGTGCTTTCTGGGCTTGTAAACGAGCCTCTGGGTGTACATGGGGACTGACACCTAAAGTGCTATTTTGAATATACACTATGGTGATCCGCCCCATGATAATGTACGCCGGTGGCGTAGTACAACAAAGCGCAAATACATTCTTCAACTTGATAAAGTTCAGAGAATGCTTGTATGGGAATATTGAGTGCGATGAGGACTGCTCTCACCAGGGCTCTGGAAGTGCTGGTGAACCTGCCTCATCTTCACTTATACATAAAGAATGAGGCCCTGAAAACTGTTTATCGTCTCAGTTGCTTGGAACATCTTGGAACTGGGAAAGCGCGGTGGAGAGGTGTTCATCACTCCCCATGCGGACAGATTACATCACGCCGCTTTTAAAACCCAACCTCTCCCTGGAGATATTTCTGCCAAGTAGAGAGGATTGGGAGGGAGAACAAAATCTTCCGCAAAATGGATCCTGGTGGTATACTGATGGACCTTGATAAGATGAAAGAGCTGGAGCCAGAGTATTCGGCAGGAGCACAAGAGACAGAGGGTGCTACCCTCTCGGACAATTTGCGACAATTTTCATAGCGGGAATTTATGCTATTCTGCAGGGTGTTCTTTTCTGTGAGAGGGACATAGACAGGAATAGAGTAAGACAGTAAGATTGCGATATTGACACTAAAGTCCAGTGTCGTAACTTTGCGACTGGTGTCTGAGTGCAAGGATGTACTAAATGGTATGACAAGGAACGGCTGCATAGTCAGACTCGTATGGGTCCTGGGTCACTCGGGCATACGCGGGAATGAGGAAGCAGACCGTCTGGCAAAGTTGGGTTCGGCGACTGAACCACATGGATCCCAACCAATATTACCTGTCCCATTGCTATTGGTAAAAGGGAATTAAAATCGTTGCCGGAGAGAAAAATTATTGAATCGTGGAGGGGAGCTTTTGGAATGAGGTGTGCTAAGCAACGGCGTACTGAAGAGCTTCTCTCCTTGGAAAAAGCTGCGAATTGTGGTGGGATTGTTGACAGGACATTGTCACCTCAGGGGCCATCTTCATAGAATCGGTGTCGAAGACGACCCGACATGCAGAGGGTGTTTGGAGGAGGATGAAACTGTTGACCATCTCCTCAGAGGGTGCCCAGCACTCAACAGATTGAGACAGAAATATTTCGGAGATACAATTTTGCTACCGGAAACAGTAAGGCAAGTTCAACTAACGAGGCTGCTTGGATTCGCAAAGGCGATCGGCCTCGAATAACTTGCAGCTATGGTGGGATGTAAACGGCCCAATGGAGGTCTAGGCATCGATGATTTAGTTTCATTAAATAACCTACCCTGCATATGGCAGAAATCCCAACTTCCAAGACCTCCCACTCGAAAACTAGAATTTTTCAGATTTGACGTTCATGAAAACATGGGCAGTTTCAGCCAATTTAACTGGGAATAGGTTTCCATAGGCTTTCTGGCATGTTCTTAGACCAAATGGTGTTGGTAATAAATTTTATAGGAAATCCGAATCTGAATTTTAAATAAACAGGATGTCCGGAAACAACATCAAACCACCAACAGAGATGATTCTATAAAATAAAATAAATTATTTAAAAATGTCAATATCTCAACGGTTTTTCAGTTCAAGACAAAAAAATTTAAATTCTATATTTTGTTTTATGTTTATTTCTAGATGGATAAAATTGTTATTTGGCATATGAACTGTCTTATGGACAGTCTTATCCACACTTGCCACCAGAGAGACACATTACTGAATTATAAATAGTATAGTTCTTAAAAAAAATCAAAAATGCTTTTTAGGTGATTAACTGATACATCGATAATTGAAGGAAAAAAATGCAAAAAGAAAGAAAATAAAAAAATTGAGAAAGAAAATATTCAATGATTCCAATGGGAACAATTTTTGCAGTGATGTCTCTATGCAAAAAATATGTAATAATGGTGCTGACGGGTCAGAATACTTTAATCTAATGATGAAATAAAATTAAGCGATCTTATTTTAGTCCACTATTTATTGAAATAACAAAATATTTTTTAAGAAACACTGAAACTAGAAAGTTTCTTGTTGATTTTTTGAAAAGAGATTTTAAGGTCGTAGAACACGATTCTCAGTTTTCCATAATTTTTCTTCAATTTTGCGGAAAACAGGGAAAATCACTTTTTAGTTTAGGTTCAATTTTTTTCACTAAATCGTTAAACTTTTGTAACAACTATAAATTTCACATTGATAGAAGCTTGTTTCTGTATTATACAATAATTAAAAAATATGCACTTTTTTTATCGAAAAATAAAAACAAAAAGGCCGCCACCAATAAATAATAGCTTGCATAGTTCAGCTAAAGATGGCGTATTTGGTGAAATCGGCGATGTTGCCAGATTGCAAAAACGATTTCCTTGAAATTCATATATATTTTTCTCTTTCTATTTGAATTGGAAAGAAAAGGTCCCAAAAAGACTTTTTCCCTTTCCTTTGATTATTGAAGTACTATTAATTACTCTTATGTCTATGCATTTAATGTGCGATTTTGACTCTAAATATTAAAGGTTTTAAGGATTATAGTTGCTTTTGTCTGTTCCCCTTCAAATACCAGTAGTTTTAAGCAGATAATATGAATCGATCATATTGATTATGTCCGTTAGCAGAAAGTGTTTTTTAATTAAAAATTTAGGTCAATTTAAGTTGGTTTAGGTTAATTTCAGTTTTTTAAACTAACAAGAACCAAACTAAACCTGTACCAACCAGAACTAACCAAAAATTTTGGACTGTTAAAGTTAATTTTACCCTTTTTATACATTACAAACATTAAACTATGTTGTTTCCTGTAATGGATAAATTTTAAAGTTTATACCAGGAAAATATAAATTTAGGCAGATTTTGATTAGTTCAGGTTAGTTTCTGATTTCCAAATTAAAGAAAATCAAGCTAAACTTGAACCAACCAACCCTAACCAAAAGCAACTAAAAATTTTGAGTGGTTAAGATTATTTTTACTCAGAAACTGATTTGAACATTAAAAAAAATTAAACTATGTTGTTGACTGAGGACAAATCTTAGTTTATATTATGAAAAAATTTGACATCTGGCAACGTTGCGCCTTTTTACGTGATTCAGCGGCCAGTTTAGGTTTTTCGCTGAAAATACAAGTTTTTCTAAATTGGTTTGCTAAAATTTGTACAAAAATAATCGAAATATATTACATACATGATGTTTTAACTCGTTCCATTGAAAATAAATACGTAAATTCGGTGTTTTAACTAAAATAAAAGTGCTTTGTGAAGTGACGCTTCTTTTCTTGAGTTTTCCGGGAAAGTGAGGAAAAATAGTGAAAAATCAAGATCAGAATCGTGTTCTAAGACCTCGAAATAGGGGGTAAGTATCGAAATCTTTTCAAAAAAAAACATAATATCCATGCTTTTCACGCTTTACGAATTTTTACCCAAAAGAAAACTTTTAAGTTCTGTTGATTGATCCATAAATAAACCAAATAGAAATTAAAAAAATATTTGTAACTTGAAAACTAATGAGATTTTGACTTTTTGTTGAATGAATGACTCTTTATTTTATTATATATTAATCACCACCAAGTGATTTGCTTTCCGGAGACCCAGTATATGATTTATGATTTGGGATTCAGAGATTTGACAACGTAGCAAGTAAATGTTTTCTTTGTATAAAAAAAAACGCTAGTTTATCTTAGTCATACAAATTAAACACATCACGATTATTCTAAAAAAATTATTTTAATTTTCTTTGAAATTCAATAATAATCCACCTTTTTTTCACTGAAAACGACAAAAATTGATTAACTTCCATAACCTCTACAATTCGATACAAAAACATAGTTTATTTAAAGCTTTGTCACAACATCACTGTCATTTTTCCAATCACACTTTTCCACGAGCAGCGTCGATTAAATATTAATAATAATTGTTTTTAAATATGTCAACAACTAGTTAACAGCCACTAAAAAATACGTCCGACGGCACATAACACACTTAATACGTTGATCGAGGGGCGAGGAGCACATATATTTTGTCGAATCACTCCGGACAGTTTCGTGTATCACCGGATGCGCGTTCAGTCTTCTTTTTTGAGTTCAGGGGTGGAATTCTTATTTGCTATCGAATCGGACATATCTTAATTTGTCGTTTATCCACGTAAAATGTCAAATTTAGGTGTTAGATCATGTGTTATGAAGGCCAGCGGGGAATGTAAGCCATTTGTTATAAAGTAAGTAATGGCAAAAAGTTGCTTAGAATATTGCTTAGACATATTTTAAAACAGTCTCGATTTTTTTTATTCTGTAGAATGTTTTAATTCTGGTACTTTCTCGTGATATTATTATTTTCAGTGAATTTTTCTATTACATAATTTTACAGTTCTGCATTGTCAAAATTCGAAAAAAATAAATACAGATTAATTTTGGCAAAAATTTTCGATTTATGTTACCTGAATTTTTGAATAAATTAACGTAATATCAATAGTATTTATTATTATTTTTTTTTCAATAAAATTTCATCATTTATGATCCATTTATTTAAATCTGAATAAAATTTACCTGGATTTACAACAAATAAACATATCACTAACTTGCAAATCGGAATTCCAGCACGAAATGAATCGACGTTGCAGTTTCGGCTTTGTTCGGTACTTATCGACATACATCGTCAAATTTCGAAACGAAAATCGTACGTGGCTTTCTTTAGATACATTGAATGATTATTGATTTCCATATTTCGTACTTGATAATACACCTATCTATATTTTTATTTAACATCTAATAATTGCAATAACATCTTTTTAACACAATACATTTATTATTACAAGTCCATTTTTTAGGTTAACTCACGTAAGATTTTCAATTCGATTTTATTTTATTTTCCTAATAACTTTTTACTAGTATATACAAGTGAATACGTCCGAAACTGCAAACGTCAATCTTCAGACGGGTGGCAGCGGTGTGTGATTATAAAGTGTGATGAAAAATTTATACGAAATATGGCGATCTTTACCATTAGAGTCTTAAACAAAGCTAGTTAATAAGGCAAAAATTTATTTTAGAGTATTTTTCTTTCACTTGAAGGAAAAATGCTAATCTCAATATCTATATATCAAAATATAAATGTTTGTATTTCTATTAAAAGAATTTAGTAAGTATCAAAGACTGAAGATAGGAAAGTTTGAAAAAAAAACTCAATTCTGACAAGTCGATACTAAAACCGGGTTTTCTCAAAATCTTAGTGCAAGAAGTGAAAATAAAGAATTATGGTGTCTGGATAAGGTTGCAATGATTGGTACTTTTTCTGGTAATTTGAACATATAAAGGGTGTTTTACTTCGTTGTTTAAACTCTTCCTTTTGTAAGACGATATGTAGATACCTTGTTTAAAACTCTATACAATTTCAAAACTTTTTCTTTAATTACATCACATCTTCATCTTCATCATCGTTGCCAACGTCATTTGGTAACTCGGGTGGTGGCGGAGGTAACGAAAGCGCACGAGTCGGCACCGGGGGCCTCGTTAACGAATACGTCTCGTCTTGAAAAACGATTTGCTCCGAACGCCGACTTGACGACGTCGCCCCTCTTTTCGCCCACTATCAGTGTTTGTATTCGGGATAGCGCTTCGGCCGGTGGATGGTTGCGTGGTCCGGGTGGGGTGGGGGATGTTGGGGACCTGGCGCTGGTGCCCTAAAATATATGTAGTTTTATTAGGATTAACAAATATTTTCTGTAATTTTATTGTAGCCAATGCATCATCTTATGTTAATCCAGGTGATGTATAAGATTGAAGAGTATTCCAGCTGACCTAGAAATATTTAAAAATGAATAAAAACAAAGTATTTTTAATCTAGTTTGGCGAAGCTCAAAAGAAAGATCTTTTTTACCGGTATATATGTACCCATAAATGTATGCTTGTCCGTCTCTTTATTTCTTTGTAGAATTTGAACGACCTGACTGATTTTGATGAATAAGGACCTACTGGAGTCGCTTTAATGCCGCAAGTGTTACCGGCTACATAAAATCAAATACATAAATAAATAAAAATACATACTCAACGAATTGAGAACCTCCTTCTTTTAGAAGTCGGTTAAAAATGGAAGACTATGGAAAGTATTTTGCCTGGTTAGACTGATAATATATCAAAAAAGAAAAATTCGACTGGGATAATATTTTGCTAACTAGAGGAAAAGAAAATTAGGTAATGGTCGTCAAATTTGTAATACATAATAAATAATAATTTATTGTAAATAAATAAGTTTCATTAAATAAATAAAGAATTTTTGATATCTGAAAATCTGATTTATTTTTATTTAATCAGGTGGCTATTAAATGGCCTTTTCCCTTTAGGGCTTTATTGAGGTAAAAGTCTCTTGCAAGAAAGGTCGAATCAGATCTAACCTTAACGTTTGTTGTTGTTTAAAACTAATGTGATTTTTCGTTTTAGCTAATAGTTGAAAATAACTGGCACGGGAGTGCCTTGAAGACCTATGGAGGATCTTTCAGAATTCAGAGAACTTTTACTTAAAAATTTGTCGAACCTGAAGCCAAATGTTTTTCTGCCCACTCAAGATCTCTAGATGGAGGTAACAGTAAATTATTTAATATGGACGGGGTTATGGGAGGTAGTAAAGAAATATGTTCTTCCAATCGAACGCAAAATACAATTAAATTAAGGCTATCTGACTGAATATTCTTCCGAGCCACTCTGCATAAACTAATACTTTTCTATATTTTAGGTACAAGGGGGAAAGTCTTACGAACTAAGCATAATAACGACAAGATCTGTCAGAACAGTTACTATTGACTATAATTCTATACTGTGAACGAAATTCCAATGCATATGCTCTCAAATAAATAATAATAATAATAATAAAACACATAAATGATGAAGGGGTAAGCGTAAAGTTATTTTTTTTAGATATATTTCGATGGTATAAAGAGGAAAACAGCTCTACCATCCATGAGAAATAGACAAGGAAGGCCGATATTGGATGCGGAAGAACTGAAGTTGACCTGGTTGAATTACGCGGAGACCCTATTTAATGACCAGCGTACAAATAATTATAGGAACAACACGGAACATATGAGTGGTCCAAAAATCCTTGAGTGTGAAGTCAGACACGCAGTAAATAAAATGAAATGCGGTAAAGTTCCAGGTCATGATCAAGTTTATGCAGAAGTTTTAAAGCTAGTTGATATTAAACAGCTTACATATCTTTTTAATGTAATATATGACTCTGGGCAAATTCCATTGGATTGGCTAAAGTCAACCTTTGTCGCAATACCAAAGAAATCAACTCCCAAACTTTGTGAAGACTACAGACTTATCAGTTTGATGAGTCACGCGCTTAAAGCATTTCTAAGGGTCATTCATTCAAGGATATACAATGCGAGGATATGAGTGGCAATACACAGTTCGGATTCATCAAGGGACTTGGCACTAGAGAAGCACTATTTTCTTTAAAATTACTTGTACAAAAGTGCTATGACCAAAGACAGGATGTTTTCATCTGTTTTATTGATTACCAAAAAGCCTTTGACAATGTTAGACATGGGCCACTTTTGGAGAGATTGCAGGAAATTGGTATTGACGATAAGGATATAAGAATAATAAAAGAACTGTATTGGAACCAATCAGCAGAAGTCCGCATTAATACCGATCTGTTAACGGACACTTTTGGCATATTAAAGGGAGTCCGACAGGGGTGTATTTTGTCCCCTATTTTATTCAATATTTATGTTGAGAAAATCTTTCAACTAGCTTTGGAAGAAGAGACACGAGGTATCAAAATTAACGGCATACCAATGAATAATATTCGTTACGCAGACGATACCACAATACTAGCCAATAACATCGAAGACCTTCAGGCAATATTGAATAAAATTAACGAATCCGGTGAACAGTTTGGGCTACGAATTAATATTGCCAAGACAAAAATGATGGTGATTAGTAGGCATCAACGCAATACTCCCCTCAGTATCAACGGGAACATAATTGAACGCGTCGCGAAGTTTACGTATCTCGAAGCTACCTTGAATGAAAAGTGGGACTGTGATGAAGTGAAAGGACGAATAGGCCGAGCAAAAACAGCATTTTTTAAAATCAAGAATTTTCTTCTTTGCAGGCATTTACCACTAAATACCAGAATACGTGTTTTGAAATGTTATGTATGGCCTATGGTATTGTATGGCGTTGAAACATGGTCACTTAAAGTTAGAACACTGAATAGGATCGAAGCCTTCGAACTATGGACACTTCGTCGACTGCTACGTATTCCCTGGACTGCTCATCTCACAAATGAAGAAGTTTTAAGAAGGAGTGGCGTAGAAAGACAACTGCTGGACACGGTAAAGCAGCGTAAAGTGTCTTACTTGGGACATATGTTGAGAGGATCCAGATACTCCATACCAAAGTTGATTTTGCAAGGAAAAATAGAGGGAAAGCGCGGACCAGGCAGAAAACAACATTCTTGGCTACGAAATATAAGAGACTGGTGTGGAATATCGGACGCCGCAACTATATTTAGACAGGCCGAAGAGGGTGTCCTGGCCGTCTTATAACTTTAGAAGAGGAATGGACATTTGATCGCCGACGTGCGGCTTTGCACATGGCACCAGAAGAAGAAGATATTTCGATCAGGAAAGATAAAAACGTAGCAAAGTTAACAATGTTATAGATTGACTAAAATGTGCTTGCTCGGATTTGCATTGTCTTTATTTTTATTTATTTCCAGTTCAAAATCTCTCCAAGCTAGAAACATCAGCCTTAAAAGCATTTCATAAGGATGAATCCATAAAAATTTTACCAGCGGACAACGGAAATGCAACGGTGATAATGGACATCGTAACGACCAAAAAATCGGAGATATCCTGGAAAAAGGAAAATATAGACAATTAGATCGTGACCTCACTAAATCTATAGAGTCAAAAATCTACAGAACACTGAAGAAAATACCAAGACCACATACCTGACAACCTACGATCGGCGCTCACACCACACTACAGTTAGCCACCACATCTTTACGGACTACCAAAAATTAATAAACCGAACATACCATTGAGGCCAATAATCAGCTCCAGAGGATCCCAACAAATGCACTGGCGAAGTTTTTTTTTTTAAATCATACTACCTTTAGAAGGTAAAACAAACACATACGTTAAAAATTCTATACATTTCGTGAACATTATTAGTAGCATTAATTTAGAGCCAGACGACAGACTAATAAGCTTTGATGTGGAGAGTCTGTATACTAATGTGCCATTAGGGGAATCACTAGACATAATCAAAACTAGACTTTCAAATGATACTACTTTATCAGATCGAACCACGTTACCACTGGACGGAGTGATGGACCTTTTGGAGTGTTGCCTGTGTAGTGCTTACTTTTAAGTAAAGGACAAGTTCTACGCTCAGGATGACGGGCTTCCGATGGGTTCTTCACTCTCTCCAGTTGTCGCCAATATATATATATATATATATATATATATATATATATATATATATATATATATATATATATATATATATGGAATGGTTCGAAACTCATGCCATAGAAACGGCAACAGTAAAAACGAATGTCTGGTTAAGATATGTTGATGATACCTTCATCGTATGGAAGGGCAATGATCAAGAAATTAATGATTTCTTTAAACATCTAAATACCATTCGACCTACAATTAAGTTTACCATGGAAAAAGAGATAAATGATCAATTGCCCTTCCTAGATGTCATGGGGAACCGTTCAAACGAAACTATTAAAACTTCGGTATACAGAAAGCCAACACTTCCTGGACAATATCTTAATCATAGTTCTAATCATTCTGTTGTAACAAAACACAAAACGCAACCTCTATAATCGCGCTATATCTATATGCAATAATGCCGTTTCATTGGAAAAAGAGGTGGCAAATATTAAATCCGATTTACAACAGAATGGTTATCTTTTAAAACTAATTGACGATGTCATAAATAACTTTATAACAACGAACACTGGATAGCTAGAAACACATTCCTTCTTCACAATTCCGTACATTAAGGGGACATCGGAGAAAATAAGACGAATTGCCAGTAGTTATAATATAAAAACAGCCTTTAAATCAGGAAATACACTTAGAGCTCAGTTAGCAAAAACGAAGCCAAAAACTACCGATAAGAAAGAATGTGTTTACAAATTTCCATGTGAGTGTGGTGAAATGTATATTGGAGACACCAAACGACCACTAGAAGTTAGAATTAAGGAACCTAAAACTCATACATAAAAAGGGGAAACGTCTTGCAGAACACGTCTGGGATAAACAACACCATATATACTGAGGCAATATATATGGAACCCAATATGAAAAAAAGAAAATTTATAGAAGCAGCTTACATTAAAAACAATAATGGAATCTTTAGTAAACCGAATGTCGAGATACCTTATCTTTGGCAACCACTACTTTTAACATCAAATAATTGCGGTGTGTACAGTGAAACGAAACGTTACGCTTCAATGGACACAGTCCCTATATAAGCTCGTAGTCTTAAGACAAAACATTCAGTTTTTACTTGGTAATCATTAGAGATACAACCTAATTGAAACGTCGTAAAAATAAATAAAAATAAAGACAATGCAAGTCTCAATTCAACATTCTCTACAACCTTCAAACAAAAGGTATAAATTTCGAAGAGGGATATAGCTAAACTACATGAGTACTGAAATACTGAATTTCAATAGACACCAATCAGAAGAGTGATGGGCCTGCTGAACACTACTCTTAGAAAAAGCATATTCACACCCTGGGACTCTAAAAAGAGGTACCCGTGCGTGTGAAGAAGACAAAAAACAACTTCTCACATTATTTTTAAGTCTTTGCACTCACGAATTGAAGAGCAAACTTCATGACATATACCAGAAAACTTTCAATAGGATATATAATAAACCTAGAAGGCTCTCTAATCCGTTATCTGAGCAAGGTAAACATCAGTCACGTCATATACACGTGGTTTTATAAAATTGTTATCCCAATAATCATTCTGAATATCCATTTCTTGCATTAACTTTACTTGCAGTCATCGCTTACATCTAATAACAATTATAATTATCCGTAAAGTTTTTTATTCTTTTTATTAAAGTTCTATTACTGCCAATTCAGTCAGAATTCATTCAATATCTTGTAAATAGTGAAGGAAAAACAAGAATAGCATATTCTGGCGTACTCAACCAAATTGTTCTTTATCTGAAAATTCTCAAAATTAAATGAAGTAACAAATATATTTTAAGACAAACCTTACCTAGCTATACTTGGTGGCTCTTCGCTCGTAGAACTGCTGGGCGATGGAAAGTACTCTCTTGGAGGTGGCGCTGCGGTACTTCCGCCTGTACTTCCTGTGGCAACTGGCAGACCGCTGACCGTGTCCTCACTGGCCCACCGGGCTAACTGCTGCTGAGCTTGAATAAATTCATCACTAGAAAATGAGCAAAAGGTGGCAGACCTACCGAGCGAGACACGGTAGTACACTGAGTGACACGAGATGAGTGATTCTAAATATAATGAGGTCATGAAACATTGAGATGCAGTCGCAGAGCTTCAGTTAATATTTGATTTTAAGAAATGCATTGATGAGTTTAAAATTTTACGAAATATTTTTGGTTTATGAAATATAACTTACAATATATTTTTAGTGTTGACGTCACAGCGTCAACTTTTTGAACTTGTGAGGTTTGTTGATTTTCTAAGGGTTCTAAAATGAAATAAAAATTGAAAATATCAACTTGAAATATTTTGTATGATTCAATGTTTAGAATTAATGCATATTTTAACATATGCAATTAACTTTTAGATTTTTAATATAACTGTATATACCACTGTATTCTATAAATTTTTTTTATAATAATAAAGCTTTTTCTTTTTATTTGTAGTATTCGAGGAAGTCTTATTATAAAAGAGGATTCCGATTTTATCAAATATTAATTGATAAGTTAGATAAAGAAAACACAACTTAATCACGTTTGTAAACAAGTATCTGATTTTTTTATTAGATTTACATTGAGTGTATTTTGTGCGTGGTCCACGTTTTCTTAAAAATAATCTCTTCAATGCGTATTTACCATCATTATATTCGTTATAAAATATCGGTTGCGTTTTCTTTAAAACTTATGACAAAAAGCACACATCAACTTGTAGTACCTTTCGCTATCTGGAGTATCTTGACAGCCAGCTCCCCCTCGTTCGTGGTCGGCACTTTCGTAAATACTTTCCTCCTCCTGTCTATCTCGATACGGTTGAGGATGTAGCAGCCGACCCGAAGGCTGCCGATACCGACCATAGACGAAACGAGAATCCCGGTGGGATTGGTGTGAACTCTCGCTACACGCTGTAAGTAAATAAATATTTAAACTCAAATGATGAATCAATAATTCTAGAATTTAAATACACTGTATTTTATGAATAGATTTATATGAAAAGTATAATATGAAATATTACAAATCGACTTATTACCTGACGACGACTCTTGACGATAATGTCGATCAGCTTCGGTCTCGGACATTCGAATGTCCTCTGACCCACTGGGGCTCATATGCCTAGAATGGTGCTCCAGCTGTCTGATGAGGTCCTCCAGGTTTCGGATTCGTAACGTTCCGCAAGGGGGGACTTCATCATCGTCTTCTTCTTCGTGTTCTATTACTACTTCGTGAAGCTGAAAGAAACCCTCAAAAATGAATAAATTCAGTAGAGAAATGTTCAATATCTGAAAACCATCGTTTTCTTTATTTACTTACCCCTTGTTCACAAACATTTTCTTTACTCCCTCGACCACTACTTCGACCTTTATAGTCGGAGTAGCTCTCGGCGCATTGCTGTATGCTTCGTCGCAACAGTTCTTCGCTGAGAGCGCTGGTGCTACCGGAAGGTGTTGAAATACCTCGTTGTGCTGCCGCCTTTCGCAACGCTTCGACAATATCGTCATGGTAACCATTTAAAGTTTTTAGAGTACGCTCGACATCTGTACTTGAACCTATAAAATATTAGATTTGTCTTTTAATAATTATGGTATATGAAAAATTAATAATAGTTAAATTAAGTACCACACAAAATTAATATTAAAACTGAGGTTATTAAAATTACTTTTGATATTCTTATTTACATCATATTTTGACACAAAATCGTTAAATTTATCAGAACTGATTCAAGAAACAAAAAGGTTGTCAATGAATATTTGTTAATTTGAAGATGTAGATGTTTTGATCTTTGTCGTAAATGCGAATATACTCATTACGAACTGTGAATAATTTTGTTTGTATGTAAATATTTTTTCCCGTGTGAGGTTACCAGTTCCCCATTGGGCGCTTCCCCAGGCGGCGCATAGGGGCAAGTCTCCCAGATATGGGTGGTATCGGAGAAATCAAATATCAACCAAAACTGGTATAGTAACCTCTGACGTCAGAGAAGCGGCTACGAACAGCGTCTGACTCAGAATGGGCGGCTTAAAATTGAAACCTAGAACAGCAACGGGAAACTACCTAGGTAATTCTTTCTCCAGGATATCATTATGGCTGAAAACAAAACAATCAAGGCCCCCAGTCCCGGGCACCCCTTCAGTGGGGAGAGGGTGCGAAGAATCTCCCGGTCAGCTAATATCCTGAAAATCAACAACATAAAGAAAATAGGTACATGGAATGTCCAAAGTATGTTTCAGGCCGGAAATGCACCAAATATCATTTTGGGCATAAGCGAAATGAGATGGCCCGGAACCGGCCAATGCGAAGTGAACAGTCCTCAGGTTCTTTACTCTGGAGTAGAAAGCGCCCATCACCGAAATGGAGTTGGCATAATAATAACCAAAGAAATAAATCAGTCACTACTCGGTTTTATACCAGTCTCGGATAGAGTTCCCATTCTTAAGATAAATTCAAGACCTTTCAAACTAAACATAGTGCAGATATATGTACCAACCACTGAAAGTAGCGATGAGGATATGGAACATTTCTACAACTACATTAAAAAGGCACTGAAACAAACACGCAAAGAAGAAACAACTGTAATAATGGGAGACTTTAATGCGAATGTTGGCAAAGGAAAGGTCGAAGACGAAATGGGCGATTGTGGACTCGGAATAAGAAATGAACGAGGAGAGGCCTTAATTCAATTCTGCAAAGAGATTCATTTTATAATCTCTAATACTTACTTTAAACTACCCCCTCGTCGTTTATATACTTGGAAATCTCCAACTGACAGAGAAAAAAACCTCGTCAGAAATCAAATCGACTTTATTTTAATAAACAAAACATTTCGAAATGCTTTGACATCAGTAAAAACATACCCCGGAGCAGATGTTCCATCCGATCACAACATATTGCTTCGAAATCTGAAGCTAAAATCCAAAAAACTTAAAGGGAGACAGAATAACACACGAATATATACACATAAATTAAAAAAAGAGTCCATTAAGAACGATATTACTGAACATCAAAATAATAAGGTTGATGAAATAAAAAAGAACATGACTGATGTAGAAATTAAATTGAAGAACATAATTAAAGAAACTGCCAAAGAAAAACTTGGAACAAACACGAAAAGAAAGAAACAAAAATGGATGACAGATGAAATTTTGGAGCTTATGGAAAAACGTAAACAATACAAGGATAAAGATCAAACAAAATACAAGAATGTCCACAACGAGATTAGAATTAAAATAAAACTAGCAAAGGAAGATTGGTTGAATAAACAATGCGACGAAATAGAACTATTAAACCGTCAGCATTATTTGTTTAATCTACACAAAAGACTGAAAGAAACTGCTGGCGTAGGAAGAAAAACGGGTAGAGGGTTAATTACGGACGACAATGGACTAGTCATTGTGGAAGCCGAGCATAAGGTTAAGAAATGTAAAGAATATATGAAATCATTATTCAACGACGAAAACAGAGGTGAACTTGCAGAAAAATAAATAGTAACAGGGCCTCCTATAACAAAAGGAGAAGTAACAAATTCAATAAGAAATCTTAAAAAAGAAAAGGCCATAGGACCAGATGGAGTTTGTCCTGACTTGCTTAAACTAATCCAAGAAGACAATTTAGATATCTTAACTGGCTAGTTTCGTTCTTTATTCCTTTCCCGAAAAAACCCACAGCCAAAAAATGGAATATAGCTCCATCAGTCTTATGTTCTAAAAGTATTTCTTAAAATAATACATGGACGAATATACCCGAAACTTGAACAGGACATTAGCAATACGCATTTTGGCTTTAGGAACGGCTTAGACAAGAGGGAGGCGCTATATAGTTTAAATGTTTTAATTCAGCGGATGTAAATTTCTATGTATTTACCTGCTTTATTAATTTTGAAAAAGCTTTCGACGAGTGAATCATCCAAAACTAATAGAAACACTACACGAGCATCAATTGGATGATAAAGATTTACGAATTATTTCCAACCTTTATTGGAAATAAGAATCATTTGTTCAGGTGGAAGAAAGGAAATCACAAAAATTCCAAATTCGTCAGGGTGTTCGGCAGGGTTGTGTGTTATCCCCACTACTCTTAAGCATCTATTCAGAAAAACTATTTCGGGAAGCTCTTGGAGAGACATCTACTGAATTATTTAGAGCCGCTGTCTATAAAGTAATATGGGCCAGAATGATCGCCAACGTCCACTGAGGATAGGGCATAGGAAGAAGAAGAAGAAATATTTTTTGCAGGTAATGTGGACATATTTAGAATAATACTAACAAAAAAATTTAATGAAAACCCAATTAGACTTGACAGCAGCAGTAGATACTAACTTTGAATAGAAAATTTAATAAATAATTGTCAAATCATAGTTAAAAATTGTTTTGACAAAATATACACAGTTCAAATGGTTTTTAGTAGTCAGAACTAAATTTTGTTGAGGAATGATTTTTTTTATAACTGTTAATTCCTAAAATATTGTTGGTTAAAACTGTTTACCAATGAGTTTACAGTAAGGTTAGTTGATATTCAATGGCTTTTATTAATAGCGTTTTTATAAAATAAATTTAAATATGTATATATTTTTTGGTAAAATGTATGTCATACGTTATTAAATTATAAAGGTAAGTTTGTCTAACAACCACATAAACTTGCTGAAAACCTATAGAAAAAATTCTTCTTTATACACTGAATATATAATTTTGTATTAAATATAAATATACCTTAAAAACCTATTTATTGGTTTACAAATATAATTTTCTTTACATAGGCTTAAATTACTTTAATATATTCTATTACTTACTACCTATTAATTGTGCCATGCTAGTTTCAGTTGCTCGTAATAAATCTTCGGCTTGAACCCCGTCTCCCCACCCCTCTTTTCCATCGGCTAATAACATGCCATAGTCGTGTTTTTTAAGAATTCCCCTCTTTTCTGGAATTTTGTGATTATTATGAAGATCGATGAAAGATACTCTTTCTTCGTCACCTAGACAAAAAATTATATATTTTCTTTCAGTTGCTTAATTCCTCACTCATTCGATATGCTAATTAGATAGGTTTGTTGTCCCATTTTTAGAACGGAGAACGGAGAAAGCTTGTGCTGTCTCTCTTCTTCTATTGGTATGATGTCCCTATTTACAGTGAGCATTGGTGTGGAAATATTTGAATTTATAGTTAATATGCACAGCCAAAATTATTCTGTATAGTTTAATCTTTATCTATGTTAGTGAATTAGAAAAAGATAGAACATTGAATTGACATATCGAGTGAAGTAGAGATTTGGCCAATGTTTCTGTGCCTAAATAAAACGACTTGGTACATTGTGTGAACCTGAAATTCAGTTCATGATGCATGTCAACAACTTGTGCGGGGTGGGGCTTAAATACAGGGCCAGCCGAAAGTCTCACTTTGAATTTACCAATGCTAATCTATTTTAAGGTTACAGTGCTGCCACATTTCAAGGCATGCTGTTATAAACACCAAAACAACACTAATAACATGCATAGCCGCCTATTGTCAGAATCTAAACCGAATTGCAAGTTCACACATTGACAAATCGATATTTTTTAACGATCTTACTTATTTTCAGTGGCAGCTACTCAGATGAAGTAGGCGAAATTGCTTTTTAAAAAAATGTTTTTCAAGCTTTAAAACACAGATAAATCTATGCATTACTTCTTCACAATACACGACAACATTCGTCTATTTCTTGTCCTACGAGCTGCTACTGCTCTTTATTAGGAAAATTTTTGTATTATGAATACCTTTAAAAATAAGACAAATAACACACAACATTTAAAGTAAATTATAACAATAAATATACAGTTGCGCTTAGTTTTTTTTTTTCACTTTGCCATTAAAATGCCAAGATGAGTCTTATTTACCGGGTCAGAATCACCAGCGCATATTGTTCATCTTTTTCATTTGAATTTCTCAGATAAACCGAAGTAGGAACATTTTTTAAGCTCTTATTTAATATAATATTGTTACGAACGACTGAAACTTATTGATATACAAATATTCCGACGTGATATTATAATGTGCCGAAAGGAATAGTTCTCGATGCGTCATACTTCTAGATAGATCTCGAGTTATATGATCTAGATTTATTTAGGAACTTCCATAGATATATAAATAAATATAGAATAAGCGTAGTTAATTAGTTAGAAGTTAGTCGTATAGTGGTATCGTTATATAACTGTATTGTAATAATCGTAACAATATATTGAAGTCAAATCTAACTTAAATTCCAAATTTTACTTAAAAAAATCTATCCTTGAATTAGTACAAACTATTGTCGGAAGCTAGTATTAAAATTTTGAGCTGTAGATTGTACTTGAAATGGCTGTTAAGTCCATCAACTATTGCGAAACTGAACCATGTAAAGTTTTTTATTATTTTTGTAATTTCATATACTACAAAATGTCAGTTGTTCATAAACTAATTGAAAATAGTCCTTGTAAGCGACTCGAATTTCAGGAGATCATGGCAGTAAGGAATACAGAAAGTACGTATTTTTCGGAGAGCGATCTTTTTTGCTGAATAGAAGAATGATGGAAATCCTCACACATTTCGTGAATTATATATTGAGTGTCTTCAGTAAATACCAGGGAGGACCCAAAAGTAACGGAAATTGGGCTGCCGTGAGGAGGGAGAGTGAGGGAACCCATTGTTCGACCAGGTGTCCGTTAGGATCACGCCTCCTGAGCCCGTGTGCGTCGCCTGTAAGAATTTTTTTAATAAAACAACTTTTTCCATTTCGCCTAAAACGTGATGGCAGATTGTCGAGATCAACGCGGAGCTGTAAAATTTTGTTTCCTGTTTGGGAAATCGGCCGCGGAAACTATTGTTATGCTTAAAACTGCTTATGGGGATGCTGCTCTAAGTAAAACCAGAGTCGACGTAGTTTTCACGTTTCCCCCTACTCACCGGATCTAGCCTCCTGTGACTTCTTTTTGTTGCACAGATTCAAAAGGAACATGAAAGGAAAACGTTTCGCCACTGTTGAGGAGGTAAAACAAAAATCGCTGGAAGGCCTAAAGGACATCCCGGTAAGAAAATATAAAAACTGTGTGCCTGAGAGAGTATTTTAGATAAATACATCGTATATCTTTAGAATAAAACAAGAATGCGATCCTTCATATTTCTTTAGAAACGTTAAAAATTACTTTGATGCAAATTTTCTTGATCATCATTTTAAAGATATTGAAGGAGTTCTCATTTATGTCTTGATAAAGTACACTTGTTTCATAGTTATATTCTGATGGTTATACATACCAAATGAACTAAATAGTCCTGTTTGGGACAAATAGTTTTTTCATAATCAGGCTAATGAGATTTAGAACCTATCTTTGTAAATAATTTAAAGTAGTCCATAACATTCCGGCGAGATAGAATTTAATAGGCAAAGTGATAAATATATCAATCAATTTTCTAATTTCAATGTTTTTAGGAATATCCCTTTAAACATAGTTATAAATTTTTACCATCACTGTATATTTATTGTCATTTTAGGTCTACTTTTTATGCTTCTAAACACATCAATTTATTACATCTAAATTTACTTACCTCCGATTTCTTCGCTATCCTCACCGCCAACACCCATTCTCTTCAGCTGCTGCATCTTGTGATCCCTTACATTAAAACTTACTTTTTAGATTTTACAATTAATTACATTGGTAATAATAACAATAAAGTTGTACTAAACAAATTAAAAATAATATATGATAGAATATAGTTGTACCAATAATAATAAGATAGAAAATAATACTTAAAAAAAAACAAACAGAATGATAGAACATAAAAAATACAAAATAATATCCTCACGTGACTGAGTCGTTAGTTAAAAGGACAATACCTCAGCCATGAAAATCCATTTTATATTTTCTGAAACTCTAAAAAAACTATTTAATAAAAATTAAAAAATATATTTCTAAAGAAAAAAATTATCACTTTAAACAGAATATCGATAAATACACCAAAAATATAAAAAATATAAATAAAGTATAAATAAAACACTAAGAAAACCTTCAAAGTTTCTCAAAATTTAATATAAAACTATGATAAAATACATAATTATCTTGCGTGAGGTAGCGAGTATATTAAATTGGTAAAAAATAATTATAAAAACCATAAAAGTTAACAGAAAGTATGACCAAATGGCACACGTTCTCAAATATAAGAAATATTGTAACGAACTTTATAGCGTTATACATTTCATAGTATTAGTTTGTGTTTGTAGTTCGTACGGTTTTAGGTTTATTTTCTACGAGTTTATAATCTATTTATTTAATTTTTCCTTTTGCTAGTTTCCTTATGAGACGTCTATGAAAGAAGGTCTGGAACTTTTTAGAGAATTCTATATCCTTATTTTTAACATGGAACGCCTATGATAGAAGGTCTAGAAATTGCCGGATTATTACTTTTTATTAGTTTTATTACACCATGTAGTATGGAAATCCTTCTAGAGAATTAGAGAATCTTCCGGACCAAAAGGTTCCAGATCGGCTTTCGGGGTCAGTATAGTTTGAGAGTTCGTCGACGCAACTTGAATTAGTTTGACAAGTGTCACAATTAAGGTTGACAATAAAAAGCTCTCAAAATAATGGAGTGTATTCAATAATACAGTGTGGGTTCAAAAATCGGCCGTCCGGAACAATATAATAAGTATAATAATATGACAAACCGTTCCTATGATGTTAGAGAAAATTTGCCATTTTTATTTTATTTCAACGTAACCCTATTTTTGAGTTTGGAGTTCTCGTAGTTTCACCCTACGAGAACTCCGAATCCAATAAATAGGGTTATAAGGTTCATCAATTTTTTGTAGAATTCCTTTTATTTTTATAACTTTTTATTAAAAGTTATAAATAAATATAGTCGTTAGAAAAACCTATATAAATGAGAACTTAAGCCTTTCGATAGTCACTTTTTTGAAAATACAAAAAAAAAATTATACTAAAAATTATGAGTTCAAAATAAACTATCAAAAAAATCTTTCAGTAACTTACTGATATGATGGTCCTGCTGCTGACATATGATTGGACGGTCGAAACAGGACACGTTGGGAATCAGCTCGGCTGCGACAAATAAAAATAGGGTTAGAAAATCAATACAAAATAACTAAACAATCTCTTTTATGCAAAATTTACAAATCCATAATTTGTTTACACTAATAAATAGTATAATTATGTCTCGTGGATTTGTATTGCATATTTTATCTATTTCTCTAAATACTCAACCTATTTTTATCTATGACTATATTATGAAACTAAATACTAGCTAGTTAACGCAATTTTTAATATGGTAGAAACGAGATTCTAAATAAATCTAAACTTAAATTCTAACACATAGTCCTAATTATGCATTTTAAGGTTATGTACATAATCTACGAATGAATTTTTGCTTAATTAAATGGAAAATTAAACATAATCGCATTTACAAAGCTCGCACTAAAAAAAATCGTCCAATCTTTTCCTTGCATACTAAGAGGAATGATGAAATAAATAAAATGAAGAAATATGACAAAAATTGTTAGAACAAATATATATTTTTAGTATCAAACTGTTAGTAAATAAAATATCAGGCGACTGTTTCTGAATCACAATTGATTATTACATTATAAATAGTATTTGAATTATTTAACAGCAATATAGAAATTTAGTTAACATTAATAATAATTCCTACTCTGTCAGAAACAATTACATGATATTATAATGAATTATTAGTTAATATCTTGTACCAAAAATCCTACTTATTAAAAATTTAAATTACTGCAGGTGAGTATAAAGTGTTTCTTGAAAATTATGGAATAGATGATTGATATTTCTACTATTTTTATGGGAAAAGCAGTTCAAAAGTCAGTATCCTAGTATTTAACATAACGATATATGACTAGTGATATTAAAATAATTAAGCAAGCATTGCTTTGATTTATTTTTTTTTAAATAAACACATAATTGCCTGTTAGAATTACCTTGATGTATGTCAACTTACAATCACATCTTATCCCTGGCAAAGTGTAATATACTACCGAATCCAGCTATTTAATAGATTTTAGGGAATGGATAATTTTTAATGAAGAAAGATTTTGTTTCAATAGGCTATTAATATTTATGTATTTTTCATCTATACCAACCTAACACTACCTATTTAATCATTAATATTAAAATTTAAAAAAAATTTATTAAAAGCCTAATATTTAATACTATATATATACTTTATTGACGAATTATTAATTCTAAATAATAGTTTATTTAAGCAAGTTTAAGCTAAGATAGTTATACTTATTATACAAATTTAAAATAAGAAGTAAAAATAAAAATAAGCGGCTACTATAATAATTCTTTGAAAATAATTGACTACGCCTTTGAACTAAATATTCTAATTCTTACGATATTATTATATTTAGTAACGTTATATCGAGAATGAATAGAAAATTTTCTGTAGCAGTGTATTGATTTGCAAAATAATAGCTAATTTGTGTAAACCACCTATCTCACCTGTAAATCTTAGTGTAAGGTGCATAAAATCTCAATAAGTTCAAAAAGAGGCCACCTTTAGGGGACCCTAACTCACCCAAAAGACGAAACACTGCCCCCTGGCCCCAGGGTCATCATTTTGGTGGCCCCTGCACTGTCCAAGCTATCCTCTTGTGAATGGTTGCCCGCGGTGAGGATGTAGTTTTTAGGAATCGGTTTTTTGTAAGCTCTCTCGTACTTACTCACAGTGGTCTTCCTTCAGTTACGATACGTGGGACACAAATGAGGCACACGCGGTTGAAAGAGAACAAACGTTAAGGATTGTTTTGACTGGTTAGTATTTATTTTTGTGTCTCGTGTTTAGGAATATTCAGGATGGTCATAAAGCAAAGAAGTATGTACAGAAGGCTTTTAAATAATCCTATTGAACATGTAAAAAATATAGGTGGTTGGTACAATAAAGAATAAAAATGGAATAGTTGTCGAGGAACTAACATATCTTCATTTTGCCTATGTTGGATATGTAACGTTTCCAAGAAAATTATACTATTTTGTGTTACGAAGTATTGTCATCAAAACATCGTAAATATCTTCGTTAAAGTGTGCGACCATCCTAAATATTTTAAAAAGATGGGAATAATATTTGCTATAAATATTTAGAATCCTATAATTGAGTGTATCTAATAATTTGAAGATTGTGCGTAAAACATAAACGTGTTTCTTATTATTAAACTAATATTTTCTTTAACACTGTTAAAAATGAATCAAATAAATAATAGTATTATAGAATAAAAGACTGGAAGGTGTAGATAGGGCCAAACACACTGACACGCATTCAGGCACTACCTATAGTAATAGGAAAATAAATCAATACAAGCCCAAAATTCTACAGTGCGCAATAGAAAACTTTGTACAACTGACAGCAAAAAAATTTTCAGATATAAGGAAAAATGCTTTGCAGATATGTAACTTGTTTTTGCCATCAGCTGTACATGCATGCGAGCGTATTTACTTTAAAATAATCTTTATGAATGTATGTACAGAATTAAATGTACAAATAAATGCTTATTTCTATTTATTTTGAAGTAAATACATTGATATTTAAGCAGATACTCATGCAAAAACTGTACCTTTAAAAATTCTGTTTTTTGATTTAATTCAAAATTTAACAGCGACGGAAATTCGGAATACATTATGAATATAAAATTATTATTAAAGATACAGTTGCATTCTTAAAGATTTACAATGTTACCGCACATTCCTCTTGGAAACGGTGGGAGGGGGTTGTTATCACATTTTTTTCTTAGGTATACTAAAAGTACAATTTGTCTGTATGTCTAAAGACTAGAGGGTCAGTCGGTGAAGCTACAAAAGGTGTAATTCTAGAATACCGATTTAGGGTTGTTTGTTAATTATTTTCTTATGGGGCAGACTGGTTTTTGGCTCTAAAAGGGATTCTATTTGCAAAAAATACATAAGGCTTTTAAAATGGTTAGTCATACGGGAGTGTAATGATCAGCTGAAAGTAATGATCTTTATTTGTTTGGATGATTCTTGAAAATTATTATTTGCAAATTTTGGGGTTATTGCATGTAGCATAAAAATATTTTAATAAGTTCTCAGGGAAAACTTAATTTGCGTTTTAATCTCCTAATGTTTTGTACATGTATGTGCGCAAAATATCGAATATTTACTTTACTTTCAAATTTTCATGTTATAATGTTAATTACCATTTTATAAGTTGGTTAAAGCTATGAAAACCTAACAAGATAACGTATTGTATAAAAGTTCACCGCTTTTTTAGAATTTATTGTACTTTTTTTTTGTAAATATAAGAATTTATATCTATTAGGTTATTAATTCCATTTGTTAAAGACTGCTTAGTACTTAAAGCATACTCACCACAAGTCCTACTAAATATATTGTATACAATATGTTGAAATAAAATTTAACTTTACTACTATTATGCTCTTCACCAATGAATGTTATTATGTGTAAACTAACATGTATGATTATGTTTAATATGTCTTCGATTTTTGCTTTATTGAAGCAAAATTAAACCCACTGGTGTTTTAAAGCATAGGAGTGTTTAGGCTATAATTTTCACTTGCTGAGTGTTAAACGATAATAACAAAACAAATTGGAAATCTATCATAACTAGTTCTAAGCTCGTAGACTTATATTGTTTTTATTTTTATAGTTGCCAAGAAACAATTTATGCAGGATTTCACTAATTAGTTGTCCCAAAATCTCGCCTTAGTTTACAGAGATTCCGATTTGCTTTTTACTAGATTATTTCAATAAAAGACAAGCCCCAACTTTCGAGTAATTAAATATGTTAATTCCTTGTTCAAATTCAATACGAAGTATGTTCTTGTGAATTTCTTTTAAAACTGTAGGCGAAAGCGGAGCCTAATTGTTGTTTTAGTCGAGCTGTATTGGTATTGTCGATATAATTGAGAAAAACTAAGATGCCCTATGTCAAATGTGCGGAGGACTATTAGGCCAGTCATTTGGTCGAAAAAAAGGGGGTTACCTGGAAAGTTTTCCGGGAGTTTTGGAAATTGGTAGTTTTATAGATTTTGATGTGCTCTTTCCGAATTTCGACTTTGCCACCTCGTATCTCCGCAGCTCGCGCCGCCATATTGGAAAAATGGCGCCTAATAACGGTTTTTTTACAATATCTCCTTTCCGACACATTTTACGACAAAAACATTTATATACAAAATTAAACTGGAAAAAATTTCCTACAATTTATGTATTAATAATTTTTTTTTGTAAAATCAATAGTTTTGGCGTACGAGCGCCGCAAAGTATTATTCATCTACACAACCACGTTTTTTTCGTATATTTCTCAAAATATTTTACTATTGTCGCAGATATTAAAAAAAAGGTATAAGGGTAATGCGTCGCCTTTGTGTCGGGTCCCTCTCTCGACCTTAAACGACACACCTGTCGGTAGAACTCAAGAGAAGTATTTAGTTTAGTCTGAGTCATCAGTCTCTTACAGTGTTGTTTGTGTTGATAGAGCCATGACTTCTGATAAAGTAAATTGTTTTATTTGTTATAACCCATTATTAGAAAGTGAAACAATTGAAGTGAAGGAAAAAGGATTGGAGACTTTTCGTAAGTCAAGTGTTAAAAGAAAAGACAATAAAGTTGAACTTTTGGCGGGACTAAAATCGATGGTGGTTCATGATGTATGTCGAAAATGATATAATAATGAAAAGTTAATCCCTGCATCATTGCGTAGAGGAAGCTATGTCACGACACCTCAACCACTACTGCGATCCTCGCACCCAACATTCTCATTCAAAGACCACTGTTTTTTATGCGCTGATGAGATAACAGCAGACTTTCTAGCAAAACAAAAATAGACGCGGTTGTGCAAGCGTAATGTTGTGTATAGTGTGCGGAAATTATCAATGAAAATTAGTATTTCAGAACTTGCTAGAGCTCATAATGATAATTGGGGTCGAGCCAATACACAGTACCACAATTCCTGCATGAAAAGATTGTATCAAGCACCACCAGCTGAAGATATAAAAAAAAGGTCCGTATGCAAATGAGATCGATACTGCGATGCAGTTCATTTATTCTTATCTTGAGCAGAATTCCGATGAGTGTCAGTTTTCTCTGGACGAATTGATAGCCAAAATTGAAGGTGATTACCACCATCCACACATAAAAACAGTGAAAGCACAACTCCTCAAAAAATACGGTGATGATATTTTAATTGGCGTCACTGCCAATAAGGCTCCGGTGGTTTGTTTCCGAAATACAGGGTTTAAGCTATTAACGGAAGCATGGTACAATAAAAAAAGTGATGACAATGCAGAAGAACGTCGACGTATTATAAAAACAGCAGCAGAAATTGTTATAGAGGATATTCGCTCTACGGTCTATGAGACAAAACATTATCCTCCATCAGATAATTTTTTTCAAGACTCTGAGTCAGATATACCTGAAACAGCAGCAAGGTCGAAATTTTTTATATCATCATTACAGATCGGACTAGCTGTATTTTTATTTCATAAGTATGGATCTCGGCGATTAATAGATGTATTATCATATCTTGGATTTTGCTCTTCATACACCGAAGCAATGTTGTTCGAAGTTCCATCTATTATGCGCGCACCGTTGAATATCGATGATAACGCATTTTCTCAATTTGTTTTTGACAACGCTGATTTCAATACACAGATATTAGTTGATAATAACACTTTCCATGCCATGGGCGGTATCCATTGTGTAACACCTACAACTGCTATCGCTCCTGATCAAATTATTCCACGATTAAATCAAATGCTGTCTGCAACAGTCGTTGGTAGTTTAGGTACCAGTGCATTAAAAACATTTGTGAAAAACACGATACGGGCTTAAAAACAATAAACATTCAAAACCTCGGTAGCATTCGTGCGGCTTCGGAAGTAGTTATGCCATCAGTTTCAGATTTATTGTGGCTATATCCATCGCAGATGATGCGGATGAAATTTAGGTCTGCGATGTCTCGATCGGTGCCCAAGACGAACTCGCAACGCCTGGCCCATCAGGAACAGCAAAGGAGATTGCACTAAATTTCGAAAGTGTACATCACACACAAAAAATTGTAAATACATAAATTATACGAAATTTTCTCTAGTTTAATTTTGTATATAAATGTTTTTGTCGTAAAATGCGTCGGAAAGGAGATATTGTAAAAAAACTGTTATTAGGCGCTATTTTTCAAATATGGCGGCGCGAGCGGCGGAGATACGAGGTGGCAAAGTCGAAATTCGAAAAGAACACATCCAAATCTATAAAATTACCAATTTTCAAAACTTCCGGAAAACTTTTCAGGTAAAACTACCAAATGACTGGACTATATATGTTTTCTAGAAATGTTGGCATAAATTGCTTAGAAATTGTGGCGTCTTGAGTTCCCTATCTTACATCTTTAATACCAACATATACCCTTATATTAGTGGCAACTTTTATCATGAAGGTTTGGTTTTTCTACTACAATATTTTGTACAGATTTCAATAAAATTTTTTTTGTTAATCTCTCTATCTTTTGAAAAATGCTAGACACATTTGTTGGTATCTTGATTATGTTTTATATTTAATATTCATATGTATATTGAAACAAATATACTTTTCAGACGAACTAATCAGTCGAAGGTAGCTTAATTACCTAATTCATTAATTTATGAAATTGGTTTACTTCCTTCAAAAATTAACTGTTATAAAATCACAAATGCGAGTACGTTTAAAACTTCTGTGTAACTAACAATAAAAATGCTGTTGTTGCTATATAAATATCAACTCGTAAACAATGTGCTTGTATTTTACTGAGTTTATTTTACTCAGCTTTGGTTATGTTTGTAGAAAACATAGTGCACTGTGTTGAAAGAATACGCTGCAGGCGTAATAAAATAAAATGACACATTGAAAAATATTTTACAGTCTGGAACTGTAATCGAAAAATTTTTTTTCACCTTAAATAATTAATAAACTATTAATTAAAACTTTTCAATATTAAGTTGTAAGTTATGATAAAAACGCGTGTTAAAGATTTTTTAACTTCATACAGCGTATATATTCATCTAAAATGTATTCCTTTTTAAAAAGTATTATATACTGATGATGTTTGGGACACCTATTTAGTAACACTCCTTATTTGACATTTGTTAAAATAATTACACCTTTCAGTTTACCTTTAAAACACCCTAGATATGAGAACAGTAGACTTTGGATAGGTAATCGCTTAATACGTAGAATGATACAGTTTAATGGGTTTAATTTAATTAAATTCCGTTGATTTATTTCGAGTAGACCTCTTTGTGATAGCGGGTGATTGTAAATCTATTATTAATTGTCTATAGCCACCTTTTGTTATGATATATTTTGGTATTTAATACAATATTATATTATTTGTTATTTTTACTTCCAAATATAGAATACTCAGCATTTAAATTTGTGAAAAATAAGATCTAATTATAGTTTGCCACTGGGCGATATGATGTAACAATACATGACACTATAACAAAATTTGTTTCAATAAGTTTCTGCTTAAAATAATTATCTGTGATTTATGGATTAATTAAAGAGTGTTGATAATATTCTCAAAGATTGTGCGTGAGACTGATTATCATTACATTAGGCATTGGGTACCAAGAAAAAGATAAAATACTGCGAAATAAAAACAAGAAAAGAATCCTACCCCGATCCAGAAATATTTTATTTTAAAGATTATCAAAAAGATCATATATCATAATAAAATAAGATAAGATAGTTATTTTCCTGAAAGAAACGGAAACTGTAATTTTTTTATTATTGAGGTAAGGTCATTTAAAACCTTTTTAAAGCTATATTGCAAGTTTTTGTCAAAATAACATTATTTCTTTTTTGTTGATGTTTTAAAGTAATTTGACCTTTTCAGTCATTTTCATGTAGCGAGCGTGGGGTACTAGTTAGCATGTCAACTTTGCACCTGGACGATCCTAGTTAGTATTTCGGTTGAAACATCGAAATTTATTTATGTCCTTGTCGTCCCGCCAATTGCTGTGACAAACTAGTGTGCAGTATTTTGCTTATTAAAAACCTATTAGATATTATTCGGAAGGTATAGTTGACACACACCATAGATGAGCGAGAGGTTGCTTACGCTCTATAATGAGCACGGCACTTGAAGAAAAAGAAATCTAACACATGGTTCATTAATATTTATCAAAAATTTGGGAGAAATAATTTTCCAGACTCATAACAATCTGTTGCACTCCTCTGTATTCTATAAATAATTTCGTTCTATATTTTGTAACAAGAATAAGCTTTTAAGTTCCCTTTTTATCAATTATATTACAAAATAAACAATGTTTCTTTTTGATTTTCTTATATTTGAAGTGGATCGTCGGAACGCCTTTAAGGTTTTCTCATTATTTCTTATTAGAACAAAAACATACCTGAGCTAAAAAGTAAATATACCGAAAGCCTGAACGTTTTCACTTAAAATACCCATTTCACCCTGTAAACAATCTGAAACTCGAAAGATTGTATCTTGTTTTTCTAACATCATTCTGTTGGCAAAAGTAAGTGTTTGTTTTGTGTTTGCTTGTTGGAAAAAGACCATTTGTCATCGACTGTCCCCTTTTCCATGCCCCGAAGATCGATTGTTGCAACTTCCAATCAGTGGCGTAACTAGACAACCTAATCTTTGAATATTTTATATCGCTTGCAGCACATTTATTCACACATTTATCCTTTAAATCCATAATTAGCTTTAAACATCTAGATCAATTGTTTAGTGGCGTGTATAGGAGCGTTAAGTACAACGTCAATTGAAGCTTTTCTAAGGCTTGCTTTCCTTTACAAACACTTATAAGGGAAAACTGTGAAAGCAACATGCTATTTGTAATAAAGGAGTGACTGCAATACAAGTGGAAAATATTAGAGTAATGGAGTTAGTCGATACACATGAGACTCTAGGTATGCTCACAGATCTTATACCTAAAACAGTTTAATATCTCAATTCTAACTCTAATATTTCAAAGTAGAGAAGTGAGGATCTAGTAAAAGAATGATTTTTGTCTATTTACGGATGAATCAGAAACAAGTGATGGTGTAGAGGTAATAGAACACAATTATTCTAATGAGGATCATGGACATTCCGAGCTGTACAACAATGAATCACCAGATTTAATTGCAAATAGAAGGGCAAAGATGACCTTCCTTGGACCAGAATCAGCGTTTGGAGTTGCATACCGTAGTGCTAAATACGATATATCGACATGGGCAGAGGTAAAGGTATTAAATGGTATATTGGGTGGTAAATCGACGAAGGTTTATTGGAACTGAGCAGATAAAAGATTAAAACCATGATAGGATGGTACGATGAATACTGCAAACTGAAATACTAGATGCACAGGTTTGAACTAGCAGAAGATGCGGTATGCTACCTGTGCATGGAGGACGAGAAAATGCTAGACTACTTTATCAGTGCTCTGAAGCTGTAAGGATCAGGAACACGCACCATAATGTCAGAGGATGCCTCTTCCCTAACACAATACTTAACTTTGTAAAGTATGGTGGGAGAAATTCAAAATATGTGTGAAGCATAGACTTATAAGTGGCATTGTAAGACCACGGGGCCTATTCATAATTAACCTAACACAACTCTAACTGGATGTATCGCAAAATTTGAAGAGGAATTTATTAATGTTTAATACCGCACAGATATTCGAACATACACTAAAAAATCTGCAAGATTAGTGTTATGCCAAGAAAAGTGGAGAGATCGACGCTTTGTGAGTTTGTAAGCAACCAAAAGAAACGCCGAAGCAGTAACGTATATAAAGGCATAGAGCGTATTACAAGATCAAAATATGCAAGAACTGGACAATCTCCGTCGTTAGAAAGAGGCAGAAAAAAGATCTTTGGGTGAAGACCAAGAACCAATAAACGTAATAGAAGAAGACGAATAGGGGTAGAAATCCGAAAGGAATTTCGGCAAACTGGAGAGAATAACTGAAAACATGCTATGGGCTAAAAGATAGTGATAATGATGTCTGATCTATCTATCTATCCATCTAATGAGCCTCAATCATCCATCTTTGGACATAGACCTCCCCTTGTTTTTTCCATTGTTCTCTATCTTGAGCGGCTTGTTCCCATCTTTGTTCGGCTTGCCTTCTTAAGTCGTCTGTCCGTCTCATTTGGGGTCTTCATCTTCTTTGTGTTTCCAGGGTAACTATTCTAGGATTATTTTATACCATCTACTGTCTTTCTGTCTTAAAGTATGACCGGCGAATTTCCTTTTAAGGATGGCTACTTGTGTCGAGACATCGCTTACTTTTGTTTTGTCTCGTATACAAGTTTGATACCTAGCATTTGTCTCTCCATTGCTCTTTGTGTTTTGGCAATTCTATCTATATTCTCTTTAGTAAATGTCCATGTTTGGGATCCATATGTTTAGACAGGTAGTATGCATTGTTTGAACACTCTAGTTCTTAAATACTGCGGATATTTCTTGCTTCTTAGGGTGTATGAGAGTTGACCAGGATAGTCCGACTCTTCTTCATATTTCTTCAGGTTGATTGTCTTTGTTTAGTTTTGTTAGAGACCATGTCCCTCACCAAAAAGTCTGCTAAAAAATTAGAAACAGTCCAAAGAGCGATGGAAAGAAACATGCTTGGAATATAATTAAGAGACAGGATTAGAAACACCGAGATAAGACGCAGAATGAAAGTCAAAGACATCGTGAAGGAGGTTGCAAAGATGAAGCGGCAATGGGCTGGTCACACAGCCCGATATGAGGACAACAGATGGACATGAAGAATCCTGGAATGGAGACCGAGGGAGACAACAAGAAGCACGGGAAGACCTCAAAAAAGATGGGTAGACGAAATAAGGACAGTGGTGGGCAAACAGTGGATGAGATTGGCGAGGAATAGAGAAAGATGGAAACAATTAAGAGAGACCTACATCCAGGAGTGGATGGACAGAGGTTGACAAAGAGAGAGTTATTTGACCTAGAAATATATACTATGACACTTCCTCCAATTTCCTTTGTGCGACCCTTATAATCATTTCTTCAATTTGATTTGTCATTACTTTCGTTTTGTCATAGTTCATTTTTAATCCTATTTTTGACGCTTCGTTGTCCAATTCTTCAACCATTTTTTGCAATTCATCTTTCTTATCTATTATCAAAGCTATATCATCCGCGTATTTTAGGTGATTCAATAGCTATCCGTTTAGGTTGACCCCATAATTGTTCCATTGTAATTTTTTAAAGATATTCTTTAGAGCTTGGTTGAACAGTTTCGGTGACACTGTATTTCCTTGCCTGACCCCTCGTCCTATATCTAGCGGTTTAGTGCTGCGTTCTTCCGTTGTTTTGATAGTGATCTTTGCATTGTTATATATGTTTATTATTAAATCTGTGTATCTATGGTCGATCCTGCTATTTTGCAATGAGTTCTTAACTGCCCAATGTTCAACGCTGTCAAAGGCCTTTTCAAAATCTATAAATGCTATATATAGAGGAATCTGATATTGGTTGGCATTTTCAATTAAAATTTTTAATGTCAGTAGGTGGTCGCATGTGCTAAAGTCTTTCCTAAATCCGGCTCTGTTCTCGTGTTTAGTAGCCATCGAATTTGGGGGTCAGTCTATATGTTAATATTTTAATTAACAGTTTATACATGATATTAAGTAGCGTTACTGGTCTGTAGTTTTTCAAATTCTTTCGATCTCCTTTTTTAAATAGTAAAAGGGTCATTGCTTCGTTCCAACTGGTTGGTATCTATTTTGTACTAAGTATCTTGTTCAAAAGGATGTACAAAACGTTTCTTGTTGTTTTTCCACCACTTTTCACCATTTCTGCTGTGATTCCATCTTTACCTGGCGATTTGTTATTTTTCATTTCTTTCAGGGCGTTTTTACTCTCATTTTTACTAATTTCGGGTTGAATGTCAGAGTTGATGTTTTTTATTTTAGTGTTTATTTGATTAAGGATTTCTTGTGCTGGTTTTTCGTTTGTATTATAAAGATTTGTGTAATATTCTAGTGTTATCTGTATAACTTGCTCTATGTCGTCAGTTTCTATCTCTTCGTTGTTTTTTATACTATTATTTATACTATGTATTTTTCCTAATTGTGGTTTTAGACATTTCATGTTCTTGTTTTGTTGCATTACTCTTTCTATATTTGTTTCTTCTTTCCTTCTTTTATTTTCCTTGATATTTTTTCTAATTGTTTTGTTAGTCTCTGTATATTCTGCTGTGTTTATTTTACCTTCTAGACAAAGTTCTGTTAACTGGTTTGATTGCATATAGTGGTATACTCTTGGTACTAAAGAATATCTCTTTACTTAATGTAAATTATACCTTTAATTTAGAGTTTTTCGAAGCTAATATTGCCACACACGGACAATGTTATTTAAAAGTCAATGCGTCAAAAACCAAATAATTTGTAAAAGTTCCGGTTACGCCGCTGCTTCGAGCATCTACGCAATCATGTGCTTTTAGTATTCGACAGAAAACTATTGGAAATATTACTTTTAAAAGACATGTTTGCTTTACTTCAGGGGTCTTTAGAGGAAATATTTGAACGAAAAAAACAATTTATCTTTTTTAAATTGGACAGAGCAAGTTTATTGAAAAGTAGGGTGGTTTCTGGATAATTGATAGTTTTTAATATTTTAAAAACGTATAAGTATAGTCAAGAGAATTACATATTATTATGGAAAGATGATGTTTTAACAGATTATTTTAAAAAATTATGTTATAATATCAATAAAAGTCTTGAAAATTCCAAATTGGATGATTTTGAAGAAAAATTAGGTAACAAACTTCTTGGGTAAATAAAACTAATCAAAATGAAAAAGACTGTTTCTATAGATAGAACCTTCCCAAAAGTTTAATGCTCCGTCTAAGATAAATTAAGAGATATGTTTTTCACTTTACCTTAGTTAGTAATGAAATAAAATACCATATACTCTTTATTTAAAAAGAAAGATAGATTGCGGAAATAACATTTTTTGTCTCTTATGAATTTCTTCTTCATCAAGTGCCGTGTTCATTACAAAGCGTAGGCAACCTCTCGCACATATCTGTATTATGTGTGGACTTATGTTATCCATATATATGTCGGTTTTATGTGCTTTCAACTTTGAAGAAAAATATATTTATCTAAAAATGTTTATTCTTTTTGAATCTTCACGTCGATTGGAGAAAAAATTAAACATAAAATACTTATTATATAAAATGTTCCTTACTCCCAACAAAAACTTATGTTTTCTTAGCTGGCAGTGTTCCTTGAGAATCCCTGTGACTAATCTCAGTTTTCCTCCGAACATTGCAAGATATCTTGTTTGTTTCTATGTCTGAGTAGTTTAATAACTGCCTCGAGAGTTAACAAGTTATGGTTTCATTCCATTGTATTTTAAAGAGATGATGGGAGAGATTGGAATCATTTCTACTAGTAGATTTGGCTTCAGCATCTTCATTTGAGCTGTGTATTCGGCTAGCGAATCAGCAATGTGGTTTTCATCGGATGAATCGTGTCCTTTGATTCAGCTGAAAGTGACCCCATTTTCAGCTGTACCCAAGGCAAAAGCCTCATGATTCCAGCATTAAGCTAGGGGAAGTGCTGCTATGACAATGCTAGTGGTCTCTGTTTGAGTTACACCGGCATATTTATTCATTGCCCAGCTAATATTCGTGATAGGGGATTTAGAATAAAATCCACATTCTGTCCCTCCCTTTTTGACCCATCCGTGTAGATGTTAATTTCATTTGCTACATCTGTGCCTGGTACTTTTTTTAAGGTCATATTTATCGGATTTTTTTTTATTTTAATGAATATCCCCTAACCTAGAAGTTTGTTTCATTATTTTTTACAGTAGTTAGAGAGACATAACAAAATATCTTTCCTAAAATATATTTGGCCGGATATAAAGTCATGTGATAAGGATCGCTAACCTTGAAGACACGACAATTAGTATGGTTTTAGTGCTTTTGTTCTATCAATAATATTTACAGTTCACAATAAAGACACATTCTTAGCCTGAAAGTGTTTCAAAGCCCGTTATATCAGCCGGACTCTTGGACTTATAGTCCATGGAAATTATACAAAAAGACCTTTTTGCGATTTTATTACTAGAAAGTGTACATTTCGGCGTCCTAAAAAACATATCCTGATGTTAACATTGGCAACTCTGTACTAACAAGATGGCGGACCAAAAAAAGTCACTTTTTTGTATAAAAAAATTTCAAACAAAAGTTGTAGATAATTAAATTATCAATCGATTTATTATGGGTGGCGCCAAGTTATTGAGATATATGTTTTTTTTTGAAAAAACTGACACTTTTCTTTGTTTAAAATAAAACCATATTTATTTACAAACAATTGTCTCAAAATTCGCGGTATACATAGATATTTTTTATTTAAAAAATTATGCTAAACTCGGGATCTGTCTGATTAATATTTTTTGAGAAAAATCGATTTCAAAGTTGAAAGTTCAACTTTGATTCTTGGCTTTACTAATTAAGATAGAACAGCTATTTGTTAAAAATTACTATTTTTTTTTTATTTTATTTTATATTTTTAAGATCTATTTTCCAAAAAAAAAAATTAATTTTGAACAAAACACCTTTTGGATCTGAATATTTGCAATACTTGTTCCTTCGTGCAATTAAAATCTTTTTAATGTTCCCATTAGATTTAGACGCATCATTTTCGATCTCTGGACAAAAATTTGTCATACGATGAAAAATATTTTTTTTCCAAACTTTAAAATGTCGCAGCTAAAGAATATTAAGGGATTAAACTTAGGGAATATGTTGTTGAATACTCGTACCTTACCTGGGAATTTTTTCGTTGCATGAGAGACACTCCTTTAGTTCTGTGAGCCACCGAAAGGCGCCCAGAATCTTTCCAACGATTTTCAAATCGCGCGGGTACAAATAGTGAGCGGGTGGACATGCTACAAGCACTGGACCCTCGCTTGCTTACTGCTCGGTGCAGCATCCTCATTTCGGAGCAGACGTTTTTACATACGTAGTGATTTTGGAGCATGCTTTGTCAGTTAAATATATAACGTGGCGGTTTTAGTACATATAGTAATACTTTTTCGTAAACCATAGTTAAATATATTGTGTTATTCAGTGCATTTGTAAAAATTCTCCTAAAAATTTTTTTGCTCTCATCTGTCAAAATTACACTATCATCTTCATAAAGTTAACAAAGTGAAAATTAAAACTGAACACGTTTGACCGCCAAGTGTATAAGATGACGAAATGACGCAGCTGCAGCGCAAAACAGCAAATAAGTGCAGCGCCTGCGCCTGTAGAGTAGCAACACGCTCACTACTTGTACCCATAGTCTCGGATACCATTGTCGGATAGATTCTGGGCTCGTTTCGTTGATCCACAGATCTTAGAGGGGTGTCATTCATCTAACGAAAAATTTCCCAGGTAAAGTACAGGTATTCAACAAGATCTTCCCTTTCAGCCCTTAATATTCGTTAACTCCCACGTTTCGAATTAAAAAAAAACTGTTTTTCATCGTACGACAATTTTTTTCAGAGATCGGAAATAATGCATCTAAATCTAATAAGAACATAAAAAAAATTAAGTTCACTAGGGAAAAAGTTAATGCAATTTTTGTGGTCCTAAAATTGTTTTTTTTTTCATAATTTCTCGGTCCCGAATTAAATCGTTTTTTAAATGGATCCAAAATATTAATTATTTTTAAAAATTTACTGTAAGAATGGTTGCTTTATTTTAATTAAGACAGCGGAAAATCAAGGTCAAATTTTCAATTTTGAAGTCAATTTTCTTAGAAAATATTAATCACGCAGATTTTGGATTTAGCATACTTTTTTAGACGGATAATATCCATATAAACCGTGAATTTTGAGGCAAAGCTTGTAAATAAATATGGTTTTATTTTAAACAAAGAAAAATGTAATTTTTGCGAAAAAATGATATATCTCGATAAAAATTGGTGCCACCTATAACCTTATATACACGAATCGGTAGGTAATTCAATTATCTATAATTTTTGTTTGAAACTTTTTTTCATACAACCTATAGTTTTCTAGATAAACTGAAAAAACCTAAAAAAGTGACCATTTCTGGTACGTCATTTTGTTAGCACAGGGTTGCCAATGTTAACATCGAGATGTGTTATTTAGGATGCCGAAATATACACTTTCCAATAATAAAATTGTAGGTCACATTTTTTCGCGACAAAAGTTGGAGTATTATGCTGGCAGCTTTGTTAAATATTTGTATGACGGTTTTCTAGGTTAGATATTTATATCAAACGATAGTTTTATCTAACGAAAAATAAATTACTAAAAATGTAAGAAATAAAAGTGAGGTGAGGCTGTATATTCATGTGTAAGATGTTGTAAATAGTGTGCAATGATACGTGATTTATAAAAATGGTTTCTGAAAGTTGTATTTTCAAAATACATTTAATTAATAACATTCACAAAACCAAATACTAGTTGAAAGGTAGGCTATAGACAAAAATTTAAAATAGGTATATCCTGATAGAAATACGAAGAATGATTGATCTAGAATTTTGACAAACAATGCAAATAGAGAAGAAATAAACTGCAAAATCGGCCAAAAAGATAGCAAAGTAGCAGAGATACGGCGAAGTCGTGGAATAATAAATAAATCAAATTTGAGATTACGTCATGTCAAGTCAACATATTAAAAAAATATTAACATTATTATGAGAACGAGAACCCACAATCAAGTAAATTTTAACATGTGTAATTTATACAACAGTTTTATGATGCGCATTAGGTGATTTTTTATTAAGTTAAATTGATATATTACTTTTAGAGTGCAATAAAAACCTGCATTATACATTTATATGGCTCTATTCTTATATTTATATTACTATTATATTATGTTGCAACAGTTGAGGTTAGAACTTGTAGGCTATTGACTATAAGGAAAAAGAACGAGGTAATAAGGAAAAATTAGTAATAGCACTTTAACGATTAAGTTCGTTTCTCTGGCACTCAAATACCATAAAATCACAAAGTGCTACTAAATTCAGAGGTACGTTTTTGAGAACGGGGTGAAAATGGCACTTTTTCAGTTTTTCAAAAACAACCCAAAAAATATGCATTTTAAGTATATACTTATATTGCAATATTTTGTAGAAAATTAAATTTCCTATCGAATCGTGTTCTTCGAAGGTCAAATAAATTATTTTTTTCTGTAAAATAAATGTAAAAAACAAAGGGAAAAAAATAAAAAATTAGCAATTTTTTTTTCAAACTTTTGTTCATAACTTTTTTTTTCAGTAGATATAGGTATAGGCATTGTTTGAAAGCAAAGAAAGCTGACATTTCACTTGTTAAAATAAGTTTTTGAAAAATTTTTTTTGATCAAGCTTGGCTGAGATATAGCCATTTTAAATTTACCACTTTCTAAAATTTTTATCGATTTGTCTTTTACAACATTTTAATTGCATGTTTATTTATTGTACTAAGTCTATGTTTTTCTAACCTTACTGATATTCTTCTGTGAGTTTAACCTATGTCTGTTTTACTGCAAGTATCGTATGTCGTACGTGCTTGATTTTTAGGTCTGTTTGGCCATTTGAGTCTCTTAGGTATGAACCTATTATTTCGTGTGGTTTATAGACTGAGTTTTGTTGAGCATCGATCGCGTATTATTAAAATAGAGCTTTGTTTTTTTTTTGTACTAAAGAATTAAAAATTGAAACGTGTAAAACATTAAAAGAGACAGCAATTAAAAGTGTGATAAAAGCCAGTCTCAAAAGAGACAGTAGCAAGCATACACTTTTAAGCACTGTCGAAAACTTCTGCTAAGAAACAAAAAGCAAGTGAAAAGCAGCAGAATCGATCGTGGCTTTATTATATAGTGCGAAACCGAATGATAAGTCTTTAGCTAAATGTCGTTTAGCATCATTTAAAATCAAGTCCAAGAAGACACAATTACCTCTAACATTTGATGCTGCAAGATTGCATGTTCTGCGAACTTATTTCCAAATGGAACGATGGAGAGGGCACAAATTAAATGCTATTGAAAGGGGGTTGGAAATTGGTGAAAAATGGTTTCATGCCAATTCCCGCAACCCAGCCACTTACACCACAGTCTTTGCTTGGACAGATAGCATGTAAATGTTTGAAAGATTGTCAAGTAAACTGTGGTTGTAGGAAATTAGGCATTAAATGCTCCATTTTCTGCAAATACACAGGGGTCTACTGCGAAAATGTAGCTAATCAGGATATCTTTGAAGCGGATGTTGATGAAAAAATAGATATTGTTCTTGACAATGCAAATAGAAGAGTATAAATCTGCTAGGTTGACTCCAATGTCAGGTGTCCCCCAGGGTTCGAACTTGGGGCCACTTCTCTTTAACATATTTATAAACGATCTTGTTTCTCAGTTGGACGGCCACAGACTGGCCTATGCTGATGACTTAAAAATATTTCAACGCACTGTTTCTGTTGCAGACTGTTTGTCTTGCCTGGGTGTCATCTTCGATGCGAGTTTTTCCTTTATTCCTCACATTGATCAGATGGTGGCTAGCGCATCTCTAACATTGGGTTTTATTCTGTGAAACTGCACATCTTTTTTTAGTATAGCCACTTTCAAACTGATTATAGTTACGTAAGATCGAGGTTAGATTATGGATCAATTGTGTGATCCTCCATAAACAATTTTCATGGCCTTGCCATAGAGGCCGTCCAAAGGAAATTCCTAAAATATTTAATGTTTAAAGAGGACAATATTTAACCTTAACCGATTTTGGATAAGGAAGCTTCTAATTATGCCCTCCAAACCCCAAGACAACCCTAGCGGCCAGGGTTCAGCCCTTATTTTTAAAGGGTCATAAATTCCGCATTTTTTAAAATTTTTCGATAATTATTGGTAATTAAGTTTACAACAATGCCCCCTAAACGCCTATATGGGTCACGTAACCTGTTTTCTTAAGACCAGCGGCTAAGGTTCAGCCCTTGTTTTCAAATTGTCCTAATTTCCACATTTTTCAAAATTTTTCCATGGCTTTTGGTAATTAAGCTTATAATAATGTCCTCTAAACACTTATATGGGTCACATAATTTGTTCCCCTAAGACAACCCCAGCGGCCAAGATTCAGCCCTTTTATTCAAATTGTCCTAATTTCCCCATTTTTCAAAAATTTTCTGTAGTTTTTGCTTGTAATGTCCTCTAAACACTTATATGGGTCACATACTTTGTTCCCTTCAGATAACCCCAGCGGCCAAGGTTCACCACTTATTTTCAAATTGTCATAATTTCCACATTTTTCAAAATTTTTTAGTAATTTTTGATATTTAAGCTTATAATAATGTTCTGTAAGCGCCTAAGTGCGTTTCATAATTTGTTCCCTTAAAACAGCCCTAGCGGCCAAGGTTCAGCCCTTACTTTTAAATTGTCATAATTTTTTCATTTTTCGAAATTTTTCGGTACTTTCTGGTAATAAAGTCCTCTAAACACTTATTTGTTCCTTTAAAACAACTCCAGCGGCCAGAGAAATTATGAAAATTTGAAAATAAAGTCTGACTCTGACCGCTGAGGTTGTCTTAGGGAAATAAATGATGTGACTCATATTAGTATTTGGAGGACGTTATTATAAGCTTAGTTACCAAAAATCATCGACAAATTTCAAAAAACGTGGAAATTATAACAATTTTAAAATAAGGAACAACCTTGGCCACTGGGGTTGTCTTAGGGGAACAAATTATGTAACAGGACATTATTATAAGCTTAATTACCAAAAAAGACGAAAAATTTTGCAAAATATGGCATCTATGACCCTTTAAAAATAAGGGCTGAACACTAGCCGCTAGGGGGAACAAATTATATGACCCATATAAGTGTTTAGAGGACATGATTAGAAGCTTAGTTGCCCAAAATCGTTGAAAAATTTTTGTAAATATGGATTTTAAGAAATAATGAAACATAATTAATTAACCCTGATCAGTGAGGCTGTTTTGGAGAACAAATTATATAATTCTATTAGGTACTCAGAGGAAGCTATAATAAAGTTAAATTCCAAAAATCACAGAAAAATATTAATAAATGTAGATTTTGCCATGTTTTAAATATATAATTTTAATCTATACTTAGCGCGTTGTATCTCGATTTGGCCGCTAGCTTTAGCTTCATGAATTTTTGATTTTCTTCCCCTTTGTTTTGCAGAAAAAATAATATTTTTAATCTCTAAAGAATACGTTTCGATAGGAAATTTCATTCTCTATAAAGAATCGTAATATGTCTATATTGAAAATGCATGGTTTTTGAGTTATTTTTGAAAAACTGAAAAAGTGCAATTTTGACCCCGTTCTCAAAAATGCACCCCTGAATTTAGTATCATACTTGAGTGCTAGAGGGACGTATTCAGTTATCAAAATGCAGTTACTAATTTTTTTTTACAAAAAGTTATAGTCAATATTCTGTTGTAAGCTGTTTTTCTTTTGTTCTTAGCATATATTTAATTAATTTTCGACTCTAGTAATGCAAATTAAAGTTAGTTCAGTTTTCACAGAAACTCTAAAATACCACTAATTTTTCTAATTTAATATCTTGACTTGTCATGGAATTACTCAATTCCAAAAACTATTACCCTCTGTTTAAACCACAAAACTCATTGGTGTAAGTTATTTAACTTTTTAATTTGGAAAGGTATTTTCTTAGAACTGAATAATAATTACTACTAAAAGAGAGATTATTAAATATTAATGTATCTTCCAATTAGCAAAAAATGATTTATGAGTTTAAAGGCTTTTAAAAAGAGTTGTTAATTTTTGGAGTATTTAATTTATTTTCTACTGCCACGACCTCACTAGTGCGCATATAAAAATAAGCGGCGGATGCTGAGAACGATCGGACAATCTGCTACCTGGTTTGGTATCTGCTCACTAACCTGAGACAGAGCGAGAAGTTGTTATGCACTACGACTGACCTGTAGCAGAGGGCCATTGTAGCAAATACTATGAACACCCCCCCTACCACCGACATCAAAGTACCCACGAGAAAAACCGTGTTCGACCCGTGATAGTCCTCTGCACCGCGGCAACAACAACGGGCCGGTTCGGGTCCGGTCGGGTCCAATCGGGATGCGCAGTCGAAGATGCGTAGTTGCAGGTGCGCATCACAGGTGCGCCGCATCGTCATGCATCGATGCACGCAGCGCAGGAGTACAGACAGACAGAGAGAAAGAGAGGAAGCGCCAATCAGACATTAACACTGACTGCACAAGGCATATTGGCAATTGTTCATAACTTTTATGAAACATTTAAAGATAGTATATTATATGATTTAATTTTGTTACCGTAATATTGTAGAACGAAACTTTATATTTTATAGTGGCTTTTTACCACATCGTTTTTACTACCGTATTAATTAGGAGCAAATTAAATCTCTTGGAATTTCATTAGAAATTTATATTCATATTTCTGCAGTGTTTTTACCTGTTGGCTTCGTAGTACGCATTTCGTAATAAAATGTAAAGTATTTTATTTTAGGAGTCTCATAAAAGTTATAGCCGTATTGCCAACTATACAGTTGCATATTAAGGTATTTGAAAGCTCACTGCGACACAACGATATTAAAAGTTTTGTTGCTAATGCAATTTTATGTTAACTACAAAGTTTTATATTCAATATGCTAAATGCATTATTTTTATACATTACCGTCCTTATAGAGGAAAAAAACCATTAATAATAAGAAAATTTTTTAGCTTTCTAACCATCTAAAGAAGGAGGTTCTCAATTCGTCGACTATATACTTTTTTATGTATGTACACCGATTATTCCGGAACGGCGGCACCGATTGGAATGAAATTTTTTACGTTATGTTCAAGAAGTTTCTGCGGTGGTCCCATATTCTTTTGGACAAAATTGGTGAAGTAAAATCCAAGATGGCGCTGACAATATGGCAGTCAAAAAAATTAATTTTGTCCGATTTTGTCCAAAATTGGTGTGGGGGAGTTTTCGAGGTCGCACATAAAGAATCCCAAATATTTTTTAAAAATTCAATATGGCGGACAAAAAAATCAACTTTGTTTGAATTTCTCCCAAATTGGTATATGGGAATTTTCGGGGTTGCACATAACGAATCTAAGATTATTTTAAAAAAATTCAATATGGCGGCTCCCATATGGCGGACGGAAAAATCAATTTTGTCCGATTCTCTTCAAAATTGGTATGGGGGAGTTTTCGAGGTCGCACATAACGAATTTGAAATTATTTTTAAAAAGTTTTATACGGCGAATCCAACTTGGCGGGAAAAAAATTAATTTTGTCCTTTTTTTCAATCTGAAATTATTAAAAAAAATTAAATATGGCGGATTAAAGTTTCTTCAACTCTCGATCTTGTCAAAAATCAGTATTGGGGGATTTTTGTTAGTGTTAATTACTAATTTAAAATATTTTTTGAAAAACTCAATGTGGCGGATTCAATATGGCGTTCTAAAAATTTTACATGTTTCGATTGTCTCCAAAACTGATACAGGGGGTTCTTGAGGGTGTAAATTATGAATTTAAAAGTATTTTTTCAGAATTAAATATGGTGAATCCAATATAGCGGACTAAGAATTTTACATTTTTCGATTTTGTTCAAAGGTGGGACTGAATCGTTTTTGAGGATGTAAATAGTGAATATAAAATGAGTTTAAGACAATCTAATATGTCAGATGTAATATGACGGTCCAGAAATTTTAAATTTCCGGATTTCATCCACAATGGGTATTAGGGGGCTTTGAAGGATTTAGATTTAGATTAGGTTAAGACGTTAGAATTATTTTTTTGAAATTCAATATGGCTGATTCAAAATGGTGAGTTGAAAATTTTACCTTCAGATTTGGTATTAGGGGGTTTTCGGGGTCGTGTAGTAAGAATATGAAGTTAATTTTTTACAACTATTAGGTTGATAAGATACAATATGAGGGACTGAAAATTTTACATTTTCCGATTTTGTGTGAAACTGATATTGCGAGGTTCTTGGGGCGTATATAAACTCAATATGCAGTATATAATATATCGGGCTAAGAAATTTACTTCTCAAGTTCTTTAAATATCGATAATGGAATGTTTTGGGGCTTACATTACCAATTTAAAATTAATTTGAAATTTAAGATAGTGAATTGGCTATGACAGACTAAATATTTGTTTGACACAAATTCACTGGTATTTGGAGAACTCTAAGAATCAAAGAATTTTTAGTGGTTCATTTTAGGGTGATTTACAACTTTGGATCAAATGGGTACTCTTGTGCCACCTTGGAGTCATTGCGAGGTAAATAGTTCAAATATTTTTATGAATATCATAATGAATTCAAAACCAAAAATAGAAAAATAAAATTTTAATAAAAAAATTGAACCGATTTCGAGAAGTGCGCTAAAAAGTGAAAAATAACTATAAATTTTCATATGAAATTGAAATTTTTGAAGTCAGCGCCAAATTATTTCTAAATGAAATAAATAACTACTAATACGTGTAAATTATAGTAAGAAAGCAATTACCAATAAAGTATTTTTAATCTGTTTATGCAAATCCCATTTGGTCAGGTATTAGTTTGGCGCCGACCTCAAAAATTTCAATTTCATATAAAAATTTATAGTCAGTTCAACTTTTTTTATAAAAATTTTATTTTTTAATATATTTTTATCCTCTTATATGTATATATATATATATATATATATATATATATATATATATATATATATATATAATCCACGGGTAACCTAGTTAAGGTAGAAGGAAGTGTAACAGAATACATTTGGTTAATCCATTTACCTATCCACGTAAACCTATTTCATGGAATTTCAAAACATGCCCCTTTATCCCTTTCGGTAGTAATAAATGATGACAACCAGCAGTACATTAGTTACTGTTTAGCAGGAACGTATCCATAATTTTATTTATATTAATTTTTGTAGCATATTAAATATTACACAGTCTATTTTATATAATTATTGAATAACCAGGTATGTTTCATTTTTTTAAATATGATGTATACCAGGTAAGACCCTTCAAATTACCATCCAATAAAATTCCAGTCGCAAATTGTAACCATTTTCGAAAGAACTTAATTTTATTTACATTATGTAATGTAACCATTATTGTAAAAACGTCATTTTATTTACATTATGTATTTCGCGTATTTCGATAAAAAAAGATAAATTATAAAATTTCTTCCTAATTTTAGGAAATTAGAGGAAAATATTTTAAATGCTGTAGATGACACTCCAACGAACACTTGAAAATTATCAATGCAGTTTAATACGTCGAAAACAATAGTACCCGAAGTTCTTCAGGAGCAGCCGTTAAATCCATATCATTTGAAAACAGTGCATGAATTGACTCTTGAAAATTTTCCCCGTAGAATGCAGTCTGCAAACTGGCTATTGGATCAGGAACGAAATAATGTAAACTTCATTAGCACTATTCTCTTCACGAGTGAAGCAGATTTTACCAAAAATGGTATCATATTTACACAACTCACATGTATAAGCTGATGAAAATCCTCATGCAACTATTGTCTCGCATCATCAATATCAGTTCGAATCAATTAATGTCTGTGCAGGAATCATTGTCAATTTTTTTATTGAACCATTCCTATTGCCGACACGACTGAATGGAGAACTTTATTTGGAGTTCCTCCAGAACACTTTTCACGAATTAGTTACTACTTACCAATTGAAACTCGCCGAAATATACACTGCTTGGTATTGTCGGCACGACTCAATGGAGAACTTTATTTGGAGTCCCTCCAGAACCATTTTCACGATTTAGTAGAGGACTTACCACTTGAAACCCGCCGAAACATGTACTACATGCACGATGGGACATCACCTCATTTCAACGTTGCTGAATGACGTCTATCCAAACCGTTGGATAGATAGAAGAGGACCTATTACCTGGCCTTCTCGATCTCCCCACCTAACGCCGTTGGATTGTTGCTTGTGGGGACACCTCAAAAACTTGGTGTATTCCACTCCGGTCGATAGTAGCGAGGAACTTCTACAGAGAATCACGTTTCATTGTGATCAAATAAGGAACATGGCGGATACAGCAGTCTTCAATTTGGCGTGCCTAATATACTTATATTAGGCTTCACGCAGTCCATGTTAAACCCTCTTGTGAAGTTAGCAGTTAGTTTAACTTTTTGTTGAAAATATGGTGACAGGGGAAAATTCCTCTTTTTCATGTTCAACCCCACAGAAGTTAGGGGACCAACAGTGTAAATAAAATGACGTTTTTTCGGAAACGGTTAGGATTAGCGATATGAATGAAGAGTACTTAACTTATAATAATAGTTAAAGGTATGTAAAAAACGTTGTCCAAAGTTCTTATCATACAGGGCGCAAGAAAAATGGGATCATGAGTGTCAGAACTAGCCTGTAATCCTTACTAAACCTTGCTTAATTTATGTGAGGGCAGCTGAATATATTTCGCGAATTGCCAACACTGGCATTGTTAGGTGCAATCGCACGTATCCATTGTAATGGTTGGCATTTTAGACGACATATCTACTATTGTGGAACCAACATCTTACAACCATTTTCCGGGAAAACTTGACTTAAATAGAAGTCCAAGTTTGTGGACTTATTGCAATAAGGACGTCTGGGAAAGATATCGGTGGGTCCCACTGATGAGTCCATCATCGATATCGGGACGAAACATCCTATCATTTTGACGATGGTCGAAAATTGGATCGCTTAGTTACATGTCTTTAACATCAGGGGCATTGCTAAATGCGACATGGTGTCCGAGCAGGGACGGCGGCAAACAAGGGTCTAAACCGCTGTTGGCTTTGATTAAGCCTGACTCGATACTTGGGAGACCACCTAGGATGTCCGTTTCACATTTCCCTTATCAAGCCTGTGTTTTCTTATGGCTTGGACTTTCTATGACAGTCAAAGTTGGAAGACAAATGCCTTAGGGGGGACATATTGTGTAACCAACATTTTACCTCCATTTTCCGGCAAACCTTGACTTAAATAGGAGTTCAAGTTTGTGGAATCATTTTGACGGTGGTCAAAAATTAGCTCGCTTAGTTAACACCAGGGGGATTGCTAAGTGCGACAGTACTCATAACGTTTTGGCATACGAACGCTATTTGCGTTACTTGTTATCCATCTCGGTGAAAAATGAAATTAACTCGTAAACATTTTCATACCATTATTTTACACAACTTTCGATGTGGTTTCTCTCGATAAGAGTGCATTGATGAACTTGCCTACAAAGGCCACTGTGTATTGCTGGTTTATAAAATCTAATCGTTGCCGTCGTTTGTTCACGGACGAGTCGATAAAAGGTACTCTAAAATCGGTTATTTCAAGAAAATATCGTTGCTATGCGTGAACTGATAATGCAAGATCGTCATGTGACCTACCATGAGATTGAGGCATCTCTAAGCCTTAGTAAGACTATCGTATATAGGGTGTCTCGCGGTGACCGTCCATTAGAATATCTCGGGAAGTAAAGCAATTTGTATAATGGAGTTTTTGGTGACGCTCTTTTTACGTAAAAATTTTCGTTGAATGACTTTTTTACGATTTTAATAAAGGTCTAACTCAACAATAATGGATAGAATGGTTTCGTTCAACTTTTAGTAATGAAGATTGTTTACAATTGGTTTGCAGAATTTCATCGTTGTCTTGTGTTCGTTAGTGATGAATTTCATGAAGGTATACCAAAATCGGTTGTGATGTCAAAAAAATTGATGCTGTGAGCAACATGATTGAAGAAAATCGACTTGTGATGTACCATGAGACTGAAGCATTCTTAGGCATATCAAGGACTCCAATACAATTGATTTTGCCTAAACATTTAGTTTTGAAAAAAATCTATTCCTAATTGATTCCGTATACTTTGACGAAGGCTCGTAAAAGGTGTAAAGAAATGCTCAAAAAATTCGACCGAGGAACTGTAAAATCTGTTTATAACATCGTAATAGATGACGAAACCTGGATATATTCATATGAAGAAGAAAAGCAGAAACTATGCAATAATTCGTTATTAAGGTGTTCCAAGGTGAATAAAACTTTACAAAAGTTGTAACAGACGTGTCACAACTATTCCTTTAGAGAATTTAAGGGCGGTTAACATTAAATAGTATCCTATAATTTGGTGTTCAGAAGTTATCGACAAAATCAGGTTAAATAACGGAAAACGTCACATCATTCTTGATTATGACAATGCCAGCTCTTATACAGCAAGTCAAAATATTGATTACTTGGAGCAGGAAAATATCGAATTTATGTCCCATTGCTTGTATTCACCTGATTTATCACTTAACAATTTCTTTGTGCTCCCGAATGCAAAACAAAAAATGCGTGGACAGTAGTTTTCATTACCTAAAAAAGCTGCTGAAACCTTCAGAAATCATGTTTTTGAGATACTAACTTCAGAGTGGAAAAAATGTTTGTAGATTTAGTTTGAACGCAAGCAAAAATGTATAATGTTCCAAACAATTTTCTTTCCTTACTAGTTTTTGTAAAAACTTAAAGGTAAATAAGATATATAACCACTGTTACCTCTCAAATTATTATTATTAAACATTATTAAGCCATATTTTTAGTATTTATTTCAACTCCGTCCCTGCAACCATGTCTACTGCTGAGGTGAACAAATTCATTTGTTACGTAAACAATACGGCCGTCACACACGTACGTGTAAGAAACGTTCCTGTATGTTCCACCATTAATCAATGCTCTTGATAAAGCAAGTTTAATTGCCATTTCTATATTTGGCCTGTCTTGTTTCGCAAACCTATTACGTCAAAATGGATGCTGAATATTGCGAGGAAATGGCCGTAAAAAGATCATGGCTCATGTGTTATAGCTTAGTGCTTTTGGGTAATAAAGTCTAACTAAACATGAATTTCTAATTGAACGGACACAACTATTTGTGTAATTTATGGGCAAGTTAATTGGCTTGGAAATAATAGAAAAAAAAAGGTTATATTATTTCTAAGGATCGTTAAAACTACGAAAATCACCTGAAAAGTTTGTAACTCAGTAATGAGATAAAAGAGTTTTTTGATAATTTTATTTATCAATATAATCTCCCTAAACTTCAATGCACTTGCGACACCTCTTTCTAGGATTTTACCCCATCGGAAAGAAATTATTCTTATATGCTCCTAAAATAACCATCAATATGCTCTTACAACTGGTTATCGTCGATCAAATAACGTCCTTTCAAGTGCTTTTTGAATTTCTGACGTAGCCCAATTTGGACTACGGGTGGTTCAGCTCAAAGAAGTTTTACTTGCAGAGGATGAGTTGGATTTTGGTTACTTTGCATTGTCGTGAGCAAGAAGGATCTTGTTGTAATACAAACCAAGGTGTTTTGATCAAAAGAAGGACGCAATTTTACATATTAATGTTTTACTGTGATTAACTGTTGTTATTGTGGTTCCCATTCACTTGTATTCTCCTCTTGTAGGCAATGCTCCATGGTCCTTTATTTGATGTTATCTTTTACCTATTCGGCTGATACTTCTTCTGTCTAGGTTGATTTATCTGAGGCTATCTTGATCACGCTGCTGTATGCCATTAGAGCGTTGTTTCATTCTGTTTTCTTATTCAGTGTCCACTCGTTTATTTATTGGATATTATATTTCTTTTTAATTTCATCACTTCTCTGTATTCCTTGTGGTTTTCCTAACAGTCTCATTTTTGTTGTTTCCAGAATTCTTTGTGTTCTAGATGTCTATGGTCTATGATGAACACATGGTGGTTTTATGGTGGGACGCTCTTTTGGAGGTGAGTTTTTATTTAAAAAGTGTTGTATTATTCTAATACCATTGTCTGATTAATTTTATTATCGTATTGTTAAGTTGTTATGCCTTATTTCGCCTTCTCCCGTTTTAGTTTTAAGGTTTTTATTTTATACTGTATTCAGCTGGGTTTAGCTGGTAAGTTTAGAAGAAATTTTGATGATCTTACATTAGGATGACTCTCATTTTTAGTTCCTGTTTTATAGAGCGACTGAAGCATGCCTGAGTAAACATAATTTTTATGGTAGTGTGGTAACAGTGGGCTTGAGAAAAACAAGGAACCAGGAATCAAACTTGATTGATGGAGAGGCCATTATAACTTATTTAACATAAAACAATTAACAAAAAGCTAAATTTTTTCTTTCTTTATAATTATATTCTTAATATCAGTTTAATCTTTTATATATCATTTAGTCTAGAGAAGCTTAAATACTGTTCTAATCTAAATATTTTTAGGAAAGCCTCTAATATATGACAATTCGGTAAGTTTCTCTCAGTTTTTAACAATACAAAACTAACTAGCGCCCTCTATTATAAATATGAATGTCTCAGTCTTTGTTTCGTGAATCTCTCACGTGGTACTAACAACAGCAGATAAACTAGTTACAACGTTCTGTGCCGGTGCAGTGGTCTCGTTTGAGGAGAGTTTTCCAAGTGGTAAGGCACATACATTCACGAGGCGCAGTAGTAAGAACGTTAACTTTTAAGTAGCATCGGGTCCAAGGATGTTGGCTCAAGGATGGCCGCTGACGAAAATAATTTTCTGAAATATCTTATCTGTTGGCTGATATGGTACCTACTGCGGACGTCCTTAAATGTTCGGATAATAAACAACGACTTTGCTCACAGAGTGTAGATCTATTGCGAACAGTAACTAAATCTCAACATATACACCAGACAACAAAACTACGTAGAAAGTAACAGGAGACCACTAAGTAGAACACAATTCCCTAGTATGGGGGATTAGGGATTTGATCAAGCCGTATGTATGCCGCAAGGGATAAGTCTTAAGCTTAAAAACCCTTATCCGTCGCTAACACCTGTATCAGATCTGGCACCTCAAAAAGAAGATGGTAGGTTAAGTTTCTCTTGGCACTTTGACCGTTTTTTCAGTTTCAATGGACTCGTCAATCAATTTTGCCTTGTTGTCCTAAGTTGTAGACTTGCTGCTGGCAATTTTCTGTTTATTTTTTGAACTAAATCTATGTCTTTCTCAACTTACCGATATTCTTCTGTTAGTTTTACCTATGTATGTTTTACTAGAAGTATCGTAAGACCGGATGGAGTTCGTGGTGACTTGCTTAAACTAATCCAAGAAGACCATTTAGATATCTTAACCGGCCTTTTTAATTATGCTTATGACACAGGAAATATTCCTGATGACTGGCTAGTTTCGTCCTTTATTCCTATCCCCAAAAAATGCGAGGATTATAGATCCATCAGTCTTATGAATCATGTTTCAAAATTATTTCTTAAAATAATACATGGACGAATATACCCGAGACTTGAACAGGACATTAGCGATACGCAATTTGGCTTCAGGAACGGTTTAGGTACAAGAGAGGTGCTATTTAGTTAAATATTTTAATTCAGCGAAGTCGTGATGTAAATTGCGATATATTTACTTGCTTTATTGATTTTGAAAAAGCTTTCGACCGAATAAATCATCAAAAACTAATAGAAACACTACAAGAGCATCAATTAGATGATAAAGATTTACGAATTATTTCTAACCTTTATAGGAAACAAGAGTCATTTATTTAGATGGAGGAAAAGGAATCACAAATATTCCAAATTCGTCAGGGTGTTTGGCAGGATTGTGTTATCCCCACTACTCTTTAACATCTATTTAGAAAAACTATTTCGGGAAGCTCTTGAAGAGGTAGAAGACGGTATCTCTCTAAATGGGGTTTGGATCAGTAATTTGAGATATGCAGATGATACTGTCCTTGCAGGCACAGCTGAAGAACTTCAAAGACTGATAGAAAGGGTAGATGAGATCTCTGAAAAATACAACATGCGATTAAATATCAGCAAAATAAAGGTTATGATAATAAGCAAAAACGCATCCCAAAATGTAGAATTTCGCGTCAGAGGTTCCTTTATTGAAACAGTATCATCCATCGTGCGCGCACAACAACATGATAAGTGGGAGCAAATAAAAGAAATAAAAATACGTATCGAGAAACCCAGAGCCTATTTCATGAAACTTAATCTACAACTAAGAACTCGCTTATTAAAATGCTACATATTCTTTATACTACTGTACGGTGTAGAATCTTGGACATTGACGGAGGCTGTTTGTAAACTACTTGAGGCTTTTGAAATGTGGTGTTATCGACGTATGATGAGAATATCTTGGACACATCATGTAACCAACGAAACTGTTCTGCAACGCATAAGAAAGGAGAGAGAGGACTATTAAAGAAAAGAAGTTAGCATACTTTGGACATATAATGCGTAACCAAAAATACGAACTTCTACAATTGGTTATGCAAGGCAAAATGGATGGTAAGAGAGGCTTCGGAAGACGACGAATTTCATGGCTACATAATTTGCAACAATGGACAGGGAAGGTATCTGCTGAATTATTTAGAGCCGCTGTCAATAAAGTAATATGGGCCAGAATGATCGCCAATATATATATATATATATATATATATATATATATATATATATATATATATATATATATATATATATATATATATATATATATATATATATAAAATTTGGATCTTTCTTCTTTATTATTTAAGTAGTTATTTAGGTTTGTTACTTGCTATTATCTTTGATTACCAACAATTAAATTACCATATTCTTTTCTGAAAAGTTAATAAGCTTTTTTCTTAAAGAAAATAAATTAAAAATTTCTTCTTGTAAAGTTAGATGTTGAAGTTAAATTAAATTGTCAAGAAATATAATACATACGCGCCTAACATTAAGCATCCTATTATATTTGTGACCCCGGTAACAATTTCATAAGGGCTTTTTCTTCAAAATATTTCGCTTTAATTTTAAAAATTATTGAGACTACTGTAATTGAATTTGCTAATTAAAGTCGCAGTGAGCTCTCATCTACATAAAACAAATTATTATACAAATCATATAATACACATTGTACATTTGAGTATAAAATACACACCATAAATTTGTGGTACAGTACACATAGCAAATCAAAAATACCAAAAACCATATACACGAAATTGTTAGTTACAAATATAATACACCCCGATTTACACAACAAACAATGGCAAATCCTTGTTTTGTTAAAATAATATTTTAAAAGTGATCGTGTTTTCCAAAATATATACAGTCACGATTTCACGTGGTATTATACGAAAAAAGGTGGATCATATAATACGAAATTATGTGTCCAGTGAATTGAAGGCACGTCGTAAAGTATAAAGTTATGATATTATTATTAGAATAAATGTGTTGACGTAAAAATGGATCTAAAAATTTGCCATTGTTTTGTTTATTTCTGTTCTCCCCACACCGAAAGCTATATTTACACGTGCGGAGTACCAACTGAACGTGAATCAACTTTTACACCGTGTTCGCGTGCTTTTTAGAATAATTTTATAAAAAGGGAACCAAGTGCAAGTTTGAGACTTCCAGACAAAATTTTACTGGAATGTAAAATTTTGTTATTGCCTAAAAATGTATGTACAAGCTTTGGTAACTGATGTTTTTAGAAAAATATATACTTCAATTTATAATATATTTTATTATTTAAAATAATGGTAAATGTAACGTATTTTATTGTAATTGCAAAGACCTGTCTTCAAGGTGGTTGAAAATAACTAGAATTACATTTTAAAAAAATTATTGAAATCAGGTAAGATGTTGAAATTTCCATTTTCCCGGAGCGGAGTTTTTGTTCAAGCAAAACTTAATATGTAGTTATAACTCAGGTCGCTTTCGTATATTCTCAAAGTTGCAAAATTTTAACAAATTATTAAAAAGAAACTTTAGCAGAAAGCCAAACTAGTTCTTGGTTTCTCTTTCCATAAAAATCAGAGTGTGCGTTGTACCTGTAGCAAACGGCCATAAGGGCAAAGCACACGAAGACCAGCATGACCACGAGCACCAGGATGCCAACCATGATGATGGTGCTCAAGCCATTCGTGTGGTTTTCCCCTGAAAGCAGCCAATTTAAGGTCACGCCACCGAACTGAATTTAAACTGAGTTTTCGAAAAAATAGTGGTCAAAATATTTATTTTAAGCCAATTGTGATTTTTTTGTAAACGATCGGTCAGCCAATTGTAAAATTTTAACGAGGAACAAATTTTGTTGTAGGCCAAAGAAATTAATTTTCTGTTACTTTTATTTATTGCGTAATTGTATTGTATGCATTTTTCCGTGCAAGTTAACGAATAGGAAAATTGTAGACTAAAGTTGAAAATCATAGTTCTTGGGTTTAGATCGTGTCAAATTGGAATTATTATCCGACGTTTCGCCTACGATTGCACGAGACATCTTCAGGAATATTTACTACACGAGATTAGAACACTGAATGACTATCGAGGAGCAACAGTCCGGTATTTATACCCGACTGGTGCTCAGCGAACCGTGATCCAGCGTTACAATTGATTTCCACGTAGATTGTAACCTGCATCTTTATTAATATTATTTGGATATTTACAAATTTCGATTGATTCTCTAATTTTATGTTTAAAGAAACTAGGCACTAATGCTAGCACCTAAGTTTCTTTTAAATTAAAAGTGTGACCTGAGCAATGCTGGTCTTTAGCTACTGCAGATTATACAATTTGTTTCTTTTTTACACATCTTTCATGTTCCTTAAGCCTAGTGGATATAGACCGTCCTGTTTCACCTACAATAACATGGACTCTACCCTACTAGAATTAATTAATGAATGTCTGATTTCCACTTATTTTACTTTTCAAGGAATTTTCAACGAGCAGACTTCGGGAGCGGCCATGGGATCTCCGTTATCACCTGTGGTAGCTAACATCTTCATGCAAGCTTTCGAAGAAAACGCCTTGTCTTCTGCTCCTCTAAAACCTAAGTTTTGGTATAGATATGAGATGACATGTTCGTAGTTTGGCCACATGGCGCAGAAAAACTACATAATCTCCTATATCGTCTAAATCAACAACACCTTAGCATAAAATTCACTATGGAAACTGAATCAAATGGTGCCCTTCCTTTTCTTGATGTACTGGTACCAAGGAAAGAGAATGGCAAATTAGGACATTCTGTGGACAGAAAACCAACACACACAAAACAATCCATCATAAACTCTTTAGTACATAGAGAACTTTCAATATGTGACGAACAATCACTAAAATCAGAAACAGAAAAACTGACTAATGCTGTGAAAGGCGCTGAAGATATAAGACGTTCTATTAATAAATATAAAAACCCAACTCCCCAACAAAATTTCATAAATGAACATCTTATGGACAGTGTTGTCTTACCTTATATACATGGAACCATCGACACGATTGCCAGATTGCTCCGAAAATCAAACATACGGATAATTTTCAAGACAAGTAAGAAAATTGGACAATGTTTGAAGTCTCCAAAGGACACAATTCCATTTCAAACAGAAGGCGTTTACAAGATACCGTGGTAAAGTATATGCAGAACAAACAGGACGGTCTATACCTACTAGGGTTAAGGAACATGAAAGATGTATAAAAAAGAAAAAATTGTACAATCTGCAGTAACTGAACACCAGCATTGCCCAGATCACACTTTTAATGTAAAAGAAAGTAAGGTGCTAGCACCAGTGCCTGGTTTCTTTCAACGTAAAATTAGAGAATCAATCGAAATTTGTAAATATTCAAATAATATTAATACAGATGCGGGATACAGTCTACACTACACATGGAAATCGATTGTAACGCTGGATCATGGTTCGCTGAGCACCAGTCGGGTATCAATACCGGGCTGTTGCTCCTCGATAGTCACTCAATGTTCTAATCTCGTGGAGTAAAAATCCCTGAAGAAACCTCGTGCAATTGTAGGCGAAACGTCGGATAATAATTGAGCAGCCGTGAAAGCTTCCGTTTTTTATTGTAGACTAAATTTAGATATCGTATAATTGAAATTAGAACTGAGATTTTTAAAGATTTTAAATTACAACTCTAGGTAAGGTTAATTTCAGGCGATATATTACCTAGATACCATATTAACAATAGTTGTCAATATGGAAAATTATGTGTTTCACTAGTAGGAGCGAGGGCTTGACATATAATTGTCATGGTCAAAGGATCAAGCGCATTAAGAGGGACAAAACTGTCCCCAGGTAATAAACAAATAAAAAACACACGGTTGTTCTTCATCAAAAAAGTACCCACACAAAACAATTTTTAGTCACTTTTATCGTCACATAACCTCAAAAATAAATAAAACGTTTCGTTTTTGGACGATATCTTCGGTTCTAATAATCGTTGAAACCTCTTGTTTTTCATTTTGTAGGTTTTTTATGGTCTACAACAAGAATTTTTCACAAAAATTTTTGAGGCAAAATTCGAATTTTTGGCGCAAAATTTCAATTTTTGGCGCAAAATTCGAATTTTTATGGGTGTTCGAAAATTTTTAAATTCAATAAAATAAAAACTAGGACAATAGCAGGACCGAAAAAAAAATGTTATTTTTTTGGACGCCAAACTATGTCCATGAATTTTTTCAGATTTTTAAAATTTGCGAAACATAGTCAAAATCGCAATAAACGGCATTTATTAGCATTTTTGCCATTTTAACGAGTTTTGAAGCATGGAATTTTCTTATAAACCCTCAGTTGTCTTAAAACTATGTATATATATATATATATATATATATATATATATATATATATATATATATATATATATATATATATATATATATATGCCTAATCATATAAAAATAAAAATCACTTTTTTTATGTGCGTTAGAACAAATAAATACTTAACTAATATTATTGAATCAAAGATTTTATCTAAACGTGCATTTTCGACAGAAGAGTAATTTGAGAAGTAGCATTGTGGACGGCCTACCGCCGCGATGACTTCACTACTATATTATGTTTTATATTGTTTTTAAATCTATGTATTTTGTTTCATTATGATTTTTTTTTGTTCAGGAAATCGATTTTTCTTTTAATTAATTTAGGATAATTGATCTTTAGACTGAGATTAGTTAAAAATAAATCAGAGAATAAAATCTCAGTCTGGAGATAAAATGTCCTAAATAATTAAAAAAATATCGATTTCCTGAACAAAAAAAATATAGATTTATAAACAATATAAAAGATAATATAGTAGTGAAGTCATCGTAGCGGTCAGCCATTCACAATGTTATTATATATATATATATATATATATATATATATATATATATATATATATATATATATATATATATATATATATATATACATAGTTTTAAGACAACTGAGAATTTATAAGAAAATTCCATGCTTCAAAACTTGATAAAAATGCTAATATATGCCGTTTTTTTGCGATTTTGACTATGTTTCACCAGATTTAAAAATCTGAAAAAATATCTTGTTATAGACAATAAAACAACCTACAAAATAAAAAAAAAGAAGTTTCTACGATAAGTAGAACCGAAGATATCGTCAAAAAACGAAAAAAGACTTTTTTTTGAGGTCATGTGACGATAAAAATGGCTAAAAATTTTTTTGTGTGGGTACTTTTTGACATAGAACAACCGGGTGTTTTTTATTTATTTTTATTATGGTGGGGGGCAGTTCCGACTCTCTTAATCGGCTAGACCCTTTAGATGTCGTATAATTGAAATTAGAACAAAGGTTTTTAAAGATTTTAAATTATAACCCTAGGTAAGGTTAATTTCAGGCAATATATCACCTAGAGATTGATACCATATTAACAATACTTGTCGATAAGGAAAATTATATGCTTCACTAATACGAGAGAGCTTGGTTTTGGTAACCTAGAAGAAATTTACTTCTCTCAAAATTACCATGGTCGAATTTTAAAAAAAGGCCCGTTAATTATTACTGTTTCGAGTATTGTACGAAAGAATACACAAATACAATATTAAAATTTTGGCACGGCGATTATTTCCCACAATAATTAGAAATTCTAACTTCGTATACAAATACCTAAAGCCAAGAGTGAACTACAGTAATACAGTATCAAAACATACTGAAAATGCACATCCCCATAGGTTTAAAGACAATAAACACTAGAAAGCCGGCAACACAGGGCAGTGCATTATCCACCGATATAGACCATAAATTGGCTGATACCTGTAACAAACGGCAACAACGGCAAAACAAATGAACACTCCCATTACGGAGGCGCCCAGGATGAAAACCATAGTTAACGTGCTTAAACCGCCCGTATTATTTGATTCTGTTGATAAAATCTTATGTTTAAAATGGGTCAAACTTATTAAAAATTGGCTAATCATATTATACTAAGTTATATAAAAAAAAAATTAAATTTATTTAATAGCGAGCATATATCATACAAATCAAGAGGAGATCGTAAAAAAGTGGAGTTTATTTACTAAAAAATTATACTTTTAGGACGGATAGTTTTCGATGTGAGTGTAGTTGCTGGCAAAGGTTTTCTTACGAAAACTTGATCCGGCGGCGGGGAGGGGTGGCGCTCCCTTTTGGCATTGTATTCATATTATTACTGAGTCAAAACAGTTAACAATTAAAATTTATATTAAATATCGGCCATTTAAATATCTATTTAAATATATGTATGTTTCCCTTTGTAAATCATGGTTAAAACATTTAGTTAGTCATACATTAAACCACATTTCTTCTTTTATAGGTTGGGAGCCCCCTCACATATAACAAGAATCATTAATATATTTTTGTAACTTCTTGTGTGGCTTAATTATGAGTAGAACGATAACTTTTTCCTCTACGAAAACTCTTGTAATCGGTTTAGTCGCTTTCCAATTTTTTTCGTAACACGTCGGTTTCCCGTCGTAAGAAAATTTATAAATATAATTTTTTTTCCAATTGTAGGAATTATTGAATAAAAAGCATGAAAAAAATTGTCCAACAAAAATTGTGGTTTATAAAGGGTTGCCCACCACTCTCAACATGACGATTTGATGAATTTTGATAAAAATATGCAAAAGTCACCAATGATATTGTCCGACAAAATACATTTTCCAATTTTCCAGTCTGACGCATCGAAGTCGTGGCTCCCATGACAGCACCGTATTTATTAATATTTATGGGACAAAGAAAATTTAAGTTTTTGAGCTTATTATCTATGTGTGATCGAAGTGACCGACAAAAATATCAGCTTAAACCCCTTCTGTCCGACAAAAAATATATTTTTTTTGGTGTGTACGATAGCATATATCAGTCATGTAAGTGATTATTTTATTTGCAGTGTATATATACATAGATGCGTGTGTGTGTATACACTGCGAAAAAGCTTGAACGAGTAACTGTGCGAATACTTCAGACCACTCTCTCTTTTCCCTTTTTGTCTTGAAATCCCGGTTTATCGGCTAAGAATTTGTATAAAAAAGACTCTATCCTGTAGTACTACTATGGGTAAAACAAGTAAAAATGGCTGATATGACGCTTGTCCAACTTTGGACGTGACAGCTCTAAAGACACTATTGAACGAGATGCATACACTTGCTAAGAGGAAGTGCATCGGAATTTTGAAAGCTGTCATGTGCGGTAGAAACGGAAATAATCCGGCAGCTATCAAAACGAGCATGCCTAAAAAACGTGAAATTCAAATACTTTCAGAAAAAGATTTTTACACAAAAAAATTTCATGATATGTAGTTGACTAAAATAATATTTCACTAGTTAAACGATTTTTGTGTAAAAAATAACACAGTTGAAACTGTAGGTATTTTTTTAAACAAAAATTGTTTGAATAATGAAATCTTATTCTATCTATAATTGTCAAATTTTTACAATTATTTTTCTGTGTTAATAACTTTTTCTGGATGCATTTGATTTTGCACTTTCAAGGTGTACTTCTCTGACAGCACAGCTGGTAACTAGTACAATATACAGGGTGATTCAAAAATCGATCACGAAACTTAAGGGGGTGATTCTACTTGACAAAATAAGGGTAGAGCTTCATATTTTTTTTCAAAATGTCATTCGTTTTCGAGTTACAAGCCGTCCAAGTTCAAGTTTTTATTTTTTGTTTTTTGAATTACTCGCTTACAGGAAAACCGATTTGACTAATATTTGAAAGATAGGCTAAGTCTTCTGCGCTTCATCATTTTAGTAACAACTCACATTGATTGTTTGCCGCTAGAGGGCACTTTACCTACATTGAAAATTGTTTTTTTGTCATAATTTTTTAGTGTTGACAGCTACAGTAGTTTTTGGCATAATTTCTGAAAGACTGATGTCAGGCCTTTAAAAAAGGTGCTCTTTATTTACATCGCTAAACCCAACGGTTTAGACGTAAATCACCCTTAAAAATTAAGTGGTAAATTTACTTTTCTCATTTCATTACCACCAGCTACCAGGTAAATAGCTATCAAAGTATACTAGAGCTGTCAGTTTAACATCAAATAAATTCGCTTTTTAAACTATTTAATTTATAATCTTAAAATAACTAATAATGGCTAATCAGTAAATATTCATATTATGGATTATTGCGATATACATTTAATTGATAAAAATTAATGAAACAGTACTAAACAAACTAAAAAAGATTCTCAAAATGTCCCCCATTTTCTTCCATACATTTCCTAACACTCTTCAAAAAATGTCGCCTAACTCGATGAAAAATTCCTGGTGTTTCTTTAATAATTTGGCACTTTTCGATTATCCTGAAGCGAAGATCCTCGACGTTGATTACTGGAATATCGTACACCAATTGTTTCAAATGACCCCAAAAGAAAAAATCCATAGGATTAAGGTCTGGTGACCTCGCTGCCCATGCCAATGGTCCACTTCGTCCTATCCATCGCTCAGGATACGTTGCATTCAAATACTGTCGGACACGTATACTAAAGTGGGGCGGAGCTCCGTCTTGGAGGATCCACATGTTGGCCCTTACTTCCAATGGCACATCTTCCAGATACAATGGGAGACGATTTTGGATAAAATCTAAGTATACGTCACCAGTTAATGGGCCATCAAAGAAATGAGGACCAATAAGGTAATCTCCTATTATCCCTGCCCACACATTTAGTGAAAATCTACGCTGATGTTTCGTTTCTACCACATTGTTTGGGTTTTCGTAAGCATATGTGTGGATGTTGTGTAGATTTGTTATGCCATCACGAGTGAAACCAGCTTCGTCAGTGAATAATATGACGCCAATTAATCGATTATCGTGTTCATACTTAGCTAGGATCTGATTGCACATTTCCAACCGTCTCGGCCGATCATCGTCATAAAGAGCCTGCACCTTTTTTGAATGAAACGGGTAGAGTTGTTCTTCTCTTAGTATCCTCCATGAACTAGCCTGACAGAGCCGCACTTCATTCCCAATTTTTCTAGTACTAATACCTGGATTATCTTCAATAATTTCAAGCACTCTTTCTTCTTGTTGCACGTTTCTAGCAGTTCTAGGTCTTCCCCTATTTCCATTATAACTTTTAAAGGAACCACATTCCGCAAGCGTCCTGTGCACACTGGAAAATGTTTGAGCATGAGGGATATTTCTTTCCGGATAACTCTCCATATAATATCTTCTTGCCAACTCTGCATTACCATTTGCTTTTCCATAACAAAAATGGATATCACAATATTCGATATTTGAATATTGGTGATTAGCCATTATTAGTTATTTTAAGATTATAAATTAAATAGTTTAAAAAGCGAATTTATTTGATGTTAAACTGACAGCTCTAGTATACTTTGATAGCTATTTACCTGGTAGCTGGTGGTAATGAAATGAGAAAAGTAAATTTACCACTTAATTTTTAAGGGTGATTTACGTCTAAATCGTTGGGTTTAGCGAGGTAAATAAAGAGCACCTTTTTTAAAGGCCTGGCATCAGTCTTTCAGAAATTATGCCAAAAACTACTGTAGCTGTCAACACTAAAAAATTATGACAAAAAAACAATTTTCAATGTAGGTAAAGTGCCCTCTAGCGGCAAACAATCAATGTGAATTGTTACTAAAATGATGAAGCGCAGAAGACTTAGCCTATCTTTCAAATATTAGTCAAATCGGTTTTCCTGTAAGCGAGTAATTCAAAAAACAAAAAATAAAAACTTGAACTTGGACGGCTTGTAACTCGAAAACGAATGACATTTTGAAAAAAAATTATATGAAGCTCTACCCTTATTTTGTCAAGTAGAATCACCCCCTTAAGTTTCGTGATCGATTTTTGAATCACCCTGTATATATATATATATATATATATATATATATATATATATATATATATATATATATATATATATATATATATATATATATATATGTTACATGCGAATCTACGTCCATGTTATAAATAATAATTGTTCATTGACCGTAGGTGTCAGATTTCGCAATGACAACCAGACTGTTTTCCAATTAAGCAAAATCAGCAATGTTGCAATACGTATTTTTAATCATGTAAACTAGCTGATGTTGCTATAGGGAAAATATAAATACATTCCCTTTTTTTTTATTGTTAAGTTAGTAATAGTAAACAAAGCAATTAATGCTGTTACTCTGCTAGTTTAAGTTTTGATTTAAAATTTAATTTTGAAAGTATAAAATAATTGTTAAATAAATAAAATAATTTTTTTTTAAAAAGTGTTTAAAAAAAAACAAAATATAAAAATTGGCGCAGTCGGTAGGATTCGTTTACGTTGGCAGAAGAAGATATTCTCACTGTCGACGGCGGATCCTAATCCCTTAAAGCGAAAGAACAACCAGAGAAGACATCCTCACTCAATAGCAACGGAAGGAACACCTGGTGAAGCCCCTGGTTGCAACTAGTGAAGAATAAGACGATCGATGCTCAAGCAGGCAGTTGCGTAAGTAATCGAATCATCTCGTTTATTATATTTATAAAGTGATTTGTTGAGACTATCTGTTGATTATCCGATATTATCGTAACATTTCATATTTTCTTACAAAACTAACGTATTATAGCTAATTTTTTTACTTGTAAACAAAATATAATATATATATATATATATATATATATATATATATATATATATATATATATATATATATATATAAGCGCGCTCGATGTCGCATGCATGTTAAATTTCTAACATCGTTTTTTTCATGTTAATGAAATAAGGTAACATTTTTTTGTCGAACCACTCGTTAATCATATTCTTTTGTCTTTTTTAAAGCCAAAAAAAAAACAAAAAAAAATGTTATTAATAAATACCGTGCTGTCATGGGAAAGACGACTTCAATGCGTCGGACTGGAAAATAGGAAAATGTATTTTATCGGACAATATCACTGGTGGCTTTAACATATTTTTATGAAACAATTCTGAGAAAATTAGCTTGTTATCAATAAATTTCCAAAATTCATCAAATTGTCATGTTGAGAGTGGTGGATAACCCTTTATAACCACAATTTTTATCGGACCATTTTTTTTTCGCGCTTCTTGTTTAATAATCTAACGTCCAAAATTGGAAAAAAATATATTTATAAATTTTCTTACGACGGGAAACCGACGTGATATGGAAAAAATTAGAAAGCGAATGAACCGATTACGAGAATTTTCGTAGAGAAAAAAGTTGTCGGTCTACTCATAATTAAGCCACACAAGAAGTTACAAAAGTATATTAATGATTCTTCTTATATGTGGGCGGGCTCCCAAACTATTAATAGGAAAAATAAGTTGCGATCTCTTACCTTTTAATGCAATGACTGGCAACTTATTTTTAAGACCTGCAATTCCAAGCTTTCGACACTTTAACAGCTCCGGTATTTAGGATTCAATAATAATAGTTCCTCTAAATGAATGATTAGAAGATTATAAATTTTAAAAAAATCTACTAGAACTTATGTAGAAAATAACTATTAGTTTCATTATATGTAAATAATAATAAGGGAATACAAATTGTACAAATACATATAAAATATTATATTAATTTTTTTAGTTATATTTTTAAACTAATAATTTCAATCATTCGTTTCATTTTCTAAATTACACAATTTATCTGCTTCACACTTACTTTCCTCTTTTTCTGCCTTATTATATGAACAATATCAATATAATTTTATCCTGATCAAGACAAGAGTCTGCTATCATTGAGGGACATACATACTTTGTACGTATTATAAATCTCTTAAAATATACTTAGTGGGTTGCCAGTTATTGCTATCAATGTGAAATATGACAACCTATTTTTTTTTCTATTTATGGAAGAAATAAGTTTCAATTTGATACTAATTAAGAGTTTTAACTCGGTGAGGATAGTGATTTCATGAATTAAATATGGGTTGCCAGTAAGTTCAATTGTAATTTACGAAGGCAACCATATCTATTTAAATAGATAGTTAAATCATCTTCCGTCAGAACAAATTTTCGTAAGGGACAACCATAGCGAGCAACTACAGTTACAACGAATATTATCCATCCTAAAAGTATCATTCTTTAATAAATAAGCTCCTCTTTTTTACGGTCGCTCCGCCTAATTTATCAGTTTTTTACTGAAAGAGTAAAAGTTTTTTTATTGGATTAATTAGGTGATTTTGGGACTAGAGTTATAAAACGTATTTTTAGGGCAGCAAAACCGGTAAACTTTTTGTAGTTAATGTAAATTTATTCTTAATAATTGCCTTAAAAATTTTAAACGATTATCTAATATGAGTTTAGTGTGTAAACCATAATAGTAGGGAGGCAGCGACACCTATTTATCGTCAAAATTATTATATGTTTGATTCATATCTTTTGGTGAAAAGCGCAATGGCGGTAAAACAAAGTTATAGAAAAGTCGATAAAAAAATTGATTTTATTAAAGCAGGAAATTAGTAAATTATTTATAATAAAAAACATCTGGTTTTAAATTTTAGTGAAAATTTTATTGCATTTTATTAAGCAGGTCAAAATTATCTTGAGAAAATTATATTTCACACCTAATGTTTGAGGGGAATATCTCGGTTTTGACATATGTTATTATTTACATGTCCACTACATGTCGTCGAGAGATTGCCCACCTTTTCTGAATCATTCTGTTTATACTTATACTAACTCTAATAAAATAATTAACTCAAACATGTCATTGCCTCTCCTACTATAAGCGCTATCTAGAGTTTTTTTAGTATCTCAATAAATCATTTAAAATACCAATTGCTACAGTCATAAATATTTTTAGGGAACTAGAACATCAGGTTAACAAGAATTTATATATCTCAACCCCTCTTTGTTTATTAGCTAAATTATATCTGGGAATCATCCAGAAGATATATTTTCAGAATAAACATTTGTTGAAATATCTACTAAATAAAAATTTTCCACAATTTAAGGGTATATGATTCGCCAATTTTCAATCACAAACGTAATAGTTTCCTGCAATCTTTTTAAAGTCTATCAGTTCGGTGGCTACAAACCCTAAAAACAAAATTTAATATGCATGTTTCCAATTGGCTGTTTATAAATTTGTGCTTTGTGTACGTACTATAAAATTATTTTAAAAAAATTATTTGTATCGGATTTATCAAAATCCCAAAGTTAATTAATGTTATTCGAATTCGATACGTTGTCAAAGTTAATTTAATTAATAAATACTACTGATATTTAGTTAATTTGCTCTAACGATATAATATGACGTAAAAAATAATGTGCTGTATTTAGCCGAAATGAACTTTGTTTTTGGTTACCCTTAATAATAATAATTACTATTAATAGTGTTTATTAAATAATAATTATAATTATATATATCTTTCTTTATTAATCTGTGGTATTGTGTTTTGATTATTATAAATCGGTATTCATGTTTCTTCTGACGCGATTTCATATATCAAAATATATTCATTGGTTTCGTTTAATAATTAACAATATATTATTTTCAAAAGCATTAAAACAAAACTACTGATTTAGTTTTAAACAGTATTATTTTATACCAAAAAATTACCTGCCCGTAGGATAGTGTATATTAGGGTTTTCTTTCAGTTAATTGAAAACACGTGCCTGCAAAAGATGGACTTTTGTCGGAAAGGACAAACATGTATCCTGTTTTCAAGGAATCGATATTTAATACGATAAAAAAAATTTTCCAAGAGAAAGAAATTCCTATTCATATTTTGTCAGCGGTTTTTAGTGACATGGTGTTCTAGTAATAACGGGACATTACAAGGCTTTCATAGTATATAAATGGTGTTTTTTGTAGAGGTATAAAATTTTAAGTTGGCAACACTTTTTTAACTGTCGGCCATTTTGTCAGCTGTCAAGTGATTTATGTTTAGTTTGGTTTGGCATTTCAACATGAATAGACTGACGCCTGAACAACGCTTCCAAATTGTGCAAATTTATTTTGAAAATCATGGTTCTGTTCGAAATACGTATCGCGCACTACGTCCACTTTACGGTCAACATAATCGTCCATCAGATAAATTAATTTCATTAACTATGGAACGTTTTCGCACAACGTTTACTCTAAAAGATATTACGCATACACAGAGACGTCGTACAGTGCGTATAGAAGAAGTCATTGCTGCTGTAGAGCGTAGCGTAGAGGAAGACCCGAATCAGTCCATCCGCCACCGTGCACAGGAATTGGATATATGTCCATTCACTTTATGGAAGATTTTGCTTAAAGATCTTGATTTGCGTGCTTACAAAATCCAACTCGTGCAAGAATTGAAGCCACACGATCACCTAGCAAGGCGTAGATTCGGTGAATGGGCCCAAAACAAGATTGCCGTTGATCCCGATTTTCATAAGCGAATTTTGTTTAGCGATGAAGCTCACTTTTGTTTGAATGGATACGTTAATAAATAAAACTGCCGTATTTGGAGTGATGATAATCCTCAAGTCTATGTTGAGACACCATTACATCCAGAGAAACTGACTGTTTGGTGTGCTTTATGGGCTGGTGGAATCATTGGTCCGTACTTCTTTAAAAACGATGTTGGTCAGAACGTTACAGTCAATGGTGACCGCTATAAAGCCATGATTACTGACTTTTTCGTCCATCAATTGAATAACCATGATGTGCAGGAGCTGTGGTTTCAACAAGACGGCGCAACATGTCACACAGCTCGTGCCACAATTGATTTATTGAAGGAAACGTTTGATAACCGCAGAGTTTCACGTTTCGGACCCGTGAATTGGCCTCCAAGATCGTGCGACTTAACGCCGCTAGACTATTTTCTGTGGGGATATGTGAAGTCGCTAGTCTACGCCGATAAGCCCGAAACGATTGATCACTTGGAGGACAACATTCGCCGCGTTATTGCCGATATACGGCCACAAATGTTGGAAAAAGTCATCGAAAATTGGACCTCCAGATTAGACTACGTCCGAGCCAGCCGTGGCGGTCATATGCCAGAAGTCATATTTAAATTATAATGCCAGAAGATTATCTTTCGAATAAAGTAAATTTCATGTCAATTTAAAAAATTCATCTTTGTTTTATTCCATTTAAAAGTTCTATACCTCTATAAAAAACACCCTTTATTTAATGAAGTAATTTTACAATTGCCTTTGTGGGGATATCTCTTTTATACAAGCGGGATCTCGGTAAAGTTAAATTCTGGCTTCAAAAATTATTAAGAGGACTCTACTCTGGATTTTATGAAATGGTTCAAAATTTTGAATTGCTTTTCTATAACATATTTGGCTGAGTATAGATTCAATGCAATAGCGATTTAACTTTCCAAAGAAAAGGAAGATACTGCAGATCACTGAGCGTGGCGATATGTATGTATTGTTGTCCAAATTGTAACATATCTCATTATTTGATTTATTACTTATTACTTTTTATGTCAATTTTCTAATTTACAATAAACAATCTTTCAATCCATTTGACGGAGACGAACTTTGTTTTGTTTCGGGTCTGATGGCTCACTAGGGTATTTTTTGTTAAACTACATTATTTAACATTGAAATAGAACTGCCTGCGATAGAGATCATTCGGCGATAGGAGATATTATCTTTAAATTTAAAATTGATGAAAATAACGTAATTAAACAAAAGTAACCATAAGCCCCTGGACTAAATACAGCACCGGCTATTTTCAATTTAACCAATGAATTTATTCATCCCGAAAAGCAGCTTCCTCTAATTTAAATTTCATGACGAATTCAAATTATACGAATTCGTCACCGTTACGTTTATGCTTTCCTAGCGAATTTTTCACCGCGATTCATAATTTAGTTTGTTTTTAGTCTGGGAGATTGTAAACAGATCGAGTGAATAATTTGAATATGAAATTAATGATTCGGTTTTCTAAAAAGAAATAATTTGAATTTAAATTTTAAACCAAGGCTGTATATATATATATATATATATATATATATATATATATATATATATATATATATATATATATATATATATGATTCTTGAACCATAGATTATATCATTTTTCCTTCATTTTGTCTTTTCTTGGGTTTAGGTTCTATATTTAATAAAAAACATAAAACAATTGACGTTTCGCAATTTATTTAAGGCATTTTCAAAACTTTTTCCTCCTAAAAATATTTTTATATAATTAACATTCACATATCTACAATTTTAAAAAAACAAATAAGACATTCTAAAACAGTATTTTAAATTTTTAAAACTTTTAAAAATATTCAATTTTACCGGTACACACCTTGACATTTTGTTGTTCTCTTACTAAATAAAATTTAATCTTTACAACGTCTACTGAGGATACATGGAATGCGAATGTGTTTTGATTTTTTTTTATATTTTTTATATTTTACAATGCACAAAAAAACAAATAAGGTATACGTTTAGTTTTATGTTTAAGAGGATATTCAATTTTTGATTCTTATTTGACAGGATCGAATACTTAATATTTTTGTTTAAATTAGGCTTGTGTAAATGTGGCTCAAATTTCCCATATCTGTTCTGTCGTTAACAGTGTTTTTATCTTTTTTAATTTCAATCATTTCCTTTATCTGTAATTTTTGGTAATTCATATTTTGGTTTTTTATTTTGGTACTGTTATAATCAAAAGTATGTTTTTCGTCCTGTGTGTGTTTGTTTAACGCTGTTGAGGCGTTTTTCGTATATTTATGGCCATTTAATCTGCTCTTCAGTAATTGGCTCGTCATGCCTATATATTTTTTGGGACAATTTGTGCAAGAGATCGAATATATTACATTTGATTTATTCATGAGAGGAGTTTTACTTTTTAAATTTGTGAACAATGTATTTAATTTATTATGTGACTTGTGGCATACGATAATATCGTGCTTTTTTAAAATGTGTTTTATTTTTTCTGACTAGTGTAAGGTAATGCTACATATTTTTGCTGTTTATGTTCTATGTTTTTTGTGTTTACGTTATTATAAAACTTATATGTTCGTTTATCAATTATTTTGGTGATAGTCTTTTCGTTGAAATTATTATTTATTAGTGTCTTTTTTACTTTTAGCAGTATTTTTGGTCGGAACTCTGGAGAGTTAGAGTTTTTGAATGATTAGAGAAACAGTTTAGATATCTGCCTGACCAAGTTGGTTTGGTGTACCATTCAGTTAAAATTTTATTTTTTCTGCGTATAAGTGTCATATCTAGAAAATTTATTTTATTATTATTTTCTGTTTGGGACGAGCCAATTACTGAAGAACAGATTAAATTGCCATAAATATACGAAAAACGCCTCAGCGTTAAACAAACACACATAGGACGAAAAACATACTTTTGATTATACCAGTACCAAAATAAAAAACAAAGATATGAATTACCAAAAATTACAGATAATGGAAATGATTGAAATTAAAAAAGATAAAAACACTGTTAACGACAGAACAGATATGGGAAATTTGAGCCACATTTACACAAGCCTAATTTAAACAAAAATATTAAGTATTCGATCCTGTCAAATAAGAATCAAAAATTGAATATCCTCTTAAACATAAAACTGAACGTATATCTTATTTGTTTTTTTGTGCATTGTAAAATATAAAAAAAAACAAAATACATTCGCATTCAATGCATCCTCAGTAGACGTTGTAAAGATTAAATTTTATTTAGTAATAGAATAACAAAATGTCAAGGTGTGTATCGGTAAAATTAAATATTTTTAAAAGTTTTAAAAATTTAAATACTGTTTTAGAATGTCTTGTTTGTTTTTTTAAAATTGTAGATATGTGAATGTTAATTATATAAAAATATTTTTAGGAGGAAAAAGTTTTGAAAATGCCTTAAATAAATTGCGAAACGTCAATTGTTTTGTGTTTTTTATTAAATATAGAATCTAAACCCAAGAAAAGACAAAATAAAGGGAAAATGATATATAATTTATTTTTGTATATATATATATATATAATTTGGAGGGTTTTCTTGGGTTTTTCAGTCCTTTTTTTAATTAAAATACAACAAACCAAGTTTTCTTAGTTTGGAACATATATTCACATGTCAATGTAACGTTTCTGCTGAAAATTTCCTAGCCTTTTTTAAACATTGTACATTCAAATACCACAAAAAATATTACGTTTGAACACCCTGCTATTTTGAATTTGAACTCTCACAACATCAAAATAATAAAGCAAACGGATACAGAACAAACACTTTAAAATTATTAATTATACTGAACTTGTATGCTGGAAGGTTAACCTTTTTTAATAGTGTTTTTACTTTTCTATATTAATAGATGAGGATAATATACTTAAAGATGACAGAAGGGCAGCTGTTTGCTAAAACATGTGGATAGTTTCTATTTAAATAAATTATTTTATATTTTACTTAATTGTCTCGTGTCAGTTTTTGAGTTTTTATTTTTTTGGATTTCTATCATCTCATAGAAATCTCGTTTGTTATTATAATTTTCGGTTTCTAAAATTTTGTCTTTTTTCTCAACGTATGACTAGTTTTCGTCATGTAGTTAAATAGGGCTGTTTTATTTATTTTTGTCAAATTTGCGTCCATTGACTCTATTTTTTATATATTGGCTTGTTTGCCCTATGTACACCGTCACAGTTGTTGCATGGAATTTCATATATGACATTACTCTTTTTGTCATTTGGAATTTTGGTTTTTAATTTGAAAAAATTATTTTTCAGTAAGTTATAAGCTTTGTGACAAATAGTAATATTTTCCTTTTTAAATATGTTCTGTATGTTATGCGAAAGCTTTGAAATGTATGGAAGCGTCATATATTTTTGGGTATTATTTTTGTTTCTTTTTATGAAATGACTACCTTTATTATAAAATCTGTTTATTCTCTTTTTAAATATTGACTCAATTAAGCTGTTTGGGTAATTGTTTTTTAGAAGTGCTTTCGTTACTTTTTTAATGGCATTTGATATAAATTCAGTATCGCTTAATTCGATTGCACGATCGGCAAGACTAAGTATCACAGCTTTTTTTTTGGGATAATGGATGCATCGAGTCGTAATGTAGATACCCTGAAGACCAAGTTTCCTTTGTGTACCATTTCGTTCTAATTTTATTTTTAGTATTATACAGAGTGAAGTTTAAAAAATTAATTTTATTCTGTTATTCTATTTCGATGGTGAATTGTAGTCTGTTATCGTAACTATTAAATAGATTAAGTATATTTTTGTATTCGGTTTTAGGCACTACAGTTATAAAGTCGTCGACATATCTATAAAAGAATAGGAATGGAAAAGCTTAATTAATTTATAAGTGTTTCTTCGAGGTCTTCTAACATTATTTGTGCGATAACACTTGAAATAGCAGCAGGTTTTAGCAAACAGTCATCCTTTTGTCACCTCTAAGTATATTATCCTTATATATTAACACAGAAAAGTAAAAACACTAATGAAAAAAGTTAACCATCCGGCATACCAGTTCAGTATAATTTATAATTTTAAAGTGTTCGTTCTGTCTCCGTTTGTTTTATTATTTTGATGTTGTAAGAGTTTAAATTAAGGTAGGATTAATTTTTATCTAACATCTATAATAGCAGGGTGTTCAAACGTAATATTTTTTGCAGTATTTAAATGTATAATGCTTGAAAAAAGCTAAGGAAGTTCAAGCCGAAACGTTACATTGACATGACATATGTGTTCTAAACTAAGAAAACTTTGTTTGTTGTATTTTAATTAAAAAAAGGACTGAAAAACCCAAGAAAACTCTCCAAATAAAATATATAACAGTATGACCAGTAGAGTCTGCATCATGTGAGATTTTTTTTTATTAATAGCTTTATTCGAAATTTGACTTTGACATCAATTTTTGTTTCGAACGAGATGAAAATTAATCAAAAAAACTAATAGTCACGTGATTAGCATTATCTGTCAAATTAAAATAATTTTTCAAAAAAAAAATTCAAAAGTATATATATATATATATATATATATATATATATATATATATATATATATATATATATATATATATATATATATATATATATACATATATCGAAAAAAGTTATTAGAAAAAATCTTTTTAAATGCAATTTTTAGCTATGATAATTTAGATTTTCTGCCCATTTTTTGTAAATTGCACCACTGTTGCAAAATACTCAACGCAACCTACATAACTTCATCCCAGACATATTTTGTTTAAAGTAGCGCCATATTAAATGTGTGTTTGTCTACAAAATCCAAATAGGGCTATTAAAATTTGGTCACATGTGATGCCCCTGTAGAAGGTAACTTCATAAAATAACTATTTTTGAAAAAGTAGCTTATGTCTAAAAGTAATACACATTATAATTGTACAAACAAGTACACAGTGTCATCAGTAAAGTCTGCATTAGGTGGAAAATAAATTTATATTTAACTTTACGTAAAGTTTATCTAGTTTCAACGATTTAATTTGAGTCTTTTCAATTAAACTATTTTATTTTATCTTAATATTAATGTGTATTACTTTTAGATACAAACTACGTTTTCAAAAATAGTTATTTTATGAAGTTACCTTATAAAGGTTCAAAAACAAATAAATTTTGCATCACATGTGACTAAATTTTGATAACCCTATTTGGATTTTGTAGAAAAACATACTTTTAATATGGCGCTACTTTAAACAAAATATGTCTGAGATGAGGCATTGTCAACACTAAGAAGTTTTATGTAGGTTGCGTTGAGTCTTATTTTGCAACAGTGGTGCAATTTACAAAAAATGGGCAAAAATCTAAATTATCTATACAGCCGAAATTTTGCAAATAAGCTAAAAATTTCATTTAGAAAAACATTTTCTATTAATTTTTTTTCGATATTTTGAGATATAACCCCACTTTTGAAGTTTTTTTTTGGAAAAAATTAAAATTTGACGGATAATACTAATTACGTGACTACTTTTTTTTTGGATAATTTACTGGTTTGGTTACACTGTATATATATATATATATATATATATATATATATATATATATATATATATATATATATATATATATATATATATATATATATGCATATTAACAAAATTTTGATATCTTTTAAGTTGTGGGTCTGTGCAAATGTAATAACTCATATTGATGTTATCCTGGTAAAGGTCGAATTTGAAGGGTTAACAAATTACGTTTTAAAACAAGAGCCAATGTATCAAGCTTATTGCATTTTTTTTCTATTTTTAATAAGAAAAATATAATATAATCATCTATTTGTTGAGGGGAACAAAATTTATACCGTCAAGTATACTGTAAATGACAGACGTAATCGAGCAATTTCTTGAAGTAAAGCGATTATTTTAAATTATACATTATCTCCCAGACTATTAAACTACGCCACCTAAGCAAATTTTTCATCGAGTTGAACGAATTACTTGCCCCTCCGGAGCTGACGGTATTTATCTTTGGGAAAATATTCCAGATAAATATTCATAAAAGCTTTTGTTAACTTTGACAACGGCGCTTTCGTAGTTTTCGAGTTTTTTCAGTGGCGTTTGGCAACTTTTGGTTTTATATTTCAAAAATTTGAATTAACTGTAATCTATAGTAATCAGAATTATTAATATCTGACTCTGCGTTAATTAAATCTTGTATATTAAGTTATTTTAATGAAAATTCCTTTATTTGTATTGATTTAGTTTAAAGAAAATTTGTCTCCATCTCTTATATATTCCTGAAGAATAAAGACATTTGACAATGAGTAAAAAATATTATATTTAACAAGTAATTTATCTTTTTCATTGACAAAACTAATTGTAATTAAATTAATGCTAATTAAAATTTTACTTGCAGATTAAAATTACAAATGACTGATGAATTAACAGCAATATTTTACTCACGATATGTTTTCGCTCCAATTAAATAAGTTGCGTCTACAAAGAATGCACATTTCGAAGTTTGGGTCAAGAAGTATGTTGCTGAAGATAATCTCAACGAAGTTATAATCTGATAACTCGACAAGATTATAACACGTTGTGACATCAGCACGTGTCTTTATTTCGTAACATTAAAACATATTATGTCACAAGTTTCGATTAAATACACGGTTGCAGTTTTAAATGATTAATATTTTAATATCTTGTAATTTTAATGATACAAACTAGCCTTAAATATTATTATTTTTAAGCTTCATTGTTTATATTACATTTGCTCAGAATATTATCAGTTAGTTCAAACAATGCTATAGGGTGTTTAGTTAATACTACTCATGAAAAATTTCAGCACAAGTTTGAGTTGCAAAAGTGAAAAGGACAGAAATACCATTGAAAAACTCAACAGTAATTCCATTAAATGGTATACAGATGGCTCGAAAACAACGGAAGGAACTGGAAAAGGAGTGCACCGATTCAGTACCAGACACCACAAAAACTTGGGTAAGTCACCTTGTTTCAAGCCGAAATACACGCCGTTGGGAAATTTAAAAAAAGAGATAAATTATCGCAGACAAGAGATTATTATCATGTCGGATAGTCAAGCAGCCATCTCGCGTAATAAGATGGTCTGGGAAGGCTGTGAGGAACTAAATGAACTAAGCAAGAATAGTAAGCTCACCCTCCTGCGAGTACTGGAATTCAGCGGGATAGAAGGACATTAAATAGTAGAAAGCTTGCTAAAAAATGGACTGAAACTCCATTTCTGGGGCCCAACTTTTCTGTCAAATCAGTAGAAGTGTAATGCTGAAAGAACTAAAAAGGATAGAAGACAGCAAGAGATCTAATTACTGGAAAAACCTGTAAGAAATGAGACAAGCAAAAATACTTGTTGGGAACTACAACCTGAAGAGATTTAAAGAGTGCATCAGCCTAAGTAAAAAATAACTCAGAGTTTTGACAGAAATCCTGACGGGACATTGTCACCTTAAGACACCAGGATTGAACGAGAGAGAAGAGTGTAGATGTAGTGAGGAAGAGGACAATAGATCTATCCACATCCTTTCAGAATGCAGCGCCTTAGAACGCGTTTCTTGGGAACATACCAAATAGATGAGGGGGAGGAGATTTAATTACTGAAGTGACATGCAAGACATGAGACAAGCAAAGATACTTCTTGGGAATTACAAACCTAAGAGCTCTCAGAGTTCTGTTAGAAATCCTGACGGGGCATTGCCACCTGAAGGGAGACCTCAAAAATCTAGGATTGGCCGAGAGAGAAGAGTGTAGATTTTGCAGGGAAGAGGGCGAAAGATCTATACACATCCTTGCAGATTGCAGCGCCTTAGAATACGATTCGTGGAAGCCTACCAACCCATTCTAAAAGCGTCTAATATTCTAAAGTTTCTAAAAGAAATAGAACAAATAAGACTGGAGGGCCCACTCTGGTCGGCAAGATACACGCCTAACTATTTGGTAGCAGAAAGGAAACACAATAGATCTTTTACGTGGCAGTGTATTCATCTCCACCTCTACACACATATATAAGACATGGATTATAGTTTTGACCAGTTAAAACTTGAATTTACTAAAGGTTTTCCTTTCTCAGTGAGAGCGGATTTTAATTAACAGTTTTTCAAAGACACCTTCTTTACAAATTGTAATTGAATATGTACAGGACATATCTAATGCAAGCCTGAAAAAAAATGTATGTTAGTTTTAATGTTTTTCAAAATAACACACCATTAAAACCTCCGAAATTTAAGAGCATGGATGACTTATAACACAACGGGAAGTAAGCAAAGTAATATTACACCCTAAGAAAGGGAAAGCACCTGGGCCAGATAATATTCAAACCGAATTTATAATGCTTTTGATGGGGAAGGTATTAAATGGCAAATTCGGAAAATATGGCTAAAATCTACGTTTATAGTATTACTTAAGAAATCAAAGGAAAAATATTGTCGTGACTCAACTCAGTTGTGATATATGCATGTTTCATCGGTTTTATTGATTCGATAATGTGCGATATATTGTATATATTTAAATATTGAAAACAATTGTTATGAACAGTCAATAATGGAATCAAATATCATCTCTACGCATTCAGGGAGAGGCCTCGGTGACCGATAAGGGTGTATATTATCACATCTATGATTCAATATATAAGTTGTGTCAAAAGGTCTGTATGAAACGCTAACGTAAAGTTCTGAGGTGTAGCCCAGTTTATCTTAATCCAAAAGTTGATAGTTTCCTATATACAGGGTCTCAAAATATTTTTTTTTTAAATATTTATGTTAATAATGGCTTAATTTGTATTTTGAGTTTTTTAGGATGAGAAATCAAGATTTGATTACCGTTTCGATGTATATTGTCTACATCTAAAGCTTAATCATTTTTTTGTGGAGTGGAGTAAAACAGATACGTACATCTGAAAACGATGCATGCACTCCTATTAAAAATTCTACTGACTTGCAATCTGACAATCAGACAACTTCTGAAATCTCAGAAGAGGCCATGTCAGAAGGAAATAAAGAAAGTGATTCCATTTTATCTGAAAATCCTCACTGAAGTATTAGTCGATAAACTAATTTGCTCATCTATGGACATAATTCCACTCCCAAAAGCATCTTTTGCCTGAAAAATATTAAACTGCAGTAAAAGTTTCAAAATAATTACAGACTCTTCCTATAAAAGAAAATTAGAGAAAGAAAAAGAAGATAGTAAGAAAAAATACTCAGGAGAACAAGCAAAACATTGCAGAAACCGCCATCAAAACCAAAGAAACCACCAAAGAATAAGAACAAGATGTGGAGATGCCCTGGTTGCCAGGAGAATTATGAGGAGCCAATTGTTGAAGACTGGATTCAGTGCAGCTTGTGCACTATATATATATATATATATATATATATATATATATATATATATATATATTCTCACAGGTGTGATGTGTTATCGAAGGTTTTCGGGCATCCCGTGAATGTGTTGAGTCCCTCTCAGGGCTGTAAGGCAGCTGACGTTTCGGTGCAATCTCACTTATCATTCTCAGAGCTCACTGTACGGCGTATGTGGGTGAAAGGCGACTTGGGTGTACGTGGGGTGCGTTCGTTGGCTGGATGGTTCTGGCCAATCAGGTTGCGAGTTCTGCTACATGTCATCGGCCCTGTTGCCAGTGTTTGGGGTCGTGTTGCCGAGTTGTGATCCGTTTCTTTACTACCTACTACTGGTTGATGTTTCGCAAGCAGATTTTTCCGAGTATTAGGCAATCGTTGGCTATCATCTTTGGTATTTAAGTTGTTGGGCCTCTTTGTAATTTCGACGATTTCCCTTATAAGTCTTGTGGACAGGTTTTCAACATCTCGATAGCTTTTTTGTTCCTGAGAAGTTTTATCTTATGTCCTGTGTTTGTCAGTGCAGAACAAAATGTTGTTTGCTTGAAAGCGTTTATATGTTCGTCTCTTCTGGCGCTTAATTTACAGTTGGTTTGGCTTACGTAAGATGAGCTGCATTCTCTGCAAGGAATTTCGTACACTCCCTGCTTTTCTAGAGGAATTTTTTCTTTAGGTGTTGGCAGGTCTTTTACTTAACGGTCTGTGGTGAAAATGGTTTCAATGTTGCATCTCTTGAGAATTTTTGCGATTTTGTCTGTGGTACCTCTGACATAAGGAGCAAAAACTTTGGAGCTATTTTCTTGATTTTCTCGCGATTTTTCGGAGCAAAGCGTTTGTTCTTTGGAGCCTATTTTTTGTTAAGGCGTCTTGCAGTATGTTCCTTTCTTTGTGGGAATTTTCTTGATCTGTAAGAGATAGCGATCGAAACGCAAGTGATTTGACTACGGTGGTGACGTGAATCGGCGTTGAAGTATCTGTTGGTGTGAGTGGGTTTTGTGTAGACAGTGTGCGAAAGCAAGCCATCCTCTTTTCTTTTCAGTAGAATATCAGAAAAGGTAGTTTTCTTGCCTGTTCTGTCTTCATGGTGAATTTGATTTTTGGGTGTATACTGTTTATGTAATCTAGGAAATTTTTAAGATTTTCTTCTCCATGTTGCCAGATAACGAACGTGTTCGTCTACGTAACGCAGCCACAGTCGTGGTTTGTTGAGGAGGTCTGTAAAACCTTTAATTCGAAATCTTCCATAAATAAATTAGCGAGTGCAGTTGATTGTGGCGATCCCATAGAAGTTTCCTCGACTTGTTTATGTTGCTGACCTTTATAAGTAAAATTGGTGTTAGCGAGGCAGTGTTCAGCTAATTTGACGATATATTTTGGCAGATTGTATTTGTTTTCTATTACAAAAAGCACTTCTTTGACTGGTATTTGCGTAAAAAGTGATGCTACGTCGAAACTAGCTAGAAAATCTTTTTCTTGTAAACACATGTTTTTGATTATTTCACAGGGTTGGAGAATAGTGGCTAGATGTTTTGCTACTGCCTGAGTTGGGGAGCCAACAGAGCTTATTATTGGTCTTAAAAGGTCTCCGGGCTTGGTGTGATCTTCAGTTTATACTTAATAACGATTAGAGATACAACCTAACCGAAACGTCGTAAAAATAAATAAAAATAAAGACAATGCAAGTCCGACAACCACATTTTAGTCAATCTTCAACATTGTCTACAACCTTCAAACAAAGAACTGGAAGGTCATCACTTTGACGACGGCGAAGGTGTAGAAATGTTTGTGCGCAACTGCTTACAGACGTGATCAGATTTATTCTTTGATGACGGAATTAAAATACTTCCGATTCGGTGGGAAAAATGTGTGAATGAAAGAGGAGATTATATAGAAAAATAAGCTGTATTCAAAATTTTGTTTACTGCACCAATAAATGTACTAAAAAAAGTTTGCTCTCGTATATCTTTTTTGCATAAAATATATCGAGGAATGAGAATTTTTAATTAGAAATTTAATATACCGAGGCTCATCCTAAAGAACCCCACAGTAACAAATTAAATGTAAATTAAGGTGTTATTAAGATAAATATTTACAAAAAAGTTTAAAAAAATTATGACTTCGACACTCTGCATTTTGGAATCTATCAACTTTAGGACTAAAGTAAATTGGGCTAGATCCTCATATAGCGTTTGTACAGATGTTTTGGAGACACCTTGTATATGGTACTTTTGACAACTTCTGAGCAAAAGTAAATATAGTTTTTATTCCCACACTTGGAGTAGATAGCTTTTATGAAATTTTAATCCTGATATAAAGTAGTTATGGTGAAAATTACATATTATTAAAAGTCTTGTTTCCAATATTCAAAATGTCATTAAAAAATCCTTGTACTATATATATATATATATATATATATATATATATATATATATATATATATATATATATTCAATTTCGCTTATAGAGATGTAGTTACAAATAAAATAACAATAGACGTTGCCATAAAAAAACAATCACTTTGCGTTAAACACATTTATAAATAAGATTTTGTTTAGTGTTACTACTTTTTTGGAGTTGAAGTAAGTAGAAAAAAGTAATAATATAACCAAACGCCACTGAAAACCTCAGATATTTTCCTTTAATAAAGAAAAAAGATAAATTGTTTTGTTTTAGACAGCAAAATATCCTTAAAATATATACCAAATCTAGAGAAAATTTTCCTCGGCACATCCGAAAAAGCGTAATAAAGTTTATGACAAATAAACATTTTTAATAAACTCGGCAGTGTTAGTTTTGGAGTATTTTTCACGTTGTTTTAAAAAAGTATTATATAATTTTTTTTCGGGGGCAAAGCAGTATTATTTATAAACGAGAAAAATGAGGGTAATTTGTATATTTTTCTTATAAATATGTATTTCTGATAAGGTAAATATTTTTATATAACTTTTATTAAAAATTGTTTACTTACAAAAGTTAAGTAAAAAATTAATTTCTGTTTCAAAATACACTTTTATTTTCCATATTGTTTACTGTTTTACAAGATGCCTAAAACAAGATTTTTTTATTCCTTTATTTTAAAAGATTATATTGAATATAGGTTGCTTCGTGTGAAATAAACAATGTGTTAATGATCTAAACATTACGACTGACCTGTATAAATAAAAAGTACAATGAGACGATAGGAAACCTCATTTAGGACATATTATACAAAATAATATATAGAAAAATTTGTGAAATTTTAAGGTTATTTTTGTCTTTAATTTTGAGAATAAACATTACTAATTTGCAAAGGTCTGTATTTATATTTTAAGGATATTCTGAACATTCTAAAAAATAATATTATATCAATAAATATAGATGCACTCACAATACAAACACACCGTATGATAACGAATACGTACCGTAGTGGGTTTCCTTCTTCTTCATGTGGTCCTGCAAATTCGTGGACGAAATATCTGCAGGAGGTGTGGGGAGCGGTGGGGGGTGAGGGGTCACCTCTACCATTATTGAGCAGTCTGACCCTCTGTAGCCCATCTCGCAATAGCACTTGTTTTCGTTTGTGCAAGACTGCAGAAATTAAATTTTGTTAGATAAACGCAGACTTTGAATGCAATATTAGTGAATATCATTACACCTTTTCCATATAGGCCTCCTCTTCGGAGATATGGGCTCCCAAAGAGCTGCAGTGGAATCAGGTTTTTTACACATACTATCCAAAAAAGTGTTGTGAACTACTCACAGCTGCAGGAACGGACTAGCTGTGACACTCATGATCCCTTTTTTTTTACGCCCTGTATGGTGAAAACAACCTTTTTTTTTACATACCTTTAACTATTGACTAAAAATTAAGCACTCTTCATTCATGTCGCCATTTCTAACTCTTTTCGAAAAAACGTCATTTTATTTACATTATGTATTTGGCATACTTCGATAAAAGATACATCTTTGTTCCTATCAAATGTTCAACCTTCAACCTTTTGATAAAAAAAAATGCGATCTAAAATTAGAGTTTAACTCTTTAGTTAAAAATGTCTAATTCTGTGAATTGCAGTTCGACCTAGGTTCGCAAAAAATGTGCATTTTATTTTATTGGCACCAAAAACAACGTATTGTTGTTGCAAACATTGCTAGGTACAAAAGAAATGAATATCCTTCATTTAAGAACTTGTCAACTTTCACATCGCTGACACACTGATTCTATACTTGGATATTAATTTACTGATTTTTGGATTTCGTGGTGAAATTAATTGTGATATCATTCGAAATATGGAATACACGTTTATTACGTATGCATCTGATGTGTGGTCTTGCATCTTGCAATTCTTTGAAAGCCAGGAGGATATATCATGGCAGATATCCTAGTCGTACTTTTCCAAATCAGAAAACGAGTTGACCAACCTCTAAGGAAGAATGGTAGGCTAGGAAATTTTGAGTAAAGAAGTACTGATGCTGGTCGGGAAAGAACATTATGTACGTGCCATTAGAGGAAAATATTTTAAATGCTGTAGACGACACTTCTTCAGCGAGCATTCGAAAATTATCAGCGCAGTTTAATACGTTCGAAACAATAGTACATGGAGTTCTTCAAGAACAGCTATATCCATATTATTAGAAAAAAGTGCATGAACTGATTCCTGAAGATTTTCCCCGTAAAATGCAGTTTGCAAACTGGTTATTGGATCAGCAATGAAATAATGTAAACTTCATCAGCACTATTCTCTTCAGGGATGAAGTAGGGTTTACCAAAATGGTATCATAAATTTACCCAATTCACATGTATGGGCTGATGAAAATCCTCATGCAACTAATATTTCGCATCATCAATATCAGTTCCAATCAATTAATGTCTGTGCAGGAATCATTGGTAATTTTTTGATTGGATCATTCTTACTGCCGGCACGACTGAATGGAGAAATTTATTTGGAGTTCCTTCAGAATGCTTTTCACGTTTTAGTAGAGCACTTACTACTTGAAACCCACCGAAACATGTACTACATGCACGATGGGCCACCACCTCATTTCAGCGTTGCTGTGCGGGAGCACCTGAATAACGCCTATCTAAAACGTTGAGTAGGGAGAGGAGGATCTATTGCCTGGCCTCCTCGATCTCCTGACCTAACGCCGTTGGATTTTTACCTGTGGGGACACCTCAACACCTTGGTGTATTCCATTCCGGTCAATAGTAGGGAGGAATTTCTACGAAGAATCACGTTTCATTATGATCAAGTAAGGAACAATGCTGAGTTAAAGTGGAGGGTACAGCAGTCCTCAATTCGTCGTGCCCGCGAGTGTATCAGACTTCACGGAGCCCATGTTGAGCTCTCTTACGAAGTTTTTAACGAAGCAGTTAGTTTAACTCTTTATTGAAACCATGGTGCCAGGAGAAAATTCTTCTTTTTCATATTCAATCCGACATAAGTTAGGACTAACAGTGGAAATAAAATGTTAAAAAGTTTTTTCGAGAACGGTTAGAATTAGCGACACGAAAGAAGAGTATTTAATTTTTAGTAAATAGTTAAAGGTATGTAAAAAACGTTGTCCAAAGTTCTTATCATACAGGGAGTAAAAAAATGAAGTCATGAGTGTCACAGCTAGTCCGTCCCTGTAGCTGTGAGTAATTCACAACACTTTCTTGAATAGTAATTTCAAGGGTCTTACCTGGTATATATTATATTAAAAAAAATAGAAATATAACAGGAGGCGTATACGAAAAAAAAGTTGATATGAACTTGTAGTATCCTTTTTACGTGTTTTTTTTTATCACTTCTTTAAGTTACCTGACGTTGTTTTCGAATACCCTGTATAGCATAAAAAATAGTGCCGAATAGAAAATTAACTGCCGAACAGTTTATTGTTTAATAGAGGAAGGATAAATGAACCAAAATTTAACTGATTTTGAGTGAATTAAAACAATGTATTTCTATAAAGGTGTCTTGATACGCCATTGCAATTAATTTATAAATTTTATGAATACTAAGTTTAAAATTTAAATATAAGGCATCCAGAAGTTCCAACTACACCGCCAATTTTACTATTAAGGCCTTTTCTCATTTATGGGTGCCCACCCCGAGTTTTGTCATCCGAAACCCATCAGCTGACGGTTTTCGACGTCATGGTTGAAAGATGCCAGCTTGTTCACATATACGACTTTTTTGACTAGGGTTATAATTTCTAGTAATTTTTTGTTTTGTACTTTTGGTATCATTTTTTTACATTGTTGAGACGCGAAACGCCAACGTTCTGTTCTATATTTTATTTGTGTATTATGTGTTTTATTTGTCTTGTAAACGTTACTTTTTATAAAAAATGGATATCCAGGAATTAGTACTCATATCAATTATTTGCGGAGCAGCAGTTCATCTATTACCTAAGCAATGTCGGTGGTGGGTTCGCCCTTGGCTACAGCAGAACAAAGGAAATTTTACTAATATCACTATGTCCACGACATCAGGCTGACAATCATGTTTCTACGGATTTTTTTCAAAAACTTTTTACTCAAGACCCACAGTCGTGATGCACAAGTGTGAACGGAAAAACTCGCGGGTCTTTAACCAATGCCATGAAACTTGGGTTGGGCACCCGTAAGTGAGAAAAGAACTTTAGATTTTCTTGCATTCTGTGTTTTTGTGATTTTGCGCTTTAAATCAATCTCTGAAGATATTTTTACTAATTAATTTCTATTGACTTACCCCATGACCAGAACACTCCTTAGCGTTATTATTAGTAGGACATTTTTCTTGCGTGATATGTGGAAACATACTGATGCATGTCTGATTCAGACAAATAAGGTTTTCTCCACACGGGGTACCGTCGCGCACCAAACCAAGGGCTGGTAGATTGTCGTTGTCAGTTGATGCTTTTAAAGTAGATCTAAAAAGAAAATGGTTAATTTAAATAAACTTATTTATTTAAGTCATATGAGGGTAGTCGTTTATATTTCGGGTACTGACAACATTGGCGTTGATAGCTGCCATCTGACATATCAAATAACCTTATCAAATTGGTTACCAGTAAAGTTTTTTGTAACTGGGATAAGTTATAGTTCTCGCCGTACAGATGAAAAGTATCATGACCGCAACCCTCAGAAATTAAAAGTTTGGAAAGTATCAAGGGGGGGGGGGGTTAATGCATCAAAAATCAACCCTAACCTTGTAACTACTGTGTACCGTTTTGACACTAGGGTTGAGCTAACTTGGCAATCTGTTTTCAACGCCAGCCACGGGCAACATCTGTCGAAAGAGTTCTTGATGATTCCTCTGACCATTATTTGTGATATCTTTTCAATTTTTTTACGAAGACCATATAATATTACTATGAGTTGACTTTGGATTTGCATTAAATCCGAAAATGCGTGGACAAGCCTATTTGAGAATACCTTTTACGATACTCTAACTTTTGCAGAGAAATCTAAACTTAAGTATTATATTACAATGAGTTGAACTCTCAAACCCTTCTCATTAGTTAACTCCATGGTAAAGGTCAATATACTCTTTATTTTTTGCAGAGAAATTTTGACTTTCATATTACAATGAATTATACTTTCAAACCACACCTACTAATTACTAAGTTGGAGTTAATTTTTGATTCGTTAACTCCTTCCTGTTTCTGAAACTGTTAAAGTAATAGTACGTTGTTAATGTTAAAAGCCAAGAGAAATCCTTTGACCATTATCTACATTCCTTCAAACTCTCTCACGAAGACCACAAAGTATAATACGGAGTTTACTGTCAGATTTCACCTGTTTGGTCAAGGATGATATTAACTATGTGAGCAAGAGCAATGACACGTTGGTAAAGGCGGCTATGAGAAGTCCTGTGAATATTATATATACTCTTTTGAACAATTTTACGAAAAACATGATGTAATGAGTTGAACTGACCTTGAAAATGTGTGATCAAGATTGAAATTAACACTGTAATCAAGCTCAAGCTCATCCTAGAATACTCTTTTACGATAGCATGATTAGGAAGACTAACAACTTTAGATAATGGCATATTAGGGGAAGAAGTGGAAGCAAATCCGTATCGCACAATCAAGGAACTATCAAACACTTTTAACCAACAAATAAAAAACGAAAGCTTTCACGGCTTTGGTTAAGTTAAAGATCATGGTTTTTGGATTTAGACCGTGTCAAATTAGAGCTATTATTCGATGTTTCACCTATGATTGGACGAGGCATCTTCAGTGATCTCTACTCCAAGAGATTAGAACATTGAATGACAATCGAGGAGTAACAGCCAGGTATTTATACACGACTGGTGCTCAGCGTTACAATCGATTTTCACGTGTGATGTAGACTGTAACCTGCATCTCTATTAATATTATTTGGATATTTGCATATTTCGATTGATTCTCTAATTTTACATTTTACGTTTAAAGAAATCAGGCACTGATGCTAGCACCTTAGTTTCTTTTACATTAAAAGAGTGACCTAAGCAATGCTGGTGTGCAGCTACTGCAGATTGTACAATTTGTTTCTTTTTTATACATCTTTCATGTTCCTTAAGCCTAGTGGATATAGACCGTTCTGTTTCACCTATATACACTTTACCACAAGAGTAAGGTATCTTGTAAACGCCTACATAATAGGTAAATATCTGGCGAAACTTTTCTATCCCTTTATAGGGAAAACCGAATCCTATGTTAAAAACTCTGGACACTTTGTCCAAAGATTAAAAACCATCTAATTAAAGCCCGGAGATATATTGGTCAGTTTTGATGTAGAATCCCTGTACACAAATGTTCCTGTAGATGATTCACTTTCCATAATATCTGACATATTACGAAACAACAACATGGACTCCATCCAACTAGGTGGATGTCTGATGTCCACTTATTTTACTTTTCAAGGAGCTTTCTACGAGCAAACTTCGGGAGCAGCCATGGGATCTCTGCTGTCACCTGTGGTAGCTAACATCTTCATGGAAGTTTTTGAAGATAACGCCCTGTCTTTTGCTCCTCTAAAACCTAAATTTTGGTGTAGATATAAGATGATAAGTTCATAGTTTGACCGCATGGCGCAGATAAACTCCATAATTCCATGGATCATTTAAATCAATAACACCCTAGCATAAAATTCACAATGGAAACTGCATCAAATGATGGCCTTCACTTTCTTGATGTACTAGTGCAAAGGAAAGAGAATAACAAATTGTGTACTGTGTACTGAAAACCAATAGATAAAAATCGATATCTCAATGTTCCGTCACACCATCATCCTTCTCAAAAACAATCCGACATAATCTCTTTGGTATATAGAGCACTTTCAATATATGACTAACAATCACTAAAATCAGAAACAGAAAAACTGACGAACGCTCTGAGAGGCAACGGATATTGCGTTGAAGATATAAGACGTTCTATTAATAAATATAAAAACCTAACTAGACAAAATGTCATAAATGAATCTCTTATGAACAGTGTGGTCTTATCTTACATCCACGGAACTACCGACAAGATTGCCAGATTGCTTCGAAAATCAAACATTTGGACAATTTTCAACACATGTAAGATATCTTGTTCCTGTGGTAAAGTGTATGTAGGTGAAACAGGACGGTCTATATCCACTAGGCTTAAGAAACATGAAAGATGTATAAAGAAGAAACAAATTGTACAATCTGCAGTAGCTGAACACCAGCATTGCTCAGATCAAACTTTTAATGTAAAATAAACTAAGGTGCCAGCATCAGTGCCTGGTTTCTTTAAACGTAAAATTAGAGAATCAATCGAAATTTGTAAATATTCAAATAATATTAATAGAGATGTAGGTTACACTCTACATCACACGTGGAAATCGATTGTAATGTTGGACCATAGTTCGCTGAGCTCCAGTCGGGTATAATTACCGGGCTGTTGCTCCTCGTTAGTCATTCAGTATTCTAATCTTGTGGAGTGAAGATCCCTGAAGATGTCTCGTGCAATCGCAGGCAAAACGTCGGATAATAATTCCAATTTGACATGATCTAAACCCAAGAACCACGATTTTCACTCCTAACCAACCTTAGTCGACAATCTAAGAACATTTGCAGCAGATTGGTAAAGTAAGCAGATCAGGTATTTGGATATATAATCTATCCGATGAAAACAAAGCTAACCGGTCTACCACATACAATTTATTGCTTTAGCAACACAATATAGACGGATTTTTTGATCACTTGATTACCAGAGATGAAAAATGGGTTCTTTATGATAATCCAAAACGCAAAAGGCAGTGACTCTCTCCCTATACCCCCAAAAAGGCGTTTTTGTGTGTTTGATGGAGTATTCCTAGGTCGTTCATTTTGAAGTGCTGAAACATGGGAGAACTGTGAACGTAGATCTTTACTGTGAACAATTGTATAGAGTAAATCAATCTTTAATTGAAAAGTGCCTAGCGATTGTCAACCGAAAAGGCGTTATTTTGCAACACAATAATACAAGACCGCATTGCGCAAGACAAACCCAGGAATCAATTAATGAATTGGGATGGGAGGTATTGCTTCACCCATCATACTCGCCTGATATTGCGCTACCGGATATCTATTTATTCCGCTGATTATAACATTTTCTAAGTGGCAAAAAACTGGAAAATTTGGATGATATCGAAAATGCCGTCTCCAGATATTTTGCTCAAAAACCAATTGATTTTCGTTGATCTGACAAACTATGGTCAATACTTCTTTATGGTGTAGAGGGTTGGACATTAAAGACAAGCGCTATCAATAAATTGGAGGCTTTCGAGATGTGGATATACAGAAGAATCCTTAAGATATCATGGACAGCGAGAATGACCAATGAAGAAGTTCTATCACGCATTCGGAAAGAACGTGAACTATTCAACATAATCAAGAAAAGAAAGACGGCCTACCTTGAGCACATCATGCGAAATGAGAGATACTAATTCCTACAGTTGATGATTGAAGGCAAGATCTAGGGTAAGAGAGGAATTGGAAGAAAGAAGATGTCCTGGCTCCGTAATATCAGACAGTGGACGGGGTTGCACGATATTCAGACACTGATACACACCGCGAGAAACAGGGAAGAAATGGAAAATGTAATCGCAAACATCCATTAGTGGATATGCATTTGAAGAGGAAGAAGAAGAAGATTTGACATTGAAAATTTGCACACTAGATGGAAAAATATGGTTGACAACTTGTTAAAAATGTATCTATTTGAATTTAATGTAAGAAAATACATTACTTTCCGGACCCTCTAATAATTGTGTAGAGTACACACGTCTCTTAAAAAACAAGAAGAGCATAGTGGAGTATAACATTTTGTTGAAAAGGTATAATTTCTTTTCCACGCGTTCATATCAATTCTGACAAACAATTGTATTGTTTGGAATAAACTTAGTCTAAAATCTATTTGAATCGTATATAGATTATAAGTTTTTGACCTCGTACAAATTAAAATACGAATTTAAACATTTCAAAAGTAAATAACATCATATTTTATTCATTATGCTCTATAGAATCCGAAAAATATAAAAGCTACTAAAATATTAACCTTTGACATTTGAAACAGATAGAGATAAAGCGGATGCGTTTTGTAACTAAAAATGTGGAAATCATTATTCGTGAAATCCATTTTAAAAGATGAAAATAAATTCCATAGAGAAAAGGATAGAAATTCCCTGATGTGTGCTGTGTAGTAATATTTTAAAGATATTTGAGGGTAGGAATTTTTAACAAGAAAGTGTTTATTTGTCTTGCAGTTTTACCAAACTTTCCAAATAACTTTTGGACTATACTACAAATAGATCGCTTGAAGATAAACAAAAATTTAAAATTTGTTTACGCGTTTAACTTCACACAATCTTTCTTTATTCAAAATAAATAATTTGTACTGATGTAGAAAGTTTGTACGATATGAGATTCTACCTGCCCACCTTTCTAAAATAATTGAAATACTAGTTAAAGGAAGATTAACAAATTTTCTTAGCCAACATAACATTCTGTCTGAATGTCAGTTGGGTTTTCAGACTTCCAAGAACACTACGGACGCAGTTTTTTCTTTTTTAGAGAAACTCTACATCAGCTTGAATGAGGGCGATGTCGCGGCTGCGGTCTTCTGTGACTTGTCAAAGGCGTTCGATTGTGTGAATCACGAAGTACTTTTGAGTAAGAGGAGTGGCATTAAATTGGTTTGCTTCCTATCTTTCGAATAGGCAGCAAATGGTTAAGTACGATGGAGAATTTTCCACTCTCTCTTCTCTGAGTTGTGGCGTCCCACAAGGTTCTGTTCTTGGGCCTCTGCTCTTTCTTTTATAAATAAATGACCTGACCAAGATTGATATCCGAGGAACATTTACATTATTTGCAGATGACGCAACAATTTTATGGCATGGTTGTGATTTGAAACATATTATCGAGTGTGACTTGATTAGAGTTAATAAATGGTGTGCCGCAAATTGTTTAAGTTTTAATTTTACTAAAACCAACGTAATAAGTTTCAAATTTACCTGTGATAGTTTAACTTTGAATAATCATTTTATAGAGAATAAGCTAGTGACTAGATTTTTAGGTATACTTATTGACGATAAGTTGAAATTTACTGACCACATAATGGCATTAAATAAGAAGTTGACTGCCGGGTGTTATGCGGTACGAACAGTGTCAAGGGAATTATATTCAAATGTGGCTAGAACAGTGTATTTTTCGTTGATTGAATCTCATTGGAGATACAGAATTACCTTTTTGGGGATTCTGTAGTCGGCAGTTATTAAATTCGATTCTTGTCTTACAAAAGCAAGCAGTGCGTTATTTATTTAATGTAAAAATGGAGGAGCATTGTAGGCCTTTATTTATTCAAGGCAAAATATTAACAGTGATAGACATTTTCATCATGGAAATAGTGGGACTGATTCTTAAAAAATATAAAAATTATTCACCTCCAAACCCATATAATACACGTAATAATGGCCTGCCATTGCCCATTCCTAGGACTACTCTCACTAAACAGTCTCTTATTTTTGAGGGAATTAAAATATATAACAAAATTCCTCTGAAGTATAGAAATATTATGGATGATAAACTGCTTAGGAAAAAACTTAAGTTCTTTCTTGTGACACGACCGTATTATTCACTGGAAGAATATTTTACAACATTTTTAACAAGGTGTGTTTGTCCTTTTAAAATGTGTATAATGGTGTAATTTTATGGCTATTTTTGTCTTGTTTTAATTTATTTTATTTGACTGTAAACTTTTAAATTAATTTAGTATACATTTGTTTTATTTTATTTTAGGTACCTGTTTTGTTAATTATGGACTTTTGTTTATTTATACTGTTTATTTTGATTACTCACTTTAATCATGTGTTTATTGTTATCATTGATCTCAGTTTTTTATTGTGTATTTCTTGTGTTGAATATGTTTTTGTTTATATTTATTTTTAACTTGTTCTGCATAGTGCTTTGTAAACAAGATTGATTTCTTTACAACAATAAAGCTTATTATTATTATTATTACCTGAAAAGTTGAGAGCGCGGGGATGTAAAAAATGTTTGTACTAGGTTTCGACTAATTCAAAAAGGTCATAAAGCGAAATCTATATGTTGAAGGTCTTTTGATTTTTGCGCAGAACAAATTTCGATAATGAAAAAATATTATACTATTAGATTGTCAGTGATTGGAGTAAGGTGAATACAATTTCCAAATTCCTAAATCTAAAAGAAGAAAACGTGGTAAAAAGAAAGTTGATAAGAACAATCAAGAATTAAACAATTGATAGAAATTCTACCGCCAATCGTATTAAGAGACTAAAGGAACTAAGACCAAGTGCTTACCAAACCGCAGAAATAATCAGATAGGCCGTGAGTATTCAAAGAGAGAATCCGGAGAAATCAAGATATATCTAAATATTTCAAAAGACTACAATGCTCTAAGAAAAATACTTGGTACAACAAATACCCAATAGCATACATACGTATCACACAAAGAAAGGCCTCTATATATTGTTTTGAGGGCGGTTTTTGAATCCCTTTCAATAGAAGATATAACCTTCATTCAAAAGTCTTTCACCCCATGAAAACCATTAGATGGCACTATATAAATAAGGATCCCATGCTCACGATACTCATTCTATTACCTAATGCTGAAAGACACATTTACAATGTTAATGAAATAATGGGTAACAAAATAAAAATGAAAAAACAACATCAAAAAGCGAAAACATTCCAGTGCCACAATTGCCAATTTTTTGGATATGCAGCTGATGCCTGCAAAGTCCAATCTGGTTGACAGGAATGGGAAGCTCACCATCGGTCAGACTGCATAAACCTAAAGGACAACCTACTTTGCTGCACTACCTGTGGCGAAACATATCCATATTCCTGCAGAGGGTACCCAAAACGGCTACAGACACCAAGAAATGTCAAGAAATCCAACTCATTACAGACCTCAGCAATACACACATGTCAAGCACAGCAAGCCGTTCTCCAGAACATTGGTACAATCCCGCAAAATACCGACACACTAATGATTCATTAGTCATTCGAAGTCAAGACGAATCAATTTCAAAGGTCTATTTGCAACTGTTTAAGAAAACAGATGCATAGAGACATCCATGAACAAACATCATAGAGTCATTCAGGACATGCTGCCAAATATAACATGGCTAAAAGCAAAATTCACCCATCAAAATAGAATAGAGAAAGGAGTTGATACAAGAGTAATTTCTGTATCGCATAGCCAAAAATCCTTGTCTCTTTAACAATTCAACCCATAATCGGGTAAAGTAGTACAGTTTCAGGAGTTATTTAGGAGTTCTTCCCAGTTCTTGATACACGAGTAATTTGTTACTGACGACCTGTGTTCGTAAAGCCGAGAATTCCTGTTTAATACAGAGTGTCCCACGTGTCAATGAGAGTGTTGTAGAACGGATATGTCGGTAACATCTTACCGGCATGTTCCGATGAGAGGTTGATTCAAATATCAGTTCCAAGTATAGAAAAGCAAGCAGAAGGGTATCTGGGGCAGACGCCGGCGGACTCAGTGATGAATCAACCGCCGGCGCCGAGGACGAGACACTCATACTTTTAGTGGTTGAAACTTAGTTTGAAATTATATGTCTTTAACATCGAAGGCATTATCGCAACATGGCGCTCGAGCAAGGACGACGACGATGACAGGGGTTAAGTCAACGTGGGCTTTGATTAAGCCTGGACTCGACAATAAAGATCACTAAGCATGTACGGTCTACATTTCCTATCAGACCCGTATTTTTTATACATCAAGATTGTATGAGCCTTAGAGGGGAGAGGAACGGATATGTCGGCATCATCTTACCGGTATGTTCTGATGAGAGTTTGATTCATAGCATAGGCCTGTGTATACAAATCGGCATCATTCAGTTCACTCAACAGGCTGTCCACTACAAGGCTCCACAGCAAAGGCGACAGCACTCCTCCCTGTGGACAGCCCCTACTTGACAGTGCTTTAACAGTTACATTGTTAAGCTCAGCATATATTATTCTCTGAGTTAATATTGCTCTGATCCATGCGACTACTGTCGGTTCAGAGATTCGCCGTTGTAGAGCATTGCATATCGAATCGTGAGACGTGTTGTCGAATGTCCCCTCGATATCGATAAAGGTACCTAAGGCAGATCGTCCACCCAACAGCGCGCTTTCGACTCTTGTGACGAGTCGAAAATTTAATATAATGCATCCTTAAGAGACGTGTGCTCCTCTTGCTCAGACATGATGCTGGTAACAGCCAATCTGCTCTGGCGAGCTAAACCGATTTACTCTAATCCACTTTACATCCCCACCCAATATATATCAAGACGTCACGTTACTCACTTCACCTAGGGAGCGTTAAAAAGAAAAGTCCGGTTAATATTTGATTCGCCCTCGTATATAGATGTTGTTTAACCGTTGTTACTTTTACAATCTTACAACAAGTATTTGACTTACTTGCATTCATACTCCACGTTTTTTAAATTAGTAATAGTTCTATAAAATTGCTGATCGGGTCTTTCTATCACAGGATATCGTCCACCGAGCTGACACTGCAGTGAACCGCACCGGACATTTTCCGGAGTACACTTTAAAAAACCGCCGTTGCTGTCGCTACCACAGTGTCCGTGGATGGAACCTTTGGAGTTAAAAATTTCGAAACATTCTGGAGCGGCTGCTATACTACCTGCAAATAAAAAAAAGATTGTATCAATTTCTTAAATCTCAAACATTTTAACATTTTTAAAAGCATATATTGTTTGTTGCAAATTGAACATAAAATTAGAAGATCAATGTTTCAAAAGTACTACACTTTTACCCAAATTCTTAAAATTAATCAATGTTTATCGATTAACAACTAGTTCTTAATTTAAATGGGGCGTTTTAGAAAATAAAATGGCAGTAAACATTTACAGTCGGATTCACTAACATGATATAAATTTAAAACCATTCTAAATTGACAGCAGAGGGCTTAAACTGACAAGAACAACAATAAGTCAAGCAAGTCTTAAACCCTAAAAATACAAGCATAAAGAAATCATTTTGTTTTATTACTGAACCGGCGAAAATAAAGAACTTTATTTATTTTCGGGATAAAACTATTTCTCTTAAATACGAGGATGGTTCGATGGCCTGATAAAGAAACCAAAAGATTTTTGAAAATGTGTTTATTTAATTTTCAACATGATCGCCTTTTACTTCAATACATTTAGACCAACGATGTTCTAACATTTTAATACCCGTATGTATAATGCGATTTGTCCAACTCTGCAAAATAAGCGGTTGTCGCTGCTTTGACCTCGTTATTTGAAGGGAATTTTCGTCCAGCGAGCCATTTTTCAAGATTGGGAAGCGAAAGTAATCGCTGGGAGCCAAATCCGGTGTATATGGCGCATGTGGAAGCACTTTGAAACGTAGGTCATGGAGTTTTGCAGCAACAACCATAGATTTGTGTGCAGGCGCGTTATCCTGATGAAAGAGCAATTTTTGGCAAGATGTGGACATTTAGATTTAATCACATGCTGCAAATGGTCCAGTAGTGAAGCGTAATACTCCCCGGTGATGGTCTTGCCTTGTTCTAAATAGTCTATAAGCACCACGCCATGTGAATCCCAATAAACTGTTGCCATAACTTTTCCTGCAGACGGAACCGTTTTTGCTTTTTTTGGCGCACTTTCACCTGCCCTCACCCACTATTTAGACTGCTGCTTTGTCTCTGGGTCTAATGGTGAATCCATGTTTCATCTACAGTTATAAAACGTCGAAGAAACTCAGCAGGATTGCGTCTGAATAAGTCTAAACATTTTTGCGAAGTGTTCATTCTAAGGCGTTTTTGGTCGACTGTTAACAAATGCGGAACCCATCGCGCAGAAAGCTTTTTCATGCCACGAACATCATGTAAAATGTAGTGGACACGATCTATCGAGATGTTTGCTATACCAGCAAGCTCTCGTACTTTTAGTCGGCGGTCATGAAGATGACATTGTGAACTTTTGTGACAATTTCGTCAGTTGTAGCGATTATTGGGTGTCCCGAGCGCTCATCATCTTGAACTGATGTACGACCACGATTAAATTCAGCAGCCCATTTTTTTATTGTCGAAAACGAAGGAGAATCTAACTCATTTTTAATGTCTGTAGGAATTAACCCCTTAAAAACAAAGTACTTTATAACCGCTCTAACTCCAATTTTATCCATCTTTCACAAAATATCGAACCTTATGTGTTCACTCGATCGCCACACAGAAGCAACTGAACGCAAACATCTGAAACTTTGCAGGGCGTCATCTCAAAGTTAATGCTTACAAAATATTATAGTTATTTGATCCTACTAGCGCCCCCTCTGTTTCAGGCCGAGAACATATTGAACCATCCTCGTATTTCAAGGCTTTAACGCAAGGTTTTTCTCGTTAATGTAAGAGTTTATTTGTTGACATATGGATTATAAATTATGACAATATCATGAGCAAAATAAAACTGGCCGACTATAAAATTTAAATTTCATGGCAACTAGATCTGGTTTAAATTTTAAATCTTCTTAGTGAATCTGGCTGTTGAATTCTTAATGAATACCAAAATTGAGTTATCAAATTAGACAAGAACAAATAATGTATCAACTTTGTAGTATCATTTTTGGCAAATTATTTATGGTTTGCAACGTTTCCTATTTTTTGAATTAGAGATGTAAAATTTCTTACCGTAGCCCCAAATATATTCACATTGCGACGATAATGTCGGACAAAACCCATTGAAACACTTTCCCATATCTTTCGCGTTTCCACACGGACTACCATTTTTCTTATATACATCAGCCGGACAATCGCCCGTATCCCCTGAACATTCCTCTGGAAGATCACATTCGTTTGTTGCCTCCCTACAGACGACTCCTTTATCCTATAAATAAGACAAATGTATATTTTTGTTACTAACAAAATGAAAAAAAAAAAAAAAATAGAACTAAGACTACAAAAACTTGAAGTCAGTATAACATATAACTTACAAATACACCTACCCAAGTGTAACTCAATGAAATAAATGAAACTTGGCATAAAAGTAAAACATTGAAAAATATTACACTAGTATTTTTTTGTAGCGGCTATAACTTACTTTTAAGGGTAAAAAAATCACTTTGACGGGTGGCACGTAAGCAAAGGAATAGCTAAAGGCTTCGCCAGGTATGATTTGTTTAGTAAATGTTAAGGCTTTACCTGAAGTCGTTTTCAACGAGAAATCAAATGATGACCTTGAAATTGACCTTGACAATATCCTTCATGATTGTTTAAAGCTTACCTTTATTTTTTAAAATCGAAACTTTTTTAACATTTGCAACTGAAAGAGCGGCAAATTTTACATCTAAATATGTTTTAAAATTTGACCTTCACAATAACCTTCATGATTATTTCAAGGTCGATTTTTTTCTCTTTCGTGACCATACGGTTTTGAACCAGAAATAATCGATTTAACTTGATATTTAGGACCATTAAAAGTTAATGACAGTAGCTTTAAAATATTTTTTGGATTCATAATCATTATTATCTACAAAAGTTTTATATATGTTAAAACTAATTGGCAATTATATATGTATATGTATATATGTATGTATGTATTTATGTATGTATGTATGTATGTATATATATATATATATATATATATATATATATATATATATATATATATATATATATATATATACATTTTGTTAATATTTTTCTGTAATATTTTCTTGGGTATAGGTTTTTTTCATTTGAAAATCAAAAGACGATAATTTTTCTGACATTTCGCTCTACATAGTGAGCTTCTTCAAAGTTATGGTATATTTTCTTTCATCTACAAAATTACAAATTTTTTTTATAAACATATATCTCAGGATTTGTTTTACACACCTATTACATTTATATTTTCAGGTTAATATTTAAAATTAATAAAAATGAACAGATTTTACAACAGTCTTAAAATTAAAACAAAACGATACAAAGGTTAAACCAGCGAAAACTATAAAATTAGTACATACCCTGAAAGTAGCTTCGTGTGTGTGTATGTGTGTGTTTAAAATAAATTCAATTATTAGAATCTTGGTCTGCAATTAATATGGGTAGATTACTTTTTATAACAGCAAAAAATAGGAAAAAATATTGTTATTTTTTTAATAACATTCTTTGGTTTACTTGAGTTTATACGAAATCGTGTCAAGCATCATTACATTATTTCTAATATTTATTATAGTGTCGCTTCAAGTATGTCATATTAAAAAATCAAATTTTAATTAATTTGACTTAGATTTTTATATCTTATTTGTCATTTACATCATTTTTATCTCTTTTTATATGTATCATTTCTTTGATGACTAATTTGTGATAATTTCTGTCTGTAACTAAAATGTGGGTGTTTTTAAAATCGAATTCATGCTTAGTTATTTGCTCATATTTACGTAAAGATGTCGATGCGTTTTTACTATACTTGTGTCCATTAATTCTATTTTCAAGATATTGTGTCGATATGCCAATGTATTTCTTAGGACAGTTTAGGCATGGAATTGCATATATTACGTTAGATCTTTTTTTGGTGGGAACTTGACTTTTTAATTTCGTAATGATGCTTGACACGATTTCGTATAAACTCAGGTAAATCAGAGAATGGTATTAAAAAAATGAAAATCTTTTTTCCTATTTTTTGCTGTTATAAAAAGTAATCTACCCATATTAACTGTAGACGAAGTTTGTAATAATTTATTTTTAACACACACACACACACACACACACAAAGCTACTTTTAGGGTGTGTACTAATTTTTATAGTTTTCACTATTTTAACCTTTGTATCGTTTTGTTTTAATTTTAAAACTGTTGTAAAATCTATTTATTTTTATTAATTTTAAATATTAACCTGAAAATATAAATGTAATAGGTGCGTAAAACAATTACTGAGATATATGTTTATAAAAAAAAATTATAATTTTGTAGATGAAAGAAAATATACTATAACTTTGAAGAAGCTCACTATGTAGAGCGAAATGTCAAAAAAATTATCGTCTTTTGATTTTTAAATGAAAAACCTATACCCAAGAAAATATTACAGAATATATATATATATATATATATATATATATATATATATATATATATATGTTATGTTGGATATTCTCACGGGTGTGATGTGTAATCACTGCCTTACAGTCCTGAGAGGGACTCAACACATACACGGGATGCCCGAAAACCTTCGATTACGTATATATATATATATATATATATATATATATATATATATATATATATATATATATATATATATATATATATATATATATATACAGAGTTATAACGAGGTACCCAGGGATTTACCTTATCGGCTTTAAGTTTTGAACCTACTTATATGAAATTTGAATATTTTATAGAGGCCATAAAGACTCATTAAACCATACTACAGTAGATGTTTAGATCATCAGAAAAGGATGGTTGTTATTTTCCCCAAAGTGAAGGGATAACACCCCATTTATTGAAGAGCCCTCTATCTAGGTGTTTTTTTATTTAAATAACTGGCATGCACTGAAAGCGTACTTCTTGTGTCTATTAAGTTGTTAAAAAAATACATTATTTTTATACTACACTTTTTAATAAAAATAATACAATTATTTTGAAGTTGCAGTGCCATTTCTAGCTGTTTTAAGCTGCTACGCTGTTTAGGAGAGGTTGCATATAGAAAGAACAAAAAAAAAGTACAAATCTTATGCTATAGTTGCTCTTCAAAGCTATTACTTTTGACATATAAAAAAAATTATGCTGATATTCGATTTGAAACAATTTATAACGTATACGCAAAAATTGGAAAGTGTGATTTTCAAAAAACAAGAAGTAGTACAATATCTACAACAATTTAACTCTGTTTTTAGGTTTTTCTCCCAACCACATATTCTACTACAAATACTAGGAGTTGTATTAATAAGAAATTGAAAACAAGAAGGTTACCTTCAGCTTGCAGTGTTCACAGCACGGTCCTGATGCACACTCTGCTTCTTTAGTGAGCTTGCAAGTGATGGGATCACAGCACGGGTCGACATTTCGACAATTGTCTATACTCCCGCAATCGCAGTCTTCACCCTCATCTACCTTGTTATTGCCACAGGTTCGTCGATCCTGATTAAGAGTAATGTTATTATACAACTGTTAAATAAAATAATTAAAATAAAACGAAATATTTCTTTTTTTTTTGTAGCTTTACTTTATACAACTACCTTTACTGAAATAAATTCAGAATACGGTTGAATAGTTCATATATTTGCATCAGAGATAAGTAGAAGCTTCAAATTATTATTATCAAGAGAATTTGTAGGCTATGTACTTGAGAAAGGAACTAAAAAGTGTTTTCATTGTTTCATACATTCAATTCACCATCAAATATGATAAAATCATAAAGTGCTACCAAATAAAGGGGTGAGTTTTTGAGATTAAGGTCTAAGGTAAGATTTGTCTACTGTTCAGTTTCTTGAGTTTTGCTCGAAAACTATACATTTTTTGTAGATACATGTTTACAGAAAATTTGTAAAGACATCCGAAGTATTTGTTGGAAATAGCAAAAAAGTAAAAGAGTTGAGTAAACCTGATAAAGTGTCGATGTAAAGCGGTGTTATCCAATTTCTCATTGCGTCAAAGTAGAGTTTAAAAAGAGTATTAAAACTAAAAGGTTAAGCAAATGCTTCTTTTCTAAATGTGCGACAAGGAAAGGTTATTTGTAGTAGTATTTCGCAAAAACTCCCGATAAAAATATGGAAAAAATTCAAGGTTGTTATATATATATATATATATATATATATATATATATATATATATATATATATATATATATATATATATATATATATATATATATATATATATATATATATATATCTCATTTTCTGATTGAGCAAGCCGGCTTTCGACGTGTATTTATACGATAGATCATATCCAAGCCCTACGCACAGTCCTAGAAAAAACCGACGAATTCCTATACACCTGGCATTTGTAGATTTTCACAAGGCCTTTGACTCTATAGAAACATTGGCGATCTTGAAATCATTTATTAATGCTAGAATTGACTCAAGGTATACCACTATCATACAGAACATATATAAAAACGCAACTATACAGGTTAAAATCGACGAAGACATAAAAACCGAAAAAATAAACGTTATGAGGGGTGTGCGTCAGGGAGACGTCATCTCTCCGAAACTATTTACGCTAGCTTTGGAAGATGTCTTTAAAAAACTAAATTCGGACGAGAAAGGTTTGAGAGTCGACGGTTCTTATCTTAGACATCTTCGTTTCGCCGACAATGTTGTTGTCATGTCTAGCAACCCAGAAGAGCTAAAACAAATACTTCAAGATTTCAATGAAGAGGCGTGAAAAGTGGGACTTAAGATGAACTTGGGGAAAACTAAGTTAATGAGCCCTGACGCAAATGTACAAATAGAGATTCAAAATGAAATCATAGAGAATGTCCAAGAGTACATCTATTTAGGCCACGTCATGAAACTGGGCAACGGAAATCAAACAGCGGAAATAACAAGGAGAATAGGGCTGACATGGGCTGCCTTTGGAAAGTTGCAGTAAATATTAAGAGATAGAAACACACCAATCAACCTTAAACGGAAAGTGTATAACACGTGTGTCTTGCCTGTTGCTACTTACAGCATGGAAACGATAACACTAACCAAACAAAACGCAAGTAATAAGATCAAGAACCAAAGTAGTTGACGTCATTGAACGCATATCACGACTAAAGTGGAAATGGGCGGGGCACATAGCTAGACAACAGCCCGATAGGTGGACGAGTAAAATACTGCAATGGCGACCGCGGGAAACGAACCGAAATCGTGGCAGGCTTCAACGCAGATGGGTAGATGATATAAGACAGTTTGCTGGAAAAGACTGGCTCCAGAAGGCGAGAGACAGATCTCAGTGGAGGACCATCGGAGAGGCTTATGTCCAGGAGTGGACGTCAATGGGCTGAGAAAGAAGAAGAAGAAGATAATCATATTTTGATATTTTATGGATTTCCATGAACAAATATATAGGGTGTTTCAAAATAAGAGCGAGAAATTTTAAAGAGTTATATTTATGAGTTAATTTTAAGCATAAAAGTTCATATAAACATATGCCCGATAATGCTTCGTCTTGAAGATACAGTATGTTACATTTTAGTATTATTTTTAGTTTTTTAGACTTTTATCATTTCTTTTTAGATAATTAAGTCAAATTTGGAACACATAACAATTTTTACAGTTCTCAAAAAAAATTATTATTCTGGGAAATTCAAATAACAAGTAATTTCCATCTTATGTGGAATGAATACAATATCTACTATCATATAGAATTTAAAAATCTATTAAAAAATATTTTCTCGATCGCATTTCGACTGCATTTTTTACTAATCATCGCTATAGTTTTAATCAGTTCTGGCATTACTCACAACGACGATGAGACAGAATAAAAATAATCGCCTTCAGGTTCCGCTCTCCCATTTTAAATCGTAAAAACGGCACAAACAGACAAGTTTTAACGAGATGTGATTTGCATTCATTATAAAACTTTATTAAAAAATGTGGGCGAACGTACGATTCTGTATGGAAAACGAACGAACATGTTTAAAAGTTTAGGACATTATTATCACGGTATTTTATTCCAAAAATGTTGTTTTAAGATGGGATACCGCGTTTGGTGAAGATCAAGATTAAAATCATATTAAAAAGTATTATTACGCGGTTTTTATATACAGAGCACCAATAGATGTTTTTCATAGTGTTGTTTTGCCTATTCATAATAAAATGTACAAATAAAACAGTAAAAAATAAAAATAAAGACTATATATATATATATATATATATATATATATATATATATATCCTTTTTTTTATTTTGTCTTTTTTTGGGGTTTAGATTCTTTTTTAATAAAAATCTAAATAATTGACGTTTCGCCTTCTATTTAAGGCATTTTCAAAATTTTTTTATTTATTTATTCACCTTCCTAAAATATTTTTTATCTAATTAAAAACATTCATTTAAGGACATATTTACAATTTAAAAAACAAAGACTTTAAAATACTATTTAAATTTTTAAAAAAGTATTTAATTTTACCACTACACACCTCGACGTTTTGTTTATTAATTAATTGTGAACTGCAAGTTTTACGTCATCTATTTAGATAATGAGAGTACATGGAATGCAAATGTGTTTTATTTTTTATATTTTACAATGCAAATCAAAAAAATCGAAAAAACACATACATTTTTACGTTTAAGAGGATATTCAATTTTTGATGTTTATTAACAGGATCGAATACTTAATATTTTTTTTTAATTAGGCTGGTGTAAATGTGGCTCAAATTTCCTAAATCCGTTCTGTCGTTACTAGTATTTTTATCTTTTTTAATTTGTTTCATTTCTTTTATCTGCAATTTTTGGTAATTCATATCTTTGTTTTTAATTATGGTACTGTTATAACAAAAGAATGTTTCTGTCCTGTTTGTGTTTGTTTAACGCTGTTGAGGCGCTTTTCGTATATTTATGAGTATTCAATCTGCTTTTTTAAAATGTGTTTTATTTTTTTTTTTTGACAGCTCACTAGTGTAAGGTAATGCAACATATTTTTGCTGTATATATTCGATGTTTCTTGCTATTAGGTTATTATAAAATTTATATATTCGTTTATTAGTGTCCTTTTCACTTTTTGTAGTATTCTTGGTTGGAATTATGGAGACGTTAGAGAGATAGCACGATCAGACAGACTGACTATAACACTATTTTTTGAGTTTTTGAGTGATTAGTGAAACCGTTTAGATATCTACCTCACCAAGTCGGTTTGGCGTTCGTTCAGTTAAAATTTTGTTTTTCCGCGTAGGACGTGAATTGTAATTTTTCGTTGAAACTGTTAAACTCTTGGAGAATTTTACTTATGTTATTCTGTGGCAGGGCTGCTACGGAATCATCGACAAACCGTTTGAAAAATATTATATTAGAATTTAGTTTTTCTAAAACTTTTTCCTCTAAATATTCCATTATCAAATCTCGAGACATTTAAAAAAGGAATTAAGCGTTTTAAAAATTTGCAAAATCAATTTTTTTTGAACGGCTAAAAAGCTCTAAATCTCGAGATTTGCAAACATTTAAATTTAAAATTAACTCAATTTTTTAAAGTTTTTCGCAACTTTATCTGCCTGTTAAAGACCGAGTTTTGGAGCTGTCTTAACGGTTGAAAAGCAGAAACAGCATCTTCAAAAAACACGTAAGTCCTTTTTTTTAAGCTCAAACATATTTATCTCGGGCAAACGATCAGCTACGATTTTAAACAAGAAAGTTTTGAGCACTACAAATTATTACCCAAGTCTCTGTTGAGACACTCATGAAAGATTCACATTCCCTCCATGGAACTCATCGCCCATCATAACCGATCTATCGTTTCTGGAATACTCTAAGGAGACCTGCAACAGGGAACTCCTTAGAAAGTACTTAAATGAACTCACTCACACTAAATACAGAGATCATGCAATGGTATTTACTGACGGCTCCAAGACCGGTTCTAGAGTTAGCGCAGCTGTCTTTTTTTCCCCTCATAAATACTCTTACACCCTACATCCCTCCTCCAATATCCTATCTGCAGAACTGTTTGCGATTTTCAAGGCCACTGAGATAATAAAAAGATCCCACAAAAAATTATGGACTATCGCCACTGATTCCTTAAATTCTATTACCTCTCTAAAATCATATAATCCCACTCACCCTTTGATCATAAACATAAAATTCAACCTGACAAGAATAAGCATACAAAAACAGAAAGTATCATTTCTATGGATACCTAGTCATGTGGGCATCGGAGGAAATAAGGAGGCTGACACTTTGGCAAAGGGTGATCCCACCTCTCTTTCTGTTAATCTAACCTTCTGCCCCGGAGATCTTCGTATCTTCTTCAAGCATAAAATAAGAGCTCTTTGGCAGTTAGAATGGGATCTTCAATTGGAAGAAAACAAATTACATGAAATAAAAGACACAATACACACTAATATTGCTCTTCAGAGCTTTCCTAGAAAACCCCTGTCCGTTATATCCAGACTCAGAATTGGCCACACTAGACTAACACACGGCCATCTTATTGATCGCTCTGATCCCCCCTATGTAACCAATGTGAGGTAGCTCTATCAGTTAAACATATTCTGGACTCCTGCCCTAAATACTCTCGTCAACTTATTGAACTTGATATTAAGGGCCCCTTAAAGGAGAAACTCTCTTATGAAAACACCATGAAAATTTTCTGCTTCCTTCGAGACTCCTCTCTGTTACCTCATTATAAACCATTATTAGTACATACATGTATAAACATGCTAGTCCTTTAGTATATAACCCTGTTTGTCTTCTGTTTATGTTCCTTGTTTTTACTAATATGTGTTTTAATATTTTATCTATTTATTTGCATATTTATTTCTGGACAACATACTGAGGAATGAAGTTTTATTTTAACGCCTTCCCTTTATAGACACCAAAAAACCCGCATGGGTTGACGTGTCTTTAATTAATATAAATCAATCAATAAATCTGTTGAGACCGATTTTGCGGACATTTTACTTTGAATTAAAGTTGCCTCCTGTTCGCCGTGAGTACATATACTAATAGAGACTGTCACTGTTCAATAGGTTTAATTAGTAAGTCTCAAAGTGATTTCATAATATATATGTACATTTAATATAAATCTAAACGCCCTGTGTTGCATAAGTGTCTATTTATAATAAATAATTACTGGCACCTTGCGTTAAATGGATTGTAAAGTAGCACGTTTATTCGAGATTGACTAAATTGAATTCTAAAGATTTTTTTTGGGTAAGCGGGGCGTCCTCAAGTCTGGAGCCATCCCGCGCCGCTGGCCCTGCGGAATTTTCGCTACGCCACTGTATATATCGTCATACCCACAACGAAATAATTTCCTAAAAACGTTTTTACAAAATGTGAATGTTCTGCTCCATAAACATTTTTTATTGAATTTTGACCATTACGTTTGAATACATTTTTTCACCCTTTGATGATTACATGGAGCAGTAATAATATCTCAAAAGCCAGGCATATGAAAGAGTTATAGCAACGCTAAATTACGATTAGGATCCGAATGACATCAATTACTTTATATACAAAATTCAATAGATTTGAGAGTGAGAGAGAGAGATAGAGTTTCCATCAGAATATTACAAGGTCTCGTATATGAAGGTTTCGAAAATCCAATATCCGTTGTCGTAGCGGAACGAAATTAAAATTATTGCTTGCTGTTGAAATATTTTTCAGCACATTGTAATTGTGACGTTACCAGATTTTTATCTTCCATTTTAAATAACAAAAAAAAAACTCCGAAGCAGACAAGTCTCGAAAAGATGTGATTTGCATTTCGTTATAAAACTTCAATAAAACTCCGGGCGTATATATGGCGTTGCATGCAAATTAACCAAGTATTTTAAAATTTCAGAACGAGAAAATGATTATAACATGCGCTATTTTGAAATTATATAAACGTGTTACCGGACAATACAAATTTCGAATCCTTGTTGAGGTATTTAAATTACTAAGGCATGTTAATTTCTCGTTTAAAGTAAGAATATAAAATTGTTTGGAGACAATATTTTAATTGCATAAAATTTAAAGAGTAGTAAAATTAATAGTTTAGTTACGAGTATTACAAAATGGACGCTTCTCAGAACTTTAGAAAAATTGCTCACAGATGTTTCGTCTACGAAGCATTTTTAGAGATCATCACTATAATAAAATATTGATTGAAATTAAAAGATAGAAAACGACTAATAACATAATATGAATAATAAAATCAATTTGTAATACATTTTCTGAAGTATTGGCAGGACTTGAACTTTTGTATTATTATATCCATCTATTATTTTCACTCCCTAGGATAAAATAATTACACTGGACAAAATAATTAGAAATAGCACCAATACATTAGCGAGATAAGTTAAAAACAAGCACTGGGAAACCTTTTCAAAAAGAAGCGACTTCTATGGACTCCAGAAAAAGATATGACGGTTGATCAGAGACCAAAGAAAGGAAACACATGAGTTAATTAGCAGTAACCGCATACCGAAGGGAACTTGGGTGAACTACTTGAAGGAATTATACAAGAAACAACAGACATAAATCAAACCTAACACACCCGAAATTATAATTAACGACGATATACTTATAAAGAAGGAAGACGTAGAACTAGCATTAAAAAAACTAAAAAACAGGAAAAGTGCGGGACCTGACGGAATTACCAATGAACTATTAAAATACGGAGGAGAGAGCCTGACAGAACAACTGAAAATTCTCATCAATAAAATCATATACCATCACAGAATCCCCGATGAATGGAGGACTAGCACAACAATACTCCTATCCAAAAAAGGCGATAAAAAAGTGCCGGCTAATTACAGAGGAATCAATCTTCTCTCCACCTCGTTAAAACTAACCACAAAAATTCTTATAAGCAAAATTAATGAACACACTTCCTTAGCAGACGAACAGCAGGGATTCCGGTCGGGAAGGTCATGCACGGATGCCATATTTGTTATAAGACAAATAACTGATAAGTCAATTGAATATAATCGTCCAGCCTTTAGGTGTTTCATCGATCTAGAGAAGGCGTTCGATCGTATACAGCTGGAGGATGTAATACAGCTACTTTACGACAGACAAATACCTCAAAACATTATCAAAACGATTGAAAATATAGATCAGGCAAATACGACTCAAGCTAGGATAAACGATGAATTGACCAAAAAATAGAAGTAAATAATGGCATCCGACAAGGTGACTCTCTTAGCCTCCTATTATTTAACATCATCATGGACGAGTTGATAAAGCAGGTGCGTAGATCCAAAGGGTATAAAATGGGAGACAGGGAAATCAAAATACTGTGCTACGCCGACGATGCAGTGTTAATAGCTGAAAGCGAAGACGATTTGCAAAGACTACTGCACCAATTTAACATAACAGCGAAAAAGTTTAACATGAATATATCAGCGTCAAAAACTAAAGCCATGACTACATCTACAACACCACTCAGATGCAAACTAGAAATAGACAATAAAATTATACAGCAGGAAATGAAGTTCAAGTACCTCGGAATAGAAATGTCCGGATACGGGGATGTTGAAACGGAGGTGAGGGGACAAACCATGAAAGCAGTAAGAACAGCCGCGTGTCTTAACAGTACCATATGGAGCAATAAACATATAGGAATCGAAGTTAAATCCAGAATAATCATATCTCTCGTTTCAAGCTCTCACAGTAGTGTGTCCGCGCGTTTTTCCGCGTGAAGGTTTTTAATCAAATAAACAAAACGAGTTTCTCAAAACACTTAAATCTATTAACAAAAATAAATTGAAAACGAAATTATTCTCTATTAAAAACTTAAAATTAGTAATGAATAACAATATCAAAACTGCTCTTAATGGCTGTTCTATTAATTAAAATGTAAAACCCAATTTAGAATATAATAAGTATAATTAGCTTTCTAAAATTTTAAACAGAAAAAAAGAATAAAAACACGAAAAACAGCTATTTATATTACTTAAACAAACAGTATTAAAGTTGCTCCCTTTACTCAGTGAAATAAAAATAGGATATTCCCTTAAGTTTCTTAAAAGAAATATAAACAAAATACAGAACACCTTCATTCCCGACGAATATACACGTCACGTAATTTTCTAAGACACTGTTCTTAAAAGTCGTACCGACGACCTAAATGAATTCCAGACTGTAATTAAAGAGTGTTACTCTTTGAAAGCCAAACTAGCATTCCCTCGACACCCCGCGGGTTTACTTTGGCATCCATGTCACTCCATGGAACCCTGTAAATGTCCATTAGATTCATGAAATGTAGAGGGCGTTAACCATTATCTACCGAATACTTAATTTCCGAATCGGCCTCTGAGCATCTTAATCTTATTTTTTTTTAGATAGTTTAGTTAATCAAACTATTCTAGGTTTTCCTATAAATAGAAGGGATCGATAATAACGCCCGTGTAAAAAAAAACTATTCATTTTTTTAGTAGTCTAGATGTACTTAACTCTTTTTTTTTTGTGAAAAGAAAAAACTTACCCTACACCAACTCCCTTTACATTCGGCCAAACAATATATCATATTATAGTGAGTTATTTGATTATTCTTTTGTTTCCTACTAATAGTAAAATCGTTCAATATTTTAATACATTTTAACGGTATTTTCATATAACACATGTTAAAAACCTTCCTCGGCTCTTATCTTTGCGGTTTTAATTACATAACCAGGGTAGGATTTCTTCGACAGATCTATTTATAAATGTTAAAAGAGGTCCTTTTATGTCGTCATATATAGTTTAAACATTAAAAAAAATATTTAAACAACTGAAAGATAAAGTTGAAATTATGCTTAAGTACAATAATTGATTTATTTTTCCTTTAGACTTTCTTGGGTGGTAATAAAAAAAAATTAAACTATCGCGTTCTCACGGATAAAATCTATCAACGGAGTGATTATTTAATTATAGCAGAATATACTTTACGTTAAACAGTATAATATAATTAATATTTGTTTAATTACATTATTATTAGTATTCAGTATTAGATTTACGTTTTTTTTTTAAATAATCAAATCCTGTTAGTAGGGCGTGACGCTCTGTATCTCCAAACGAAGAGATTTATGAAAATTTTGTTAGCGGCATCGTTTGTTTTTTAAAAAAACAACATCCTTCTATTTTTACTCGATAACCCGTAAAACCACTCCAAATTAGACACCCTGTACATTCGTTTTATAGAAAGAGGCAAAATTTAAAGGTAGATATCGAAACATGCGAGTTACATGCCTAAGTTGAGGTCATTTCAAGGAAAAAACAACTGTTGTACGACCCAAAAATGGAGGATATTGGTGAATAAATCAATGTTTCCATTATTCCGAATAATTATTCTTAATATGGAAAAGATATTATCCTTACCTGTAACTCGTTGGGCTTATTCAGCAAACACACCCCTGAACCCGTTCTCAGTCTATCTATATAATCCGACATACTGCATTCACTAAATTTATAAGGCTGTACATTATCTAATCCTACGATGGACTTCGCCATTATACAGCCATGCCAGTCTTTACAAAAACACTCCTCTCGGCCATCATCGTGGCCCATTCCGATGTTGTGGCCAATCATGTGAGCCATCGTGCCTGAGAAGAGAAATTAATTTTTCAAAATTATTTATTTCAATGTTGAAGAGAAAACTTTTCTAGTGAACCTCGTATAGGTTGCCGAACAATAAACATATATTTTAATATATTAAAAAAATATTATTTACCTGCTAGTAAATGGGGCTCGTATGTATTAATATCTACACTGATCCCAACCGATTTCTGTGTACAAACTGTCGCAGGTACGGCGATCCCCGCTTCTCCGCCAATGAAAATTTCACCGGTTAAAAGTTGCGTCGTGTCTTTGTCGACGGTGAAAAGTTTTCTCGACGTGTACTCGTTGAAGTTTGATAGTGCGTCACCGATGTCGAGGTTTCGGTTTATTTGTGCCTGATTTCCACCTAAAGAAAAATATTTTTTGGAAAAACGAATAGAATACAAATTTTAGAGAATTTTCGACCAACGCTTCTTTCGTTAAAGGTCAATAGTTTCTAAGGCAACGGCTTTTGAATAGCAGTGTATTTTCTACCTTTTTTTTTATTCTATTTGTAGGAGAGACAAATGCCAAATGATAAAGCCCAAAGAATTGCATTAATGAAAAATGTAACATTAGATCTGGAAAGTTGATATTCCTACGCTTCTATCTTTTCTTGTTCTCTATGTCACTATTCTCTATGTCACTATGAACTATTGACGTTTGACATAGAAATTGCTATATGATCCAGGTATAGACGTACGTAGAGTGACAGTAAAATTAGCCTATTTCGTGGATCTCGTATTTGAAACCAAAATGTGTGCTAATTGATTGTTTATGATAAGATAATGCTCTAGCAAAAGTTTCAGGATAAGCTTCTGTTCTAATTTTCAGAAACGAATTATCAAAGTTGAAGAAATTGAGTTGTATAATGTCTTCCAGTTGAATAAAAGTTTTGACATTAAAAATCTAATATCTCGACAATAAAAGAAGATAAACAAGTTTATGTTATCTCAAATTAAAACTTAGGTCACGTAGAATACCAAAAAAATATCAGTGACATAAAAATTTGTTAAATTTTCCCCTTAGACAGGGTAAAACTACCCCTATGCAAGAAACATGGTAATAATTTATAAAATATCTGAAAAGAATTGTATTCATGAGTCATAATTTAAGCTAATTATAGGACAGTAATCGCCATATATTTATTGTTGGTTGTTATTTACATTTATCCTTTCGTGGGGGTGAAAACACACCCTTACATTTGAAAAAGCCGAAAAATATTTATAAAATTCTGTA